>JADEYB020000010.1:1246976-1270845 GCA_015832495.2 Alces alces | reverse complement strand
AGATGGTTGGGTGACATCACCGACTCAATGGACATGAGTTTGAGTAAACTCCAGGAGTTGGCGATGGACAGGGAGGCCTGGCGTGCTGCAGTCCATGGGATTACAAAGAATCAGACACAACTGAGTGACTGAACTGAACTGAACTGATATATTTTTTTTTAAAGGAAATGTCATTGAAATAAATAGATGCAGAGCATTAAAAGTAAAAGCATGGAAAAAGCAATATTGTGAAAACAACTAGATTGGGGGAGTAGTAACTACATGGAAGATTTGAACAATAGTAGCTACCAACTTAAGCGAATGGGTTTTATAGAATACTACATTCAACAATGGGAGAATCACACATTCTTTACAGATACACATGGAGTATTCACCAAGACAGAGAACATGCTGGATCTTATAGTCTGCCACTATTTCAAGGATGCTGGTAAAAGACATGAGAGACCAGGGTCAGAGATAAAATACTTTATTATTCATGGTAATAACTAAAGCCAGAGTACCAGCAGGGGTTAATGTCAGTTCTCTGGGGACTAACTCCTACAGGATATCACTGAAAGTGTCAGATGATAACCATACTCACAGTAGAGTGCATTTATAGGAGAGGAACCGTGAGTTTCAGTTCAGCTCAGTCACTCAGTCGTGTCTGACTCTTTGCAACCCCATGGACTACAGCACACCAGGCTTCCCTATCCATCACCAACTCACAGAGCTTGCTCAAACTCATGTCCATCGAGTTGTTAAGGCAAGAGAAAGGGACAACAGAGGATAAGATGGTTGGATGGCATCACCCTGAGTTTAGGGAACCCAAATCTTTTTATAAAAGGCAGTAAGCCTGCCTGGCCTTTGCCTAGGAAGGAACCATTGCCTTTATTATATTTACTGTGATAGATAATAAATAAGTCTGCCTTTATTCTAGGGAGAGACACTATCTCTTACCCTTAAAAAGATATTCCAGAACAAAGGCCATCAGTACCTCTGTTTACAAACCATGCAGAGATGCAAAGGATCCATAGAGATGTGTTTTCTAATAGGGTAGTGGCATGATGTTCAGTTGCTCAGTTGTGTCTGATTCTTTCTGACCCCATGGACTGTAGCTACCAGGATCCTCTCTCCATGAGATTTTCCAGGCAAGAATATTGGAGTGGGTTGCCATAAATTTAGGCAAATAGATGAACATTATAGAAGAGGGCATCCATAATCAGATGCACATGTTTAATCAATTACTTTTTCATACAGGTGCCATAATAATTCAGTGACGGCAGAAAAGTTTTTTCAACAGATGATGCCAAAACAACTAAGTATGTGGGGATAAAAGACTGTCTCCCTGACATCACACAATATGCAGTGATTAGAGATGGATTTCTGACCTAAACGTAAAAGCTAAACTTCCAGTTTTGAAAATATATGAGAAATTCTTTGTTACTACGGAATAGGCAAAGATTTCTTAGGGCACAGAAAACAGTAGCCACGTGCAAAAATTTGACAGTTTTTTTTAAATATATTTATTTATTTTGACTGTGTTGCATCTTAGTTGGTCTGCAGTATGTGGGATCTTAGTTCCCCAACCAGGGATTGAACTCACATCCCCTGAATTGCAAGGCAGATTCTCAACCACTGGACCACCAAGGAAGTCCCCAAAAATGTCATAGCTTGACTTTATAATTTTAAACTTCTGCTCATCAAAAGACACTATTGAAGAAAATGAATAAGCAGGACATAGATTAAGAGAAGACATTTGCAGTGAGTATATATGTTAAAGGACTTGTATGAACAGAAAATCTAGATTGTACATAGATCAGGAATTTTTGGAGTGGGTACATTAAAAGGACAAGGGGCAAGAGAGAAGAGAAAACTGCATGAGTGTTTGAAGTCTTGAGTCACCAGGTGCAGACTGTAGAGGAAAAAAGTGAGAAAGTGAACTTAATATAATGGAAAACAATTAAGCAGCTATTTGACTAGAGACTGTAATGCTTTGGCTCCCCTGGTGGCTCAGATGGTAAAGCATCTGCCCGCAATGCGGGAGACCCAGGTTTGATCCCTGGGTCAGGAAGATCCCTTGGAGAAGGAAAGGGCAACCCACTCCAGTATGCTTGCCTGGAAAATCCCATGGACAGAGGAACCTGGTGGGCCACAGTCCTTGGGGCCTCAAAGAGTCGGACACGACCGAGCAACTTCACTATAATGCTTTATGAAAACAAATACAGATGTAAGTAAAGAATGAGTGGAGGAAAAGGAGGCAATAATTAGGAAGAGCGTTACTTGGAATTTAAAATTTCAGATGTAGAGCATACCTAGAGAATGGTGAAATAAAACAGATCTGACTGCTGTCAAGGCACACGTCAACAGCTGACAGTGGGATGCTGCAGGCAGTGAATGAATGCTGGCGTAGCAGTATGGACTGGGTGACATCAGGCACTAAGGTGGAAAGGAAGCCAGTGAGCCAGGTGTCAAAGCTGCCATGATTATGAAATAATCAGAAAGTCAGCAGCTGAGAGTGACCAGAGGAGGGTGAGAGTAACTAGTTTATAATGGCATAATGGACACTTCCTATACACTATGCATGGTTAGACATTTTCATATTAAATTTTCACAGTACTCCTATAATAATATTACATTATCCTCATTTGACAGATGATTCAACTGGAGTTCACTGAAGTTAATTAACTGCAGGTTATAGAGGTTTTGATAACAAGGCTGCATTCAGAACCACATCTGCTTGAATCCAAAGTTACTATGCTTTCTACCGTGTCACACTAATTACTAGATAGTTGTTATTTAGTCACTAAGTTATGTCTTATTCTTTGTGACCCCGTGGACCGCAGCACACCAGGCTTCCCTGTTCATCTCCAATGCCTAGAGCTTACTCAAACTCACATCCATTGAGTCCGTGATGCCATCCAACCATCTCATTCTCTGTCACCTTCTTCTCTTCCTGCCCTCAATCTTTCCCAGCACCAGGGTCTTTTCCAGTGAGTTGGCTGTTCACACAGGTGGCCAAAGTATTGAAGCTTCAGCTTCAGCATCAGCCCTTCCAATGAACACCCAGGACTGATTTCCTTTAGGATGGACTGGTTGGATCTCCTTGCAGTCCAGGGACTCTCAAGAGTCTTCTCCAACACCACAGTTCAAAAGCATCAATTCCTCAGGGCTCAGCCTTTTTTATGGTCCAACTCTCACATCCATACATAATTACTGGAAAAACCATAGCTTTGACTAGATGGACCTTTGTTGGCAAAGCAATGTCTCTGCTTTTTAATATGCTGTCTAGGTTGGTCATAGCTTTCCTTCCAAGGAGCAGGCGTCTTTTAATTTCATGGCTGCAGTCACCATCTGCAGTGATTTTGGAGCCCAAGAAAATAAAGTCTGACACTGTTTCCACTGTTTCCCAATCTATTTGCCATGAAGTGATGGGACCAGATGCCATGATCTTAGTTTTTTGGAAACTAAGAGGACACTAAAGAAGTAAGTACCTATTTTCTACTGAGAGGGTTGAGAGAACCTGGAAGAGATCTTTTACCTTCAAAAAAGAGCTAGGTCCAGTTAATTCAGTCTGGTCAATGAATTGTTCTACAAAGACCTTGGGTGTGTAAGGGAGGTTTTTGTCATTCTTAGGGTTTACCGTGGGCCACTCAAGGACTTATAACTCCAAACCTAAACTGATTTTTTTTTAATAATTAGGCCTGTTATTTATAGATTTTTAATTCTTTTTTTATTTTTTTCAAGCTCACAATTCTTATTTCTTACAGTTGCCAATGTCTTTGAAGGTAGATTCTCCTCTCTCCTCTCCTGATGTGTTTCTTCTAACCTAGGAGAGGATTATAAGCCAGACTGTCAAGCTTATTAAAATCATAGACTCTATAAAACTTAATAAAAATATGTGCTACATAAGAGCAAATTGTTTCTGAGAGAGGGCCTGAGAAGGCATCTCTAAATAAAGGAGCAAGAGCTTTTGTTTATGTGAAATACTTTGGTTTATTTTTAGTTTCAGGCTATGTTATGAGTGGGTGAGGTTGCTGGTTAACTAAATTCCAGATAGATATGGTCTTACTGTACAGAAGCAGGATAATAAAATTATTACATATAATTTATTTGAATATTATTTGATTAACCTTTAGTAAATTTTAAATGGATGCTATTAAACCAAAACTTTTTCCATTCTAATGTCTTCTTTTTGGCCTATATATTTGTTCATCATTTGGAAGGTAAAGGCATTTTTAATGAGCCAAGATCTAAAATTTAGACAAAATGAATTTGTTTGGGGCCACTTCTGACAGCATGATTGAATCTCTGAGCTGAGCCTGGAGCTCATTGGATTGAAAATGGCAGTATCATAACTTAAAATGGGAGAGTAAACTCAGAATGAGGTGTAAGAAGGATCAGAAAATATATATTAAACTTTAGGACCACATATCTTGTGGTCATTTCTAAGAAACCAAACTGCATTCTATTTGTCTATATATATTATCTTTCTCCCTAACCCAGGCTGTCATCAGACCATTTTAAAGTACATAACCTAAACAATTCATGTCTTTGGGAAAGTTTGTAGTAGACATATTTCTGTAATATTTGGGTTCTATATAATGAATATGTATTATTCTTGTACTCAGAAAGGGAAAGTAGGATAAGAATGAAAAAAACTAAGAAAAATGTATACAAAACTTGCTGGCTGTTCAAATTATACTAGAATGAAACTGAAGTTCTACTTGTAAAGTGTGTAACAAACTAATTCTTGAAGCAAGTAGTCCTTCTCACAAGAGCTAACTCTAAACTACTAGATGGACTCCAGCTATCAATTTAACTACCTACTATATTTTTCTACCTATTAACAGACCTTACAAAGAAGATCCAGAAAAAGTAAATCCCTCTCAACAGGTAGGTGAGACACTGATCTGTGAACTTAGTTCACACTTCTCCATTCTGTGGCCAATGAATAAAACTTGTGCTGTGTTGATATAGAAAATGAAGATGACCGAGGGCTATTTTTAAAAGAAAAAAATCCAGATAGAAAAGACCATCCTTGCCCTGTGGAGGACACAGAAAAGCAAGGTTTATAATCTCACTGACTTTCATTTGGTGACAGCTTTTATCTGAAGATAGGAGGACAGAGAGAACCAATGCCATGGGCTTTCCTTTTTTCCTTCTCTTTTATCCTGACTGTTTCCTTGCATACTGACAGATCATCACATTCTTCCATTAAAGCTCTAAGGTAGCAATTGCCTCTATTTTTAGAACCATCATCACCTACAAACAAAAAAACAAACAAAAATGTTAACTTGCTTATGTTATCTTTTTTTTACATTTTAAGGATATGGAGGAAGTTAAGATTGAGGAATTTTTTTTTCTATTTTTCATAGAACAAGCGTAATTTATAAACAAATCAAACTGCCAGTTGCTTTTAACTCATTATTTAGATAGAAAACAATTTGAGGTGGTTGTTGCTTTTTGATTTTTTTTTAAATCTCATCTGTTACAAGTTCAAGGTAATCCTGAATTCCAAGTTTGATTCAGTAATCAACTGAATCAATTTTCAGTTGAAATTCTGAAGAACTGTATCAGTAAATGTTACTGGTTATTTTTTTTCCCCCTCTGTAGAATATGTGTTGTATTAAATTTGAAGTTGAAATCTCAGGCACTTCATGTATGAAGTGCTAGAAATTATTTTGTAATCAACATATTTCAGTTTGCGTTACCTAACTGTGCAGTTATGTTTGCATGCAGAATATAAAGTAGAGGGCCTTCTAAGAAGGCGTTATAAGTAAATTTAACCTTGAAAAATGAATTTTCTCTTCAACTCTGCTATATCCTCTTGTGAATGTTTACAGAATTCATACAAGAATTGCTAAAGAACATGCTGGAGAATCTAGGGAAATATTTAAAGAAATACCCTTAACATTTAACATCGTCTATGTGATATGTATTGATTTTCTTAGCAGAAGTTTCATAAAGCCAAATTGCCTGTACATGTTTTCCAGCATGTAATTTTTGAAAAAGATGATCCCGCTGGAAACAATGACAAATGAATTTGCCTATAATTCACGTCTGGCCATAACCACTTAGTCTAGCCACACTACCATGAATGTTGGTACAAGGACCAGGAGATGGATACAAAACCAACCCACAACCACCACAGCAACAGGCCGAACCAGACGAAGGACTCCTAAAGCTAGATTCTTTCTTTCCCATGGGCAGAAAAATAATTGCTCACAAAGTTTGATCTAGAATCATGGAATGTTAGGGACTTCCCTGGTGGTCCAGTGGCTAAGACTCTGAGCTTCCAATGCAGGGGGCCGTCCGGGTCAGGGCACTAGATCTTAGATCCCACACGCCTCAACCAATACCTGGCACAGCCAAATGAATCAATGAAAACAAATAAATACTAAAGCAAAGCAAAACAAAAAGCCTTGACTAAATGCTTCTAAAAGAAATCATGGAATGTTACAGCTTATGGTAAATCTGAGGACCAAGCGTATGAGTGCAGCAAATAATTGTTAATACTCCTCCCCACACTCTCCATTTCCCAACTCACCGCCTCCCCACTTGGGCCACTCTATGGGAGGCCCTCACTGCTTCGTGGCTGCCAACCATGGAGTAACCAACACTTTCAAACACTCATTTTGTTAAGATCAAAGCCTTGAGCCAAGAGTAAGGCAGGAAAGATTGAAAAGACGTATCATCAGATAGGTACCTTCTCATCCCTTCTACAGCCCATCTGAAAGCCCCGTTTGACCTTTATTGTTTCTGCCGTCATCTCCGTGCACCAGTCTTCAGATTCCTCTCCAGAGGAAAAGACTGTGAATCCCTCTTGTGAACCGTGCTCCCCGACCTGGAAGTGCTGGAGAGCTTTTCTCGGGGTTCCTGTTCCACCCTTAGCTTCCATCCGTCCCTACACACGTGCGTCCCAGAGGGTGTTTCACCCCAAGACCTGGCCCCCTGCCTCGGCAGTAGATGGCTGTTGCTTACTGCAGTGGGCGTGCGGATAGTCCTTGATTCTCCTGGTCCAGCCCCAAAGTTAGGCAGTCTGCGCACCTCAGCCTTGGGAACAGGGCCTTCTCCGTGCTCCTGCCTCTGTTCCCGTGGCAACCAGACATCCCCTGGTTTCTAAGGCTCCACTGGTGACTCCCTGGTCTCCTGCCGTGACCCTTCTCTTTCTTGTGAGCAGCCGGGGTAAGTCTCTGTAGAAGCATTGTTGAAAGACTGTGAATTCCCCTTGTGAACCGAGCTCCCAGTTATCCTAAACTGATATGCTAGCCCACACATGGCCTGTAGGTATTTATTGACATTTTAGCTGATTTCTTCTTACTTGCTTCCCTGAAAGCCACCTCTTCCTCCCTTGCTCTGCTAAAAGTAAAAGGGTTTGTATGTACCATCCCTCCTCAAAGGGGCTTGTGGTTGTTGTTCAGTCACTGGTCATGGCCAACCCTTTGCAACCCCATGGGCTGCAGCACTCCAGGCTCCATAAGATCCAGTTCCCTTGGCTGCCTTGTAACTTTGGTTCTCTGACAAGTTTAAGGAAAAATAGGCTCTTTGGACTATCTGGATTCTTCTTCTTCTTAGTATAGAGGCAAGATTTTTTGTGTGTGTGGCTTTCTTTGTCATGAACAAAACTGAACTTCTAGTTTCCCATTACTGTTTAAAACAAAACATCCTTAAAAATTCTTCAAGCTTAAAAAAAAAATCTCAATAGTGAATTGAAAGAAAATGAGGACTGACTATTCTCATGCCTACAGCAATTTCTCTGGCTTTCTCCTCTGAGGGTTGGGGAAAAACAGATCATTGCCTTAAGCCAATTACCTGCTTGGTGAGCTCTGAAAGGTGTGGGATGTGTTTTCTAAAGCTTCTCACTCAGGGGGCTTCAGAACACAGAGTCCTGGTCACCCAGTGTTACCCACTGAAAGTTTATATTGCTCTATTTTTGGAGATGGAGGTTTTGGGAGGTAATTAGGGTTAGATTAGGTCATGAGGGTGGGCTACTCATGATGGAATTAGTGCACTTACGGGATGAGACCCCGGAGAAGCTTGCTCCTCCCACCTCAAGCGCAGGATGAGACCCCAGAGAAGCTTGCTCCTTCCACGTCAAGCGCACAAAAAAGAGGTGATGTGAGCACACAGCAAGATGGTGACGAAAGTCGCTCCTACAGGATAAACAGCAGAGAGGGCAGCAGCACGTTCAAATGGCTCTGAATGGAACCGTTCTGTCTTTCCAGGTAGAGTACCCTAGTAGGGACTCCCCTTTTCTGTCTTTCCCTTGCATACCTGAAGGCCTTCTTTTTAATTTACTTCGTTCATTTAACAAATATTTGTTGAGTGTTTGCCATGTGCCATTTCATTCTGGCAATGGGAGGCAGAATTAAATAATATATGTGGCAAACAAGTAAATGATATAGAGGGACTTCCCTAACAGTCAAGTGGTTAGGACTCTATGCTTCCACTGTAGGGGTCATGAGTTCAATCCCTGGTTGGGGAATAAGATCCCACAAGCTGTGCAGAGCAGCCAGAAACCAAACAAATAAGTGATATAGAATAAGGAAATTTATAGGTGCCACAGAAAGGAAGGAAAAGTAAAGGGAGCCAGAAGTGGTATGGGTGGTAAGTCAAGTAGGGTAACCAATATAGACTCCAGTGCAAAGGTGACATCTGAGTGGAGAATTGGAGGGGGTAAGGGGGCTAACCCTGCAGATAAGCAGGGGAAGAATGTTCCTGGCAAAGGGAGTCGCCCACGGAAAGGCCCTTGGGTGGGAATGTGCTCAGAGAACAGTACAAAGACCAGCAAAGAGGAGAGTGGTGGGAGTGGGTGTGAGAGAGGCCAGGGACGGAAGTGGCAGGTCGGAAAGCTACCAGTTGCAAGGCTTATCCAGATATGTTGTTTCTAAGCTGCATGCTGAATGCCTCTCCTGTTGCTGGTCACAGTCTAGAAACCTTAAAATAAAGGCAGGTCTGTAATTTGGGTTCCTAACTATGTAGAAATATATCAATATCATAAACAAAGAAACACAGATGACCAATAAGTAAAATGATAAAAAGAAAATTCAGTCTCATTTGTAATCACCAAGATATAATTTCCTACTATCAGTGTAGATTATTTCTTTAAAATCTAGCTTGATATCCTATTATTTAGTGTTATCAAAGGTCAGGAAATAGAAATTCTCCTATCAGGTAACTGGCACATAAGTAGATTGCAGCGTTACTGAATGACCGTCTGCCAGTACGTCAGCAGCTCCTTGACTTGCTGCTTTTAACCAGTTTTCTGAGTTCACCGGCGCCCATCATTCTCTGTAAAGCACAAGCCAGTTCCATCTGCTGCACGCTTCCAGCCAGGGCTGTTTTGTGTGAGTCACTCAGTCACGTCTGACTCTGTGACCCCATGGCCTGTAGAGCTCTCCTGTCCATGGGATTCTCCAGGCAAGAATACTGGAGTGGGCAACCATTCCCTTCCCCAAGGACTCTTCCTAACCCAAGGATCAAGCCCGGGTCTTCTGCGTTGCAGCAGACTCTCTACCATCTGAGCCTCCAGGGAAGCCCTTGAAGCTAGGGAGCTTCTCTCGAATTCACCTAAGTATTGCTGCTTTCTTGCTGTTTAGTAACCCAAAGCAGTTTGTCAAGAGGATTGTGTTTTTTCTAAACTTAATCATTTCAATTCTATTCATTATTTTAATTATTATTTAATAAATATGTAATTTGATGGAATGAAAATGTTTTGTTTTTTTCAATGGAAACCAAGTGTTTTGAAAAGATTCAATGAATATAAATTTTCAAAGAAGAAAATTGCTATCAAAAGTAGGTGAATCAAATGCAAAAGAATGCAAAAATTTTGAAAAGCTGCTTTCAAGTGTTTTAGATTCTTTCTTCATTTTAAGCAAGGTGAAACTAGAATCATAAATGATTTATTACTTACAGTTGTGATTTATGAAATAAAGGCTATTCACAACAAGAAAACAAAACAGGTAAAACTTTGGCCCAAAACTGAAATACTGGCCCATGAAAGTACATAAAGCAAGTAAAATGAATAAAGTATGTATATATTATTTTAATAGGTTTACTGATTTAAACAACTTCTTTCAACTAGCCTATCACTTATACACAACACGGTTTCAAATGTATAGGTCAAAACCTTAAGCAATATGGTCACATTAGCTGTCTAATAATGAGAAAACATCAGACAAATTCAAACTGAGGGTCATTCTACAAAATAACTAACTTTGTACTCTTTGAAAGTGTCAAGGTCAAGAAAAACAATTTGAAAAAGACTAAGGAGACCAAATGCAACATAGTTCATGGATTGCAATCTGGAACAGATAAAAGGATGTTAATGCTATAGTTCAACTGAATGTTTACCAGTGTTGATTTCTTAGTATTGGTAAATGTGTCATGGTTATATAAGATGCACATTAGGGAAAGCTGGCTGAAGAGAACTTTCTATACCATCTTTGTGACTCCTCTGTAAATCTAAAATTATTCACAATAAAATCCCCTTTTACTCATTTCTAGAAATTCTACTGCTGATAATGTATTCTAAGGAAATAAAGATATATGCAAAGATTAGCCATAAGATGGTAAATGAAAATACCTTAAATGTACAAAATAAATGATTGGTTAAATATAATTATTATTACAATTAATGGCATATTTCCTAGCTATTAAAATAATATTTTAGAAGTATTTTTAATTATGTGGTTTTTGTTGTCTAGTCGCCAAGTCATGTCTGACTCTCTGCAACCCCGTGAACTATAGCCTGCCGGGTTCCACTGTCCATGGGTTTCCCAGGCAAAAATATTGAAGTGAATTGGCATTTCCTTCAGGGGATCTTCCTGACCCAGGGACTGAAACTGCCTCTCCTGCATTGCAGGTGGATTCTTTACCACTGAGCCACTTCTAGTTATATGGGAAAATATAATCTTAAGTGGAAAATGAAGATTTGAGAATAAAATGTAGAGTGTGAGCTTACATGCATATCTGATTACATATACACCCCCACAGAGTAACCACGGATACACGCACACACACACTCACCCAGGGGATCAGTGCTGGCTTTGAAGATCAATGTTGCTCTGTTTTCCCCCAAATTTAAAAATGTATTGCATTTTATGATTTAACCATGTCCAGTGAACTTCAAGTTTCTGCTTTCTTCCATTTTTTTTTAATTCCCAGTGAGGAGAAGGGAGGGCTTTCTATTTTTTCCTTTCTCTTAGTCCTTCCTTTCTGTCTCTCTCCCTCTCTCCCTCCCTTCCTCTCTTCTTTTATCCCTCCCTCTACCCATCTATTGCTCTTCCTACCTTTTTAAGATAAATTACTGATATTATCTGTATCTTTAAAATTTCCAGAGGGAACCACACTTGCATGCGATTAGTGGCTTTCTTCCATATGAGAGTCCCAGAGCTCAAACCATTCTGCTCCAAGAGTCAAGATAATTGAAATCCATTAGAATAGATGAGGATAACCGCAACAGAAGCCTAGTAACAAGGAAAGGCAAAATAATAATAATAGAAATAAAGTCACCACAGAGGCAGAAAAGGCTGGGGCCAGATGACATGCCTGACAAAAGGCAGGTTCTACATAGGTGACCCTGTCCCATCTCAACCTTTCCACAGGCAGGTGGTGGCTTCCTGAAGTAGTTATGTGAATGAATCCCAGAAGCTGGAAGTTAAGGGCCTCAGGAGAGTTTTACCATGAATCACCATTGACCTGGTAGAGCGGTGAGGAAGGTGTTAGGGAGTAAGATGATGCTTCCTTGAAATCTGAAAGAATGAGAAAACGGTAATCTGCCCTGACTGATCCAGAAGCCACGGGAACATAAAGTTCATCGCGAGCTTCCTCTTCTCAAACACCAGCCATCCTTCCTGATCACCAGACCTCTGGTTGCCTCCAGCTTTGGCTGCAGCAGAGCTGGAGAAGGCAGTGACTTTGACAAGTGACCAGTATCGCGGGCAGCTTGGAAGTCCGCCAGCACAAGGGATGGTGTTGCCAGATTTAGCAACCTAAAATAGAGGATTTCCAGGTAAATTTGAATTTCAGACGAACAATAAATAATATTTATTACTAGATTTCCCAAATGTTACTTGGGACCTACATATATATATATATATATATATATACACACACACACACACACACATATATATCAAATATATATAGTTGTTTATCTGAAACTTCACTTACTTAACTTTATTAAATTTTAAACTTTAAACTTCATTAAATCCTGTATTTTATCTGATAACCCCATCAAAATGATGAGTCCAAATCCCCACTGTAACAAAATGGGCATATATTACTTCTCATTTTTCTAACTTAAAATGTTGTGTGTGTTAGTTGCTCAGTCATGTCCCACTCTTTGTGACCCCATGGACTGCAACCCACCAGGCCCCTCTGTCCACGGGATTCTCCAGGCAAGAATACTGGAGTGGGTTGCCATTCCCTTCTCCAGGGGATCTTCTCGACCCAGGGTTGAACCCTGTCTCCTGCATCGCAGGCAGACTCTTTACCATCTGAGCCACCAGGAAAACCCAACTTAAAATATTACTAAATAAAATAATATAATGGGAAACATTTTTGTTAGACCTCATAGCAGCTCTAATTCCTTAGTGGGTTGATATTAAAAAGAAGAGGAAAGAGGGGAGAAGACACCTGACCTCAGGCACTCTTCTAGTAAGAGCTATCTGTTATCCTTGGGCAAGAAGTCTCTACAGATTAGATTTAAACAAGAAGTTTTAGCCATGGGAATTATGTTAGGCATTGTTTAATTGTAAGAAATATAATAGCAATAGAGCTGGAAAGAAAAAGGAACAAGTAGGACTGGCCTTTGGAATACAAAAGACAGCTTGAAAAGAATTTATGGATTGAAATAAAACCTTGGCCAATAAAAAAATTAAATAAATTTTTAAAAATAGAAAAGGGAGCTTGGGAGGGAAATGAGTATCAGGGAAAGAGATTGAATTTCTTGCTAACTTGCTATCTAATATAATAAGATGATATTTGATACCTTGCTAACTATAGCAAGTTAGCAAGGTATCAAATATAATACTTGGAAGCATGGTTCACGCCTCAGCTGTAATTTGGGACATCCCAAATTGTATCTGCAAGTACCATTTGTCACCTTGGTAATAAAGAATAGTGATTATAAAGAAACAAAAGAATTAAACTAAGCTTTTAAAACCAGGAAGTCAGGTGAGAAAACTGAAAGAAATCAGACAAGTTACTGATGTCAAATAAAGCAAGTAAATCTGGGGGAAAAAATGTGCCATAATCAGCACCCTTGCCTTAAGGACATGGAAGAGCCTAATTCCAAGGCAGGAAGTACGTGACCTCCTGATATTTCCTGATGAAGGGAAAGATGGTAAGCAAACTCAGGGCTCCCTGAAGCTGCAGGTGATAGCAGGGGCATTGTAATAGTTGCCCTTGTGTTTCTACTATCCAGGCCTTTGTCACCATATTAATCATTCAAACTGAATGGAAAAAAACTGATATTACAACCATAGTCCCAACATAAAATATAGGTGAAACAAAGCTATTAAACTTTCTTTAGTAACAAAGCATACAGCCCTTTTGCACTAATCCACTTTGCAACTGTGATTTCACTTGCAATACAGTGATTGACTAAGTGCTTAATAAATGCTTTTTGATGGGAATGAAAATGTTTTGAGTAGTAAAAGAAGGGCCAGAAGGGGACTTGAAGGGAAAATGCCACCCATATAGAGACCAACTTGACAGAAAATGTCAGCTGGGCAAATATTTGACTTACTGAGCATGTTTCTTTTCTTGTTTTTTTTTTAATTGGAGGCTAATTACTTTACAATATTGTGGTGGTTTGTGCCATATATCAACATGAATCAGCCATGGGTGTACGTGTGTTCCGCATCCTGACCTCCCCCCACCTCCCTCCCCATCCCATCCGTCAGGGTCTTGCCAGTGCACCAGCCCTGAGCACCCTGTCTCATGCATCCAACCTGGGCTGGTGGTCTGTTTCACCCTAGATGATATACATGTTTCGATGCTGTTCTCTCAAATCACCCCACCCTCACCTTCTCCCACAGAGTCCAAAAGTCTGTTCTTTACATCTGTGTCTCTTTTGCTGTATCACATATAGGGTCATCGTTACCATCTTTCTAAATTCCATATATATGTGTTAATATACTGTATTGGTGTTTTTCTTTCTTACTTACTTCACTCTGTATAATAGGCTCCAGTTTCATTACCTCATTAGAACTGATTCAAATGCATTTTTTTAATAACTGGGTAATATTCTGTTGTGTATATGTACCAAAGCTTCCTTATCCATTCGTCTGCCGATGGGCATCTAGGTTGCTTCCATGTTCTGGCTATTGTAAACAGTGCTGCGATGAACAATGGGGTGCATGTGTCTCTTTCAGATCTGGTTTCCTCGGTGTGTATGCCCAGAAGTGGGATTGCTGGGTCATATGGCAGTTCTATTTCCAGTTTTTAAAGAAATCTCCACACTCTTCTCCATAGTGGCTGTACTAGTTTGCATTCCCACCAACAGTGTAAAAGGGTTCCCTTTTCTCCACACCCTCTCCAACATTTATTGTTTGTAGACTTCTTGATAGCAGCCATTCTGACCAGCAGGAGATGGTACCTCATTGTGGTTTTGATTTGCATTTCTCTGATAATGAGTGATGTTGAGCATCTTTTCATGTGTTTGTTAGCCATCTATATGTCTTCTTTGGAGAAATGTATGTTTTGGTCTTTGGCCCATTTTTTGATTGAGCGCTTATTTTTCTGGAATTGAACAACAGGAGTTGCTTATATATTTTTGAGATTAATTATTTGTCAGTTGCTTCCTTTGCTGTTATTTTCTCCCATTCTGAAGGCTGTCTTTTCACATTACTTATGCAATCCCTATCAAGCTACCAATGGTATTTTTCACAGAACTAGAACAAATAATTTCACAATTTGTATGGAAATACAAAAAGCCTCGAATAGCCAAAGCAATCTTGAGAAAGAAGAATGGAACTGGAGGAATCAACCTGCCTGACTTCAGACTCTACTACAAAGCCACAGTCATCAAGACAGTATGGTACTGGCACAAAGACAGAAATATAGATCAATGGAACAAAATAGAAAGCCCAGAGATAAATCCACGAACCTATGGACACCTTATCTTTGACAAAGGAGGCAAGGATATACAATGGGAAAAAGACAACCTCTTTAACAAGTGGTGCTGGGAAAACTGGTCAACCACTTGTAAAAGAATGAAACGAACACTTTTCTAACGCCATACACAAAAATAAACTCAAAATGGATTAAAGATCTAAATGTAAGACCAGAAACTATAAAACTCCTAGAGGAAAACATAGGCAAAACACTCTCCGACATAAACCACAGCAGGATCCTCTATGCCCCACCTCCCAGGATATTAGATACAAAAGCAAAAGTAAACAGATGGGGCCTAATTAAACTTACTGTACTTGTTGCTATATGTCTTTGCCTCACAGTAAGTTTTAGGAGGGCTTAGCTGGGCAATGTGTCCTGCTTGGTAGCCCATCAGAGAACACACAGGAGGTGGGAGTGAGTCGTCCCTTTCTAGTTGTCCTGTCTTCTTCAGCAAGGGTGAGTTCCTTCTGGGATGGGTAAATCCAATTAAACAATTACTAAGTCTCCACCTTACATTCTGTATACAAATTATGTTTTTCATATTTGTTCCTTGGTACATTTTTGCTAAGAAATATTAAAAAGACTTTAAATCAACTGTTGAATTATTGAAATTAATTCACTCAAGCATTTCTCAGGTCCTACTATGTGCAAAGACCTTTGCTTTGTGTTAAAAAAAAATTTATTTGATGGAACCAAGCAGCCCACCTACTAGGTAAATAGCAGAAGTCTGTGAACATTATCAAAGCAGCAAAATCTGGAAGCAACCCCAAAATTCATTAGTAGTATAATGGATAAATAAATTATAGACTATTCATACAATGAAATATTATTCATCAATGAAATGAATGAGTGCAACCTGTACTCATCAACATGGATGAATCGCAAAATTATTTGGCTGAAATCATGGACAAATTTGTGCAGTATGATTAAATTAGTATACCAGTTAAGGTTTGGGGAAACTAAACAATATAATAATGTTGAAGGATAGATATCTAAGTGATGAAATAACAAAGAAAATCAAAGGGAATAAAAATTCAGAATAGAGGCTACTATTTCCTCTGTATTTCAGAGGAAAAGGGGATATATTTGGCAAGGTGACTCTAAAGGGCTGATACCATCCTGTTTCCTAGGGCTAGAGGAGAGATACTCATTTTACTATCATCTGAACTTTACAGATAGGTTTTATATACTTCTTTGTATATATGATGTATTTCAAAGATTATTTTTAAAACAGAAGCTTAAAAAATAATGGAAGGGGAAGCCACTGAGGGATTTTTTTTCCCTGTTTGGATATCTCAGAAATTCTAAATCTATAAAACATAACTTAATAAACCCTCTACCTAAAAAGAACTTTCTCCAGGTTTTTGTAAGTATTCAGATGTTGTACAACTTGTGGAAGGAATGTGGAGCAATGAAGAATATCTCTTCTCCATCTTTGACTTTAAGATAGCCACATCATGTTAAATAAACTATATTTCTATTTAGGGTAAATTTAGAAATAGACAACTTATTTACTCATCATACTATATACAAAGATAATATCTATTAGCTGAGAGTAATCAATGCAATGCCAAACAAAATGAAGCCTCAAAACTGACTGGATGAGTCAATGATCCCATTATACAGATGGTGAGACTCTGATACAGAGCTAGCAAGTATTAAAAAATATTAGAGCACTTAATTCAGAGAACAGTTTTTCTTTTGTAGTGAGACAAAGAAAAAAATGATGTTTAAATATATTTACCAAGGAAAATATAATGGAAATAGGATTGTTTTACCTGAAGAAAAAACAAAAAACAAAGACACAATTGATGGCTGGCCTCAGACACATGAAGGATTTATATGGAGAACCTAGGCAGATGTTTCCTGTGTCTGGGGAAGAATGAACAAGAGACATTGTATTTAAGCTGGACAGGAATAAATACATATACAGAAATATATACTTGTGCATTAATGCTTGTTGTTTGTAAATACATAAATCTGGAAGGATATGTAACAATGGACATGTAACAGTGGTTAACTGGAATTGATTTCTGAGTAATAGAATCATGTGAAAGTGAGACTTGGGATAGGAACTTTCTATACTTCTGGTTTTTTAAGTTGACAATGTATTATTTTTTAGTTTTCTAATTTAAATTATTAATAAAGAAAAATTGTAACAGGAAGCATTTGGGTTGGACAGCATGGTGGCTCTGAGGTTGAGTCTGTCATCCTTGTTACTCTATTATCCCTCCAGTTGGAAATAAAGGGATTTTAACCATAAGCATTGTCTTAGTCTAGAGAAGGAAATGGCAACCCACTCCAGTATTCTTGCCTGGAAAATCCCATAGACAAAGGAGCCTGGCAGGCTACAGTCCATAGGGTTGCAAAGAGTCGGACACAACTGAGCGACTTCACACATTGTCTTAGTCAAGCATAATTTAGTCGTAGTAAGTAGAGACTCACTTGAGCGAGCTTAAGCAAAATTATTGCAGAGGACAGGAAGTACATCTGGGAGAGTCAGGAAATGGAAAGTTAACAAAACTCTACAGCTCAAAGATTGTCTTTTCCTGCTCCACTGTGCTCATTTGCTTTACTCTTCTTTTTCTATAGGTATAGAAATTGTGTCCTCCATCTCTCAGTCTACAGTATTTTCCAAGACTAGCTCTTATAGCCAACTACCTACAAATTCTAAACCAGGTTTTCAAATCCCTATTTGTCTCCCTAAAGTCAATCATCTACACCAGAGCTAACACTTTTCCAATTCACAGGGATGGAGGGTGAACTCTGAGAATGATAAATAAGCAGGTTCTCTGAGTTGGAATGTGAGATAGAAAGGGAAGAAGAACATCTCTTCTAAAGGGTCCTAAATCATTGTAATGGCCTGCTATGGTTTAACTTTTAGGAGTATGCTATCTACTCCTAATGTTCAATGTTATATATGTTCATTATACTTATATATGATTTTTTGGTAATAGTGTGTTTGAATTTTCATCCCACGATTTTATCCATGGGACTTTATATTGAGATTATTCAGAAAAGATACACTTAGAAGGACATGGGCTGCTTTATAAATCAGAAGCATCTCTGCAAATTCCAAAGCCTGGGAGAAGCCTAGAAAACATAAAATGCCTTCAGGGAAGGTGCAAATAACAAAAATCACCTTGGGACAATAGGTCATCAAATCCAATAGCATTAATGGTAGTTATTCCATGGAAATGATGCCAGTTACCTCTAGCCAGACAGATCTGGTGTTTTGCTAAATGTCTGAGGTGGAGAGGCTGAAAACAGAAGTCATGAGTTATATTCATGAAGAAAATGTGTGCAAAATGAGCAAAACAACTTAAAATTGAAAAGCTCCATTGTTAGGTAGATAGAGACAAATGCAATCAGGTCAAGTTAAGGAGAAACCCTCTTGAGGGGAGAGTTTTTGCTACTCTGACCGTGGAAGTGAATTCTATATGCTTTGTTTCTCATCTTTGTTTCAAGCACCATAAATGAACTGAACACGTAACTGAACAAAAGATGGTTAAGATCTGGGGAATTTATTTACAATGAGAATATATCCATTGTGAATCATATCTTAGTAGGTTAGCATTGTATATTTGATCATGCAATGTTTTTCTTAGGCAAGAAAGATAAGAAAAAGTCCAGCCTAGGTCAAGGACTTTTTCAAAGCAAACTAACTTAAATGCATTAATAAGGAATTCCAGAAATTGGTTCAGGTAATGAATGAATATAATCTAAACTAGAAGTTGTTTTTTTAATATTGTCTATATTTGTCAATCAATTTGATTGGTGTTAGAAGGTAGAAGTATGCACCAATAGTTTTCTAAATGTACAGACTCTGCACTACAGCTAGAAATTCAAACTTTGCATAGGTATACAATCTTGAGGATGTGTGCTATTGGTAAGCCACAAGTAAGATTTAGTAAGACATAATAGAGAATTCAGTGCATTTTAAAAATTATATCTGAACAGTCTATTTTAAACATATTTCCTTGCATGAGAAATAACACCTTTACAATTAAAAATAGATATAAATTTAAATAAAATTATTTGTGGAGTAACCACTTGCCTTAATATAAAAAGTGCTTCACTGTTTTCAGAGGATAACTCCTAGACCATCAGTGTAAGCACCACCTAGAAACGTTTTGGAAATACAAAATGTTAGGCCCTACATAGAAAATGTTAGGCCCTACCCAGACCTACTGGCTCAGAAACGCTGGGGGTAGGGCTCAGCAATTTTCAGATGCTTCACATTCACACTAAAGTTTGAACATCACAGCTCTTTTTTTTTTTTTTTTTTTTTTTTTTACCATTCTACTCTGATGACCTTCACTGAAACAAGGGGGGAAAATCTAGGCCACCTTTAGAAATGAATTCCCCATCAAAACACCTGCAAATGTATTTATAAGCCTTGATGGATTAATCATTCAGACTGGGATATAAAGATTAACCAAAATAATTGCAATTCAGCAGCCTTTAAGCATTACCTTATTTTAGATAAAAGAAGGCAAGTTTCCATTTTTCAGGTGAAAAGTATTACAACAGTATTACAATAACTTTTCTTTTGCTATTGAAGATTCTAATTATGGCATTCTGTAATCACAGCACGGCAGAAATGACACTCTGGTAATGACTGAGAATGTTTGTTGAGTGAGGTTGTCTAATTCAGAACTTCAAATTGAAGTTTGCAGAGTAAGTTTGCCTCTGACCTAAAGGTTTTTATACTGGTATTTCATGTTCCAAAAGATCATTCTTTACTCATATCTCATTTTTCTCACCTTCATATTTTTTCCAAGCATGAAACTTTTGAGGACTTCAAAGGATGTTATAAATGCTAATTAACATAGGGAATTGATTACTATTGATTACTATTTTATGGCCTAATTACTTACTGTTTCTTTTTCTTACATCTTTCTCCATCCTTTGCAGGTCACCCTTGTTGGTCTACAAGAGCCCTTAGATGCTAGAAATATTGTCCAGGGATTAGTGAAGCTAATTATAGTCTAGAAAACTAATCTGATTTGCTGAAGATATTAACAAAAATTTTACAAGACTTTCAAAAAATATATTTGGATAGATTTTTAGGCCTAATTGAGCTTTCTTGCAGACAGATGGTCTATTTTAAAATAGCCTCATTTAAATTATATTATTCTGAAGGAAAGTTTTGAACTCACCATCATTTATACAGAAAATAAATTATTACTTTGATTAGAAAGGAGAAAGACATTGAAAACAAAGGCAAGAAAACACAGCCACACTTACATTTTTAAAAACGCATATAAGTTGTATAAAAAAATTAGTCCTATTCATTTACAAATATTTTCCTTTTGGTGTTTACAAATAGAATAAGAAATTTTCTTTTCATACAGCTCTTTCTCTAGAGTATATATTCTCAATTATCTAATTTTGAAAGAAAATGTATATAAAATATAACAAGAAAAACCTTAGATATTATTGATTGAATTAAACGTTGATAACTAAAAATTATCCTTTATGGAAGTTTTATGATGAGTATAATTTAACTATAACACATCTAAAGATATACTCATTACAGCTATCCAGACTTGCAGCCAAACTTTCCCTGAAAGGCAATCAAACATTTGAGGCCATACAGTCAGTACCAAATAATATATTTCTTAATCACTGATGGTAGTATTATTGTTGGATATAACAGCTTGGAGTCATTATAGCAGGATGTAATGTTATTATTATAATATTTAGTCAGAGATTCAGGAATACTAGAATTTTATCCCAGTATCATATCCACTTATTTAATCATTACATATTTATTGAACAGCTGCTACTTGCCAGGTTCTGGGGACTTAGTAATGAACAAAACAAATCACATTGCTACTTTCATGAAACTGACATTCTACATGGCATGAAAGATGATAAATACATCAAATAAATATTTAATGTATCTAATCTCTAAAAGTGCTGAGACGAAAAAGTCAGTTAAGAGATAAGGACATAGGTGGAGGTGAAAGTAGGTGTAAGTGAGCAGGGAAAGCTATCCTTTTTTTTTTTTTTTTTTTTAGTAAGGTGGTCAGATTAGGAAATGCTTTTCTGAGAAGGTGACAGTTGCAGAGAGCAAAAAATTAAGAAGACAAGTTTTATGAACACATGAGTTGAGCATAAGTGATGAGTTAGTGAAGGGAACTTGAAGATGATGGCGTATTAGATATCAAGGAACAAGATCACTGAGGGCTGTGTAAAACAAAGTATATCCTTTGAGTTTCATTCTGGGTGAGGTAGAAAACACTGACGTGTTTAGAGCAGAACGGTGATATGGGTGTTTTTTAATATTCACTCTGGCTGCTGTTTGAATGGCAAAACTGAAGGCAAAGGCATCCATTGGGAACTATTACGATAGTCTAGGCAAGAGGTGATAGACTTGGATTAAGATGGCAGAGGTGGACGGGGTGAAAATGATCACATTGTGGATATATTTAAAGATAAAGCCAAGAGGATTTACTTATAAATTGGTGTGGGATGTGAAAAAGAGAGAAGAATCAAGGATGGCTTAAAGTTTGAGACCTGAGCACTAGAAAAGTGACAGCTCAGCGGAGAATATACTTAAGGCAGGAGCAAGAGAGGGTATTTTATTAGTGGTGGAAATGTTGGCTTCTTGGAGGATTTACCACATCAACTGAAGGAGAACCTAGGCGGAAATAATCTGATAAAAGAGAGCAATGTCCCAAAGAAGGAGCGCCATTCCCAACACAGTAGCCTTCAAGAGACGAGCAGGAGGACATCTATAGAATGAATACAGTCTGTGCACAGCAGACCCTTCAGCGCTGAGCATCCTCAGATGCAGGCTGGAGGTGGGGATGAGAAAAACGGATGACACCATATGATAATATCTGGTAGAACTCGGGAATTATGATAAAACATCCCCAGAGAGCCTTCAGAAATAACGTGGGCACTTTTGCAGGAGCCTGTAGGTTCTGCAATAGCAGATATAAAAAAGACTGATCAAAACAAAGGTTAAAATTAAGCATCTGCTTCATTAAAATAGAGTGTGGGTAACCTTATTTACATGCTTCCTGGGTTTTAAATATTTTTATAAGCAAAAATGAGAAATTGTTTTCATGCTGCCATTTTTCACTAGTGGAATGTTTTGCAATTATTTTTGAATATTATTATATAGAGACGAAAAGTTCTAAAGTGGCATAAAATGTCATTTAAAATGCCTACAACCTTTCTTTCCATGTGATGTTATCAATAAAAGGTATAGACAACTATCAATACAATTTTCAACACTAATGAGAAGCAAATTGGATTTCTATGTGATATTACTTTTTTAATATTTCTTATGTATGCTATTTGTGATCTTCTAGAATCAGATATATAAAGGTCGTTTACCAGCAGCTTCATTTGAGATAGGTATGTTCAAAGATATGTTGCATTTTTGTGTGGACAGGATACACAGTGCATGCTGCAACTGATGTTTTAAATCACTACAAATGTAGTGAAAGAGGGATATGAGGCTTTTTATATCATATCTAAGAATACAAACACCTCTTTTCTAAATATACAATAACAACTGTCAGTAAGCGCAGATCATTATTTATGTGATAGAAAAGATGCGTTTGGCTTTTGTGCTGCACACAGCTATTTTTCTCAATTATTCTTGCCATTTCACTCACTATACCAAGAATGACCTCACAGATAAGAAACAATGACCATTTTCTTCCAGGAACAAAGTGAGAATTATTTAGTTTCATGATGTGATTTTTCTTTCACAGTTCTGAAAGCCTTGTTGGTGTGTAGGAGTTATTTCTTAAGATCATCTTCACACCAAGGATTGAGTAAAAAAGAGATAAACCGTTTTTCTTTCTTACCTTTTACATAGACAGATATTTTCATATTTTAATGGAGTACTGGAGAGAAATTAAGATCCAAATGTTTAGGAACAGATTTAAGATCTTAATTGACACGGTCCCAAATAGAAGGCTGAGTTTCATTTGATAGAAAAAGTGAACCCCATGACTTAGGTGGGGGAATAGAGATTTACTACAAAGCCTTTCTACTTACAGCAACCTTATGACAATTAGGAACAATTAGGAACCAAATTAAAAGCCACTGCTTATGTGTTTACCCTGGATCATATGCTGGTGAGCTTGTCATTGTGAAAAGGAATATAAGGAATTACTTCTACAAAATCTTTAATTAACCCAAGGGACTTTCCACTGAGTCTATAGCCTAGCAAGGATTCTAAATGGATTTAAAAGGTAAGCGAATGTAGCTGCTGCGTTTTCGTGAATGACTCTCAAGGGTTGCAACGTGAAATAAGGGTATCATTTCTCCTTTCCATACAATAGCACTGCTTCTGTGATGTGGGGGGAATTTCAGTCAGATACAAGTAAAAGATGCCTTGGGTAAACTTGGAACATAATCTCCATTACTGTAGGGAGCCTATTGGTCTTGTTCATCACTATATCTTCAACACCTGCCACAGTGTCTGGTCCATAATAGGAGCTCAGCGAATATACTCAAGGCATGTTTGAGCCTGTTTGGAAACCATACACAGGATCTATACAATACCTATGAGCTGCTATGATGTGTGCGTTTCTTTGATGGCTCAGATGGTAAAGAATCTGCCTGCAATGGAGGAGACCCAGGTTCAGTCCCTGGGTTGGGAAGATCCTTTGGAGAAGGGATCTTCTCCAACTGTGGCCTTGGAGTACAGAATGAAGCAGGGCAAAGACTAATAGAGTTTTGCCAAGAGAACGCACTGGTCATAGCAAACACCCTCTTCCAACAACACAAGAGAAGA
>JADEYB020000010.1:1223506-1244976 GCA_015832495.2 Alces alces | reverse complement strand
TGGGTGTTCATTGGAGGGACTGATGCTGATGCGGAAACTCCAGTACTTTGGCCACCTCATAAGAAGAGTTGACTCATCAGAAAAGACCCTGATGCTGGGAGGGATTGGGGGCAGGAGGAGAAGGGGATGACAGAGGATGAGATGGTTGGATGGCATCACTGACTTGATGGACATGAGTTTGAGTCAACTCCGGGAGTTGGTGATGGACAGAGAAGCCTGGCATGCTGCGATTCATGGGGTCGCAAAGAGGCGGACACGACTGAGCGACTGAACTGAACTGAACCCATTCCAGTATTCTTGACTAGAGAATTTCATGGACAGAGGAGCCTGGCAGGATACAGTCCATGGGGTAGCAAAGACTCAGATATGACTGAGCAACTAACACTACCATTTTCACACATGTACTCCCTAATGTTTGGGAGTGAGCAAAAAGGGAAGATTATCTGCAAGCATTGTATAACTCTTGTATACACAAGATATACAAGAGTATATCTTGTTGTATAACTCTTGTATACACAAGATATACAAGAGTATATCTTGTTGTATAACTCTTCAGGGCCAGTTAAAGAACTTTCTATCATCTCATTTGAAAGGTTAAATTAGTTACAGGAGAAGCTGTTACCTATCGTTTATATCTTTGAGCCTGTACCATGCACTGTTGATGCCCAATCCTATCCCCTTGGGCTTTTACCAAGAGAGTCCACTCTACTCTCCAGCTACCAGTATCTGTATCTCTTTGGCCAAAGACTCATCTGACTGACCGTACCAGGGCTGGCTTCTCGGAGGTCTGACCAGAATAGTCTTACAGCTTTCTATACTCAGATGGGGGCCTTATGCTTAGAGAATTAAAATTCTCAGCTGTTGCTCTACTGAAATTCTTAGTAACTTTGTGTTCTATAGGTGAAGTCCAGTGGGGCAGTAGAACGTGTACCGGGGTTTGGAGCCTCCACTCCTATGCACTCCCTCTCCCCTGGCGTGACCCAGTGACTTCTGCCTCTCTCTGCCTTTGGCCGAGGAGCGAGACAGAAGTTGGGTGAGAATCAGGGTGAAGCACATGCATGCAGCACGTTCCACGTGCCCAGTGATGGGATGGCTTGGAGCACAGGACAGCTTGTGAGCATCTGCAGTTGCCTGTGAGTACCCCTCTAGCAGAGTGATGTATTAAATAACTAGCCAGCTCTCACACAAACTCGCTCACAGACACACACGCGCATGCACACGTGCAGAGAAAGAGACAGAAAGAGAGGGCTTTTCCTGGAATTTTCAGCCAGGAGCTCCACATTCTCATTTTGCTTTGGACCAGTGCAGTCCAACAGTTGATTCAGTGGAACTCTCTCTGCCCCCAGACATGGCAGACCAGCAGTGCCAGAGAATGAATGTCTACCCCACCCTTTGCACCCCACCCTTAACTCAAGGATGCGTGTTGGAGCTGGTGGGAGGATGTGTGTTCCACAGTGGCTCCAGAGGTCTCCAGCAGGATTCAGTTCCTTTTATCATGTGGTACTTTGATAAAGTGCTCTTTTTTCTTTTCCCTTTTGGCCCTGTGGCATGTGGGACCTTCGTTCCCAACCAGGGAAGGAACCGCATTCCCTGAGTTGGAGTACGGGGTCTTAATGACTGAACCATCAGGGAAGTCCCGCTGACTGATAAAGCGCTCTTGGCCACCTTTTCTTCTCTGCCTCACTTCCTCACTTCCCCCCTGGTGCTTTATAAGATTATCTTCCAAATATACCAGTTGGATTTGAATTCTTGAGTATGTGCCTGGAGAAACTCAAAGTAACAGTGTTTCAAAAGCCAGTATTTGAGACATTTCTAATATCTTTTACTAATTGAAAAACAAGTATCTCCCAGAGAGTGGGCTCCTCTCTTCCACAGGCTTTTCTGTAATTCAGAGGCTTTGGGGTTTGTATTTCTGTGTACCTTTTACTATCCAGGATGCATAGCCAAACAATCATTTCTCCTGTGTTTATTTCCTCCTCCTCCAGTTTGAATGCAAAGGGCTCAAGCTCTCTAAGGATTCCTCCTCATCCTATAACTCTATGAATCTCCTGGCCTCTTTCGAAAAGAAAAAGTTGTTCTTGTTACCACAACATACAGTAATTTTCTGTGGATTTCTGAATTCTGCTATGGTGGTGTTTGATTTTGTTAAATATGACCCTCACTGACAAAAATTATACAATGTATTTATCATCATTTGTTCTGGAAAACAAATATATTGAAATATATATAAAATATGTATTTTATATTGAAAGAAATATTTCAACAGAATCTGAAAATGTAGTTTCAACATTTCTTTCCAGATTTGGGAAGGAAATTGAAAATGGCGGAAAGGTATGGAATTTTTTAAGACCAAAATATGTTTTATATTTATTTTTAAAGTTTTAAATCTTTATTTTAAAATTTTATTTTTATACCATGAATCAATGATGATGATGATGATTCTCTGTCTTCAGGCAGTGCTGCTTTCTGCTAACATGAAAGCAAGAGAGTTAAAAGAAGGTGCTATCAGCGTATTGGTCAAACCTCACATTTTCAGAATGTTTTAGAGAAAAAAAATAAGACACTGAAAATTAGTAGTTAATTTCCACCTGCTCCCTCTTCTCTCCAATGATTCATGAACTCGGACAAAGCTGGTTGCAATCATTGATTTTTTTTTTAAAAAGATCCCTTCCCTTGCCGCATCTGAGACCTAATAGATGCAAGATGGAAAAAACCAAACTTGCTA
The DNA here is from genome assembly GCA_015832495.2 of Alces alces. Lineage (NCBI taxonomy): Eukaryota > Metazoa > Chordata > Mammalia > Artiodactyla > Cervidae > Alces > Alces alces. Next base: position 1,242,251 of record JADEYB020000010.1, on the reverse strand, counting down.
AGGGAAATTCCAGATTATCTCCCAACATAATGACCTTATGCAGACCTCATCCCCTCTAGGAATAACCCTGACTAATAAGCCTCTTGACTTTGAGGTACCTGTTTGACCTATCTCCCGTGATTTTTCATTTCTAACTATTCTCTAACCTAGCCGTGTCTCAATTCCTTGTCCTAGTGAAAAGTTCATTCATTTATTCGTTCATTTGTTCATTGTTTTAACAAAGAACTAACTGGTCACATACAGTGAGATTCAGTGATCTATAACTCAAATACAACTGTGGTCTGCAGAACGGCAGCATCAGAAGCGCCTAAGGAGTCTATTAGAAAAGCAAATTTCTAGTCCTCACCACAGACCAACTGAGCTAGAGTCCCTGCATCCAGGGATCCACACTGTAACTACCTGTCCAGGAGATTCTCATGCAGCTATAGTTTGAGAAGCACTGGTCTTGGCCCAATGATTGCAGTTCTAATAAGTTTTCAGGTGATGTTGATTCTGCTAGTCCAGGGACCACACTTTAAGAAACATTGATTGAGAGGTTCAAGTTATTATTTCTGCTACCTAACAAATGCCTGTCTCAATCGCCTCAAATTATAGAACTTTAACCTCTGCTTTGTCCAAACTAAATCCAATTTTACTGTGAATGTTTCAGCCCCAACTTGCCACTTTTTAAATTTGGTAGCAATTAGAGACAGTTGCCACTGTACCCTGTTAATATTATATTCTCATTATTGTTTCACTTGCTTTACCTGAAAAGCTCATGGCATGTTCAACAAGGCACGAACTTAAAATTGGATTCTACGAGTATAAACTATAGATGTGCCATATTACCTGTCTAATTTTGAATTAGTGACTTACCATTTCTGAAGCCTATTTTCTTATCTGCACAATAGAGATGAGATGGAAGAGATTATGTACTTGAAAAAATCTAGCAGAAGGTCTGCCTGGTATGTAGTAGGTGCTGAATAAATGTTATTTAAATTTTTATATCATACCTTCTAAAGCCAGGTAGTGATATATGTTAAATTCACTCAACTTTTCAATCTTGTTTATGTCTTCAGAATGTATTTAGTTTCTTTTAAAAATGGATTAACTTTATTGTCTACATTTTACTCGATCTTGGTGACCTCTAGGAAACATAAAAATACTAATTTTCCTTTGATTTTTAAAAATACCTATCATTTTAAAAGTACAGCAGACTATAACAGAATGTTATTTTTATAACAGATTGTGCTGGTCCTAATGTTCAGTTTCCAGCATTTCCTTGTCATCTGATGTCAAATAAAGTGAAGTCGCTCAGTCGTGTCCGACTCTCTGTGACCCCGTGGACCATGTATATAGCCCGCCAGGCTCCTCTGGCCACGGGATTCTCCAGGCAAGAATACTGGAGTGGGTTGCCATGTCCTTCTCCAGGGGGTCTTCCCGACCCAGGGATTCAACCCATTTGCAGGTAAACGCTTTACCCTCCGAGCCGCCAGGGAAGCCCTTTCAAATAAAAGTCATGGCAAGATGTACCCTAAAGTTTCTTATTAGGAAAAACAGCTTCAACGTTAACTAAGCCTTTCATCCAAGTACCTGAAATCCCTTTATAGGCATTAGTTAATTAACTTTTAAAACACCTCCATCAGGAGAGGAAGAATTAGGAACACATGGACTAGAACCACACTGGTTAGGTAAGAAATCAGGGCTCATACATGATCTATCAGAGTAAGCTGCAAAGATGACAATATAGTCTGTTCAGTTCCATCATTTAATGCCAGGCTGGAGGAACCACAAGCTGGAATCAAAATTGCCAGGAGAAATATAAATAACCTCAGATATACAGATGACACCACCCTTATGGCAGAAAGTGAAAAAGAACTAAAAAGCCTCTTGATGAAAGTAAAAGAGGAGAGTGAAAAAGTTGGCTTAAAGCTCAACATTCAGAAACCTAAGATCATGGCATCCAGTCCCATCACTTCATGGCAAATAGATGGGGAAACAGTGGAAACAGTGTCAGACTTTATTTTGGGGGGGCTCCAAAATCATTTCAGATGGTGACTGCAGCCATGAACTTAAAAGACGCTTGCTCTTTGGAAAAAAAGTTATGACCAAACTAGACAGCATATTAAAAAGCAGAGACATTACTTTACCAAAAAAGGCCCAGCTAGTCAAGCTATGGTTTTTCCTATAGTCATGTATGGATGTGAGAGTTGGACTATAAAGAAAGCTTAGCACTGAAGAACTGATGCTTTTGAACTGTGGTGTTGGAGAAGACTTTTGAGAGTCACTTGGTCTACGAGGAGAGCCAACCAGTCCATCCTAAAGGAGATCAGTCCTGGGTGTTCATTGGAAGGACTGATGCTGAAGCTGAAACTCCAGTCCTTTGGCCACCTGATGCAGAGAACCAACTCACTGGAAAAGCCCCTGATGCTGGGAAAAATTGAAGGGGGGAGGAGAAAGGGATGACAGAGGATGAGATGGTTGCATGGCATTACTGACCCGTTGGAGGTGAGTTTGAGCAGGCTCCAGGAGTTGGTGATGGACAGGAAGGCCTGGCGTGCTGCGGTCCTGTGGAGTCGCAGAGTCAGATATGACTGAGTGATTGAACTCTAACTTTAAAATAGTTTTTAAGTCATATTTCCATAAAAGCAATGCATGCATATGCTTACAAAAATCAAATAGGACCAAAAGAGTCATCAGGAATATCAGCAATTTCTTTCTCAGCATTTCCCCAATCCCAGGTCCTGTTCCCTAGAGGCAACCTCTCTTTAACTACTAGTTTCTGTATTTATAAGTAGTATGCTTATATTGCTATTCTTGATTTACCAATAGTTACATACTATTTATGCCATTCTATGATAAACTAGAATTTGGCTATTTCAACACAACTACTACCACCCCTCTTCCATTCATCCCACTACAACTATGTCAATTTTAATTAAGTAATCTAATCATGTTTGGAGTATTTTGAGTATATATAGATGTTCACTACAGTTGTCAAGTAGTGGTATTGCCAGTCAGTGTCACTATGGTTATATTTTCTTTCTCACTCAGTGTTTAAGTTTTGTTCCTAGAATTCCTAATTATTTTACTTTATTCTTGCAGGTCCTTCTTAAAACCATCTTCCCCACTCTCTCTCCTAGCCTTACTACAGCCAAGTTTCCATCTCAACTTTCTGCTTCCATTGGGGCTGCTGCCCTTAGCCAGCCCCTATATCAATAAATTGCAAAAAGTTCCTTCCAGTGAGAAAATTAGAAAATGGTGACTCACCCTGGCTGAACCAATCAGGTTAAAGCAAGCCTGAAGGGCACAGACAGGTGAACAAGGATGGCTTTCAGTCTCCATTTGCACCCCAGGGCCAGACGCTGTTACCCACACAGTGCTACCTGGCTAATAATACATTGCAGACCTGAAAAGGTGGATCCCCAGCTGCAGCTTGGGTTTAGACATACTTTATTGGAATCTTCCAGTGTATTAAAATGTATTAAATTAATTTAATTAATATTTGACAATATGCTCTGTTAGTGAGACCGTGGCTCAACAGTTACCCTCATACATTGTCAGTGAGAAAGCAAAAAAAGAAATCACACAATCCTCAGAGAGAGGAATTTGACAAATTCTCATGCAGTTACATATGTATTTATCCTGTGACACATAAATTCCAATTCTAGGTATCTGTTGTAAAGATTTACTGGCAAAAATTCAAAATGACTTGTGTCCAAGGCTATCCTTGAAGAATATGTTTTACAATAGCAGTAAGCTGGAAAAAACAAGCCTCTATTCATAGTTGAGTGGCTGAATAAACAAGCGTTGGCAAACATTTTCTTCTTTTTAAAAAATCTTTATTGCTTTATTTTTGCGTGTGCTGGGCCCTTGAGGTTCAAGCTTCTCTAGTTGCAGCGAGCAGGGGCTGCTTTTTGCCAGAGCGCGCAGACTCCTCTGTTGCGGCGGCTTCTGTTGCGGAGCATGGGCTCTGGGACGCACGGGCTTCAGTAGTTGCGGCGTGTGGGTTAAACTGTTGTGGTTCCCAGGCTCTAGAGCTCAGACTCAGACTCAGTGGGTAGGGTACTCGGGCTCAGTTGCTCTGCGGCATGCAGGATCTTCCCGAATCAGGGACTGAACCTGTGTCTCTTGCCTTGGCAGGTGGACTCTCTACCACTGAGCCACCAGGGAAGCCGAAATATTTTCTGTAAAAGGCCAAATAGTTAATAATCTGGGCTTCGTGGGCATATAGTTTCTGCGGCAATACTCAACTCTGCCATCGTGGTACAAAAGCAGCTATAGACAATAAATGAGTGCATCTGTGTTTCAATAAAACTTTATTTGTGGACACTGAAACTTGACTGTGTATAACTTCTGTGCCACAAAGTATTCTTCTTTTGTCCTCAGCCACTGAGAAACATAAAAGTCATTCTAGGCTTGAAGTCCATATAAAAACAGATGGCAGGGTAGATTTGGCTCTCAGACTGTAGTTTGTAAGTCCTGCGAAAAACCATAGGATATACCAATGTTATCCTAGCAGTTAGATAAAGAACTGAGGAAAATACCTATATTATGATATGGATCCAAACTGTGTTAAGTGAAAAAACAAGGGGCAGACTGGTGTTTATTGTGTGCTATTGTTCGTGTAAGAAATTGAAAGAAATATGAGTACATATGTATAATGTTTATATTTTCAAAAAGAAATGGTGGAAAGATAAACCAAAAACTAGCTAAAGCAGTTACTTAAAAGGGGAGGGACAAAACTGGGTGATAGGGACAGAAACGAGAGCAAGACTTCTGTGAATATAACTTACTGTTTTGACTTTGAAATATGGTTTTGACATAATTAACAAAACAAAGTCACAAAGAAAAAAAATGATTTAGTTACCCACATTTAGAATCTAAACTTCCTTTCTCTTGAGATATCGAAAGCTCTGTCTGGCCTCATCGCGGCTACCTTCCCACATGGCAGCGGTCTGAGGAAGCCAGGTTTTAGCAACTTTCTTTTCAGTAAGACATATATTCTGTGCAGGTATTGAAGTTTGCAACTTCTGCCCTAGGAAAAGCAAATGAATTAACATTTGATGCTTAGTAGGGCGGTAATAGAAAACTATTCATTATTCTGAGCACAAGCATGCAATGATAAACGTAATATTTCAGAAAGATTAATCTCTCAGTGTTGCATGCAGTGATTAGCAGTGGGATCTAGAGCCCGACTCCAGAAAACCAGGAGACAGGGACAGGTTCCGGAAGGCCCCGTCCAGGAGGGCTGTCCCACTGAGCCGCGCTTGACGCTGCCTCGGCATGGACCCCGCAGCCTGCAGCGCCGAATATCGGTACTCTTCACCATTCAGGTGACGCTCAGGCCTCCAAGCCTGGACCGCCCTCACACTCACCTCCTGGGCCCCTCCTGAAGCCAGCTGCTTGACCACCTCCTCAGCAGGAGCCCTGGTCGAGTTTGGGAAGGGGCCGCTTTCCCGGGACTAGGGAACTGGTGTGCCCGCCAGTCAGGCCATGCTTGGTAGGGCTTCTGGATGGCGCGTGGCTCCAGGTCGGGCAACGTTCTGTGGCCGAGTTGGGGCATCGGGGTGACCAGCCTCAGGTGCCTGGTGGTCAGCAGGGGGCAGCCACCCATGCCTCACCTTTCTCCATCCTGCACCCAGCGCTTTGCCGAGATGAGAGCAGGGGCGGCAGGTGGCTCGGGGCGGCGGAGCTGCCCAGACACTGCGCTTCACGCCTAAGGCTCCCTGGCCTCGCCCTCGGGGCACACCCACTGCCCTGACATCACAGCTGTGCCCCTGGAGGTGTCCGGGGAGTCAGGTGTCCCTTCTCAGACCAGAGGACAGGTCACCGTGCAGGGAGCAGCCTCAGAAAACCTCAGATGCATGTGCCCCAAGCATCATGCCCATCCTCTGGCAGACTCAGGGTCAGATCTTGAACTCAGGCCACCGGGTGTGGCTGGAACTTTATTTTAATAAAAAGACCAGTGGCGTGTCTCTGGAGGGTGGCAGGAGAGCAGCACCAAGGTGTGAAAAAAAAAATTTTTTTTGCTTAAAAAAAAAAAAAGAATTGCCCAAGCTCTCTAAGGATAGGTCCTGGACTCGATCCATTTCTCCTGTCCTGGATAGCATCCTTCCTCTCACAGCACGTTAACTTAGGTCAGTTGATTCAGTTCTGGGTATCCTTGGCCCATGTCAACAAAAGAGCAAATGTGTTAAAATGGGATGATTTCTGCAGACCCTTCCAGCTCTAAGACTCTATCAGCCAGAGAACCGCGCTTCCATGTGTGCGAACTTTAAAGGAAACCAGAATAGGATAATCTGATCCACCATGCATATGAAGATTAGACTACAGCTGGTCCCCAAGAGTGACTTCTAGGCTCACCCTGGATGTCTCTGCAGACATCGGGAGGCTCTCCTGAAGTCTCATCTATTAGGGGGAGACTAGCCTACCACCTCTCACCTTACACCCAGTTACTTCCTTAGGAGTGGGGTTTTTAGTTAACAAAATGCATACACTGGCATAGATACTCAATCTTAAAAACTCTACTTGTTTCCAGAGCATTCATACTGTAAATAGCCATCATTCCTACTCTGCGTGTGTATAGTTTTTAGGTAATTCCTTTTGTACAAATTAAATAGCTTCATCATGGCTGTCTTACTTCTCTCGATGAGGATGATAAGATCTCATTTTCCTTTCAGCTTAGGAGAAAGATCCTGGAGAAGCTTTAGAAAGATCGGTAAATCAGTCTTTCTTTCACATTTCCTCAAACAACTCCATAGCTTATCTTCCCCATCATATGAGAAAGACTCCTTTTCGATATACTCTCCAATTTTGAGAGAAACAAACTGCCAGGAGCTGAACTGCTATCCTGTGGCTAACAGGCAATTCCTGGCTCCCAACTTCTGGCTCTAACTTCTATGGGTACCTCTTTGAACTGGGCGGATTAGTGGCACAGCAGATCCCTGCAGGCTGTCCTGCCCTAGGAGAGGGCCTTTGGCTGCACATGCTCTCCTCTCTCTTCCCTGAGCCGACGGCTACATGCAGCGGGAATTCTTCAGAATGAAGACGTGCCTTACACATCAAGTGTTATAAGTTTTGTGCAGTGTAACAAGAGATCCAGGATCCTATAGACAAAGTAAAACTGGAGGTACAATCCTTCAATATCTGGAAACCACTCTTATTTTTTATATTTCAAGGTAATAACCACAGCCAGCCAAACAGGCAATTTAGGAGCCTCTAAAGCATCAATCAGCCAGTTTCATAGTTGGCATCACCGCCTTTCTTTGGGGACCACTTTGTATGAGGTAGAAGGTGCCCCTGCTCTCGCTAGGGCAGACGAAGAGAGGTGAATAAAGAGGGTAAGAGTGAGCCAGCCTATTCTCCACAGGAGAGCAGGGAAAGGAGAATCAGAGAGGAGAGGAGAATCAGAAGCCTCTTTCCCAGATGCTTCTTACTGTTTGTGCATTATGTATCTTTTCCTTCTAAACTTGGACTGTTTGCATAGATCAACAAAAAGATGTCTCTAACCTTGCCAATGATGTTAAATTTGCAAGAACTGCTTGGCACCACTTCCTCTGGACCAGATTTTTAGATTTGGGATCTGAGATTTTGCTTTTTAAATAATTGCTCTTTTCCCCTTCTCTCTCTACCGTTTTTCTACCTCCCAACGTATAGAAGAAATATATGAACAAAAATATAGAAATGTTCATTACAAGTGTTATCTATTCTTTGATTTTATTCATTTGCTCATTTAACAAATATTCTTTGACTGCATCTATATATTAGCTAAGTGCTGGGTATGTATGTAGTAGTCAGCCAAATAGACTAGGTTATAATGAAGGTTATACTTTTGTGACCTTAAATCAAATAAATATTTGCCATATAAAGAAATAATTAGTGATAACTAATATAGAATGGAAGGTCAGCAAAGACTTCTCTGAGGGAATAACACATATGAACATCATATGAATAATAATATCATATGAAATATGAAAAATATTTGATGATGATTCTAAATAGATTATTCTCCTAATTCTTATGATATAAAAATATTTACATATTTGTGAAATAAATGTAATGGAAAATTCGAACATTTATTTGTAAGTAGACATCTATTTTGTCTATTTGTTTTTTTTTTTATTGAAATCAGTTTCATCCAGCAAACTTGTACTTTTCTAGTACTATGAGAGAAGATCCCAAATAAAAAGTTCTTTTTTTGATGTCAGTGGGGCTTACTAAATGAAGCAGTAATGGCAAAAGCAGTGAACCAGATACACTTAGATGTATAAGGAAGGATTTTAAAATCTCAATATGAATGAGAGAGGAAATCTATTTAATATTATAAACAGATCTGAACTCTTATTTGATTATACCTTTCAAGCAATTGCAAAGGAAAGAAAATACAAACATGACGGAGGCATTTTTCTAGACATTTTCTAGACTTTTCTTGGTTAAACTTTTGAATCCATGAAATACAGTCTGCCTCAAAGTAGGCCCAGATTGGACCCACCTTCAAAATTACTGAATTAATAAGATAACACATTTATAACTTGCTTTCTCATTTGTAAAATGCTTAATTAACATCCCACCTGATTCTCAAAACAGATCTTTGAAGAAAGTATTATCACTATACCCATTTTAAAGAAAAAAAAAAAAAAACAGAACTTAGGTGATATGCTTAAAGTGAATTAGTAAGTGGGGAAAATAAGCTTCAGAACTTGAATTTCTGACATGAAAGCCTGTGGACTTGGTGTTGAATCACATTGCTAAGCCTTATTGTAAATAAGTCTCTAAGGCTGTCCCAAGAGAAGTGACAGACAGACTCTCACAGGAAAATGGAAGTTGCACAACCATACTTTCCGCTGTGCCACTTCATGGACAGCAGGAGGTCACAGCCTCATCTCATCCCAGATTTCTTCAGAGACCCATTAAAGGATCTCACATTCAAAAGCGACAGGCAGGTAAATCGTCACTTTCAACACGGTTCTGTGGCACTTGTGATGAGCGCCTGGAGAAGCCGACGTGGCTCAGGTGAGACCCACACCTGAAACTCACGGATTCATTTCTGCCTGGAGTGTCTTTCATAAAGAAGGATGGGAAAAAAGGTACAGAGGTCTCTGAGTAAAGTGAGAACGTGCAAGCATGCTGCGAACATTGCCTCCCAGGACAATATTAGTGGAAAAGGTTCTTCACAAGCCTGATTTGCTCCTTTTTTTTTTCCCTCCAAAAATACAATTTATTTCTTTTTTTTAATTTTCAAAGATTATAACTGCACAATATTGAGAAGTATAGAATAAAATCAATTATTGGATGACAGTTGCTCTGCACTATTCTGCGGGCCTCTGCCACACATCAACACGAATCAGCCACAGGTGTGCATGTGTCCCCTCCCTTCCGAAACCCTCTCCCACCTCCCAACCCATCCCACCCCCTAGACTGTCACAGAGCGCTGGGCTGAGCTCCTGTTTTACACAGCAAATTCTCACTATCTGTTTTACATGTGATAATGTATATGTGTCCATGATCTGCTCTTTAAAACCTAAAATTCTGAAAGGAAGTGTCTGTGTGTCCCAATAATTTCAATATTTTTAAAAAAGCAAGTTTCTGTCCTCAAGCAAGATTATAATAATTACAGTAATAGTAATAATAATAATAATAATAGTGTTGTGGAAAATAGGACACTTTTACTTATTTTGTCTCCGTTATCCTGAAGTAATTCCACTTTGGGCAATTTAAGCATCCTTGAATTATTTTTCATTCCAGAGTATTCAGGTGGAATACAGACAATTTCTAATTACACAAAAATGGCTTTCTAGAATCACAATAGCTGTGGTTGACCAACCCTACAATCATTTCTCAGGTGGTGCTAGTGGTAAAGAACCCTCCTGCCAATGCAGGAGACATAACTGATGAGAGTTTGATCCCTGGGTCAGGAAGATCCCCAGGAGTAGAGCATGGCAATCCACTCCTATATTCTTGTCTGGAGAATCCCCATGGACAGAGAAGCCTGGCAGGCTACAGTCCATTGGGTCACAAAGAGTTGGACAAGACCGAAGTGAATGAACATGCATGCACAATCATTTCTAAAAATGATTCTCGCAGAAGGCTAGAAAGGTCCATCCCAGGGGTAGATATATAACCTCAGTTCAGTTCAGTTCAGTTCAGTCACTCAGTCATATCCGACTCTTTGCGACCCCATGAATCACAGCACACCAGGCCTCCCTGTCCATCACCAACTCCTGGAGTTTACTCAAACTCATGTCCGTCGAGTCAGTGATGCTATCCAGCCATCTCATCCTCTGTCCCCTTCTCCTCCTGCCCTCAATCCCTCCCAGCATCAGGGTCTTTTCCAATGAGTCAGCTCTTCGCATGAGGTGGCCAAAGTATTCGAGTTTCAGCTTCAGCATCAGTCCTTCCAATATATAAACTAGTCCTAGCCAAAGAAACATGAGAAAGATCTCTTGGAAAACTTTTGGGAGGAGTTTCAGCATACTGTTGAAGAGAAGATGTTCACTTCCAATTCTCCCTTCCTCTTGCCTTTAATTTGACTATAATGCCTAGAACTGTTGCATCCTTTTTGTGACTGTGAGCATTGAGGTTATGAGGGTAAAGAGCCAGAAATCTGTGGAGACCATGGCAGAAAGCCTGAAAGAGTCTAGGTCTCAGAGGCCCCAAAATACCACCAAGGGTTTCCCATATAACTATTGGCCTATCACTTAAGAGTATTTTAAGAGGACTAAGACTTAATTTTAAAAAGCTATCAATCCAGGTCTTACTCTGAGCCCAGCACAAGGAAAATACCTTTTCTAATGACAACTCTGAAGAAAGTCTTTCTATTGTTACTATTTAAATATCACTATGGGGAGGTAATGCTTGGTCATTGAAAAGGAACAATTTCATAGTATGAAAGTAAGGGATTTTAAAAGCACTTTCTAAGTAGATTTGCAACAACACATTTGCAAAGAGTAAATGTTACCTTCATTTTCAATAGGAGACCATATTATCATAACAAAAACTATTGTGTGTTCTTACATAACTTTAAGACTTTTAAATGATAGACGGGTCTTAGCTCTGTCTGAAGATTAAATTCCAGATAAATTACATTTATTTTCAATCTTGAAAATTTGGATTTTTAAAAAGCAATTTTACTGAGCAGAATCTTTTAGAGTATATATAATATTTGGGCTGAAAAACTTAATGTGTTATTATTTTTATGTGCTTCAATTTTTTAATAGGTTAATATGCCAAAAATAGCTAATACACATGATCTTTCTGCTCTTAACATTGCATTAGTTATAAATCAGCATGCTTCAGGTTATAGTTCTACTTCTAATTTTGGCTTAAATGGTAGTAGAATAAAGATTAAGTTTAGTATACTACTCTTCTCTAAGTTCCTTTTAAAAATCGCTCCAAAGAGATTCATATTATACTGGATTTAACCTGAGTAATAAGCAAGTAAAAACTAGTTTCCACTAAGTTGACAACTTGTTTACAGTTTTTATAGATGGAGCTTAAACCAGTCGTAATCTCACAAAATTTCTGAGAACTTAAGAGAATCAAATAGAATTGTGTTGCTTCTGTGTAAGCAAGTCCCTTAAGTTTGTTCCTGTCTCTGACAGATCATGTTCAACAGTAAAATGGTGCTTATCCCTGCTGGAGTGGCATTTCCAGGCAGTTTAATTACCCATTCTTAGGGTGTCCTCCGACTCACATCTCTTTCTCAGTCTTCGTATTGAAACAGGAGGGAAGAAGGCAGGGTACAACCTTTAAAAGAATGACATAGCCCTTGGTTACAAGGCATAAATTGGTTAGATCTGACTAGGCCTAAGAGGGCAGAAGATTCAACTTCCAATAGACCTTGAGCCTCATTATACACTCATCTTGGATCTGTTTCGTTCTAATGAGTTTATGTCATGGGCTATGTCATTCTTTCCAAGGTTGTGCCCTGTCCCCTTCCCTCCAATTTCAAAATGACTTTTAATTTCTCTAAGTGAGTTGTAGAAGAAGTAGAAATGCCTAGATCCTTTTCATTAATGTAGTATATTTCACAATAATTTAAGAAATCATGGAGATGGTTATCGAATTAGATAGAAAAAGACCGATTAAAGAATTAAATAGGTGGAATTTTTATGCAATGTATAAAAGGCAGAGTAAAAAAGACGAAAGAAAATTATAGAGCAGAGGGAGATATGGAAAAAAATTATAAAGACTACCCCTTCAATCCTGAGGTTTTAGCCATCTAGTTATAGAATCACATATGAAAACAACAACAAAACATTCATTTACCCAAACATTCACATACATTTTATACCAAAATTGTATTTTCAAACAGTGAATGGCAACAGCTTAGCATTAAATATTTGATCATGAAAGAGACAGAACTGATTTTTCTTGACAAACTGGCTTCTAGCTTTCTAATGTAGTTCTATTCATTAGGTCAACTTCTTTGTTTGGTGTTTTATTCCCATAACAGAAAGACTGGCCTGTACAAGAGGGCAGCCGCGTTATCAGTGGTGGGTTATCGTTGAAGCTGGATTCCTGCTTCTGAAATTGGATTTTAAGAATTCTAATACTCAAAGTTTTTGATCTATTTCTAAGAGGTGAGTCATATCTACACTCTTCCATCTTCAGCTGCTTAGAGAATAAAAGTCCATAGGTTCCACTGGTGGGGGAGAGTGAGGATGATGTTACTATCAATGAACTTTTAAATTATTGCTGAAGGAGAGAAAAGGGTCACAAAATAGGTTAAATTAGAAAGCGATTGAGGCAATTCATCTAGGAGAGCTTCAGTTTTCTTCAGGGAAATAGGAAGAAATGGTATCCAATGACAATGCATAGGCTAAAGAAAGGGATGGAGGCCTGAGGATAAAGGAAAAAAGAGCAGTCTCTGTAAAGGCTTTTTAAAATTTTTATTTTATTTAATTATTTTAAGGACATGAAACAACAGACTGGTTCCAAATAGGAAAAGGAGTATGTCAAGGCTGTATATTGTCATCCTACTTATTTAACTTATATGCAGAGTACATCATGAGAAACAGTGGGCTGGAGGAAGCACAAGCTGGAATCAAGATTGCCGGGAGAAATATCAATAACCTCAGATATGCAGATGACACCTCCCTTATGGCAGAATGTGAAGAAGAACTAAAGAGCCTCTTGATGAAAGTGAAAGAGGAGAGTGAAAAAGTTGGCTTCAAGCTCAACATTCAGAAAACTAAGATCATGGCATCTGGTCCCATCATTTCATGGCAAATAGATGGGGAAACAGTGGAAATAGTGGCTGACTATTTTTCTGGGCTCCAAAATCAGTGCAGATGGTGACTGCAGCCATGAAATTAAAAGACACTTACTCCTTGGAAAAAAAGTTATGACCAACCTAGACAGCATATTAAAAAGCAGAGACATTACTTTGCTGACAAAGGTCCATTTAGTCAAGGCTATGGTTTTTCCAGTGGTCATGTATAGATGTGAGAGTTGGACTGTGAAAAAAGCTGAGCACTGAAGAATTGATGCTTTTGAACTGTGGTGTTGGAGAAGGCTCTTGAGAGTCCCTTGGACTGCAAGGAGATCCAACCAGTCCATCCTAAAGGAGATCAGGCCTGGGTGTTCATTGGAAGGACTGATGTTGAGGCTGAAGCTTGAATACTTTGGCCACCTCATGGGAAAAGATGACTCATTGGAAAAGACCCTGATGCTGGGAGGGATTGGGGGCAGGAGGAGAAGGGGGCGACAGAGGATGAGATGGTTGGATGGTATCACTGACTCAATAGACATGAGTTTGGGTAAACTCTGGGAGTTGGTGATGGACAGGGAGGCCTGGCGTGCTGCGATTCATGGGGTCACAAGAAGTCGGACATGACTGAGCGACTGAACTGAACTGAAGTTTTATTTTATTGTTTTTTTTATTATTATCATTTTGGCCATGTTGCATGGCACACAGGATCTTGGTTCTCCGACCAGCAATCAGACCCATGCACCCTGCAATGGAAGCACAGAGTCTTAATCCCTGGACCACTAAAGGAAGTCCTGTAAAGGTGTTAATAAGGATGATTATAAGAACTATTGAATAACTCTGAGAATCCATGGAAAATATGACACCATAAAGTTTTAGGAATAATAGCTTGTGCCCTATTGAGATTTTATCAAATAACTCCTGATCTGTTAAAATGAAGCAGGTCCCTGTTGGACCCTCAGGGTACAAATCCTTTCCCTTTCTCCTCTTTCTTGTTTGTAGGAAATAGACTTCGTTCAGAATCTTTGACCTTCCCTGAATTCCAAAGAGCAGATTCATTTTGCTTATTGGGGAAGGGAAGGAATACAGAAACACAAGAAACAAGTCAAGAAACAATGGTGCAGTGATGGGACAGGCCCTGTTTCCTCCTCGAGGGATGCACACATTTCTCTTGTGTTCTTCTGCAGGGCTTCCCTTGTGACTCGGCTGACAAAGAGCCCACCCGCAATGCGGGAGACCTGGGTTCGGTCCCTGGGTTGGGGAGATCCCCTGGAGGAGGGAAAGGCTATCTACTCCAGCATTCTGGCCTGCAGAATTCCACGGATTGTATAGTCCATGGGGTCGGAAAGAGTTGGACATGACTGAGCGACTTTCATAACAGCAACAAGCAGGTACTAAGGCCTCCACCCAGGTACAGGATGGTAATTTCAGCCAGAGCACAAGATTCCTGAAACAACATCCTGTTACCTCCAATCAAAATTGGAGGTACTAACCAATCAGAAGAAAGTCTTCACCCTGTGGATGATTACAGACACTCTGACCTCCTATCCAAATGATTCTCCATTTAGAAAATTTCATGGTTGCACAGAATCTTCAGAGTTAATCTTTAGACACAAGTGGGCCTTCTCCCCAGGTTGCTAGACTCCTTGATAAAGCAACCTTCCTTTTTCCAACCAACACTTGCTTCTTGAGTATTGGCTTTTGGATGGCAAGCAACACTTTGGTAACACTATGGCAGGAATGCTGAGTGTCGTTAGTGAGGATTAGCAAAACAAATAAATGCTGGTGAGTGCATTATTGAGAAGTTTACCATGGAGTCCAGCCTGAACTGGAAGGCAGAAAAGTCAGAAATACAGTAATGGGTTTGGAGATAAGTATTAGAAAACAAAAATTGTAAGATGAAGAGTAAATTCAATAATGATGCTTAACTGGTTGGAAAACACAAGGCTAGTTTAGAAAAAGCTCTTCAATAAGAAATGCCCACTGAGAGGAAATTTCCACAGGAGGTTGGAAAGTACTGATGTTACCAAGGACCTCAAATAGCAGAATTAAAAATGTGTAAGAAATTCAAAAGAAAACTGGTTGTTAAATGATGTCTGCAAAAAAATGATCCAGAAGTAGATACACCCATCCTTGTTCCAGGCAGCATGGGTTGAAGTAGTAGAAAAAAAGAACTTTCTATAGCAGAGGATGCGAAGAATGTTAAGTTTTAGAGAAAAATCCATGTTTTATATAGTTCAAGAAGATGGAAGTATTAAAAATAAGAATATGGAGATGTTAGTTCACGGTGGAACAGGGGTCCTAAAGCCTCATGAAGAAAATACAAAGATTGGTCAGGAATGGAGTGAGCCTACGGTGGTATTAAGGAAAGCCAAGTAAAGTGGTCAGAGGTAAGGCTAAATTTTACGTTAAGCTCTTTGAATATTAGTCAAAAAAATTAAGGTAAGGTGATAGGGAGTTGTATTAGTAAAAGAACTTAAAAAAAAAATACTGTTTCCTCACTGCACTACTCACACCAATTTCTGACACCAAGTGTGTGTGTTGGGGGGTGTGTCCCCAGATGAAACAGTTCTCCAGTTCTCCAGACCAGTTGTCCTACAATTCAATTATGATACCAGAAATCAAAAAGTCCTAAAGATTAAGGACCCAGTCCCACAAGACTACCCTCATTCCAGATGTCCATCACAAGTCCAAGGTTGTCAGCTGCACTTCTGACCAATCAGCTGTAAATTGGGAATTTCCATCCAAATTTGAACAGTGCTGGGAAGTCCCTAGTAACAGCAGTGTGGAGTCCCAGTTGGGAAAAGGGTCTTGGGCAGTAAATCCATCCCATAGGTAGGACTTCAAATTGTAGCTTTGGGGGCTCCTGCTTATAATCCCAGACTGAAAACTGAAATCATCATAAGTTTGCACACCAAAAATTCAGCTCTGGTTTTCCTTTAACTTTTACAATGCTGTTTGCTTCACCTTGTGAGATAAAAGACTTTTTAGACCCCCAGGGGCTGGCCAGGCCCCCAGAAGCTTAAGAAATTTCAAGACCCACTACTTTTCTTAATTAAAGTGCTGCTTGACTTGCTGGTAATAACTGGTGTGTTTGCAGGCTGGCATGTACTTCAGTTAGGGTCCAGGCAGGGTCAGAATCCAGTCAGAGGCCTGCTCTTCCACTTCTGAAGCCTGAACAAGACTACCTCCATTTTAATTTCCCTAACACAGGGGAAACAATTGCATTTGCTAGTTTATTATTAAGGATACAACTCAGGTATGGCCAAATGGAAAAGTTGCATAGGGCAAAATCTGTGGGAAAGGTTCAGGACACCCTCAGCACTTTCACATGTTCACCAACCCAGAAGCTCACAGGGTTTAGAATTTTTAAAAGTTTCATTAAGTTAACACAATTAATTAAATCATTGGCCATTGATGATTAAGTCAATCTCCAGCTTCTCTCCCCATCCTGGAGGTTGAGAACGGGGTGGGCCTTGAGAATTCCAGCCCTCGGATCCCTAGGTTGGTTTCTTTGGCAACCAGCCCCAACACTCCAGTCACCTCATTAGCATAAGCACACAAATGGTTGAAAGGGGTTTATCCTAAATAACAAAAGACACTCCTTTCACCCATGTCACTCAGGAAATTCCAAGGGTTATAGGAGCTCTGTGCCAGGAACTGGAGAGAGGAAGATCAAATGTTTATTTCTTATTATGTCACAATTAGTTTTCTATTGTTGCTATAACAAATTAACACAGGCTCAATGATCTCCAACAATACGATTCATTATCTCTCAGTTCTCTAGATCAGCAGTCTAACACAGGTCCAACTAAAATCAAGGCATGGGCATTCCTTTCTGGAGACTCTAGGGGAGAATTCATGTCTTTGCCTTTTCTATCTTCCAAATACTGCCAAATGCTTTGGCTTATTGCCTCTTTCCTCTATTTATAAAGTCAGTAACTTTGCATCTCTGACCATTTTGCCCACCATGCAACAGGTTGTGGTGAAGGGAAGTATAGATTTTACTGTAAGGCACCAAGTCAGAAGAATGGGCAACTTACACGCAAAATATCAGAACTCCCTGGTGAGGGAAGGATTTTTAAAGGCAATGTTAGAGGTAAGGATTGCAGGGCAGGTGATAAGCTCATGGACTCTCTTCTGATTGGTAGGTGGTAAGGTAACAGGGTGATGTTTGGAGAATTTTAATCATCAACCTTCTGATTCCAGCCAATCTGGAGTCTAGTGCTTGTGGTCAGCATATAGACAACATCCTGTAGCTGGGTGGGGAGTGGATTGGTCTTAGCTCCTGAAGAACAATTCAAAGATATGTATTAGATTGCTCTGCATATTCTACAAGGAAGAGGAACTGGGTCTCTATTTTATCACTGAACTATTATTACTTTTGCTTGATTTTTCCCTTTGTTTCTACATTCCCTGACTTCCCAAATTAGTAATTGCTTGAGTCTCCTTTTTGGGACTTGGTGGAGGCCTAGGAGACTAAACCTTTTCTGCAGACAAGAAACTGGGGACCAGATGGGGCTTTTGTGCCTTGGAAGGCCATACAGTGTCTTTCTTGATTTCAATTCCCCTTGCATCAGACACTCCCCAGTTCTGAGGAGAACGACAGTGAGACAAGAAAGGACAAAAAGCTTTGGATAGAGAGGTTCATCATAAATTTGTCAGTGAAACTCCAGTTTTAGGTGGACTCTGTTTAAAGGGTACAAAATAGAAATAAAACTTCATGTGATTAATCAGGGCGGGATCTGTTGAAACACCCATGGGGGAAAAGTGGCTCTTGATTTTACTAAATCTACACAGATATAAGATTTTCTTAGTTCAGTTCAATTTAAATACAATAGCAAAATCCTTCACAGATGTATATCCTTTTCCCTCCCTTGCGTTCAATAATTATTTATTGGTTAATGATAATATAAAACAAATGGTATTGGAAATTACAGGAACCTGAGACACATCCATAAGAATTAAGGGGACAGTATAAAGATATAAATAGGAAGTAACTTACAAAATTTACCCAATAACTTAGAAAAATCTATTACGTTATTACAACCTTTGCCACATGATCTTCCCCCATTTATTTTCTCTCTTCTTCTAATATCCCTCTGCCTCTGGGGCTACCCTGGTGGCTCAGACAGTAAAGAATCCTCCTGCAATGCAGGAGTTCCAGGTTCGATCCCTGGGTTGGGAAGATCCCCTGGAGAAGAGAATAGCTACCCACTCCAGTATTCTTACTTGAAGAATCCCATGGACAGAGGAGTCTAATGCACCACAGTCCGTGGGGTCACAAAGAGTTGGACACAACTGAGTGACTAAGCATGCACGCAAGCTGCCTCTACCCATCAGTTCAGTTCAGTTAAGTCGCTCAGCTGTTTCCGACTCTTTGTGACCCCATGAACCACAGCACGCCAGGACTCCCTGTTCATCACCAACTGCCGGAGTCTACCAAAACCCACGTCCATTGAGTCGGTGATGCCATCCAACCATCTCATCCTCTGTCGTCCCCTTCTCCTCCTGCCCTCAATCTTTCCCAGCATCAAGGTCTTTTCCAATGAG
>JADEYB020000010.1:1203613-1222126 GCA_015832495.2 Alces alces | reverse complement strand
GCAGAAAGTGAAGAAGAACTAAAGAGCCTCTTGATGAAAGTGAAAGAAGAGAGTGAAAAAGTTGGCTTAAGGCTCAACACTCAGAAAACTAAGATCATGGCATCTGGTCCCATCACTTCATGGCAAATAGATGGGGAAACAGTGGAAACGGTGGCCTCTACCCATATTTCCATTATTATTATTATTTGAGTGCTGTTCTTTTCATCAGTTTTCATCCTCTTACTCACGTGTCTTTTGCCTCTTGTTTCCCTCCATTGCCATGTTACTATCTTCTAGCACATATTCAAACCACTGTGGGAAAAAACTATTTTGTCTTAAAATACTAAAATTCTTCTGAATTCATTTTCTCCTTTCTGTCCCCTTTAGCACTGCTCAAGTTCAGATGTTCATTCTCTCTTTTCCTTACAACTTCTTTAGTACATTTCTGCTTATATTAATAATTCTCCTAAACCCCCTGACAATCACCCATCCTCAACTCTACACTGTTTTCTGACTTTTCTAGAAAACCTAAACTTGTCCTTCCCTTACTCAAAAGTCTTCGATGGTTCACATGACCTACCAGATAAAATGCAAACTTCTTTATAAGGTTCAAAAAAATTCCTGCCTACCTCTCTCAATTCATTTCTCCCTTTTCTCCCACTTCCCCTTTGCAGGTTACCCTCTGGCAGCACAGAAATACTTGTGACTCTGTCATTCTCTGCCATGCCTCTGCAACGCTCCACCTGTCCTTCTCACATCACCTCGGCTGCTTTTACTCCATCCATATGCAAGCTCCTAGTCCGTCTTTAAAACTGTTCAAATGCTGCTCAGCCAGTAAAAGGAATGAAATCTTGTCATTTGTGACAGCAGGGATGGGCCTAGAGGGTGTTCAGTGAAATAAACCAGAGGGAGAAAGACAAATACCGTATGACTCACTCATGTATGAATCGAAGAAAATCAAAATAAATGACCAAAACTAAACTCATAGATACAGAGAATAGATTGGTTGTTACCAGAGGGGAAGGAGGTTGAAAATTTGGAGAAATAGGTAAAGGACGTGAATTATATGGTAAGGAATGGTAATTAGACCTTTGGTGGTGATCACTTTATAGTGTATTCAAACGTTGAATTATAGTATGTTACACTTAAAAATTACACAGTGTTATAAAACAATTTTACCTCGATCAAAAAAAAAATGATTGTTCAAATATTACCTTTGCGGTTAGGCTTTTTCAGTCTCTTTTAGGCAGACCTCAGACTCACCCTCTGTTCTTTCCTCCATTGTTGGCAAGAATACTGTATTGGTATTTGGGGTCAGGATTTGAGTTTTTCCATTCCCAACACTTGACATAAATATCAGCATATAGTAGCTCAATCATCTTTGCTCTATTTCTCTACCTTTTAATTTAACCTACCTGAATATTAATGCCTAAAACTGCATTTTTTGGAACCCTACTGCCCCTACAAAACAGCTGTGTATTATTAATATAAAGATAATTAGCCTTTAGATAGCTTTGTGAAATGTATGTTTTCATTGTAGGTTTAGGAGAGAAGTCCAATTCTTCCTTCCCAAACAATCCTCTTATCTTTTAGTTCCATAATGATTCTCAAGGGCAATCAAGTTCTGTAAAATAAAGAAATCTCCTTAACCACCTAATATTAGAAATTTCTATTTGTTTCCACCATGATCTAGATCAGGAACATTAATTGCAAAAATCAAATCATATATTTACATGACAAAAACACCAGCACAATTACTTCCAAAACTACTCATTTCAAACCCACCTCTGCTTCACCTGGATTCTTGTCAATGAAATTGAAGAAATTTTGCTCATTTGCCTTATTGCTTTTATATTAATTGACATATTGATGTAGGTAGGCTCTATAATTTTAAACAGTTTGACTTAGAGAAAAATAACTGTTATAAGGGAAGGTTTGAGGAGGGAGTCACTGAAAAAGTGAACATCAACCACAGTTCAATCAGGAAAACAGACACTATATTATGTTGCCTACAGAACTTAATACTTGGATATTGTCGCACAGAGGGTAAAAGGGTGCTCCACTCCAAAAAGAGGAACACGGAGCTGATTCAGATATGTAGTGTAGGAACTGTCCGCCTGAAGGCTGGGGAAGCAAAGGGAAAACTCTGGGTCCTCAGAACTAAGAAGCTCAGAGGACAGGTCCTGTTGTTTAGGGCATGGGCCTTTGAGAACCGGGCATAGCCTCACTTTTGTGGGTAACTCTGAGGCGTTGTGATGACTTCTTACAGCATCAAGATGGGGGGCTGGAGCCCATTGCTGAAGACAGGCTGATGGGCCATTACTGCTGAGGTGATGCTGATAGGAGCAGGAGGAGACAAGGGAACACATGTCTTCTCCCCTGCTCCCACCTACCGCCCTCTGTCCAGTGACTTCTACTGACAGAACCTATCAAGAAGCCAGCTGGCAAAGGAGACGGATGTGTGCAGAGGCCAAGCCCCAGTATTAAGTGTGAATATGGAATGGAGATATGATAGTAAGTAGTACTGTTGTTGTTTGGTCGCTAAATTGTGTCTGACTCTACAGCTACCCCATGGACAGGCTCCTCTGTCCATGGGATTTCCCAGGCAAGAATACTGGAATGGGTTGCCATTTCCTTCTCCAGGGGATCTTCCTGACCCAGGGATTAAACCCATGTCTCCAGCATTGGCAGGAGGATTCTTTACCACTGAGCCACCAGGGAAGCCCTAAGTAGCACTAAGAGCAATTAAATCAAGAGTGTCAAGCCATGGTCAGTTAAAGTAACCATCTTGCAGCTTGAAAAACTCAACATGGTCATACACTCAAGACCTTAAGAAATTAATATCCTTCTGCTGAGTCTGTCTGCCATTAGACATACACTTGAGTATGCTTATCACTATAGATATCATTCAATCATCCAATCTGAGAGCTATATGGCAGATATTTTTCAAGGTGGTTGAGTTTCAACAGTGAAAAAATAAATAGGTTTCTGCCCAGCCTTGTGGAACTGTCATTCTAGTAAATAGAAAAAAGATAACATATAAAAATACAATGTATCTGATGGTGAGTGCAATGGAGATAATAAAGCAAGTTGTGTGTGTGTGTGTGTGGGTGTGTGTGTGTGGGGGTGTGTGTGTGGGTGTGGTGGGGGAATAGGGATTGGAGGTGGGGGCAGCTCTTTCATATGGGGTGGTCATGGAAGATCTTAATGACAAAGTGTAATTAGAGTAAAAACCCAAAAGAAATCAGAGGAAGAAAGCAGTATAACTATATGGTTGAAGATCTTTTCAGTATGAAATAGCTGTATCTGATAAAAATGGGTGGACTTCTTTTATGGATTTGCAGTTTAACTATTTGCATAGTTCTGCTATAGACGACTGTGAATCTAGCTGGGTAACATCAACTTACTGTCAAATATAGTACCAATTCAAACATTCCACAAAGCATTGCTCATCTCTTCCACTGAGAGAAATGCTATACTTCTTCATGCAGCAGGTTATAAAAAAATTGCTGCTGGTAAAAGAACTAGCTGAGGTATGTACATAATAGCCTACCTGTACTAAAAAAATATTTCCTCTTTCAGAGTCAGGTATGAAATTCTAGCCTCAAACTTTTTCTTTGGATTATCTGAGTAAATGTAAAATGTCCAAACTGTACATAAGATGTCTTTGATGTCTTTGTCAAACTTCATTTTTTAATTAAGAGTTAATGAACCTTGATAATTGGCCAACAGTCTTTAAGGCAGAAAGTGGGATGGATACCATCAGTGCTCTTAATCCAGAACAATGAAATCACTGTTGGCATTAGAATCATGTTGCTTTTTGTTCAGATAATTTTTTTTTTCTTGGAAAATACATGAATACTTTGGATTCAGTGGTACTAGAGATGTCAATACTAACTATGATTAAGTATTCCTTCAACCAGTTTGCCAATCAAACAATAAAAGTGAACTTACCTGTAAAGTTAGACATCTGAAGATGATATAACCCAGTTATATTCTTATGTTAAAGGCTTTAAGGGAAATAACAGTAATTCTAGTCCTTGAAAAGAGTGAGTTGTACCATGTAATGTAAAATCTTTTTCTGTAGTTGGTAATAACTTCCTACAGGAAAACTTAAGGTGGGTATGTCTTCATTTGAGAGGAATGTATTTGAGACTGGACACGTAGAAAGTAGAAGTTTGAATTAGTCAACTTGTTTTCAACTTTTTAAAAGGAATCTTTGGAGGTCAGCGGTGTCTACCAGAAGGCAAGAACTTGACTCTGGTGGTGAGACCACCACACCTGGCTTGTAGAGTTTGCAAACTTCGTGCCTAGGTTCCTCTGGCTGTCAAGGAGGTATAACAGCAATTGTAACCTTTCTTGCTTTGACATCTCTGGCTGAAGCTGGTGTGTTAAAACAAATTATTCTTATTAAAACATAATGCCCGTATGCACATAAAACACCAACATGGTGCTCTTTTCAATTTTGTTTTACATTTATAAACTACTGGTCCTTCCATGCTCCCTTCACTTTAGGTCAGAGGAGAATATAATCATAGCATACTAATCCAGTTCTCAAAATACGGAAGAAATACGTTCTTTAAAGCCCCGTGTCAGCCCTTTGAGAAGCACTAAACCGCCTCCTCCCTCAGGGTCTCTGTAGCAATTGCATGAGGGCCCCCACATTAAGTCTTTGGCACCTTTTCAAGTCGTGGCTAAATTGCTTTTTATCTGGAGACTGGAACTATCAGGGAAAGACTAGGGGAATGAACTGGCTAGCAGTATTAAAATTCTGGCTGTTTAACATTTAACTGAGTATCAACAACGTGTTAAAGTGCTATCTAAACATAATTAGCTAGTCATGGCGCAGTGGGCTCTGTCTAAATTTAACTGTGAAATTAGGTTTAGGGAATGTGAAAACAGGGGGAATTTTTTCTCGAGGGAAACGGTGGTGTCAGCACAGCTGAGGAATGTCACAATAGCTACATTTAGTCAGTTATGATCATCATCGGGGCATCTCCCGGAGCGACGCGGGCCAGGGTTTATTCTTAAGTCCATTCAGACAAGGCGTGGAAAGGAGCGGTTGCAGGAGACAGGCTTACAGGGGACGACGGAGGCAGACAGGAATGGAGAGGGAGCGAGAAAAGGGGTGGAGGAAAAGAGGTCTTTAACTGAGCGCTGGAAGACAGCATGGGCGGCGGAAGTGGGGGAAGAAAAAAGGAGCGGTGGGCAGGGGTAGGTAGAGCTGCGTGTAGCCTAGGAGGTGAGTAAAACGTTAAGTTAGTGGGTGGAGGTCGGGGAGCCCTAGTGACTGAACGCGGAGGACAGCGTGATCTTGGCGCGAGAGAATCACTCGTTTAGCTGCGACAGGCGGCCAAATCCTTTTTTGACTTTATTCTTATTGGAGCACATACGTGGCTATCTGGTGGCGATGGCAGGACCAACATAAGACTAACGGTGTCAGGATTGAGGGTGTGTGTCTTCCGCCCCCAGCCCCCCTCGGGACAGTGGAAGCTGTCCACCAACCCCGCAGAACCGCCGGTGGCTGTGGCTCCAAGGTTAAGCCACCCGGGCAGTGCGTGGCGGGCAAATGAAGAGGGCAGGGTGCGCAGCCACCGGGGTGAAGGAGGGTCGCGGAGGATCACAGACGCTCCTTTTACGGGCAAATATTTAATATTTCTCGAGGTCACTGTCCCGCGATCAGTTCACAGGAAAACAGGCAACGAAAATAAAATCACATGTGCGAACATGCAAATGAAACAAAACCTAAGAAAAACACCACCGCACTACAGGCGCTCCGATCAGGGAAATCCACGGCCTCCTGTTGCCAGCCGCCCGGCGAGGACAGAGGACAGCCGGGCGGCCAGAGAAACGAGAGCGAGAAAAGACCTCGTGCGGCTCCTCTCCTTGCCCGGCTCCGTAGACCCTTTCTCCAAACTGCCCTCCATGAGAAAGGGGCAAGAAAAACGCCTGTGCAAACGTGCCTTGGCGGGCTAAGAGGGAAGCGGGGCTGGGAAGAAAGGAGGGATTCGGAGAGCTCAGCTGTCCCGTGAAGCAGGAGGGAGAAAGTCTCTCCTTCCAGGCCCCGGCGAGGAGGGAGAGGACTAGTCCCGCAGAATACGTCCAGCTTCCCAGACAGGAACCTTTAGCCGGGGCAACGGAAGGGCAGCCCCATCTTGCCTTCCTCTCCCCACCCCCTCTCTCCTCCGGGTCCCCGCCAGAGGGAGAAAGCCGCCCGGGCTAGCGGAGCTGCGAGCACGACCGTCCCACCGGCCTCCGCCTCTACCCGAGCTGGGGCCGCGGTGGACCCGCGAAGGGCGGAGTGGGCGAGACCATTGGAAAGGCTGGGGGGGGGGCAAGGCAGGAACGCGAGGGGCGGGGCCTACTAACCTATTCCAGATTCTCTGGCCTCTTTAAAGCCCTGCTTTGGGAGAAACCCCGTTATCATAGAGGAGAAAAGAGATTTGGGATTTTTTTTTTCAAAGGGGCGGGGCGAGTGCAGGAGGGCGCGGTGGGAGGAGTCGCGGCTCGCACTCGGGGATCTGACGGGAGCGCGGGTTGCGCGGGTTGGGCGGGCGCGTCCCTGCTCCTGCTCCGAGGGTCCGGCTTCCTCTCCCCCTCCCGCGCGGGGCGGGGTGGTGCGTTCCGAGTTCCCAGGAGTTCGAAGTGGGCGGGTGCCGGGCTGGGGGGGAGGGGAGTGGCGGTGGCGGCGGCGGCGGCGGGCGGCTCCCGCCTCAGCCTCGGCAGTGGCGTCGGCGACGGCGGAGTCGAAGCAGCCGCGAGCGCTCGGCGGAGTGTCAGCCGGCGGCGACGGCTCAAGAACTGGGAGTTAGGGACGCGCGCACCGGACCTTCCGCCGAGGCCACTGCCGCCGCCGCCGCCGCCCAGAGCCGGAGGCGCCGGGGCCGGGGGAGCCGGGCGGCGGGAGAGCCAGCGGGCCGGGGGGAGGGTGGGGGATGGCGCGGACCCCGGGGCCGGCTCCCCAGTGCCCCGGAGGCGGCAAGGCACAACTTTCCTCCGCTTCTCCCTCCGGGGCCGGGCTCCTGCCGCCGCCCCCGACGCCGCCGCCGCCGCCGCTGCTGCTCTTGCCGCTGCTGCTCTTCTCCTGGCTCTGTGGTAGGTGAACCTCGGCTGCCGGCGCGGGCTGAGGGGAGGCGCGGCCGGGGGTCCCTGCGCCGCGGCCGGGCCGGCGCGGGCCGTTCTCTCGTGCGGAAGGCGGTTGTGTTCGGCGGTTGGCTGCGCGAGCGGGTGCCGTGGACTTTGGCTGGAAACTTTTCGCCGCGCCCGGGGCGAGGCCGGGGAAGGGCCGGGGCCGGCGGGTGAGGCGCCGACTGCCCGCTCCCCTCCCCCGCGGCCGCGCGGCTCGCCACGCTGCCGGTCGGGGTCTGGCCTGGGTGTTCTCCGGCGTCCGGCCGAGTGCTCGGCGCCACAGGGGTCCCTCGCTGTTTGCTCTCGGGACCGTTACTTGCTCGCTCCTATGCGGAGGAAGCCGAGAGCACGGACTTCTGTGCTGGCGCTAAGGTGATGGGATGCTGGTTTGCCGCCTCATTTTTTCCCGGGTGAAACTTGAGCTGTGAGCCTAGATACCTTTAGGAACGCAAGAACCGACGACGGAATGAAGCCTTTGGGTTCCCACCCCGCTTCTCCTTCCACCCGGGAGAAGGCACCGTGTCAGCCCACCCTGCAGCTGCCCCTACAGTTTTCTTGGATCCTACGGCCCCTTTCTGCCCTGGCAGCCTCTGGATCGCTTTGCATTGAGCCTGTCGCTGCCTTCCAGTTTGTGGGACGTCTGTCTCACTGTCCATGTTTATTTTAGCTGAGCCAGTTTGTCTTCAGGACTTTGATTTATGTGTAAAATACCTGACTGCATTGGCTGTGCCCCGGCTGTTCTGGTCAAAGTAAGCCCCGCGCCTCTTCCCTGCCGTTCTTCCCACATGTTCTATTACAGTTGTGTCACATCTGGGAGCTGGTCTCATTGTAAGTTCACTTCCTAGGCATCAGAGACTAGAAGCCTACTTGTTAAGAGTATCGTTAGATAAATATCTCCGTTTCATGCGAGAGACGTAGAACTTAGGTGATCCTTAATGGAAGGCGGCGATTTGGGAGACTAAGGCCACCGGTCTAGCTCTGGGGACTGGCGCTGTCTTTTGGTAATACCGAAACACAGCAGGACGTTATGCATTCGATGACTCCCACTTAGCAGGAAAGTGGAGAGGAAAACGTAGGCTTGCTCAAAGCGTGTTTTACCTGAGACGTTTTTCTGGTACACAAATCTGCTCTTGGATGTCAGCGTTTAATGAAATTTTAGAAGAAACCAGGAAGTTTTACCAGCATTGACTACAAGAAGAGATGTGTGCGGTTTCCTTGGATGGTGTGATTTAGAAGAGAATCCTATACACCTGTACTGTGTAGGTGTGTTGGGGTAGCTGGCTATGAGGAAGGCAAGTTTTCAAGAGATTGAGTGCCCCTCACAGGCTGAGAATTTCCACTGCCAGATCACTGTCACGTTTAAAGCACTGTAATGGCAGCTTCTGATTTACAGAGCATAGTATGATAAATAGCAGGTTATCTAGTCCACATTGTCTCTATAGTCCCACTCCCCAGATGTTTGGTTTCAGGACACAGTTCTTAATGCTGTTACTTCTTTATATTGATGCAAGATTCTGGATTGAATTTTGTGTAATGTTCTTTTGCATTAAGAAGTATAGTGGAATACTCCTTAATGTGGGAGGAAAATGGGAGCGGGTTGTTAAGAGTTTACTATTCTGATTCAGATTGTGTTAAAGACTAAGAATATTGATATTTGCAGTTAAGGTTTATCCAGCTAAGCAAAGCCCCATAGAAGACTGAAGCAAGGTAATATGTACAGGTAATACAAGGAAAATTAAATTTGGGTAATTTTATAGTTATTGTGAAAGTAAAGTGTTGTTTTCTTTTTGAAGAAACACATTGGAATTCACATGAAAGAAGAAAGGAATTAAAAAATCATCTCCTTAATAATGTGCTTGATATTTTAGAGTTCTGAAAATTCAAGTAGTATAGGCAAATGGACTGTGATTTAGAGAGATGTAAATTTAAGTTTTTAAGAGTCGTCTCTGCTTGTAGTTGTAGAGACAGACACTAGCTTTGTATTACTGTGCACTGCTCTTAAAGAGCTTCCTTTTTTTGGCTTATAGTGTTATAACACCCTAATTTGTGAACTGTTATGACAAGTTTTTTTTTTCTGTCAACCTTTATTTTAGAATTAAGTCTTTGAATAGGGCACAGTTGTCCTGATTTATGGATACTTAGTAAGTATGGAAACGGAAATTTCTTTTTGTAACCTGTGCATTGATCTAACATTCATAGTACTACTTACAAGCTTTGGCATGTACTGATGTTTGAGTTTAGTTTTATTTATTTATAAAATTTTGTTGAAGTGTAGTTGAGTTACAATGCTTTGGAAGTGTTAGAAATGAGAAGATTTTTAGGCCATGACTATATGATGATTTATTAATTAGAGTGCTTTACTTATTTTTACCACATACAGATTCTTTTTTTCTTTTTGCTGCTGTTTTTGATATTCTGGTTACATGTAGCATGGCCGTAACTATGCTAAACTCTTGCAGTATCCTCTCAGCACAATATCATTTTTATGTCATGCTAATTTTACTGCTATAAAAAAGCCCTCACATTCAAACTAGTAGACATGATATTCTGAAAACTATAAAAAAGTAATTAGATTTGTTCTTTTGAAGGATGTGTACATTATCTGTCCTATTTGAAGAACTGGAATTCTCACTCGTCGGGGTTAGTTTGTGTGTGTATGTGTATGTGTATTAAACCTGATAAATCATAGGTATAAAGGTTAAGAGGACTAGATTTTCAACATTTTCTGACTTGATAAACCTCATTTATTTAATTCTGGAAGTCCATATTTCTTTATGATGCCAATAATCAATTCATATGTGATGAGATTTACCTTAGTTTCCCTTCCAATATTTTTCTTGAGGGACAGAGACTATTAGCAGGGATGTCGTATCGATGAGAGAGAAGATAGACTATTGACCTAAGTTCCAGCTCTTCCTGTTTTCAACAAGGTTTTATCTTGAATAGATATTTAGAAGATTATAGAAGAAAAAATCTAATATGATGATGGACCATTTAACAGCACTTTCAGAAATTTCCTTATTCATGGCGCTTGTTAGACACTTGAGGACACTGAATAAGGCAGAGTCCTGGCTTCAAGGAGCTTACAGCAGTATAATAGACGTAATGTAAATCAATGATTGTAGGACTTCCCTGATGGCTCAGACGGTAAAGAATCCGCCTGCAGTGCAGAAGACCTGGCTTCCATCCCTGGGTTGGGAAGGTCCCCTGGAGAAGGATCCACCCCAGGATCCTTCTCTGGAGAAATCCACGGGCAGAGGAACCTGGCAGGATACAGCCCACGGGCTCACAAAGAGTCAGACACAACTGAGCGACTTTCATATAGGACAGCTTGGTGTTTATGATAGACTTGTGCATGAGGTACTGTCGATTACCCGGAAGAGGAATACCTAACCAACTATGTAGGGATATTAGTGTAAACTGAGGAAAAAAAGTTACCTAAGAAAAAATCAGTTGAGTCAGATTTTCTTACTGAGATAGGTCACTGTGGTAGGTGGTATAAGTTTGCTCTCTGCACTTTATGGTTAAGATACTAAATAGGCAGTTTGAATCTGAAAAAAGATTGTCACTTACCAGCTGTGTGACTCTTTGGCAAGTTATTTAACCTCAGTAAATTTAAGTTTTCTCATCTTTTCAAAAAAGGGTAATATCAACTTGCTTATAGAGTTCTTGTGAGGATGAAATGAAAGAAAATAGCAGAATGCATGGAATATGCATTCAAATTTTAGCATTTATTTTATTTCATATTATTATTAGGGGCTTCCTTGATGGCTCATTGGTGAAGAATCTGCTTGCCAGTGCAGGAGATGTGAGTTCGATCCCTGGGTTGGGAAGATCCCCTAGAGAAGTAGTAAATGGCAACCCATGTCAGTATCCTTGCCTGGGAAATCCCATGAACAGAGGAGCCTGGTGGGCTGTAGTCCACGCGGTGGCAAAAGAGTTGGACACGACTTAGCTACTAAAACAACAAAGACCGACCAACTATTTTGTCATTCTTAAATTTTACCCTGATGACTTCAGTAATTGGGTTTTCAACTTGATTGACTTGCTTTTTTTATACTTTCATCTTTATTTTGAATGTATAGCCCAGTCAGTGCTCTTGAAGTGTTTGTTAAATTTACCTCAGATAAGTATACAGACCAGTTTTCAGAATGTTAGGATGTAGTGAAATTAACCCAGCTGTGTAATTGTATAGAATCTAGTTGGATGGTTCCATAATGATGGAGAATGTTTTAGGACTTGGCGGTTCTGTGTGATCACTTAGAATGTTAGTGGTTATACTGAAAGTATAGAGTTGAAACTGTGCAGTTGAAGATGGAGTCATAATTTCATTTCTACTTTAGCAAGTTGCTGGTATTATCAGGTTGGAGCCTACAATATATATTGCCCATATCAATCTTCCTGCTTCTAAGACGGATATAATTGGAAAGTGACCCAAATTTAAAAGGAAGCAAACAAGAGCAAATTTTTCATTTAGCTACACTGTCCAAAATAGGAATTGGGAAAAGCTAGTCAATAATATATTTGTGAGTGTGGGTATATTTACTGTTTTAACCTTATTTATATCACTTATGCGTATATATGTGTGTGTAAAAAGTGATTTAGCAACTCTAAGGTACATTTTGCATCTGTATAGTTAAGGAACAAAACTTATGGCGTATTGCCTTTTATTTGAAAATGATTGAAGTGAAGCTGGCTGTGATACCCTTGTTAAAAAGGAGTATTTTGGTATTCTGTTGCTTACCCCTTAAAAAATTAGTGAGTAAATAACATATTCCTATGGCATATTCTATACTCTATTAAAGTCCTCATAAAGTTGGCAATACTGAATACATGACTTGTGAAGGATGCGGCATTTAATTAATAATAGCCGAAGTGAAGTGACGTGAAAGTCTCTCAGTCGTGTCCTACTCTTTGCAACCCTGTGAACCATACAGTCCATGGAATTCTCCAGGCGAGAGTACTGGAGTGGGCAGCCTTTTCTTCCTCCAGGGGATCTTCCCAGCCCAAGGATCAAACCCAGGTCTCCCTCATTGCAGGTGGATTCTTTACCAGCTGAGCCACCAGGGAAGCCCAAGAGTACTGGAGTGGGGAGCCTATTCCTTCTTCAGGGGATCTCCCCAACCCAGGATCTTCCCAGTTGAACTGGGGTCTCCTGAATTGCAGGCATACTCTTTACCAACTGATCTATCAGGGAGGCCCTAATGATGGCTTATTAATATGTAAATATGGGCTAAAATCATGGCTTATTAATATATAAATATAGGCTAAAATCAAAGAGCCTTTAGGTAAGCAATGAGTGTGTCAGAAGCTTGGATCCAGAAATCTTGGTGCCATTAATGTCACGCTTCTGGCTACCTTTTATGTTTTCATCTGAAATTGTCTAGAACCCATATCCTTTCCTGAGTTTATGAAACTTATGATTTTCTGTTTCAGGCTCTGACATAGATTGATTATTTATGTAAATAAAACTTGTTGTGAATCTTTATCAAGGGTGAATTTTAGGTTTTTTTGCTAAATGGCTCACTTATTACAGCATGGTCATTAATTTAAAATTTTAGTGAGGGCTGTCTCCTGTAAGTCTAGATACAGCTATATTGTAGGTATTACAGCTGTTTCAGAAACGATATTGTATTGCATACTTATGTTGTGAGTTTTACATGTTTTCTCTAATATTGCATTCAGGGAGATTATTTTACTTGCAGCCCTGTTAATTGCCCAATATTCAGTTTGCTAATTAAGATCAGTAGGAAAGAAGTACCCTGTAGTATCGTGAGTAGATATTCATAAACTGGAATTTGAGATATGGTTTGTAAGAACATACCAGCTCATAACTGGTTTAAATGACAGAGAATTGACAGCATTTCTGATGATTATTTTGTAGCTGTGAGATATTTAATTATACTTGTGACACTATAGATAGGAGAGGTTATAATAGTTTTTTTTTTTTAACTTTATTTGGTTTCCTTTAATAGGAAGTTAATAGTTTTTTTTTTTTTTTTTTTAAATAGGTTGACTGTTGTACCAGTAGAGGCGGTTTACTTTAAGCTGTTAGATTTCTTCTCAAGTAAAACTTTTGAAAAGGAGGAGGGTTTGCTGCTGCTAAGTCACGTCAGTCGTGTCCGACTCTGTGCGACCCCATAGACGGCAGCCCACCAGGCTCCCCCGTCCCTGGGATTCTCCAGGCAAGAACACTGGAGTAGGTTGCCATTTCCTTCCCCAGTGCTTGAAAGTGAAGTCTCTCAGTTGTGTCTGACTCTTCGCGATCCCATGGACTTCAGCCTGCCAGGCTCCTCCGTCCGTGGGATTTTCCAGGCAAGAGTACTGGAGTGAGGTGCCATTGCCTTCTCCAAGGGTATATCTATAAATCACTATTCTCAGCTACCCAAGGTCAGCAAAAGTACGGTGTATTGATAGGTTCAAATACTAGTTACTAGGAAATCTTTTTTGAAACAGCATCCCAGGCCCCACTGTGGACTTACTGGATCAAGAATTTTGCAAGTGGGTGGAGAGTGTAGCCTGGTGATTGGGGCATTTGTGTTTTAAGAGACATCTTCAGTTGATTGTTTCTTCCCTTGATGAGTACTGTTTATCATGGCATTTTTATATATGATTTGACCAGATGTGGTCATTATTTTGTTTACTACTGTATCTCATATACTAGGTATGCAGTGTATTTCTTTATAGCAAGAGCTTAACAACAAAATAAAATTTAGTCCAAACCATCAATGTCCCAATAGAGATCTGTGAACTATATACATAGTTTTAAGTTATCCTGATGCCACTTTCAAAAAATAATGAAAGGAACATGAGAAATTAATATATTTTATTTAACACAGTATAACCAAAATGTTATTTAGCATGCAGTTGAAATTTAAAAGTTGAGATATTTGACATTTGTTTTCTTTTGCCGTAAGTCTTTGAAGTCTGCTGTGCGCTATACACTTACAGCTTGTTGTTTGGCCAGGCTGTGTTTCACTATTCAGAAGCCAGGTGGCTGGTGATCACCATATTGGACAGTGCAGGTCCAAACTGCGTGTGGGCTCCAAAGCAGGCTATGCCCTTCTGTGGCGCTTAACTCAAAAGGCCTAAAACGATACTGCTCTTCCTCCTTATCTAGTCCAATTCTGGAGCACCCAGTTTGAAATTAACTTTCTCCATGAATACTTTGCTCACCACTTCTTCCATACAGTGAGCTTTCTTCTTTCTAGTTACTCTTTTTACTCATTATTCACTATGTAGTTGTGAGTTGTTCTATGATGTGTACTCTTTGCAGTAAAGACTTTGCCTCAAGCTTCACTGTATACATCCCAGCACCTATTACAGAATAAACACAAGTTATTTTTTAAGCTTATAGATTTTTAACGTGTCAGGGAGGGAGAAATTTTTCTCTGCCCTTCTAGTTTCCCCTGTGTGGTCTGAATTGCATTGACAGGAGACAGATTAAAAGGAGAAAAATGAAATAAAAGTTTGATGCCATGTATACATGGAAGAGGCTCAGGAAGCTGCTTAAATGCACGTCGCTCAGTCGAGTCTGACTCTTTGGGATGCCGTGGACTCTACAGTTCATGGAATTCTCCAGGCAAGAGTACTCGAGCGGGTAGCAGTTCCCTTCTCCAGGGTATCTTCCCAACCCCGGTCTCCTTACATTGCAGGTGGATTCTTTACTAGCTGAGCCACTGGGAAAGCCCTTCCCTCACATTAAATACCAGCTTTGGCTACAGACAAAACAGGGTACTGGAGGTAGTGATTTGAGACTTCAAAGGGGAGAAAGGCAACTCACATAAAGCTGTAAAACAAATGTTTGGTAAACAAATGTTTGCTGGGCCTTGTAGACACCATGGGAACATAGAGTGGACTCTGACCTCTAGGCCATGCAGAGATTCCCCACTGCACTTTACCTTTACTTTTATAGATAACTCTGGTGATAGCTCAATGCCAGGCCCACTATCTAAAAAAGCTTTTTAGGCAGTTGGGGGAAAGTCACAGTTTCTTTCTGTCTTTTGGTCCTTGGTTGTTTTCAGCTCAAAATAATCCTGTGCCAGAGACATTATTGGGGAGCAACTTTTGCTCCCAAACATTTGCTTTTTTCCCTGTTAATAAGTGTTTTAGAATTGACCAAATTTGCTATACAACAAAAGGGTATCAAGAGAATACGTAGCTTATGATTTCATCTTCCATGTTGAAATAAGATAATAAAACAGAATAATAGCTATAATAAATAACTAGAAAAACTTCTCTGAATTTGACTTCATTTCCTATTTGATCCTAGCTATCTTTCAAATCCTTAGTCCCTGGAGCAAATTCTGTTCATTTTTTCATGCTTTTAGATTTAGAGCAATGTTTTCCAAAGTGTTTAATAGAACCCTAGTTTCTGGGAAAAAGTGCCGTGATTGAATATATTTGTGAATGGGAAAAACTAACTGTGTAACCCCCTCCCTCATCAAAAATCACTGTGTGCATTAGTTTATTAATGGCGTAAGAAATTCTTCAGTAAAATATCCTTTTCTGCAGTTTAATTAAACAACCTGTTTTTGCTGCAGAAGTTTTGTTGTACAGAACACACTATAGGGAATGTATTCTTAAAGAGGTTTGTATACTTGATATTTATTCCTATCCTGACATTTTTTCTATTGCTACTTTCCAAGATAGGGGAGGAATTTATTTATCTAATATACTAGAAATGGTTGATAGGCTTTAAAGATGTTACTTGGTGAGAAATGTTCTTCATTGCCTTTTCTTTTTTTCTAAAAATTCCTTTTGCTTTCTTTAGTTCTGTCTTTATACCTGTCTTTATATTCTGTCCTCATTGTCTTACCCATTTTGAATCTGAGAAATTTGAGGAATTGACCTAGGAGGAATGCAATTCTTCCTCTTTGATATTAGCCGTGTATTATTTACCCGAAAATATATGTAGCTTAAACAGTTTCTTTGGGATATACCTCACTTTATGTATAATACATATCATTCTGGGTTTGTGTTTTAGAAATAGAGTAGGTATATTTAAGATAGCTTTTCTGTTTTAATGGAAGTATACCAGTGCAGTTAACTGAAAAGGACATGAAAAATCCAAGAGGCGGATATAAAAATAGATGCACACAGCTAGGACTCCAACTTAACATTTGAGAGCATTGTATAAAATTAAAAATGTGCTTGACTCTTTTTAATGGTTTCATTTCAGAGGAAAAACAAAAGTATTAATGAAGTGTTAGTATTGGAAAACTATGGTAAGATGAATTTCATATAGTGACTCTTTGAGTTATCCATGATAGACATTATTGTCATTACTAAAACATTGGAGGCCATTGGTTTTGAAACTTATTAATACAGTATTTAATTTAGTCATTGCTACTGTGGGTTAGATTAAGATTTCATTTTACAAGTGTCCTTGTCATGAACTCCAAACTCACTTATAATTTGATTTAGGTTAGAGATAATCATTCATGGTTATAAATTCAGTGTAATGTTAAGTCAGTCAGAGAATAACCTGTCTTGTATGTGAGTCTGCTTAGTAGTACCCGTGTGTTCAGTCGTGTCCGCTCTTCGTGACCCCATGGACTGCAGCCCGCCAGGCTCCTCTGTCCGTGGAATTTTCCAGGCAAGAATACTGGAGTGGGTTGCCATTTCCTTCTCCAGTGAGAAGGAATACCCAGATTATTTTAAATGTAGAATTTTAAAAAAGCTTCTCTATTTTTCACTAAAGAAATTCTGATGGGAGAAGGTACAAGGTACATAGCTGACAGTCCTGTCCTCATTAAGGGCACAGGGCTAGAGCGTTATAGCATTTTTCACTAACCAGGAGTCTGCATATGTTAATTGCTATAGCAGCTACTTAAAAGAGGTAAAAAACTACCACCAACAAAAACTTGGATAAACGTATGCAAGTAATGCAGTTGTACTGAGCATCAACTTTTGTATTAGCTTCTCATTCCTATAAGCAGTTTTAAGGTCATAAATATGTGATTATTTTGATGACACAGTTTCATTTGCCTAGTCCACATTAGAACCAGAGTGAATTTTAGTATTGAAATAACAGTAAGAAACTCTTCTTTCAAGTTGTTACCTTCTGTTGCATACTATCACAGTGTCAAAGATTTGTTGTTTTTCTTTTAAAGCTGGTATAGCTTTTTCAGTTGAATGACAAAAAGAAGGCACATCAAGGTTAGAATTAGTAATACTAATGAAAGCATCTTACTTAGCAAGAAATAAGACTCTTTGGACTATTGATACTCCTTTCTGTATTTAAGATAGATTATTTTTACATTTTTCAGTTTAAAACATTGTCAACTTTTAGATTATTTGTAAAAGATTTAGCAACTATGGTGGCTATTTTGAAACCATGAATTGTTTGTAAGGCTTATTTTCTATATGTGTATAGAAGAGTGTGGGCTTTGATTATGTTTATATTTGTTATATTTTGTAACTGCTAGTGAAAATGTTTACATAAATAAGTAGCTGGTGAAGTTTTTATATAGCATGTTAAAAAGTCTCTTCTTTTATAATAAAAGCTTTAATGTTAACAGCGCCTGTTAAAATATAAAAACAAATCTGAAGTTCTCTGAGAAAAATACATTTTTTTTCTTAGAGAATACTACTGTTGCTTTGCTGCCCTCTACAGTCATCTAAGATAGTCACTCTAGACTTTTCTTCCATCAGACAATTAAAATGCTTTCTTGACACGTGTGCTTTAAATTTCAGGAGTGCATTAAATAATGTTTACTGTTAAAGTATGATAACATCTAGATAACAACAGTTGATCTATACCTTTAATGCAAAAAATTAAAGGTTTACAAGTTGAAGCAGGGGATGGACAGGAGACTACTGCACATCAGTCAAGAAACAGATGCTAGAGCACCAACCTGGTGATGGGTAGTACAGAGGATACCACAGTGGAATAAGTGCTCACAAGCTTATAAACCCACTGTGATACAGCCTAAAAGGAAAAAAAAAAAAAAGCTCAGTAAGGCCTGGAAGAGTCAAGAACACTGATTAGAGGAAATGAAACTTTTGAAGTGTAAGAATGATTTGAGTTCAGACAGGTAAAACAGGGTTATGTCAAACAGGAGAAGAAAATATTAGAACACAAAGCATCTGTTACACAGAAAGGGCTATGCTAGGACCCTCGGAGTCTTTTGCCTTTAAGAAATGTAAAATTTAATTGTCAGCAGATTTTGGGATTAGAAGATAGTGTGTGTGTTTCTCTGTTTTATACCCAGTTACTTAATCTTTTTGCCTATTTCAGTTATGTGAAGTGGAAGTGAAAGTTGCTCGGTGGTGTCCAAACCTTTCCCTCCTCCAGGGGATCTTCCCAACCCAGGGATCAAACCCAGGTCTCCCGCATTGCGGGCGGATTCTTTACCAGCTGAGCCACAAGGGAAGCCCAAGAATACTGGAGTGGGTAGCCTA
>JADEYB020000010.1:1131897-1203568 GCA_015832495.2 Alces alces | reverse complement strand
AAGAATACTGGAGTGGGTAGCCTATCCCTTCTCCAGGGGATCTTCCCGACCCAGGAATCAAACCAGGGTCTCCTGCATTGCAGGTGGATTCTTTAACCAAATGAACTATCAGGGAAGCCCCTTCAGTCCTTATACACTTAGCTAAATGATACCTCCTTTACAGAGTTGCTGCGAAAATTAAACGAAATCCTTATTAAACTGTAGTAAAGTGCTTTATAAATACAACTGACCATAATCCAAGGGAAAATGGATTGTCTTATGTTAAAAATGCAAAGTGTATCTAACTGCTTCAAAAGAAGGAGTTTAACTGAGAAAGACTCAATAGAAGACCTGATTTTCTAGCTGAACCTTAAAGAAAGAGTTTTCCATTTCTGAGAGAAGTCAGTAAAAAAAGCATTCCAGGCTGAAAAGATCACTGGACTGAGGACTCTGTGGAAGGAATTAATGTTTCCATGTGGTTCAAGTATGATCTGTTATAGAGGGTAGTCATAGATTTTTAAGTACTTTGCTGATGCTGAGGAGATTAGAGTTTGTGTGGGAGGCAGTGAGAAACTTGAAAGCAGGTAACTACTGAGTCTGTGATTCCAGAATATTTTATAGCTCTGACAGCACTGTAAAAGGTATATGAGAGATACGAGAGACAAGCAAAAGCGAAAACGATTGCAGTTGTACGTAGGAAGAGAGGATTGTGGAGACAGACGGCAATTTGATAGGAACATTTGAAGGGAGGGGTAGATCTGAGAAGTAGATCACATGGTGTCTGAGTATCGTCGTGGTTGAGGAGACAAGAGTTGGGTGTGAACTTAGGGTTCTTGAGTGACTAAGAGGACTGTTGTTGTTCACTCAGCCATGTCGACTCTTTGTGACCACATGGGCTACAGCATGCCGAGCTTCCCTGTCTTTGACCATCTCCTGGAGCTTGCTTAAGCTCATGTCCATTGAGTCAGTGATGCCATCTAACCATCTCGTCCTCCGTCATCCCCTTCTCCTCTTGCTTTCAGTCTTTCCCAGCATCAGGGTCTTTTCAGTGTCGGCTCTTTGCATCAGGTGGCCAAATTATTGGAGCTTCAGCCTCAGCATTAGTCCCTCCAATGAGTATTCAGGATTGATTTCCTTTAGGATTGACTGGTTTGATCTCTTTGCTGTCCAAGGGACTCTCAAGAATCTTCTTTAACACTACAGTTCAAAAGCATCAATTCTTCAGTGCTCAGCATTCTTTATGGTCCAACTCTCATATCCAAACATGACTACTGGAAAACCATAGCTTTGATAATCCAGACCTTTGTTGACAAAGTAATGTCAAGCTTTTTAATATGCTTTCTAGGTTTGTCATAGCTTTTTTTCCAAGGAGCAAGTGTCTTTTAATTTCATGGCTGCAGAAGGAGTAATGAATCAGTCTGGTAACTTTGTGGAGGCATTTTAATTGTGGTGCCTCTGGGATGTATTTTACAGCTGTAGTTAGAAATTTGTTATGAGAGAGGAGGAGGGAAGGACTTGGAATTGGGAATTATCAGTATTGAGGTATTTGGATTAGATGAGCTCTTTGAGGGAGAGGCAGAGGGGGAGAAGAGAGGAAGGAAGTGAAAGTAGGGAGGGGACTGGAAAAAATTTTAAAGGTTGAGGTACATTGATTAGATCAGAGAGAGGGAAGGGATAAATAATCTGGGAATAAAATCTTCATAGATCAACACATTTAGTAGTTAAGAAAAGTAAATTGATGACTCAGTAATTTAGTAAAAGTGTTTAGGAAAAAGGTCAATTTTCAAAAAAATTAATGAAGCAATAATGAAAAAACAGTAGGATAGGACTTGCTCTTGGGAAAGGGGAGGTGAACAAATAATTTGAGGGGGAGTAACGTATCAGTTATTGTGGACTGAATGTGTTGTCCCCAAATTCCTGTGTTAGAGCTCGAATTCTCAATGTGGTGATTCTGTTTTTGTTCACAGGTTCTACTACTAAGTCCCATAGCCCAAAAGAATAAATTTTCTATGGGTGTCTATCTACTATAGAGAGTTGAAGAAAAGCTTTTTAATTTTTATGATGAGACTTCTTTGTCTTTGTGAGGGTGGTGGGAAGGGAACTTTGGTGTGGCACCATCCAGGAACAGAAAGTAAGTGGATGGTGATGGTAGAAATGAAAGGGAAATTTTAAAAACAAGAGAATTAAAAGGCAAAACAATACCTCTTGATGATGTTAGGATATGAAGAGTGAGTAAAAATTAGTGCATTTGGAGATTATGTGTTAGGCAGATGGGAGACTAGTGTAAATCCTGCTAAAAAGGAGGTTGAGGTGAAGAATCAGTTACTGATGGAAGGATTTATTAGTTTCCTAGGGCTGCTCTAACAAAATACTACAAACTGCATGGCTTCCGGTAGCAGAAATTCATTCTCTCATGGTTCTAAAGCCTGGAAGTCTGAAATCAAGGTGTCAGGAGGGCCGTGTTCCCTCTGAAACTCTGGTGTAGAATCCTCCTTACCTCATCCTAACTTACAGCGGTGGCCGCCAGTCCTGGGCCCGCCTTGGATTACAGCTGTGTCTTGCAGTCACTGCCTTTGTCATCACGGGCCATTCTCCCCGTGTTTCTGTCCTGGCGTGGCCCTTCCCTTGTAAGGACGGCGGCCACGCTGAACTAAAGCCCCGCCTGCTCCAGTGTGGCTGTGCCTCGCTGACATCTTAGTTACGTCTACAGACGCCTTATTTCCAAACAAGGTGACGCTCGCAGGTGCTTGGAGTTAGGGTTTCAGTATATTTTTAAAGGGGGATATAACACCTCATAACAAAGGGGTAATGATTTTAGTTTTGACTGTGTTAATTGTGAGATTTGAGGCTCAAGTTAAATACAGAATTTGAAGAGTGGCAGGTAAATACAGAATTTGAAGATGTGACGTGTGGGCTGGGTTGAACCAGACTTGAGACATTAATTCAGGAAATACTAAAACTCACATATGAATACTAATATATACATATGTGTGCATATGTATTATAGATAGAAACACACAGAAAAGTATACATGGAGAATATGTAATCTGAAGGACTATTACCAAGTGAACACATCCACAGACACATCACCCTGGTCAAGAAGTAAATCTTCACCAGCACTTCCCAACCCCCTTCCCAGTACTGTGCTCAGTCTGTGCTTAGCCACTCAGGTGCGTCCAACTCCTTGTGACCCCATGGACTGCAGCCCGCCAGGCGCCTCTGTCCAGGGGGATTCTCCAGGCAGGAATACTGGGGTGGGTTGCCATGCCCTCCTCCGGGGGATCTTCTGAACCCAGGGATTGAACCCAGTTCTTCGGCATTGCAGGCGGATTCTTTACCATCTG
Organism: Alces alces; assembly: GCA_015832495.2. NCBI lineage: Eukaryota > Metazoa > Chordata > Mammalia > Artiodactyla > Cervidae > Alces > Alces alces. Next base: position 1,200,245 of record JADEYB020000010.1, on the reverse strand, counting down.
AGCCACCAAGGAAGCCCTTCCGTTGTTTTCCAATTACAATTCTTCTCTCATCTTTAGTAATGACCAGAATTCTGACTTCAACATCATAAATTAGTTTTGCCTGTTTTTGAGCTTTGTTTCTTTGCTGATTTTGGAGAATTAACCATTTATCATTTTTAATGTTGTGTAGACATTTAGGTTATTTTCATTTTGAGGCTTTTATGAATAGCACTGCTGTGAACATCACTGTACATATCTTTCTTGACTTATGCTGACTTGACTTATCTTGACTTACCTTGACTTATCCCCATAAGTTGAAAATGTAAGTCAAGATTTATTTAATATACGTATCCTAACAGACATCACAGCTTAGCCTGTGTGTATAACTGTGTGTGTGCACGCAACGCACGCGTTTTGTCGTTCAGTCGCCTCTGACTCTGTGGCTCCATGGACTGTAGCCCACCAGGCTCCTCTGCCCACGGAGTTTCCAGGTAAGAATGCTGGAGTGGGGTTACACTCTCTACTCCAGGGGATCTTCCCGACCCAGGGACCCAGCCAATGTCTCTTGCATCTCCTGCACTGGCAGCTGGATTCTTCACCATGCGCACCGCCTGGCAAGCCCCCTGTATAGCCCAGCCTGTCTCAAACATGCTCAGAACACTTAACGTTAGCCTGTAGTTGAGCTTCCTAACACAAATCCTGTTGTATAACGAAGTATCGAGTATCTCATGTAATTTATTGACTACTATACTCAAAAAATGGGTGTGTGCGTTGTTTACCCTTGGTATGGCATGCCTGACCGGGACCTGCCCCTCCCTGCCCAGCACCATGGGAGAGTATCTTCCTACATCTTGGTAGCCTAGGAAACATTCAAAATTTGCAGTACACTTCCTACTGAATGTATATTGCTTTTACACTGTCATAAAGTTGAAAAATACTTAAATCATGGATAGTTGGGGACCATCTGTGTCACTCTTTTGGTAGTGGAATTGTTGGTTTGTTTTATGTATGGTTTGGTTGAAAAGGTCTTCCTGAGTGTTTGTTACAGCTTACACTTCCCACCAGTAGTGTTTAAGAGTTTCAGTTGCTCTACTGCCTCACCGGCCCTTTGTTGCTGTTCAGTCACCCATTCGTGTCCGACTCTTTGCAACCCCATGGACTGCAGCACACCAGGCTTTCCTGTCCTTCACCATCTCCCGGAGCTTGCTCAAACTTACGTCCATTGAGTCAGTGATGCCATCCAACCATCTCGTCCTCTGTGGTCCCATTCTCCTCCTGCCTTTAATTTTTCCCAGCATCAGGGTCTTTTCTAAGGAATCAGCCCTTCTCATCAGGTGGCCAGAGTATTGGAGCTTCAGTATCAGTCCTTCCAATGAATATTCAGGATTGATTTTCTTTAGGATTGACTGCAGTCGATCTTGGAGTCCAAGGGACTCTCAAGAGTCTTCTCCAGCACCACAGTTCAAAAACATCAGTTCTTTGGCACTCAGCCTTCTTTGTGGTCTAACTCTCACATCCATACACGACTACTGGAAAAACCATAGCTTTGACTAGACAAGTCTTTGTTGGCAAAGTGATGTCTCTGCTTTTTAATATACTGTCTAGGTTTGTCATAGCTTTTCTTCCAAGGAGTAAGTGTCTTTTCATTTTTTTTTATCCATTCCAATCAGTGCATAATGATTTAATATTGTGGTTGTAGTTTATACTTATCTGATGGCTAACATCTAAGGATTATGGATTATTTGAATATCCTCCTGTGAAGTACCTTTTCATTCACTTCCCATTTTATTCATTTGGATTGTCATTTATCTATGGATTTGTAGGAGTTGTTTTTGAATTCTAGATGTGAACCACTTATCAGTTAGATGTATTGCAAATATCTTTTCTCACTCTGGCCTTTTCACTGTATTAATGGCATCTGTGGACAGACACTTTAATATATATTCATGTAGTCAAAACTAATCCTTTTCTTTATAATTAATTCTTTGTGTCTTATTTGCAAAGTCTTTGTTATATCATTATGAAAACATTTTTCCCTAGAAACTTTATTATTTTGCCTTTAATATGATAACATCTAGAATTTATTTTTGTGGTTAATGAGGTAGGGTCCATAGTTTTTCTTCATTTATTATCCATTTGACCATCTCCATTTATGGGACAGACCCTCGGCTTTGCAGTACTGCCTTTATAATAAATAAAAGCGCCATATATGCCTGGGTTTAATTTTGGACTCTCTTCTTTGTTCCATTGGTCCATTTTACTGTCTGTGCACAAATAGCATAGTGTCTGATTATAAGTGTATAATAGCATATCCTGTATCGGGTGCAATAAGTTAACCTACTTGTTCGAGTTTATTGTGGTTAACCTTGGTCCGTTTCCTTTCCATGTACATTTATTGGTAGTTTATCAGTTTTTACAGAAAACTTCCAAGGATATTAGTGGAAGTACATTAAATCTATATGAGTTAATGTGGGATTAAATTGATATCTTTATAATACTGAATCTTCCAACTCAATGAACCTGACTTATTTTCTGAGATTTTCTTTACTTTCTTTCCATTAAACTAGTTTTTTTGTGTGTAGAAGTCTTGCACAACTATAAACTTTCAGTTATTTTAATTATAGATTTCAAGTTATTTTTTGATGTTATTATAAATGATATTTTAAAATAATACTGTTTACAGGCATATAAAAATATAGACCTTGCTAAATAACTTCATTTATTTCTAATACTTTGTTGAATCTTCTGGATTTTCCATCTATACAGTCATGCCATCTATGAATAATTAAAGCCTTATTTCTCTCCAATCCTTATGCTTTTTTTTTTCCTTTTCCTTTGCTTATTGCACTGGCTATGACCTCCACTATGATGTTGAATTAAAGTGGTGACCACAGTCATCGTTGTCTCATTCCTTATCTCAGAGGTAAAAAAGTGTTCAACATTTCAAAATTAAGTATGATGTTTGCTGTAGTTTTTTTTTTTAATCTCTATCAGTTTTGGAAATTTTCTTTTTACTCCTAGTTTGCCTGTGAATTTTTATCATGAATAGAGTTTAATTTTATCAAATGCTTTATGTTAATTTTAAGATGATCATATGATTTTTTTTTTTAATGTGAATTACATTTAAAACAAATGTTAAATTGTCTTTGTGTTTCCGGAATAATCCCAGTTTGGTTTTGATGAATGTATCCTTTATTATATTTCAGGATTCAGTTTTTTTTTTTTTAAGTTTTTTCTTTGCTATCTATGTTTGTCAATTGAATTGGCCTGTAATTTTCTTACAGTGCTCTTGCAAAATTTTGAGCAAGGTCATGCTAGATCCACAAAAAAGAAAGAGAATTGCTGCATCTTTTTCTATTCTGTGTAAGAGTTTAATAAAGATTGATACTTTTTTTTTCTTTCAATTGGTAGAATTTGTTGGTAAAGCTGTCTGGACTGGAAGTAATTTTTTTATGGGAAGGATTTTTAGTTCCAGTTCACTTTTTAAGTAATCATTTTCTTCTTGCATCAGTTTGGCACATTGAGTTTTTATAGGAATTTGTCAGTTTCCTGCTTGCACCTCTGTTGACCTCAAGTTGTTAGAGATTTTTTAAACTAACTTTTTACTGCCTGGAGTTTCTAATAGTAATGCCCCCCTTTCTCATTCCTCAGGTTTATTTATTTTTTTTCCGGATCAGTCTTGCCGGGGGTTAATCAGTTTTATTAAACCTTTCAAAGAATCTATCTTTGACTCATTGTCCAAGCTCTCTCTGTTTCCCTTTTAAAAAAAAATTTTGGCCCATACCTCATGGCATGGGGGATCATAATTCCTCAATCAGGGCTTGAACCCAAGCCCCCTGCGTTGGAAGCGTGGAGTCTTAACCCTGGACCATCAGGGAAATCCCCATGTTTGTTTTCTGTTTCATTATTATCTGTTCTGTATTTTCTTCTACAATTTTCGTAGGGTTTATTATTATTATTATTATTTTTGAAATGGCTGGTTAGATGATTGACTTTTAGTATTTCTCTTATATATATGCAAATTGAGCCTGTATGTTTTCTAAATAAGGTCACATTCACAGGTGAACATCTCCTAATTACTTTCTTCATCTGTGCTTTATTTTTTCCACTATAATATATGAACTTCTACTACATGAATCTTTCTAGCTAATTTTTTGGCTTCTTGTATTTTTACTTTTCAGTATTACTTATTTTTTCCCTCTTATTTAGAATTTCCCTGATGTGATTTTAAGCTCCTGAAGGGCATGGAATGTGTCTCTTCCTGTCCTTTCTCAGCATAAACCCTGGTCTATATTGGTAAGTGTTAAATAAGTGTTAGTGAAAAAAATGGATGTGCAAAGAAACCAAATTAAGAATTTGCCTTTCTGATTTCATCACTGTTATCTGTTACCAATACTTCAGATTTTTCTTACTTGTCCAAACTTCCCGTGTATTTTCTGTTTCTGTGGATCTCTTTGCTTTCGTCCTTCTTCCTATAGTACCCACTCTCTGTTTGGAAAAACTCACCTTTAGAAAAACTCTGCCTTGCCTAAATAAGATCTAGCTCAAGTTCTACTGCTTTTCCACATATTACCAAGTAAAATTAGTAATCACTGGTTTGGGCTTAGCTGAAGAAAATGTTTCAACTTTTCTCATTCTACACACGTCTCTCATTCCTTCTCCCAGGTCTCTTCTTCACCCTTAATTATGGTGACTTTCATAAAGGTGATATAACCCAGTTTGCCTTGGAATGTCTAGGCTTACAACTGTATTTCTGGCATAGTCAACAATAATACTCCTCCACTTCTTTTCACTCTAAAAGATGTTTTTTGGTTTAGGCAACAAGTTATATGATCACTCTACCCCACATCCATTACCTTGCATGTCTTATTTTCTCTTCTAGATTCTCAGCTCTTGGAAGTCTCAGGCTGTGTTATGTTCTGTGTTATAATGTGCTTAGTCGTTTAGTCGTGCCCGACTCTTTGCAACCTCATGGACTGCAGCCCACCAGGCTCTTCTCTCCCTGGGGATTCTCTAGAGAAGAATGCTGGAGTGGGTTGTCATGCCTTCCTCCAGGGGGTCTTCCCAACCCAGAGATGGAACCCAGGTCTCCTGCATTGCAGGCGGATTCTTTACTGTCTGAGCCACCAGGGAAGCCCACCTTATAATACTTAGAACTTGATATGGAGTGAATGAGATGCAATAAATATTTGAGCTCTTACCATGTGCCATACATAGTTTCTCCATATTAGCTCACTTATTTTTTCACTTATTACAACCTAGACTTGTAATATCTAAGCCCTTGCCCCTGTGTTTTTCATTTATAGCAGCCTTGCAAAATGTTAATTCTTAATCAGTTCAGCTGTACAAATTCTTTATGCTTATTTCTCAGCTACTAGTGGGACATGGGGAGAAAAAAATCATATATAACCACGCAGATTGGTGCCATGTTAATCTGGCTTTAGGTTCAGTTGGACCTTAGACAGTTTTTCTAACATCTTTTGGTTTAGTTAGTACATGCTCCATGAAGGTAAAGCCTGATTAACAGTGGCACCAATCTGCGTGGTTATATATGATTTTTTTCTCCCCATGTCCCACTAGTAGCTGAGAAATAAGCATAAAGAATTTGTACAGCTGAACTGATTTAGAATTAACATTTTGCAAGGCTGCTATAAATGAAAAACACAGGGGCAAGGGCTTAGATATTACAAGTCTAGGTTGTAATAAGTGAAAATATAAGTGAGCTAATGTGGAAAAGCAATAGAACGGGAAAGACTAGAGATCTCTTCAAGAAAATTAGAAATAGCAAGGGAATATTTCATGCAAAGATGGGCTCAATAAAGGACAGAAATGGTTTGGACCTAACTGAAGCAGAAGTTGTTAAGAAGAGGTGGCAAGAATACACAGAAGAACTATACAGAAAAGATCTTCATGACCCAGATAATCACAGTGGTGTGATCACTCGCCTAGAGCCAGACATCCCGGAATGTGAAGTCAAGTGAACCTTCGGAAGCATCACTACGAACAAAGCTAGTGGAGGTGATGGAATTCCAGTTGAACTCTTTCAAATCCTAGAAGATGATGCTGTGAAAGTGCCGCACTCAATATGCCAGCACATTTGGAAAACTCAGCAGTAGCCACAGGACTGGAACTGGTCAGTTTTCATTCCAATCCCAAAGAAAGGCAATGCCAGAGAATGCTCAAACTACCATACAGTTGCACTCATCTCACACGCTAGTAAAGTAATGCTCAGAATTCGCCAAGCCAGGCTTCAGCAGTACCTGAACTGTGAACTTCCAGATGTTCAAGCTGGTTTTAGAAAAGGCAGAGGAACCAGAGATCAAATTGCCAGTATCTGTTGGATCATCAAAAAAGCAAGAGCGTTCCAGAAAAACATCTACTTCGGCTTTATTGACTATGCCGAAGCCTTTGACTGAGTGGATCACAACAAACTGTGGAAAACTCTTCTAGAGATGGGAATACCAGACCACCTGACCTGTCTCTTGAGAAATCTGTATGCAGGTCAGGAAGCATCAGTTAGAACTGGACCATGGAACAGCAGACTGGTTCCAAATAGGAAAAAGGAGTACGTCAAGTTGTATATTGTCACCCTGCTTATTTAACTTATATGCAGAGTACATCATGAGAAACGCTGGGCTGGAAGAAGCACATGCTGGAATCAAGATTGTTGGGAGAAATATCAGTAACCTCAGATATGCAGATGACACCACCCTTATGGCTGAAAGGGAAGAAGAACTTAAGAGCCTCTTGATGAAAGTGAAAGAGGAGAGTGAAAAAGTTGCCTGAAAACTCAGCATTCAGAAAACTAAGATCGTGGCATCTGGTCCCATCAATTCATGACAAATAGATGGGGAAACAGTGGCTGAGTTTATTTTTTGGGCTCCAAAATCACTGCAGATGGTGACTGCAGCCATGAAATTAAAAGATGCTTACTCCTTGGGAGAAAGGTATGACCACCCTAGACAACATATTAAGAAGCAGAGACATTACTTTGCCAACAAAGGTCTGTCTAGTCAAAGCTATGGTTTTTCCAGTAGTCATGTATGGATGTGAGAGTTAGACTGTAAAGAAAGCTGAGGGTGGAAGAATTGGTGCTGTGGGAGAAGACTCTTCAGAATCCCTTGGACTGCAGGGAGATCCAACCAGTCCATCCTAAAGGAAATCAGTCCTGAATATTCATTGGAAGGACTGATGCTGAAGCTGAAACGCCAGTACTTTGGCCACCTGATGTGAGGAACTGACTCACTGGAAAAGACCCTGATGCTGGGAAAGATTGAGGGCGGGAGGAGAAGGGGACAACAGAGGATGAGATGGTTGGATGGCATCACCAACTCAATGGACATGAGTTTGAGTAAATTCTGGGAGTTGGTGATGGACAGGGAGGCCTGGCGTGCTGTGGTCCATGGGGCAGCAAAGAATCGGACACGACTGAGTGACTGAACTGACTGCATGCTCCGTGGTTTTTGTTTATTCCGGCTGTGCTGTGTCTTCCTTGCAGCGCCCGGGCTCCTTGTTGCAACAGGTGGATTTCTCTGTCTGTGGCTCGCGGGCTCAGTAGCTGCAGCAAGTGGACTTAGTTGCAGCGTGTTGGATCTTGGCTCCCTGACTAGGGATGGAGCCAGAGCCCTGCATTGGAAGCTTAGAGTCTTAATGGCTGGATCCCCAGGGAAGTTCCATTTAATTTTTTCTTTAAAATGTTACTAAAACCTTGTTAATTATGTGATAATGATCATGTTTTATAGGTGATAAAAGAAGGTTTTGAAGTACTCAGGGTCACACTGGTAATAATTTAGAGATCTGTGTGTTCTTGAATATGGATTACTCAAGCTGCAAAGTTCTCTTTTATTCCATTCTGTTACCATTCACAACTTTGATTCTGATTCACAAAGTGTTATACTACTCAACCATAAGCTCCATATACTTACTTAGGGATGCTTCTTTTAACAGTAACTTTGAGATTTTCAGATTATTAGTGTTTTTATGTATCACTTATAGTTAGGTTAAAGTAAATTTAAGGACCAGAAATAAATTCATCAGTATTGTTAAAAAACAATACCATTGGTTGAACATTGTTTACTGTTGATTATAAATGTTATGGTTGGAATTACAGTAAAGTGAAAATCCCTCAGTGGTATCTGACTCTTTGTGACCCCATGGACTCTACTGTACAGTCCATGGGATTCTCCAGGCCGGAACACTGGAGTCGGTAGCCTTTCCCTTCTCCAGGGGATCTTCCCAAGCCAGGGATCAAACCCAGGTCTCCTGCATTGCAGGCGGATTCTTTACCAGCTGAGCCACAAGGGAAGCCCAAGAATATTGGAGTGGGTAGACTATCCCTTCTCCAGCGGATCTTCCTGCCTCGGGAATCGAACTGGGGTCTCCTGCATTGCAAGTGGATTCTTTAATCAGCTGAGCCAGCAGGGAAGCACTGACAGCTTAAATGCCACCTTTTGCAAAGCTTTCTCTGATCCTCTGGACTATTGCAAAAGGCACTGTCTCTTTATTTATATGACCTGTGGTAAGTCTTTTAACCTTCCTATCATATGCGAAAAAAAAATCGCCTCTGCACCTCACAGAGAGCCCGGGTGAGGATCCCTTTAACTCGGCGCTTGGCCTTTCAGAGACGCAGATGCTGCGGCCCAGCCAGGACAGCCTCCCCGCCCGCAGCCCGAGCAGCCAGCGCCGCCTGCGCTGCTGGAGGGGTGGGAGTCGGGCAGGGGCCGGAGTCAGGGCTGCGCAGCTGTAAGGTGTTCATGAGGTGTGAAAGCTGAGTCTCAGAGAGACTGCCTTTGTCCCATTCTCTGCCTCTCTTTACTTGATACTTACTACAGTAATTCTTTAACTGCATTGCTTTCTGTAATCCTTTAATCGTTATTTCCTTCCTGACTAAAGGCTATAGTCTACCATTGAAATCATTTATTTGCCTGAACATCAGCTGCTTGCTCATCTCTTCTGATTGTGCTAGCCTGGTGAAACTCTGAACCAAACTGAATGCTTTTACTCTTTGCCGTCTCCATTTATCCACTTAGGCAGCTGAATACTGATTGATGTCGCTGTAATTCAAGATTAGTAAGTACAAGTGGCTCTTGGTACTAGTCTGAAATCATACGTTTTTCTAGTGGTTCTCAAACTGTTTGGCCTTGGAACATTTTTGTACTCTTAAAAACTTGTTGAGAACTCCAGTGAGCTTTTTTATTTTAATTTATTTTGCTCTAAGGCATGCTGGGGGAGAAGGCAGTGGCACCCCACTCCAGTACTCTTGCCTGGGAAATCCCATGGACAGAGGAGCCTGGTGGGCTGCAGTCCATGGGGTCACACAGTCAGACACGACTGAGCAACTTAGCAGCAGCAGCAGCAGCAAGGCATGCTGGATCTGAGTTCCCCTGCCAGGGATTGCACTCTGAGTCGCCTGTCCCAGATGGCAGATTCTTAACCACTGGACCACAAGGGAAAATCCTGTGATCGGTTTTGAGTTAATCTTTGTGAAGGGTGTGGTCTGTGTCTTATATTTTTGCATGTGGATGTCCAGTTGTCCCAGGATTGCTTGTTGAAAAGGCTGTTTGCTTCACCACATTGCTTTTGTTTCTTTAAAGATCACTTGGCCTAGTAAAATGACTCTGTTCTGGGCTCCGTTGGTTTCGTCTGTTCTTTCACCCGTGTCACTGTCTGGATTGTCCTGTCTTTGTAGGCAGTCTTGAAGTCATGTGGCGTCAGTCTTCTGACTTGGTTCTTCAGTATTGTTGACTAATCCTGCGTCTTGTTTTTCCATAGACATTTGAGAATCAGTTTGTCAACATCCACAGAGCAGTCTGCTGGGAGCGAGGATTGTGCTGAATCCGTAGGTCACGATGAGAAGTGACATCTTGACGATATTGACTCTTCCTACGCACAAACATAGAATGAATACTTGTATTTAGTTTGCTTTAAACCGATCTCATACATATTTTCTTAGATTCATACCTAAATATTTTCTTTGCGGGTGCTGATATAAATAATATTGTTTTTACCTTTCAAATTCTATTTGTTCATTGCTAATATCTAGGAAAGCAGGTGTATCCTACAACTTTGCTGTAATTGCTTTATTAGTTTGAGGAGTTTTTTGATTCTTTCTGATTTCCTACATGGATGATCATGTCATTTGTCATCAATGTTTTATTTCTTCCTTTCTAATCAGTATATTATTTATTTCTTATTCTTACTACATCATGTGATGTTGAAGTGTTAGTCACTCAGTTGTGTCTGACTCTTTGGGACCCCGTGGACTGTAGCCCAGGCTTCTCTGTCCATGGAATTCTCTAGGCAGGAATGGCTGAGTGGGTTGCCATTCCTTTCCTCGGGATCTTCCCCACCCGCAGATGAAACCCAGGTCTTCTGCATTGCAGGCAGATTTTTAACCATTCGGGCGACCAGGGAAGACCAGCATGATGTCGGAAAGGTGCGGCAGAGGGTACATCCTTGACTTGTTCCTGATCTTACTATGAAAGCTTCTAGTTCTCACTGGAAGCTTCTTGTGTTAGCTGTGTTTTTTAGAGAAATGTTCTTTATCACATTGAAGAAGCTTCTCTCCTATTTGAATATTCCTTTTTATTGGTGAGTAGTATTTCATTGTACAGGTATTCCTCAATTTCTTTATTCATTCATCTGTTGCTGGACATCTGGCCAGTTTATGACTGTTAAGTATGAAGCTGCTGTGAACATTTGTGTATAAGTCTTTGTATCGATCCATGCCTTTTTTCCTACTGAGTAAAGAAAGCGGAGTGAAGTTGGTGGATGTATGTTTAAGAAACTGCCAAACTGTCCGATGAGGTTGTCCTACTTTGTAGTCCAACCAGCAGTGTAGGAGAGTTTGTTTTTCCACGTTCTCTCCAGCACTTGGTGTTGTCAGCTTTTTTGATTGTATCTACTCTAGTATGTGGTGATATCTCATTGTGGCCTTAGTTGCATTTCCCTGATGATGTTGGACATCTTCATGTGCTGTTTGGTGATGTGTCTGTTCTAATCTTTTGCCCATTTTTTATTGACCTGTTTGTTTTCTGTTTATGGAGTTTTGAGTATTCTTTTTATATTGGGATTCAAGTTCTTTATCAGCTATAAATCCTTTATCAGATATAATTTGCAGAAGACATTTTCCCATTAAGTGACTTGTCTTAAGAAGTGTCTTTTGAAGAGCTGCTGCTAAGTCATTTCAGTTGTGTCCGACTCTTAGCGACCCCATGGACTACAGCCCACCAGGCTCCTCCATCCATGGGATTTTCCAGACAAGAGTACTGGAGTGGGGTGCCATTGCCTTCTCTGCTTTTGAAGAGCAGAAAAGTTAAATTCTGAAATCCACTGAATGTGCTTTTGATTACATATCTTAAGAAACAGTTACCAAGGCAGGGTTATAAAAATTTACGTTTGCATTTCTATATTAATTTTAGCAATAGCTTGTTAGTTTTTCATAAAAGGGTATATTGGCTTTTGATTGGGATTGTATTGAATCTGTAGATCAATTTAGAGAAATTAATGTTTTAAGAATATTGAATCTTCTAACCTCTGAACAAGTATGCCTTTCCTTTTATTTAGGTCTTTAATTTCCCAATTTTGCAGTTTTAACTGTAGCAGTGTTTTACAGCTTTTGTCAGATTTCTCTTTAGCATATCTTTTTTTTTTAAATGCTAAACAGCAGTGTTTAAAATTTTTTCCCAGTTTTTCATTGCTAATACATAAAAATATAATTAATTTTTGTGTATTGATTTTAGATCCTATATAAGTACTATTACTGTCTTTGGTAATCACCCTTGTTATAGTAGCTTTTTAGTAGATTCCATCAGATAGTCTATAAATAGAAAATTGTATTTTCTGCAAATAAAGACAGTTTTACTCTTTCCTAATCCGGATACCTTTTATGTTGTTTTCTGGCCTGATTGTACTGGCTGGAATCTTCACTGTTAGGTTGGGTAGAACTCAGAGAGACTGCCTGGCTGTGTAGGGTCTCTTTCTCTCTAGTGGTGGCCCTGGAATTCAGTGTGAGTGGTAAGCTGAGGCTAATCATCAGGTTCACTGGTATGTTTACTGTCTCTCTGGAATCATTATGGTTGTTTCAAGCCTGAGGGTAAATCTTGTTACTCTTTCTTGACTAGAGTCAGAAGTATCTATACTATTCAGTGTTACAAATCTAGTCCCATCAGGCTTTTATTTTATCCTCACCTTTCGGTAAGACAGTTGCTAAATTCATTGGTTATTTATTAGTCCTCATTTTTGGCCTACACAGCATTTGGGCTAATTGATCACTCTCTCTGTCTATATAGTTGCTATACTTATTGTGCAGGATATACTTTTTGGTCCTCTTCCTTCTTCCCTGGCCATGCTTTTGCCATCTTCTCTTTTGAGTTCTGTTCAACTTCCAGACCTTTAAGTATTCAAATGTACCTTGCGCGCTTAGTCTTTGTGTTAATACTCTGTAGTGGTTTCATCCAGTCTCATGACTTTATATACCTTTTATAGGTTGATTACTCTGAATTTACATCTGCAGTCCATCCGTTTCTCCAGAACAGCATACTTTTATGTATCCAGCTGATTATAAATCTTGTCTGTTTGGTTGTGAGATAGGTATCACAAACTTAAATTAAAAGCTGGACTTCTGCAGCCTAATCCTTAAAAACACTTGCTAGTTCTCACTTTTGTAAAAGGCCAACTCCATCATTTCACTTATTCAGGCCATAAATTGGGAGTAATTTTGGCTTCTCTGTTTATCTTAGACCCAATATTTGGTTCCATCACCAAAAAATCCCATTTGCTCTGCTTTCAAAATACAATATATCCAGAATCTGGCTACTATTAACACTACCACTTTGGTTGTTGTTGTTGCCCAGCCACCCAGTCATGTCCGACTTTTTGTAACCCCATGGACTGCAGCACACCAGGCCTCCCTATCCCTCCCCATCTCCCAAAGTTTGCCCAAATTCATGTCCATTGCATCAGTGAACCATTCTGGTTACGGTGCTCCAAACCCCATCTTCTCTGTCCTTAACAAAATGTAGTCTTACCTGGGATCCTTGGTTTAGTCCCTTTTAAAGATAAATTAGAGTATGTTGTGTTTCTGCTAAAACTTGTCTAGTTGTTTTTCAGTTTATCAGGATTAATAACAGCCAGGCCATGCAGTTGCATAGTCCCCTGCTGTTGCTGTGGCCTCGTTTCCTGCCATTCTTTCTCTTGCCCCACTGTAGGGGCACTGCAAAGCTCTGTTTCTTACTCTTTCACCTTCTTCAAATCCTTGTTCCAATATTATTTTAAAAAGGCCCTTTGTCACTCTGATCAGAAAGCTGTGGCGCTACCCTACAGTAATAACTGTACCTTTTACCTTCCTTTATTTTCCTCCGTAGTTCTTACTCTCTGGCATCTATTTATTTTCTTGTTAATTATGTCTTTCCAGTTAGGTTGCAAACCCCTTAAGGACAGGGATGTCTTACTGTTCGGTTCTGTTCCCAGCACCTAGAAGAGTGACAGTGCCTGCAAGCAAAGTGCACACTTCACACACGCTGATACACTGATGCCTTGAATTCTCTCAGCCATTTTTGATATGTGATCCAGGTTTTTCCTTAGAGTATAGGATCTCCTATGATCCCAAAGTTAGAGATTTTTTCATATTCTAATAGTGTTTGAGTTATCAGTTTATAATATAGTTCTCACATATTGTTAGTCACTTGGCTCTACTATTCTGTGCTTATTTCTGAGTGTTTGGGGCTATTGTTAAAAAAGACTTTGATTACATTTTTGAAGTTGACATGTCAAACTACTTATCAGTTTAAAACAGACTAATTCAGACTAATTATTGAATATATTGGTGATATATTTAATTTATTTAAATGCTTTTTTAACAATTATTTATTTGAGTCTGAATTGTGGCATGTGGGGTCTTTGGTTTGGTGCGTGGGCTTCTCCAGTGGCAGTGTGCAGGCTTCTCTCATAGTTGGGGCACGTGGTCTGAGTAGTTGTGACTCATAGGCTTAGTTGCCCCATGGCATGTGTGATCTTAGTTCTCCCACCAGGGGTCGAACCCTAACCGCTTAACCTTAACTCCAGGGAAGTCCCCATCTCAAATGTTAAGTGTGCTGAAATGATTGAGGATACCTAGATGGTCTGATTTTGTTAGTTTCTTGAAAGTACGTACTTATTTCAGTTGTTGCCTTGAAAAAGCGATTCTAAATTCTGAGAAGTCTGAAAGAATCCATACTTTAGAGATATTTAGAGATGTTGTTTATAGTTGGACACAGTACAATCAATAAATGTTTCATTTCTATATTTGCTTATACTTACTTTGTAGATCTAACATTTGGAAGATCCCAGAACGAAAATATCCAAGATGCATGACATTTTTTGTAGGTTGAAAAGTGAGATGTGGTAAAAGATAATATTAAAATATCAAAAAGGATAGTTTTAAAGATAGATTTGTGATGACTTTTACTTCTTGGTTCATTTCTTGGATAGTTGCCACTTCATTCATACGTCCATTTCAGTCACTTTAATGTGATCTCTATTATAAATCTCAAGTCTTTTTGTTTTTAAAAAATCGGTATAAGTTATGTGTGTTATTATATTTTCTTTCTGTCAGAAGCTTATTGTTCATATATACATATTTCCTAATTACTTGTACCCTAGGGTCACTTTGAATTCTCACTGAGTTCAAATACACATGAGTATTCAAATACACATAAAAATTCCAAAGAGTTGTTTTTTTCTTAGTTGAAGTGTTTTCATGGAAGCCACAGATAGGGGGAAAGCAATCCTCTTTATCTTTGAAAAGATAACAAGTTTAGTTAATTAATTACAGAACTTTTTATTTGGTTTGTATCAAATAGATACACAGAGCAGAAACAACATCGTATCTTATCATGCCTTGCCTTGGCCTCTAGAGTGTGTAGTAGCCAGGATATGACAAAGTTAGGGTCTTGCCAGATAGGATAGATTCAGTTCTTTGCTGTTCTTAGCCTCTATATTGTAGACTTTACATAACCATTAATGAGGAACATACTTCAATTAATTTAGATCTTTAGTAATAAACAGTTGCTTCTCCAGTACTCTTCTGCTCTCCAGTTACACACAGCTGCAGATGGGAAGGTGGAAGGAAGAAGTAGGCTCCATGTTTGGGAGGTCTTAAGTAATGAGCATTCTAATATTGACCTTGGTCTAAGAACCACAATGGAAAATCTGTTTCTCCATGGCTTTAAGATTCCATGGGGAAAATCTTCTCCAGAAGTGGCTTTTAACTTTTGGGTTTAATCTAGGTGTGGAAATTTATTAGACATTTTTGTTTGCAAGCAACAAGAACTATAACTTTGGCTAACTGAAACACAAACAAGGAGATGTGTCCTTAGAAGCTCATGGGATCTAAGGGAGAGCCAAATCATCATTACTTACAGGGTAATATAAAGTCTTGTGTAAAGATTTAAGGGTTGAAATAAATAAAAATTTATACCAGAATTTACTTTTGCAGAAAGCAAAAAATCCTCCGAATGTTTCTGTAGGAAAAGTAGACAGTAAAAATCACTTGTAAGTTCCTAGAAATTAAACAAAGTGGAAAAGAAAAACCTGGCAGTCACATTAATGTTTGTTTACAAGTAAAATTGGCTCATTAAAAATCGCCATTTGTAGTTTTTGGTCAATATCTGCTCAAGCTCTTTGATTATTAGAGAGGTGTTTTGTTGTTGGTGGTGGTGGTGGTCAAATCTGTAAACTTTTCCCTTGGTGGTTTTTCTGTCTTTGTTATGTGGAGAGTAATTTTCCCCATGTAAATATTGTAAAATATTTTAAATGTATTTTTGATTTACTGGATCCACTTTTTCTTTTTCCTATCTTCCAGTATTATTCTCTTTAGTAATGATGCCCCATTAAGCCATGGTTCTTTCTTTTTTCGAAAAATTTTCTTTGTTAAAAATTGAAGTATAGGTGACTTATTAGTTTAGGTATACACCATAGTGATTTGATATTTTCATAAGATATACTCTACACAAAGTTATTATTCAATATTGATTATATTTCCTGTGTCACACATTTTATCCTTGTAGCTTATTTACTGTGTGGCTGATAGTTTGTGCCTCTGAAACCCCTCTACCCGCCGTGCTCCTCAGCACACCTCTCCCCTCCCCGCTCTCCTACCTGGCAGCCACTCATCTGTTCTTTGTGAGTCTGTTTTATTTTTTAGGCTTCATATGTAAGAACAAACATATAGTGTTTGTCTTTCTCTGTCTTATTTCACTAAGCAAAATAACCTCCAGGTCCGTCCATCTATTTTGTCACAAATGCAGAGTTTTATTATTATTTTTTTAATAACCGAGTAAAATTATGTGCGCGTGTGTGTGTGTGCGTGTGTGTGTGTGTGTGTGTGTGTATGTTTCTAATACATCTTTTAGGGGTTGTTTCTTTATTTTGGCTATTGTAAATTAGTACTACTTGAATATTGGCATGCATATATCTTTTCAAATTGGCATTCTTGTTTTTTTTCAGATAAACACCCAGGAGTGTAATTGCCAGATCATCTGTTTTTAACATTTTGAGGAACCTCCATATTGCTTTCTATAGAGACTACTAATTTACCTTTCCATCAGCTGTTGCATAAGGGTTCCTTTTTCTGCACATTCTCACCAATGCTTGTTGTTTTTTTGTCTTCTGGACGATAGCCATTCTGACAGCTGTGAGGTGATACCTCCTTGTGGTTTGTGTTTGCATTTGATAATAATGATGTTGAGTATCTTTTCACGTGCCTCTTGGCCATCTGTTTCTTCTTTGGAATAATGCGTATCCAGGTCTTCTGCCCATTTTTTAAATTGGGTTGTTTAGTCTTTTGATATTGAGTTCCATTAGTTCTTTGTATAGTTTGGATAATAATCCCTTATTGGACATATCATTTACAAATATCTTTCTCCATTCAATAGGTTGTCTTTTCATGTTGTTGATGATTTCTTTCACTATGTAAAAGCTTTTAAGTTTGATTTGGTCCATTTGTTTATTTTTGCTTTTGTTTCCCTCCCCTGAGGAGACAGATCCAAAAAAATATTGCTGAGAGTAATTTCAAAGAGTATTGCCTATGCTTTCTTATGGGAGTCTTATAAGTTTTCAGGTCTTATATTTAGGTCTTTAATCTGTCTTGAGTGTATATGTATGGATTGGTTTCTGGACTCTATTTTGTTCCATTGAGTATGTGTCTATTTTTTATACCAGTTCCATACTTTTCTGATTATTGTAGCTTTGTAGTATAGTCTGAAGTCAAGGAGTGTGATGCCTCCAGATTTTTTAAAGATTGCTTAGGGTGTTAGAGGTCTTTTGTGGTTTCATATGAATTTTAAGGTTATTTGTTCTAGTTCTATGAAGTGTGCCACTGGAATTTTGATGGGAATTCCTTTGAGCCTGTAGATTGCTTTGGGTAGTATGTGTATTTTGACAATCCATGAACATGCGATATCTTTCCATTTATTTGTGTGTTTTTCAATTTCTACTATCAGTGTAGTATAGCTTTCAACATAGAGGTCTTTCACCTTCGTTAAATTTTTTCCTAGGTACTCTTTTTGGTGCAGTTGTGTGTAAATAGGATTGTCTTCTTAATTTCTATTTCTGATGGTTTGCCACTGTTTATAGAAATCTACCAGGTTTTGTTTTGCTTTGTTTTGCCATGCATATGGCATGCGGGATCGTGTTTCCCTGACCAGGAATTGAACCCATGCACCCTGCAGTGGAAGCTTGGAGTCTTAACCACTGGACTGCTGGCAAGTCTGAAATCCACACTTTCGTATATTGATTTTGTAGCCTGTAATGTTACTGAATCTACATAGCACTTCTCTCTCTCTCTCTCTCCTTTTTTTTTTTGGTGAAGACTTTAGTAGTAGCATGTCATCTACAATGACAGTTTTAACTTATTCCCTTCCAGTTGAAATGCCTTTATTTCTTGTCTGCTGTGTCTAGGACTTTCATTATTTTGTTAAACAGAAGTGGCAAGGGTGGGCATGCTTATTTTATCTGATCTTAAAGGAAAAGCTTTTTAGCTTTTCACCATTGAGTGTAATATTAGCTGTGGATTTGTCACTGTCATATTCAGTCAGTTGTGTCTGACTTTTTGCAACCCCATGGACTGCAGCATGCCAGGCTTCCCTCCATCATGCTCCAGACTTCACCATCTCCTGGAGCTTGCTCAATCTCATGTCCATTGAGTCGGTGATGCCATCCAACCATTATGTCCTCTGTTATCCCCTTCTCCTCCTGCCCTGAATCTTTCCCAGCATCAGGGTGTTTTTCTAATGAGTTGGCTCTTTGCATCAAATGGCCAAAGTATTGGAGCTTCTACTTCAGCATGAATCCTTCCAATGAATATTCAGGGTTGATTTCCTTTAGGATTGACTGGTTTGATTTCTTTGCAGTCCAAAGAACTCTCAGGAGGCTTCTCTAACACCACAGGTCAAAAGCATCATTTCTTTGTCACTCAGCCTTCTTTATGGTCCACCTTTCTCATCTGTACATGATTAGTGGGATTTGTTATAAATGTCCTTTATTATATTGAGATAGTTTCCTCTGTACCAAATTTGTCGAGAGTTTATTGTAAATAGATGTTAAATTCTTTCAAATGCTATTTTTTGTGTCTATTGAGATGCCTGTGTGCTTTTTATCCTTTGTTTTGTTAATGTAGTGTATCACATTGATTGATGTACAGATACTGGACCATCTTTCCATTGTGGAGTACTTCTTGATCATGATAATGTGATCCTTTCTGTGTATTGTTGAATTGTTTGCTAATATATTTTAAAAATGTATTTACTTTTAATTGAAGGATAATTGCTTTACATGTTGTGTTGGTTTCTGCCATATATCAACATGAGTCAGTCATAGGTATAATGGGTCCCCTCCCTCATGAACCTCCCTCCGCCTCCCTCCACATCCCCCCTCTGGGTTGTTAAGAGTCCCAGTTTGGGTTCCCTGAACCATACAGCGAGTTCTCATTGGTGGTCTGCTTTACATGGGGTGGTGTGTGCTTCCGTGTTACGCTCTTCGTTTGTCCCACTGTCTCCTCCCTCCCCCCACCCTGCGTCCGTGAGTCTGTTCTTTGTGTCTGCATCTCAGTTACTTCCCTGCAGACAGGTTCATCAGCACCATCTTTCTGGCTTCCGTATATATGTATTAATATACAGTGTGTTTTTCTCTTTCTGACTTACGTAGCAATATTGATTCTTCCAACCCATAAGCATGGAATATCTCTCCATCTGCTTATGTCATTTTTAATTTCTTTCATCAGTATCTTTCAGTTTTCTGTTTATAGCTCTTTTGTCTCCCTAGGTACGTTTATTCCTTGGTATTTATTTTGTTTGGGAATGTTTGCATCTATGTTTATGAGAGATACTGGCCTGCAGTTTTCTTTCTTTTTTTTGTAGTGTCTCTTTCTGACTTTGGTATCAAGGGAAAGCTGACCTTGCAGATGAGTTTCAGGATGTTCTCTGCTCTTCAACTTTTTGGAATACTTTAAGAAGGATAGATATTGACTCTTCTTTAAATGTTTGGTAGAATTTCCCTGTGAAGCTGTCTGGCCCTGGACTTCTATTTTCTTGGAGGTTTTGGATTACTGATTCAGTTTCATTATTAGTAATAGTGGACTCAGTGGACATGAGTTTGAGCAAGCTTCAGGAGTTTGGTGATGGACAGGGAAGCCTGGCATGCTGCAGTTCCTGGGGCCGCAGAGTCGGACATAAGTGAGCGACTGAATTGGGCTGAATTAGTCTGTACAGATTTTCTATTTATGTGTTCCTGCTTCAGTCTTAGTAGATTATAGTAGCTAGGAATTTATCCATTTCAGAGAGGGTTTCGATTTGTTGGCATATAACTAGCATTGTGATTTGCTTGTTGTACTTCTGTGATGGAGGTGAAATGAACTACTTTTTCATTTCTAACTTTATTTGGGCCCTCTTTTATTCTTGAAGATTGTGGCTAAAGGTTTATAAATTTTGTTTATCTCTTCAAAAACCCAGCTCTTGATTTCATTGATCCTTTCTATTAGTGGGCTTTTTGGGGGAGGGGGGCTCTCTATTTAAGTTATTTCTGCTCTGATTTTTATGGTTTCCCTCCTACTACCTTTGGGCTTTGCTCTTTTTTAATTCCTTGAGGTGGAAAGCTCGGTTGTTTGTGATTTTTCTTGTTTCTTGAGGTGGGCTTATATATCTATAAACTTCCCTCTTGAAACTGCTTTTATTGTGTCACATAGATTTGGGAAAGTTGTGTTTCTGTTTTCATTTGTCTCAAGGTTTTCTTTTTTTAAATTTCTTCTTTCATTTCTTCATAGATGCAGTTTTTTGTTTTGTTTTTAATAACATTTAGTGCCCACATGTTTGTACTTTGTCATTTTTATTCCCATAATTTCTGGTTTCATACCATTGTGGTCAGAAAGGATGCTTGATATAATTTCAATGTGTTGAATTTATTGAGATATTTTTGTGGCCTAGCATGTGACCTGTCCTACAGAAAGTTCCATGTGCATTTTAAAAGAATGTGTTATTTTGCTGCTTTGGATGAAATATCTGTTCTGTAGGTAATTATTAAGTCCATCTTGTCTGTCACTTAAGACCACTATTTCCTTACTGGTTTTCTGTCTGGATGACTTATCCACTGATACAAGTAAAGCATTATAGTCCTCTACTATTGCCGTATTGTTGTCAACTCTTTCCTTTGTCTATTATTATTTTGCTTTATATATTTCGGTACTTGTCTGTTCAGTTCAGTCACTCAGTCGTGTCTGGCTCTTTGCGACCCCATGAACCGCAGCACGCCAGGCCTCCCTGTCCATCACCAACTCCCGGAGTCAACCCAAACCCATGTCCATTGAGTCGGTGATGCCATCCAACCATCTCATCCTCTGTCATCCCCTTCTCCTCCTGCCCCCAATCTTTCCCAGCATCAGGGTCTTTTCAAATGAGTCAGTTCTCCACATCAGGGGGCCAAAGTATTGGAGTTTCAGCTTCAGCATCAGTCCCTCCAATGAACACCCAGGACTGATCACCTTTAGGATGGACTGACTGGATCTCCTTGAAGTCCAAGGGACTCTGAAGAGTCTTCTCCAACACCACAGTTCAAAAGCATCAATGCTTCAGCACTCAGCTTTCTTTATAGTCCAACTCTCACATCCATACGTGACTTCTGGGAAAGCCATACCCTTGACTAGATGGACCTTAGTGGACAAAGTAATGTGTCTGCTTTTTAATATGCTGTCCAGGTTGGTCATAACTTTTTTTTCCAAGGAGCAAGTGTCTTTTAATTTCTTGGCTGTAATCACCATCTGCAGTGATTTTGGACCAGAAAAATTAGTCAGCCACTGTTTCCCCATCTATTTGCCATGAAGTGATGGGACCAGATGCCATGATCTTAGTTTTCTGAATGTTGAGCTATAAGCCAACTCTTTCACTCTCCTCTTTCACTTTCATCGAGAGGCTCTTTAGTTCTTCTTCTTCACTTTCTGCCATAAGGGTGGTGTCATATGCATATCTGAGGTTACTGATATTTCTCCTGGCATTCTTGATTCCAGCTTGTGCTTCTTCCAGCCCAGTGTTCCTCATGATGTACTCTGCATATAAGTTAAATAAACAGGGTGACAATATACAGCCTTGATGTACTCCTTTTCCTATTTGGAATCGGTCTGTTGTTCCATGTCCAGTTCTAACTGTTGCTTCCTGACCTGCATACAGGTTTCTCAAGAGGCAGGTCAGGTGGTCTGGTATTCCCATCTGTTTCAGAATTTTCCACAGTTTATTGTGATCCACACAGTCAAAGGCTTTGGCATAGTCAGTAAAGCAGAAATAGATGTTTTTCTGGAACTCTTTTGCTTTTTCGATGACCTAGTGGATGTTGGCAATTTGATCTCTGGTTCCTCTGCCTTTCCTAAATATCTGGGAGTTCATGGTTCAGGTATTGCTGAAGCCTGGCTTGGAGAATTTTGAGCATTACTTTACTAGTGTGTGAGATGAGTGCAATTGTATGGTAGTTTGAGCATTCTTTGGCATTACCTTTCTGTGGGATTGGAATGAAAACTGACCTTTTCTAGTCCTGTGGCCTTTGCTGAGTTTTCCAAATGTGCTGGCATATTGAGTGCAGCATTTCACAGCATCATCTTTGAGGATTTGAGATGGCTCAACTGGAATTCCATCACCTCCACTAGCTTTGTTCATAGTGATGCTTCCTAAGGCCCACCTGACTTCACATTCCAGGACGTGTGGCTCTAGGTGAGTGATCACACCATAGTGATTATCTGGGTGGTGAAGATCTTTTTTGTATAGTTCTTCTGTGTATTCTTGCCATCTCTTCTTAATATCTTCTGCTTCTGTTAAGTCCATACCATTCCTGTCCTTTATTGAGCCCATCTTTGCATGAAATGTTCCCTTGGTATTTCTAATTTTCTTGAAGAGATTTCTATTAAGTGCATATATGTTTACAAATGTTATGTCTGTTTCTTGGATTGACCCTTTTATTATATGATATCCTATTTGTCTTTTGTTGTAGATTTTGTTTTAAATTCTCTTCTGTCTGGTGTTAACATTGCTACCCCATAAGCCATTATTCTTAAGGTTGTAAGGAGGTATCATTAGCGCCATCCTTTCCAGTTTATTTTGATGTCTTCGTCAGGTGAAACTGCTATAAAAAACACTATAGACTGGTTGACTTAAGTATCTGAATTTATTTCTCGAAGTTCTAGAGTTTGATAAATCCAGGATCAAGGTGTAAATAGATCATTTCCTGTTGAGGACTCTTTCCTGGCTTGCAGACGGCCAGCGTCTTGCTTTGTCAGGGTGGAGAGGCAGCAAGAGCTCTGTTCCCTCTTCGTTTTTTTAAATGAGGACAGTCATGCCAGCATGTGGGCCCGCCCTCAGCTAGATGTCGTTATCACAGCAGGCCCACCACCCGTTAGTGTTCAGTATACACAGTGTGGCGGGGCAGAGACGGTCGGCCCATGACGCTGCTTCATCCTGTGCCTTCTCTGTCTTACCTGAGGAGGGGGAGGCTGTTTGTTTGCTTTTATTATGGGCATTACTTATTGTAAGTGATTCTGACATCAAAGAAGAACACAAAGTGACAACTAAAAGTTCTTTCTCTCTTTAATCTTTAGTCATTTCACTCCTTACAGTAACTAATGTTTATCTTCCAGAACATATAAAAAATTATTGTCAGTATATATGGCATATGTGACCGATTTTTTTTGCATTTAGATCTCCAGTCCATCTGGATTTGTGTGTGTATATGTGTGTTTAGTGTAAAGCAGGCATCTCTGTTTCCAAATATTTAGCTCCTGTCCTTTCAGCATGTCTTCACTAATTCATTATTTACACTCATAGAACATGTTACATACCATATGCCATCATGTATGTTGATCTGTTTACATTCTCTAAGTTGCTTTAAGATCCTGAGCTTTGTATTACTGTCACTTTAGCATCAGCCCCCCTTACTGTGCGGTTGTGTGTGTGTGCCGTGGTTCTCATTGCAGTTGCGTTGAGTTTGTGTGCTGATGTGGGGAGGTTTGCCGTCTGTGCAGCATTAGACTTTCCTTCTCATGAATGCGACACGTCTTCCAGTTATGCAGTCAGTTGCTCAGGTCTGCAGGTTCTTTACATTATTTAAGTAGTTTAAATATTAATATTTTATGAATACTGTTTTTTCTACAGTAAATTTGTAAAGATTATCACATAACATGTTGAATATATATTTTGTATACAGTTTGCATTCTTTACAAGCAGCCGTGTTATTTGTTCTAATAGTGGTTTCCTTGGCCTTCTTCGGTTTATCTAGTAATAGATTTTCGAGATAATTTCGTATGTTCTTTTTTTATTCATCCCTGTTTCCTTTTCTTGTTTCATTGCATGAGAATTTCCATTGTAAGTTGAATGATGATGATAGTGTACCATCTTGTCTTCATCGTTCCTTAATAACGTGCCCCCCCCCGTTAATTTTAGCATTGTGATGTCCATTGATTTAGAAGAATGTATTATTAAGAATTCTTTTTTCAATTGTTACTTTTTAAAAATCCAGATAATGAATGTTACATCTCTTAAATATCCTTTTGGCTTCCAATGAGAAAGCCATGCGACCTTTCATTGTGATGAATAGTCTAAAAAATCCTTACATTTTGAATATCCTGCTTAGTCATTGTGTCTTTTTCTTTAAGTACAGAGCTATGTGTTATTTCATAATATTATATGAAATTTTTAATATTTATAAATTGCTTTTTCATTTGTGTATCTTCAGGTTTAGTATTAGGCTTATGATAGCTTACTAAAGTACGTTTGAATGCTTTCATGTTTTATACTAATTACATTAAATTTTAAAAGCTTTGTAATTATCATATGGTTGAAAGTACATTTTTTGGACTTGATTTTTTTTTGGTGGAGTGGTTAAGAAAAAGACAACTTTTCTTCCATAGGTGTTAAGTATGATCAGTGTGGATTTTCAGTCTTTTCCTGTAATATCCTCAGTCATCTCTTGGATAGGAAAGTTAACTCTCTTATCTATTTAATGTATTCATTTATGGTTTTTTTTTTCTTCATGCAGAAGTTCATGGAAATAATATTGTATTAAGTTTTTATTATTGTTTAGAGCTGTTTGAACATGTTTAAACGTTTTAATCATCTTTTAAATGATACACCCCATGTATTTGCTATATATGTTCTAATATACTTGTTAGTGAAGAGTGTCTTGCTTGAATTTAGTATTAATGAGTATTAGTCCTGTGTTCCGTAAAATGATTTGTATTTGGCCCATTGCTTTTAGGAAGGAATCAGTATCATAAGGGTGAAGTTTGATGATTTTATTTTAACTTTTGTTTGTATGTTTTCTTCATCTATGAGATAGAAAATTTTGATTTCACGTTTATATGTGGTTTTTTGACTTATGTTTTCTGGCAGTTGATCTGTCTTTACCAATGTGTTCTATACAGATTTTTGGTAGAGAAACCCTCTGAAGGAAGATACTTTAGGATTTGGTTATCTGTTACTGAGTAACAAAATATCCTAAAGTTTGGTAGTTTTGAAACAGCATGCTTTTATTATATGTCAGTTTCTTCGGTCGGAATCCAGGCATTACTCAGCTAGGTCTGTCTCAGAGTCCCTCGCTAAGCCACAGGCAGAGTGTCAGCTGGGGCTGGGGCCTTACCTGGTGGCTTGGGGGGGCACGGGGGGGGGAACCTCCTTTGAAGCTTACTGTTGGCCTGGTGCAGTGCTTTATCCACTGCAACACATAGTGGTGATTATTTGATTCATTTAAGAATCATGCTTTGGGCCTTAAATCCAGCCCTGAAAACATCTAACTCCTTTCAGTTCTTCCTGTTTGCTCATCATTAGTGGCTGTGTGTGTGTGTGGGAAACAGGGAGGGAGGGAATTTGATCATATATTAGCATAACTTAGGTTCATTTTTAAGAACTATGCTTTTCTTTTTTCCTTAGGTGCCTTAGCTGGACCGATTATTGTGGAGCCACACGTCACAGCAGTGTGGGGAAAGAATGTTTCGTTGAAGTGCTTAATTGAAGTAAATGAAACTATAACACAGATTTCATGGGAGAAGATACATGGCAAAAGTTCACAGACTGTTGCAGTTCATCATCCTCAACATGGATTCTCTGTTCAAGGAGAATATCAGGGAAGAGTCTTGTTTAAAAACTATTCAATTAATGATGCAACGATTACTCTACATAACATAGGATTCTCTGATTCTGGAAAGTACATATGCAAAGCTGTTACATTCCCGCTGGGAAATGCTGAGTCCTCTACAACCATAACTGTATTAGGTATGTGTGCTTGATTGTGCATCCTGGTGGTAGTAATGTGGTCATAGTGAAAGTATTTTCAAAAACTTAAACTGATTGAAATTACATATAAATGTAGATTTAAAATGAAAGAATTCAAATATGATTTTTCAGTTTCCGTCATAAAACTCTATGATTCTAGACTCTGTTTAAACAAAATCTTGTCCATATCTACCTGTCTGTATAATGCTGTATAGTTCATAGCTATTTTACTTTGTTCATGAAAGATTGTTTTTTTATTTATAATACGAAGTGCTAATATTCTTTGATGTTTATTTTATTTTCCCTCAAACTTCAACCTTTAATTAAATTACCATCTTTAAATAAGCTTTTCCATTTTTTTAAATGACTGTGGTCTTAGAGCCGTTGACGTCTTATGTTTGCTTTTCAAATCAGATTTTTATTTCTGCTGTTGTGGATTTGCATAGCTATTTGAATCATGGGCTGTTGCTTCCATTGAAGGATCTTCTGCCTTTTGCTATCTGATAACTATTAAAATTATGTTGAACTTTAGAGAGAGCTTATTAGCATTAAAATAGCCACCTGCAGTGAAAGGTAAACCAATCTGGAACAGCTGGTGAGTACTCATAGACTACTAGTTTGAGGACCAAGGACTAGTGGCAACCTTAGCCATTTCCCCCCAGAGCGGAGCCCCTTTAATGGGGGTCTTTGCCGCGAACCAAGCTGGCTGCCTGTGAGGGCTTCTGTCAGGTCACTGGTGGCTTTCCCTGGTCAGTCCTCCTCTCTCTTCTCCGGGGTGCTGACCCTCTGTAGACTTGCTGCACTGCTCAGTCACCTCACTGTCTGCTTCAGGAGGGCCAAACGGCTACACAGCCTCTAAAATGTAATGGTATGATTTCAGGATCCCTGAAGTTTGGGGAAGAAATTCTGTCAAAATTTGTTATTTATGTTTTCATGTTGAGAAAAACTATTTAAAAACAGAAATAAAATTAAATATTTGAAGACTTTGTGTTTAACACCCTGTCCTAAGGGCTGTGGAGAAGATATAACTTAGGTTCACAAAATTGATACTTTTGAAAACTGTTTTGATTGGAAAACAAGGTATTGATATCTAAAAAATCAAGTGCAAGCCATTGGGGTAAAAAATTAAAAATAAGTGTCAAGAAAAAAAAATTGTATGTAGAAGAGAGAACTCATGAGAATAAGATTTTTTGCTTTAAATTTTAGTAATCCTTCCTAAATTGATAAACATTTAGTGATTTAAAACTCAGGATTGTTTACAGTATAAGACCAGTCATGATTTTACCTGTGTCTGCTTCTCTACTTTCATCTATCCCATTCCTTGCTCTGCTTCTCCCAACAGCCTAAATTTTATAATCATAATGAACTATTTGTGGTATGTTAACGCCTATGTTTTTATACGTGTTCTTTGTTATGCCTCTCTTCTCAAGAGATCGCCACCTTTCCCCTTCTGTCTGCCTCTCCCTCCGTGTCCTCTATTTAACCGTTACTCATCACACCACATCCTTTTGGTAGCCACTTTAAACACATCTAGCCCTCTGCTGCTTGGTGGGGACTTTATTTTGCTCTTTTGCCATTGTACCGTGAGCTTGTCTCTGTTGTAGCAGTTGGTGTAGCACTTGCTGTGTGTCTTTTTCACTATAAGCCTGTGGTGGACGGCCGCTGTGCGTGTGTGACTGTGTGTGCGTGAAGCTGTGAGAGTCTGGTGTGCAGCAGTAATGCACCAAGTGTCACTTAGGTCGTGTGGAAGTAGCCAAGTTAACTCCAGTTCAGACATGGTTTGTTGAAAACTAGTTGAGCTAGTCCTTGAATGGTGGATAGGTGTTAGTAGGCAAAAAGGAAAGAAACATACGGAGGGGAGTAAGTGAGCCAATGCAAGGAAGCAGAAAACAACATATATTAGGGCAGAGTTTCTTCACCATGGCATTGTTGAAGTCTTAGGCTGGAAATTTTTGCTGGGGTAAACTGTCCTGTCCATTATGCACTGTTCGGCAGCCTTCATGCCATCTACCCGCTAGACACTAGGAGCAGTTCCTTAGAAGCTGCGACAAGTTAGAATGTCTCCCAGCATTGCCAGGTGTCCTCTGAGGGACCACTGAATAATCTGTTGATTGTTCAAAGGATTTATATAAAGTCAAGAATTAAAGGCTAGAAATGAAGAGTTGGGACCACTTTAAAGTAACTGGAATATCAGGATTGGGAATTTGAGCCTTATATTACTTGAAATGCAGACTGAGCATTTCTCACTTCTCTTATTCTCAAGTTCTTTCTGTTTATTTTATTTTTTATTATTTTTGACTGTACCACGTGACATATGGAATCTTAGTTCTCTGACCAGGAATTGAACCCATGCCTTTAGTGAAAAGCACATAGCTCTAACCACTGTACTGCCAGGGAAGTACCAGATTCTTATTGTTTAAAGTGTGGTTCATGAGCCAGCAGCACTGGTATCACTTGGGAGATTGTTAGAAATACATAATTCAGATCCTCCCCAGACTTGCTGAATGATAAATCTATTATAGCAAGATCCCAAGTAATCTTTATGCATAGTAGGTAAAGTTTGAAAAACACTACTTTGACCATCTTCTCACCTTCCTTAGTGGGATGTCTAACTCATAGACTTTATTTGTAAGTAATGTGATGAAAGTTCTGATTTAGGAAGATCAGTCAGGTGTTTTTGATGGATTAAAATGAAGAGTCCTGAAGTCATAATTCCTCAGATAGGATGCCATGAAAGCTTGAAGTTAATTTTCTAATTTATGCCACTTAAGTGAAGAAGGGAGCTATTAGGAAGGAAAAACTAACAGAACTTTGTAACTGACTGTATATAAGAAACTGGGAAGGTTTGAACAGTAACAGGTTTTGAGCCTTAGTGGTTGAGTAAATTATGTTGCCGTTAATTTAAATTGGCATGTCTGAATGAAAATCATGTTGGGGATTGGGAGGATGAGATGATGAATTCAACCTTTGGCTTACTGAGTTGGAGGATACATAGGCAACTGATACCAAATTTTGTATCAAAAGTGAATAAAATTAGGGATCATTCAGGTAGTAGTGTTTATCAGATAAAAGTTTTTAAGAGACATACAGAAAGTAACTGAAGTTTTATTAGGGCAGGGATTAGAAGAAATAGAGATGAACAGTTCAAAAACATAGCTTTGCAAAAAAAAACTGTTAGAGTAATATTATTTATATCAAGAGAAGATAAAGTTTGTAAGATTGCTCTAGCACATTTTTCCCACAATGAGAATCAAGCCCGACAGAAGTGATTTCAGTGACCCATTTTTTCTGGTGCTCCTGTGGTTGGCACATACAGCTTCTCAGGTGGCACTTGCAGTGAAGAGCCCACCTGCCTATGCCGCAGACATGAGAGATGCAGGTTCAGTACCTGGGTTAGAAAGATCCCGTGGAGGAGGGCATGGCAGCCCACTGCAGCGTTCCTGCCTGAAGAATCCCATGGACAGAGGAGCCCGGTGGGCTACAGTCCATGGGGTCACAGTCGGACGACCGAAGCGGCCTAGCGTGCATGGTTGGCACATAGCTGCTCCCATTCTAAATGCATACCCCAGAAGTTAACTCATCACTTAGAGCAGATACCTGAAGGCATTAGAACTTAATTCTTTTGGAACTGATTGGGAAGAACTGCACTAAGTATCAGATTTCTACCAAGTCAGTCATAGAAGATA
This sequence comes from Alces alces, assembly GCA_015832495.2. Classification (NCBI taxonomy): domain Eukaryota; kingdom Metazoa; phylum Chordata; class Mammalia; order Artiodactyla; family Cervidae; genus Alces; species Alces alces. The sequence continues at coordinate 1,170,805 of JADEYB020000010.1, read as the reverse complement.
GACAGAGAAAAGCATTGAGTGTGTAGATTAGGCGGAGACAGTGACATTAGAGTCTCAGAGGAGTGGTAGTGAGAGACAGCTGAATTAAGGGACTGTAATGTAGCAAAACACTTTTGGGAAAATTGAACAACAAATGTCCCATAGCAGAAGAGTTGTTGTATAATTGATAGCTTCTTCTTGATATATGAGATATTATATAGTTGTTAAAATTGTAGTTAAGAGAAGTATTCCTGCTTGAAAATAAAATAAGCCACAAAATTGTAGGAATGCCATGATTACATTTATATAGACACTGGAAACAAAAATAAAGAGAAAGAAGTGAAGTATATGATAATGACTATATTAGTATATCAAAGAAGGCAATGGCACCCCACTCCAGTACTCTTCTCGTGGACGGAGGAGCCTGGTAGGCTGCAGTCCATGGGGTCCCTAAGAGTCAGACACAACTCTTAAGAGATGGATTGGACAGATGTTTAGAATTTGTGGAGCAGAAAGAAAGAAGGGAGTATCCGAGAGAAAGAATGTGTGCTTTAGAGACCTACAGAAGGGCCCTCTGAAGTCTTTGGTTTAGAACTTACTGTGTACACGTGGAAGACACTTTGGAGGTGGGGGAAAGAACCAACAGAAAGAAGTGGTCTTCACAATCCTGGTGTTAACACAGGGCTGGGAAAACGCCGTATCCCTCCCGATCAGAGTGCAGAGGCCCTGGATAGAAGAGGGAGCAGCAGCCAAAGCTCTCGGGACGAAGTGCAGAGAAGCCAGCCAAACGCTGGGGACACGAGAAAAGCGACTTTAGAAGGCCAGCGTGGTCCGCACCCAGGGCTTTGAGTCCCTTCAGAAGACACAGAAATAATACAATTTAAAATTAGCTTTAAAATGATTTTTAAATTTCTTCAAGGATAAAAACCTCTATTGACGGCACAGGTTATTCACACCGACTCTGCCGTGGTTGGGGGGTGGACAGGTCAAATATTAAAAACCATTGAGAACTTCAAAGAAATAACACCATAGTAAGGAATACACACTAAAATCTAAGAAAAAGTAGAAACAGAAATAAACCTAGCTCTGAAAGCTGAAATCTGTATTCAACCTTGGGGACATTCAGCAATTCAGTAGAGATACCTAAGATGATGAGATAAGATTTTGAGATCCTTGAGAAGTGAGAGAGACAAATATCTAAATGTAAGTCTGCTCGAGATGGGATGTCTAGTAACCTTTCTTATATTCTCCTGGTACCCAGCAACTTAACATTTTCAGAAGAGTGGTTCACCCACAGTAAACCAGCCTTCTTACAGACTTTGAGGCTTGGTTTATATCACTTGAGTAATCTGAAATTGAGGTCCTGGGCTGGATAGTGTTCCTAGAAGCTAGCTTAGCAGAAGAAAAGAAAGATCTTTTCTGGAAGAAAGGTGCTATATTCTAAGCCTCAAATTATTTCTACCTTAATTATTCAAATTCAAGCATCTGCTTGAATGATCAGGCATACAAGTAAAGAAGACCCCAGAAGCAGCCAGTGCAAACAAGAAGAGAAATAGACCTGTGTAAGATGTTGGAATTATCTGACCTAGACTATTAAACAGCAGTGCTTATTCAATAAATTATTGAATTTCTGCAGAGAACAGGAAACTCTCAGTCGTGTGCATCTCTATGCCCCCGTGGACCCTATAGCCTGCCAGGCTCCTCTGTCCGTGGGGTTCTCCAGGCAAGAAACCTGGAGAATTCCCTTCTCCATCCAGAGACTGAACCCAGGTCTTCACTGCAGGCAGATTCTTTACCATCTGAGCCACCAGCAAAGCCCGTGTGTGTGTGTGTGTGTGTGTGTGTGTGTAATGTTTATGTATGTATATAATGTATATGTATATATAATATGTGTGTGCGTATATTTATTTCACATAGTAATTGTAAGTATCACAGTAAAACAGTCCCATGAATTTTTGGCTTCACAGCTATAAGACTGTGTTTACACTACACTGTAGTCTGTTAAGCGTGCAATGGCATTGTCTTAGCAATGTATATAATTTAGCTAAAAAATCATTGTATTGCTGAAAAATGCTTACCGTCATCTGAGTCTTCAGCCAGTTTTAATCTTTTTACAGTAGTAACCTCTGAGATTGCAGATCATCATAACAAATATAATAATAATGAAAAAGCTTGAAATATTGTGAGAATTACCAAAGTGTGACAAAGATAGGAAGTGAGCAAATGCTGTTGGAAAAATGACGCTAATAGATTTGCTCAATACAGGGTTACCAGAAGCCTTTAGTTTGAATAATGCAGTATCTGTGAAGCACAATGAAGTGAGGTGTGCCTGTATATAAAAAACAGTTAACTGATGAATTTTATACATTTGAATTAAAAACTTCTGCTCATCAAAACACACTATAAAGAGAGAAGCCCTAAATGGTAGAAGATATTGCACATATAATCAGAAATGGACTCTCCCCAATCAGTAAGAAAAAAAAAAAGGACTTTAATAGGTATTTTCAGAAAAACCCCAGAGGGCTCATGAATAAGACAAGATTCTTAATGTCATTTATAATCTGAGAAATTAAAATCAGGGCCTCTGTTATATGCTGTTATACATTTACAGGCTTGTCAGACACTGAGAAGTCTGGCAGTGTGAACTGCAGTGGGTGTGTTGGGACCAACCGGAGTGCTAAGGCTGAGAGTAAGTTGGTACTTTGGAAAGCTTTTTGGGCTTACTTGGTAAAGTTGGAAATAAACATAAAAGCAAGAGGAAAACTAGAGAGACTTTTTTTACACATATACCAAGATACATGAGTGAAAATGTCTTTTAAAAAATCATTTTTTTCCAAAGATGAAACCACCAATATTCAACAGTAAGTGAACCATACAGTAGTTAAGACTAATCATAAGTAGTTAACCATACAATAGTTAAGTACATAAGTAGTTAAGTAGTTATAATTTATACAATTGTATGCAAATCTAAATGATCTAAAAGTAAAACAAAGAATTGTAAAGTAATAATTGAAGGCTAAATGATCCTACATGAATAAATCTCAGGAACAGAAAATTGAGACAAAAATATATTTTAAAAATGAACCAATTAAAAATTTTGGAAATGAAAAAAGTCTTTTAGATTAAAAACTTAATGGACACAGTAAACTACAGGCTGGACCCAAAGAACACAGAGTGAATACTAAGGGATTTATACAGAAAGGAGCATATGAAATTTACTGGAAAATCTGAAGAGATTGCTAGCATGTATGTGGAGGGTAGATTAAAAGGGTCTAACACTAAGGTTACTTCTCCTGCTGAGGGTCTTTCTTATATCAGATAAAGGTAGGTAGCAAGTATGTTTCAGTAAGCATAACTGTTAATGACACTATATTTTAACAGTTGTAATTTAAATATAGACATTTTTGCCACAACTTGAAGCATTATATATTAAAACTGCGTTTTTATTTTCCATTTCAGAATAATAGTACCTTTAATCTCCTAATGGAAATTATGATCAAATTCACAGATTTTTTTTATATGTTAACTTTGGAAGAAACTCATTTGTCCCTATAGAAAAAGGTGTGTCTCTATCAGGGCAGGGGAACCATCTTTGTGATCATTATATGAAGTCTTGCTTCTAGATTGGCCAGACTCAATCTTCTCTGGTTCTAAGAATCCATTTGGTGTTGGCATTGTGTGTGTGTATTTTACATTCAGTTGTCCCTAAGTTTATGAAATGTGGCTTGGAAGGAGTAAATATGCTCTTAATTGAAATGTAACTAATTTTTTAAAATTTAAACAGTTGAACCTACTGTGAGCCTGATAAAAGGGCCAGATTCTTTAATTGATGGAGGAAATGAAACAGTAGCAGCCATTTGTATCGCAGCCACTGGAAAACCAGTTGCACATATTGATTGGGAAGGTGATCTTGGAGAAATGGAATCCACCACAACTTCTTTTCCAAATGAAACAGCAACAATTGTCAGCCAATACAAGCTTTTTCCTACCAGATTTGCCAAAGGAAGGAGAATTACTTGCGTTGTAAAACATCCAGCCTTGGAAAAGGACATCCGATATTCCGTCATATTAGATATACAGTGTAAGTAAATGATAATGTTTGCTTTTTAAGCATTATGTGTTTTAATATTATTCCTCTAACATAATTCTGTATCAAATTGTATTTAGTTTGAATATGTAGTATCCGTATATTGTTGTTGATTTTCCTTGTTGACAGTTTTTCTTAATTAAAAAAAAATATTTTCGTGGAAATTTCATTTAACCAGAACCTTATTGTTAGTTTGTAAAGGCAATGATTAAAGTTGCTGTCTCACTTTAAATTATTTAGCCTTGTCTTTTTTAGACCTTAAAAATAGGCTAGACTTAGGTGAATTGTGGAAATTTGTACCTCAGACTGTTCAGTACTTGGAGAAAAACAGCTGCTTCTCCAATCCAGTTAATTTAGCTGTTGTTCATTTTTATGAGTGCTACCCATGATATTTTCAGTAAGAATCTTTAATTTGCTAGATGCATTTTAATTAGCTGGAAAATTTTTTCTTTCAATATTATTTGTAGTCACATTTTGTTGATGACATTCTAAGATGCTCATAAAGGTAAAACAGTAAAGTGATTGTTGGGGTCATAGGTCAAGTTCAAGGTGGGCCCATCCTGTGCTGCTTCTTCCTTAAGAGATGCTCTCGTGTGTGTGTTTGTGTGGAGAGATATATATGTCTGTGTGGATATCATATGTATGTGATACATATGTGTATATACTTTCCCCTTTTTATAAAGTTTCTCACTTTTTATATAGTCTTTGTGTAGCGTTTTAAAATTTGAGCAAGAGAAATGCAGATAGCTTATCATAAAGATAATGAAAGTTAAGTAGGTTAAAGATAAAATTATGAAAAGTTTCTGGGTTCTTGTGTCATTTCCATCCATGCACAGATCATAAATCTAGATAGGTTTTTGAAGGAGATGTTCTGTTTTTTGTTGTTTTGTTTCTTTGATATGACATGCATGGAATTTTAATTTACACGTGTTCGTTACACTTGGTATGATTGTTTTGAAAACTAATTATAAGCATCTTTTTCAACATTTATGGAGTTAAACTTGAGAAGCTGTCTTATGTGGATTTTATTACCGTTGTACTCTTGAGTGCAAGTACAGTCCTAGTAGTAGCCCTTCTCGTAATTTGTCAGCATCCATGAAGGGTGGTTACAAGACTCCTGCTTATGCCAAAATCCAGGCATGCTCCAGTCCTTTATATAAAATGGCATATATTTGCATATAACCTACACACAGCCTCCTATGTTCTTTAAATCATCTGTAGATTGCTTATAATACATACTACAATGTAAATGTTATATAAATAGCTTTAAATTCAATGTAAGTACTATGGAAATAACTGCTGATATGCAGCAAATTCAAGTTTTGATTTTGGTACTTTTCTAGAATTTTTTTTTTCCTGAATATTTTTCATGCACAGTTGGGATTGAATCCACAGAAGCTGAACCCATAAAGATGGCTGGCTGTACCTTCTTTTCTCCTCATTTTTCTGTCTTGTACATACTCTTAAATTTTTCTTTTTTCTTATAAAATTTAGATTCAGTTATAAGTCCATTAATATTTTTCTCATATGTATTTTCTCTTCCCTGTGTCTAATAATGACTGAAATTTTCATCGATTATGTATACTATTATTTTTTGTTTTCCTAAACACAATTTTAAAATATAAAAATATTTCTCCTGATGTAAGACTTTATAATTATGGCTTAGACTTACTGGCCTATACCTAAAATATTCTTTCTTGCTGTTGTTAATTAGGCCCTAAAAAACATGTAAACAAAGTTTGAGGAGATAAAATCTTATATGCAAAATTCATATCTCAAAATTTAGAGGTATTCTTTGAAGATACTTTAATATCTATCTTATCCTCTGTTGAAAATAAACACACAGATATCTGTATTGTTCTTTCAGCAACATTAATTATTACCAATTTTGTTAGAAAAAAATGTTAATTCTTGGTATTTATGAGGTAGGCCTTTTAAAATCATTAAGGTACTTGGACCTTAGTAGAAGTTTAACTTTTCCCCACTGTTTTTTGTAAACCTTCCTTGACTTCAGGCTTCCCTGCAGAGTTAGAAGACTGGCCTGGTCTCTCTAACATCCCATCCGGCCTGCTGCTTGTCTGGTTTACCTGTGTAGCTCACAGAAGGGTTGAGGGTCTGTGCACCAAACTTAAGTGTCACCTCTTTACCTTCTCTACCGTTCTGTGTTTTCATTGTTAGTCCTCGTAACAGACTTTTGTTAAAGTTTTTAAAATGTTATCTTCCCTGTAACTGTTAGAATATAGGTATTATAAATACAGAATATCGATACTAAATATCTAAAATAGTGCCTGTCACTTAATAGGAGCTAAACGAATGACGGTTCAGTGAATGATTAGTATTGGAATTCACAGTTTGAAAGTATACATTTATATTGATGTTAGATGTGGATAATTACTCATTTAATTATATAGTACATACGCTAAAAGACCCTTAGGTACGTTGAATGGATAAAAGTTCATGTTTTGGAACAGTTGAGCCTCAGAAAATTTACTTTAGTTGTAATTATAGTCTTAAAAAGTTTGTCATATCTCTCATGCCCAGTGGACATTAAGTGTATGATATTAATTATATTAATTATAATTTATTTTAATATTAATATAATATTAACTTAAACATGATATTAACTGTAATATAACACTTATTAATTAAATGTATGAATTTTATAATTTTTTATAATTGATATCTCTTAGGGCAGTTTGTGTAGTGGCTTTGTGCTTAAATGCCATGTCTCATTATCAAATTACTGTATTTTCTTTTCCATGTACTTCTGCATCATAATAGGACTCATATTTTGCTTCTGGTGATTATAAGCTTGTGAATGTTCTTCCATTGTGTCCAAAATAACTAGCATTGTACACGCGTGTGGCTGTCTAGTGTTTGGTGCTCATCGTCCACCATCCATTCGTTCGTTTAGTTAAATACCCAGAGTTTATGGAGTTTGTTGTTGTTCAGTTGCTGAGTCGTGTGCGACTCTTTGCAACCCCATGGACTGTAGCCTGCTGGGCTCCTCTGTCCATGAGGTAGGGTTTCCAGGCAAAAACACTGGAGTGGGTTGCCATTTCCTTCCCCAGGGGATCTTCCCGATCCAGTGATGGAACCCACGTCTCCTGCTTGACAGGCGGGTTCTTCACCACTGAGCCAGTTGGGACTGAATACCACATTCCTTACTTCTTGTGTGTGTGAGAGGAGGAGAGCACACAGCTTCTCAAGCTGTAAAGTTGTTAACACTTTTATCACTGTATATTGCATCTGTTGTTAACAAAAGATAATCTGCTGTGTAATGCATTTATTTTATAGATGCTCCTGAGGTTTCAGTAACAGGCTATGATGGAAACTGGTTCGTAGGAAGAAAAGGTGTTAATCTCAAATGTAATGCTGATGCAAATCCACCACCCTTCAAATCTGTGTGGAGCAGGTAATAATGTTGATAGTTCTAAAGAGGAATTATTTAAAAGTCATAAGTGTTCTTCAGTGCATATTTAAAGTTGTTTTTACCAGTGTAATACATGATGACAGTAACAGCTGGAAATTAAGGGTTTCTGCATGTTTTTCTGTTTCACCTCTCCCCACCTTCCAGTCCCCTCAGTTCTGTTTCTCAGGGGCTACTGTGGCAACTTTAGTAATTCCTCCTGGCATTTATCATCATAGGTCTTAAACTTACTTCCTAAACTACTAATTTCTAACACTGTTGACTTATTATGAAAATGAAAATTTAGTTTTATATCTACCTCTTCACAAACATACCCATATACATATTCCTGCCCTTTGTCATCTCAGTGACATTAAGCAGCCTTTACATTGTGTAATCATTGCCTCTCTATAATAGATAAATATTATTTACTGAGAACTAAGTAGTATACTAAAATTCTGTTTTATTTTTTAAAACTGTTTGTTTTTCCTGAGGTTAATAATTCCTTCTTTTTACTTGTGTAGTTTTTACTGACAAGCCTTAATTCTCTTTATTGGTGAAATTTCAGACTGTTCTGCTGAGATTTCATTCTTATTTCTTAGTATTTGCAACTTCCACCCCCTCCAACCGCACCTTTTCAGTCTAGAGAATTTTATCTGTTAACCTGTGAATTCTCTCTTTTCTTTTCTCTATTTTTTTTCTCCTTTGTTTTTTTGGTCATTTCCCCTACTTTTTTTTTTTTTTTCTTTTTTGTTTGCTCATACTAGAATTCCTGTTTATTGTATACTAAACATTCTTTCTTCTTCAGTTTTCAAATAATTTTTGTTGTTCTCCCAAGATTTCTTTGATTTTTTCCCCACCATTGATTGAAAATTTTCTTTTGAGATATTTTGTGTTTCTGAGAGTGTTTTCTTATTCTTTGTTCTTTTTCATAGCATCCTTTTCATCTTTTATGGATGTGTCTTCTTGTTTCTAAATTGGGATACTAGAGTTATTTCCTTGGCAGAGTTTTTCTGTTTCCTACTTACTGTTTCTTTTTTCTTCCAGGTTCTTTTGTTGTTGTTTGGCCTTTTATTTTGTAGATATTTCTTGATTTTCTCAGTTGCCCATTCAATTCACAGTGATGCATTAAATTGCTGAGTGGAAACTCTCTATAGTGGGGAGTACTTAATGGGTAGATTCTACTATAGAGGAGGTTATTTCCCGGAGAAGCTTTAGATACCACTTATTGAAGAGTGGAGTTCTTTTTTTCATGAATTAACCTTCATTATTTTGCCTAAAGCATGAATACCTGGTATCTGTGCAGAGTTGAGTGGAATCTGTTGCTTTGTTTTTTTCAACTTTCAACTAATCTGTTTTTAGCCCTCTGCCTTCCTGGCCTTCTGCAGGACAGTGGGTCAGACTTTGGATCTTTGGCTTCTTTGGTCCCAGTTGGCTGCTTTCTTATTCGTGTGCCTCCTTCAAGGACTTCTTCAGCCAAAAGCAGAGCTTTTCAACCTTGGCACTGCTGACATTTTGGGCTCGATAAATCTTTGTTGTTGGAGGCAGTCTTGTGAACTATAGGATATTTTAGTAGCATCCCTGGCCTTGCTTCTCTAGAGTCAGTAGCATACACTTTCCCTGCTCTCAGCTGTGACCACCAAAACTGTTTCAAGGCATACAAGATATGTCCCCTGGAGACAGAATTACTTCTGTCTTTTTTGTCTGTCTTCTGTCTGGGGAACACTGGCCTCATGCATCTATTGTTTTCCCTGTCTGTTTTCTGTCTTGTTAAAGTTTGTTGACACATCTTGTGCGGTGAGTTCTGCCTCCTTTTCTCTTTCTCCTTGTTGGTCTTTAGTAGTTCTTCATTCCTTTGCTCCTGTTTTAGATGGTGTTTTGTGGGATCAGAGAAAGAATGTTTGGTTAACCTGTTGTCTTTAAGCAAAGATAAAGTTTTAAAGTAGTGAAGGCCTTCCATTTACATTTTCTTCAAAGTGGGAAGCAGGCATTGGTTAAGATGTGTGATAGGGTATATCTGAAAGTCATACACTTCTGAGTTCTCATTCTGGTGTCTGTACTTGGAGCAGTCTTTTGAATAAATCATTTAGCCTTTCTAAGCCTTTGTTTCCTCATTGATAACAGTGCTCCATAGAGTTTTTGTGAGAGTAAAGCTGATGAATTTAAACCATGTAGTGTAGGTACAGAGCCTGTAAGGTATTTAGCGTGTCCTTTTTTGTGAGTTTAATATGGCATTTATATTTTTCTAGCTTATTTGAATAAACACCTTTAAAGGATTATAAGCCATTTTTATATTTCTCAGAGTTAAAGGGCTTAGAATTTAAGGCCCAAAGTACAGAGCTAATTGGTAAGATACATAGACTTCATATTCATTCTTGTACTTCCAGAAAAAGAGTTAACCTTTTGAAAGCTGATGTTTGTAAAAGTGTTCTTTCCAAAGTCCTCTTAAGAAGAAGATATGAAGTATTTGTTTTTTAAATGATTTAAGAATATTACCTTTACCCTTCAATGTTAAATTAAGTCATAGCAACTCTGAAAGGTTTTATTGGTGGTTTGGATCACAGAACAGAATCCTGTCTCTAATGCTGATCCGTTTCCCTGTGCCTGTTCATTGCTCTTTGTTCTTCCTCCCTTTGTAATTAGTTGGTCTGCTCATGTGCTCAGGCCACTGAAAACAGGGACCACATCTTCCTCACTTGTGCATTTCAGCAGCACTAGCAGAGAAGAGTGTGGTAAATGGTTCAGTTCTTAATAATTAATTAATGGATGACTGAGTGAATGAGTGAATGAACTTTTTGAAAATCTACTTAACTCGAACTATACTACTAATTGAGTACCTGGGTTTACTTCACTTTTATCCTCTTATCTTAATAAAAATAATTTATGGGCTGTAAAAACACTTTCAAAATAAAGACTTAATTGGTTCCTCCTCACTCCATGTGGGGTATACCCTAACATGGAAAAATGATGTAAAACAGTATACATTTAGTTCCATTGCAATGAATAGCTTTAGAGTTCTCACAGTGAAATTTTATTCCTATTATACGTTATAGAGTAATGTGTACACCAGATAGAACCTTTTAGCCTAATTAGTATAAAAATCATTCTAAAAGAGTTATTACTGATAGCAAAGGGGCCTTGGTTTTCACTGTCACAAATGCCTACTTTATGAGTAAAATTAGTTTGTAAGAAGACCCTTGTTGGTGCTTTAGAAGTTAACCATATTCGGAGTACAGCGCAGTATAAATTTATTTGCTCAATATTAAATGTTACTCTTTAAATATGTTACAGAAGGTGCTAAAATATTATCATGTGCTAAAGTGATGACTTTCACTATGAAAATTGTAGATACATCATGTATGGATTCATAATTCACTGAGAATTGTTTTAATTAAGACTATGGGTATGTTTTTAAATACTTCTAATTTTCCAGTTTTCTGAATATAATTCTTTAAAAATAAATAATTTTTCTCTCTCCTTCTCTCCTTTTCCCTCTAATATGTTCGCCTAGCTTCGCTTATATGAATTGATACTTTAAAAGGATGGGTGTTCTAAATGGGTGTTCTTTATCTGTTGGTTCATCTCTACTAAAATGAAATTTCATAACTTACATGCTTTTATTTCATAGTGAATTTTACCTAAAGGATGCTGATTCTTTCTCTAACAACTGGAAAGTGTAATATCTTACTTAAATAGTTGTCAGTGAATAGAATCTGAAGGTATTTAATTTCATGCTTTTTAAAATCTAGGTTAGATGGACAGTGGCCTGATGGTTTATTGGCTTCAGACAATACTCTTCATTTTGTCCATCCACTGACTTTCAATTATTCTGGTGTTTATGTCTGTAAAGTGACCAATTCGCTTGGCCAAAGAAGTGATCAAAAGGTCATCTATATTTCAGGTAAGTTACTATCTACTCACAAAATGAGTTATGTAGATTATTTCTGTAACAACAGTAATAACAATAACACTGTGATGGAGGCAGTAATTTGTACTTATGAAGATACATATTCCTCAGTGTGAGGTTTTCCAAATAATCTAAAAGAGATGTGATAAAATAACTCTACCTGAAATTCATATATAAAGTAGCTTTCCATGACTTAAAAATAGTCAAAATGCCTATACAGTAAGTTCATATACATTTTAAGACCTATGCATATAGCTGATTTTTCAGTTATAATATTACATATAGTCTGTACCTTTCTAGATTCTTTTGTATTTATACCAAAAATAAATAGTGGATTTTTTGTTTGCTTTTGGCAGCTATTCTGCACGCAAGTGTCTTTAATAAATAAAATGTCCATTTTGATGACCTTTCTTATTAAATATCTTTGTCACTCAATATGAGATTATGCCTTATTGAGTTACTAAGAGGTGAAGTGGGCATGCTACTGAAAATGTGCTGATGAAATAAAATTTAAGATGTTTTTTCTGGTTGGTCCATAAGCCACTAAGAACTTAGATTTCATGCATTTCATTTGTTTCACTGTGAATGTTTTCATCTGTTTGAGTATTAATTTGGGTTTTTACAAAACATAGTTGGAGCTAAAATATTTTTCCCAGGTATAGCTATAAATAATAAATTATCAATGGAATGCTTATTTATAAAGATTATATAAATATTTTAAGCATCTCCTTCTTGACTATAAAACTGTAGTAATCTTTATTTCTAACAAATGGAAAATGAGAGGAAAAAGGACAAGAACCTTGAGAAGTACAGGTTAGTATAGTAATTTGATAATAGGTATTTAGAGTTTATCTCTGTTCAGTCTAAAACTAATAAATTTTTCAAAATTGAACTATACTTAATTTACAGTGTTTCACATGTACAGCAAAGTGATTCAGTTTTGTATGTGTACATATATTTATTCTTTTTCAGATTATTTTGCATGATTTTAGAGAAATTTTAAGCTTGCATTAATGTCACATTCTTTGTCCTCTGTGATCTCTTAATCTAAGAACAGTTCTCCATATTGTTTTGCATGGCATTTATCACAGCTTGTAGCTGTATGCTTATGTAATCATCTGTCCTCATATTTGAACAGCCTGTACTTGCTTTATTATTGTATCCTTAGTGCCTGGCCCCTGGTAGGCACACAACTTGTTTTTCTTGCATGTATCTCACAAGCAGATTATAGTTTTGTGCATCTCTAGCTAGTCTTTCCTGCCAGTAGCAGTGCTTTGATATAAATCTGTTAGTATATTAGTCTCTTTTTCTTCCCTTCGAGGTTTTTTAAAAAAAGAAAAAGGTTTTTTTAAAAAAGAAAAGAACTTTGAAGCCACAGGAAATCCATATTTAAAATGTAGTTACCTAAGGACTGCATACTTATTATTTCTGTTGTACAGAATTTGGTGTGGGGTATTACTTATAAATCCTAGGCTCAGTGCGTTCTAGTTTTGTAATCATTTAAATACAAGGCTCAATTTTAGTGTCTTATCAATTGGTGATTTGCCAAATTTATGTCATTGGTATTCTGGGTCCATTTCCCAGTCCTGGTTACTTGTGTGTCCCACTGTCTGTTAGTGATCATTAACCCATTATGGGGGCTTCAACGGTGGCACTAGAGGTACCCGCCTGCTAATGCAGGAGACCTAAGAGATGTGGGTTCAATCACTGGATTGGGAAGATCACCTGTAGCAGGACACGGCAACCCATTCCAGGTTTTTGCCTGGAAAATCCCGTGGTCAGAGGAACCTGGCAGGGTAGAGTCCATAAGGTCGCAGAGTCTGATACGACTGAAGCGACTTGGCACACACACACAGCCCCTTGTATGTAGAAGTATAATTTGCATTCAGAACTGAGCTCCTCATCTTTCTTACGCCTTTTGCTATGAAATCTCTTCCTCTAGGAGTCTTTGTCTGTCTTTTAGTTATTGGTATCTCTGTCGTTCACTTGCTCAGGGCATGAAATCCTTGATACTTATTCTTGATTTTGACTTTTTTTTTCTCGTACCACACCCCATCCATCAACAAATTGGTCTGAACTCTTTCATTATGTTATATACAATACCTTACCAATTCTCTACTCCCTTGCTAGTACTTTGGCACAAACCATCAGCAGCCCTTGCCTCTCTATAGAACAGTTATTTAATATTCCTACTCTTCAGCCTGTCATCAGTTGAGCAGCCAGATTAACCCTTTTAAAGGGCATGCCGGATCACATTAGTCCTCTACTCCAAACTTTCCATGGACTTCCCATTTTGCCCACAATGAAAACCAGACGTTTACAGTGATTTGTGATCTCTGTCCATGTTCTGGTGCTAGATTATCTTTTCGAGCTCACCTCTTACTATATAGCCTTTGCTTGCTTGGCTTCAGTCATACCAGCCAATCTGCTGTTTTTGAACACAATAGGCACATTTCAGAGTCACTGCCTCTGCTGTTCCCACTGCTGAGAATACTCTTCAGAGATCTTCATGCCTCTTTCCCTCACTTCCTGTAAGTGTTTGCTCACATATCACCTTCACAACTGTATTTAAAATTGAAACTCTTCTCACCCCTTTACTACTGTCTGTCTTTCATCTCTCTGCCTTATTTTTTCTCTGTGGTACATATTACCATGTGATGGACTGCATATTTGGTTTTATTTATATGCGTGCCTGTTTTTATCCCCACTGGAACATATGTTCTTGAAGGCAAGATTTTTGTCTGCTTTAATCAATACTATATTCTCACCAATTGCAGCAATACTTAACACATAACAAGTGTTCAGTAAACTTTTGTTGCATGCATGAATACATATAAGAACAAAACAATCAGGAAAGAATAAAAAATTCAGAATCTACATTTATGTAATTTTATTTTCATGGCAAAAGTCCTAATGTAACACTGATGATAAACTTTAGACATTTTAAAAGCAATTTCTACCAAGTCTTATAAGAGTGGAAACATTTTGAGTAAATATGAAAAATCAAATTAATTACCACTAAATACTTCAGAAAAAGATGGCATTATATGAGATGGTTTTCTTTAAGTAGTCATCAGGAATTAGACTTGAGTTTTCTATCCATAGTCTTTAATACAGTATACCATGCTGAGTTTAGTTAACTTCTTTAAGAGCTTCTTAGTTATATCTAGTGTCCTAGATATAAATTGCCTTTCCAAAATGGCTATTAAGGTCTATTAGTAGACTTTTATCACAATAAAAGGCCATAACTTACACAATGAATGATCAGAAAGTTAGTCTTTTTTCATTGTGAGTTATATGTTCTTGCTTTCCTCCAGGACAACATTTTTATCTCAATGATAAAATTTATATTTTAAAATTTCATTACTGATTTTTTTAAATATTTGTAAAATGAGTATATCATATGACTGGAGACTAAATGGTAACCCAGAACAGAATAGAATTATTAGCTCCGAGAGAAGTTATTTGAAATTTTGCCATACATTCTCCCACATTGGCATAATTTTTGTATATTCAGGATCCAAGATTGCAGTATACAACTTGAGTTATTACTCATCATGGTACAATGACTCTGTCCAGTGCTAACCGACTGCATGAAATTGTGTTTTCCTAGTTGCTTTTGATGTGGGTTTTTTCTCCTGATCCCCCTTACTTCTCTGAGAATAGAGAAGCAAATTTTCATGTGTCACTTAATTTCCCTCATGCCTTAAAAAAATCAAAGTATATTCCTGTGCAGATCTTTAATTTCAAATCAAATTGATTTGATCCACACATATTAAGCACACTTAACTTAGCAGTCCTTAAATTTTAATGTTTATAGATTTTGTTTATTTAACAATTTATATGGTCTGAAAGAAGAAGGAACCAATTCATTCCATTTTTAACATAGTAATTATTAGGCTAAAACATGCTTATAGCTACAGAGGTTTTGCTGGACCATTTGTTTTCCTATTTGGCAGGACTCAATTTGTTTGAAAAGGGAAAATTGAGAAGTTGGATATGGAGAACTCAGAATCTACTAGTTTATTACATTTGTTATATATTTATTTACCACATTTAGCAAAGAATATTAAAAAACTGCATTAATACAGAATGCTGTTGGGAAGGGTTTCTAAATCTTGATAAATAAGTAGCTGTTAGATGCCTCATTTCACAAATAGGACTCTCACTGTAATTATCTTGGAGTAGAGCAAAATTGGAAAGCAGGAGTAAATGTCTCATGTGAATCATCATATGTCTGTCTGTTGCTTAAGATACAAAATGTAAAGTTTAGTGAAAGTCCCTTTTTCATGGAATTTATTGACAGTGAGGCTATTCTGTTTTTTCTTTTTTTTTTAATAGTTGAGGAGGAGATGGTAGGTTAAAAAAAATTGTAGAACCACTGACTTAAGATTTTTAAATAGATTTTTTTGGGGGGTTACTGTTTTTTTTGTAGTTGGGAGTTTCTGAAAGCTGTATTTTGTTAAATCTCAGTTAAATAAACAGTAGATATCCATTTGTGTTTACATAAAGAACATCGTAAGTAGAAATAAATGGTGATTTCTTAAAGAATGCTTCATAAAAATGTACAGTTACGTATCTTATGTTTGGTGAGAACTCAGATGTACTGTTCTGAGAAAAATATTTCATTAAGAGCTGTCACAAACTTAGAATTTTAAATCATTAATTAGGTAATTTATGTTTTTGTTTAAACATGCTGATGCCCGTTTATTATAATACTTTTTTCTTTGGTAATCATTATAAAGACAACATTGAATACGTAAAACTTTTCCATTAGTCCTCCTCAGAAAATACATGAGTTATCTTATAAATGATTAATTTTTAATATCCTGGTTCTGTGAGGTTGGATTGGATTATATGAGGCTTTACTACTTTTATAGTGGAAATGATTCTACTGTTCCACAATTTTAAGATTGAATTTATTCAGCTAGTGATTATGTTCTCACAAATTAAAACTTCTTTGATTCACTTACATATACTATGATAAATAATATTCAACTTCAAGGTACTTGACTGGATTGCCTGTTATATTGGTTTACACTCATAGGAAATTACTTATAATGTCCTTGTTACATTTTATACTGTACTTGCTAAATTTTTACCACATTCTGTACATATGGCATTCCGTGATGAAACCTGTTTCAGTAAGTATTTTTCTTTAGCTTGTAATTTTAGAATAACTTACCCCATGTAGATTTAGTATTTTTCTAACAATCACTTTTTAAAAGCTCTGTCAGTACCACTCATTTAAAAAATAATTATAGGAGATTATCATTTGGATCATTTTTTTATCAATGAAGAAATTCAAGAATTTTGAACTCATCCTTTCTTCAAACTCTAGAATTTTGTGTAACATGATCTGCAAATACCACTTAATTGATAATTAACCAATCTTTATTTTTTACTATTTATGTTTAGTTGCTTTTTAATATTAATGGCTATTTACTCTATAATCTAATGGCAATACACAAGGTCATTTGCATCTAATATTTAAGTATCATTAGAATGTTCTCTCTAAAATATTAGCTGCTCTTTTTGAGACTCCATCCTAAAGCAATGTGACATTGAACTTTGCAGATATGGTTGAAATTTCTCAAATTTCCTAAATGTTCAGATATCTTACCCATGGGATATAGACATGATGATGATATTTTTGTAACACTTTATAACGTGTTTTTTCTTTGTCTGTCAGTCTCATTTCATAATAGCCCATGATTGGCTAACATAGTATAAATATGTACTTTTTATTTTTTTTAATCACTAAATAATGGCATATACTACATACATGCTTTCTAAAATTTAAAGCATTTTCTTTGTTTAAGGAAAATATTTTTGAGAGAATTATTAAGCCAACAGCTTATACTATGGCCACTTAACAATCTATAGTTTTTCATTCTTTTAAAGATAAGTTCACCTCTTAATAAAGATTAACTTTATTAGGTAAAGATGGATATTAAGAAAACACACTTGAATTTTTTTCATTCTTTTACTTTATCATTCTGTTATTTCCTTATGCTACTGTACTGGCTAAGAAAATATACATTTGAATGATTTGATTTAATTTTTTGATAATGATAATTCTTAAGCCAGCTGTATAGTATATATATAACATTTAAATAATACTCTTTAAAAAATATTTTTCTTTGAGTACAATATTGTGCTTAAACTTGGAATAGAAAATTTAGGATTTACACCATGCATAATTTTTCACTTCCCTTATGTGATTGGTAACTGACTTGGTGTCAATTTTGTTATCTAAAAAAAATATATATAGAAGTATCACTACCCTCTGATCTTAAATTAAGAATGAAAAACTATTGTTACTATGAATATATTTTCATTAACTGTGCTGTCTTTTCAGCTTGCTGCTGAATCAGCCTGCATTGACATTCTTTGCCTTTCTGTGTCTTGTCTATCCTTACTTTTTCCATTAGATCCTCCTACTACTACCACCCTTCAGCCTACAGTTCAGTGGCATCCCTCAACTGCTGACTTCGAGGATCTAGCAACAGAACCAAAAAAATTGCCCTTCCCATTGTCAACCTTGGCAACAATTAAGGATGACACGATCGGCACTATCATTGCTAGTGTAGTGGGCGGGGCTCTCTTCATAGTGCTTGTAAGTGTTTTGGCTGGAATATTCTGCTATAGGAGAAGACGGACGTTTCGTGGAGACTACTTTGCCAAGAACTACATTCCACCATCAGATATGCAAAAAGAATCACAAATAGATGTTCTTCAGCAAGATGAGCTTGATTCTTACCCAGACAGTGTAAAAAAAGAAAACAAAAATCCAGTGAACAATCTAATACGGAAAGACTATTTAGAAGAGCCTGAAAAAACGCAGTGGAACAATGTAGAAAATCTCAATAGATTTGAAAGACCAATGGATTATTACGAAGATCTAAAAATGGGAATGAAGTTCGTCAGTGATGAACAGTATGACGAAAATGAAGATGACTTAGTTTCACATGTAGATGGTTCCGTAATTTCCAGGAGGGAGTGGTATGTTTAGCAACCACTAAATATGACTTAATGTACAATGTTTCATTCATACTAGTTGATCATTTTCAGATTGTTCATACTTTTTCTTGGGGGAAGAATAAGCTTTTTCAACTTGATTTTCAAGCTTACTTTTTATATTCTGATTTGACAAATGGAAATGTAAAATCTGGGTTCAATGTATCTGAGCTGCTTTACAATTTTTTTTCAATGCTATACTACTGTCTCAAGATTTAAATTTTAATGCAGAGTACTTTATTGGTCTGAGGCACACAGGTAAGAAGAAATGTCAACATTAAATGTATGACTTTTTGGTACAAAAATTAAAAGAAACAAAAAAAAAGGAAACTACCTTGGCATTGTGTATTAAATGTTTACCTAAGACTATATAATCTCAAGTATAATGTTTGTTGAACATATACCTCTCAAAATTTATCACCACTAAATGATATTACATCTAAATTGACTATAAAACTAATTCAAGAAATGTTTATATATATTTTTAGTATACAAAAAATTCAGCTTGATGAAACACCTTTTCTTTTCAAACATTGTTTTCTATGTTTCTATACAAATGGAATCTTTACCTCTGCATTTTAATGAGCCTTGCCATAATTACTGTAGAGTGGCTTTTCAAAGGTATTTTGTTGCACTAAAAACTGTGGTAGTAAACTCAGTGAACATGATGTGTGGAAGAGCATAATTAGCTGATCAATATTTTTGTCCAAAATACATTTAAAAGTAATAAAAACATGCCTTTTAAACATGATAATTATTACAATTTTTTTCATCTCTGGAGGACAATGCTTATATTGTCATGTGAACGTTGGTACATGAAGTGGTAGTTTGTTTTAATGCTTTATGTGCTAAATATAAGAATAATAATGAGAAGATGGTACATAGTTTAATAGAGTGTAGAGAGGGCATTTCACTATATGGAAAACCATGTAAACAAGCAAACAAGCATTGGAGTACCATTTTTTAAAACATAAGACAGATGTTTCAGATAAGAATCTGTGCAAAGAATGTGGTAGACCATCTTGTTTTAGTCATTTATTATTGATGTTGTTCAAACGGGTAAATATATATAGGAAAAAATAGAATAAACTTGGAAATTTGAGATTTAACAAGAAAAAAATCTTAGTTATAGAACCTGTCACTAACACTTGCTGATGGATGTTGTCAAACCATCCCCTCTTTTCTCCTAAATGTTTGTATGTGTTTCAAGATTTTTGTTTTTCCAATTAAAACTGGAAACATCATGAAGTTTTTTGTTTTGATTTTTACATAATTAAGTTTATTCTTTCCAAAAATCATGCATCTTTTGCAAAAGAAATCTTTCCTAGATCTTCAAATGTGGATCTTCTTTGTGAGGTAATTAAATTACTTCTGCAGTGGGATTCTATACAACTACTAATAATGACAACTATTTTGTAACCCATAGAATATATTTTTCCTGTTGATTATTCATTTGAAAAAAGGACTATAGAATTGCCTTTAGGTGTTTTGCCATGGAATTGAAATAGAAGTTAGTAGGAGAACCCTAAATTGACTTATTTTGTTAATAAAGACAAAGTAGTTACTTTTTTTTTTTTTTTGCCTTCTCAACCTACCCCTTCTCAATCCTCATCAGATCTAAAAAAAGATATTTTTGTAAGGCAAAGTTCTAACATGCTCAGAGAATTTTGCAAGTAGTGAAGGCTTTAATCTCAATGATTATAACTTAGTTTATTTTAACTAGCAGTATTTTGTGGAAGTTTGAAATCTATTTTCTTTCTCTCCCTCAAATGCTCAGTATAGTAAAGTATTGGTTAAGGATACAATTAGGTAAAATTCGCTGATGTCCTGTTGAAAATATTTGTTTTAAATATAGCTTACCACTGCAAATATTAAGACTCTTTAATCCAAATCATTGGAAGAAAAACTTTCTTGATGATACTCTTACGATTGAAGTGACTTTTAATTTAAATGTTAGTAATGATATGGCCATAGAAAGATGAGACTGAAGCTTTTTTCCTTTGGAAGATGTAAACTTGTGCCTTTTTGGATCAGAACCTCATCTTTGGAACAGTGGTCTGAAGTGTTGTATGAATTTGAGAAGAGTAACCCCATTTAGAACATCGTACAGATCTCTATTTGAGTCTGATCTGAAGGAAGTCAGCAGTGTTTCAGGAGCTGTGTTTTAAAGTATAAACATCTGCGTAGTGATCGTGAATTTCCTTTTCAGTTGTGGTCATTGTGTGGTTAGGGCTTTTTGTTTGTTTAGTTTTTGCTGGTTTGTTTTGTTTTTAGCAGTAGATGGTGACATGGAAAACTGCAAGTGAGTATTTGATATATCCTGTATCCTTAATCCAAAGCATTTGGCAAGCTAAAAGACTTCAGAATTTTAAGAATTTGCTACTAATGCCTAAGACTTTCTGAAGCATTGCACTGTTGTTTATTAGAACTTTATGTATGTTTACTGTACAGAGACTTGTTTGTAAACATAGTCATATTAATAAACATTTTGTTAAATTAATTTTGAATATCAGTAATGTACACAGCTGACTGATGAGTTGAACTCCTACTCTCTTCTTGGAAAAGATGGCAGAATAGTTTTACTATATTTTGGCCATGTTTTTATTTATTACCTTTGTATTTGGGCTGGTTTTTCATTTTTGTATTCATTTTAGAGTTTTCTTTCACACTGGTTAAAATACTTGTACAGTGGAGATTAATTCAACTCTTTTCCCCTTTTTTTCCATTTTTATTGAAATGTCTTGAAACTTTAATAGGATAGGGGTTAACTTTAAAAGTGATATTTGAGAAGTACTTTATAGTTGAAAGATTTAGTATTTTACCATGTGCCTGAAAGGTTTCCATTTGATAAGTCTAACATTAAAGAAATCATTAAGCTTTTTCAGTAGTAGTATTGCTTCTGATAGCCATAAATAGGAAAGTTTTATAATGGTATCCCTGGCTGAATGTTTAGCACAAGAGGCTGTAGGAAGTATAATGTATACATGCAAAAATTGAGAGAAATGTAGCAATATTAGATGTGAAAACATCTGTTTTGAGTTTGATTTTGCTTTTGGTAAATACTGCTAAAAACAAAAGTATGAACAAGAAGTTATTAATGTGTGGAAGTAATCAATATAAAGTATAAGAAAGAAATGGTACCCATATTGATTTTTTAATTTTAACGGGAATTATTTACAGATTGAATTGTTTTTCTTATTTACTTGTTGATGTATCATCCATAAAAAGCTCCTTTCTCAAATTTTTGATATGTTGGGATATATTTAATTTTGATTTGTACCAGGGATTTTTTTTTTAATCAAGTTACTTATCTGGTGGTAGCCCCAATAGCTGCGCAACAAATCTTTAAATAAAAGTTTTTTAAAAAAATTCTTTAGAGGCATATTTCTGTAACAAGTGTATGGTTATGGATTACCTTCTTTGTCCCCAGAGAGAGAGAGTGCGTGTTTGTGTGTGTGTGTCTCTGTAATCTAGTTCCCTTTAATTAATGATGTTTTGTGGAATTAGAAACGGATTTAATTTCTCTTTCCAAACAAAACCATACCAGGTTAAGGATACAGTTAAATAAAATTTGAGGAACTGTTTGGGTATGTTAACCATTATAAAATTTACTTTTAATTAATCATAGAATTCCTATTTCATATATACGTATAATCAGTAACAGTCCCCACAGTCATAAATTGTCTTATCTCTTTAGCCCTAGCAGTTAAAATGTTTTAAATGTTTTGCTGTGACTTTGACATCAGTTTTTTATATATTAATTTTCAGTTTGGAATTAACAAATTCCATAAGATATTTTTTAAGTTGGCATTTAGTGTTTTTACCTTACAGCATATGAGCTGCTTCAAGTAGGAATAACATTGATTCTTATTCTTCTCCTTATTCTGACCTTAAAAATTATAGTACAGGGATCCCTGGCAAGCCAGTGGTTTAGACTCTCTGCTTCCACTTCAGAGGGCTTGAGTTCAGTCCTTGGTCAGAGATCAAGGTCGACATGCCCTCACATGCTGCATGGTGTAGACAACAAAATAAAAATTAAAAACTTGAAAGCCTAAAATATTTAAACTAAAATAAAATTATGATACACTTTTCCTCTAAACTTGAAACTGTTTTAGAGCAAGCAGCACAGTTTTCTCCCCCCACCCCAAATAATGTACAATTTGACTGGATTAAGTTTGATTTCATTCTTTTTATACCAATAAAAATTCATGCACAAAAGAATCATTGAGTAGTGTACAGAATATACCAACTTTTGTTTTTAGATTGTTTCTATTAATGCATTTGTTTTCTTCTGTTATCATACAATAAGCACTGTTTTTTAAAAAAGTGTATCTACTTTGAATTGAGTTGTGATAGATTTCCATCAGGAGCTTAAAACCAAAAATTGCTTACAAAAGCTTTTGTTGTATACCTATGCTTGGGGTCATTTCTTTTCTTGAACCTTGATAATACCATGTTCATTTCGATTTCGAAGGATAAAACGATTCAGTTTTGTGATGTTTTATTTCAGTTGCCTTGGGTTGGCCACAGAGTTCGTTTATATTTTTCCATAAGATGTTACAGAAAAAACGAGAATGAACTTTTTGGCCAACCAGCTGGCTGTTTATTCTGGCTAGGCACTGTGGATGAAACCTACTGAAAGTTTAGTACAGTGTAAGTTATTCTCAAAACTTGAGACTAATTCAAGACCTCATTCCCATTCATGCCTATTATTTCTACATGGACATGATACCCTAATTTTCAGCCTCAGTTATGAGAAATATCTCAGGAAAAACCTCGTGTTGAAGGGACAGTTTGATCTAAAAGTTAGAGGTAACAAAACCTAGAGGCTTTGACTTTTTAAAAAAATTATTTTAAAATATGCGCAAGTAAGACAGAATAATGAAGTGAGTGTTCATGTCCCTGCTTCAGCTGTTGTCCATTCGTGGTCAGTCTTGTTTCATTTAAACTCCTGTCTGCATGATCCCTCCTGCCATTATTGTTAGTTCATCCGTTAAGTATGTCAGTCTGTAACTTGAAGGATAAGGAACATTTAGAAAAAGTGACCATAGATTCATTACTCTACCGAAATGAATCATTCTAATATCAAGTATCCAGTTACGTTCAAATTTCTAATCATCTCTTTTTGCAGTTTTAGCTAGTAACCAAATATGATCCATACACTGGTTGGTTGAAATGCCTGTTAATCTGTGTGTTCTTTATGTGCTGTTTCCCACTCCCACACTTCTCCCATGCAATTTCTTGGGAAGAAATAGCTTCATTTGTCCTGCAGTTTTCCAGTTTGGATTGTGCCAGTTGCTTGCACCTCTTGCTTGCATCTCCTGAGACATCTAGAGCCTTGCCAAGATTACTGTTTAATTTTTGGGAGCAAGGTTACTTCTTAAGTGGTGGCTTGTTCCTCTATCAGACACATAGTACCTGGTTTTCTTGCACAATATTAGCAACAATTCGATGCTCAAAGTCTAGACTTACTGACAGGGAACCTACATAACATCTAGATCTATTAATCCTGTTTTTTACCACCATGCACTTTGATGTCTTAGTAACTATGTTCATGCTCTCCCTTGACCTGAAATTCCATTTCCTCCTTTTGCCATACTGGGAAGTCAGTCTGTATTCAAGGTCCAGTTCAAATTACAGCTTAATGAAACTTTTCCCTTCAGAGTTACTAACTGCTCTTTATAATTCTTTTTTTTATCAACTTACATCTCCTCTACTATAATATCACATTATTCTAGTTCTTATCTATCTTGTCTAGATCAGTGGTCTCAACTGAAGCGACTATACGTATCAGTTAAGAATCCGTATGTACTCCTAATATGTAGAGTTTAAATTATATATGTGCTACCATAGAAGTTTGCTATATGAATTATAAAATATCCAAAAGTGAAAATTTTTAAATTTGATTAACATTTTTAAAAGATTATTTTCACTAAAAGAGGAATCTTTGAGTAAATAATATAATAGTACCTCATTTTGAAAGTTAACTTTTTTCCTCACTAAAACATTTTTGAGAAAAGCAGTATGATTGAATGTGCTTCATTTGTTTTTTTCATCTTGGTTTTACACTTTTTGATTCAGTGATTTTTAAGTCCATGTTGAGTATATTTTGACACTGGTTTTTATATATGAAAGCTCAGTTACCTCTCAGAAACAAGTAGATTCAAATGAAAGATGTACATTTTTAGGGACCTTAACAGTTTTCATCCCAACTACTGTTTTTAGCACTAGTCTTCCTCCTGTTCATGGTGTTTGATGTTCCATTGTCAATGCTAATCACCCTCACATTAGCTATTTCAGCACACTATGGGTTTAGGGTGAGGTTTGTTGTTAAAGAGGAGTGAATATAAATGTGTATTTTATTTGGTTTCTAATTAGTTTATCTGAGGGGGCTTGATTTGTCACATCTAATTAGTCGCCATGGTTTTATTTCATAATGTAACATGCAGTTTAGGTGTTAGGAGTAAGATATTTGCATTGCTGTTTTGGAGGATTCTGTTTTATTATTTGTGCCTGTGTTATTGGCCTTCATCTGTCAATTCTTTGCAGGAATGACATTTGCCAAGAGTGAACGCTTACTAGTGTATAACGTGGGTTAGTGCTGATACCCTCATTTGGTTTATGAGTCAGATGTTCACTTGTCACATAGAGCACCCATGTCATGCCTCCTTTACATTTTTGGTTTTGCGTTAAATCTAGATAAAGTTTTAGTTCAGCTGAGCTCCCAAATGTCATAATATGTCTCACAAGATGGAGACTGTGATGAGCGGAACAACCAAGTGAAGATGTGACTTGTCTGCTGTAATCCGGGACTGTCCGACTCCGCACTCCCCACGGGATATTCTGGGTGCCCTGTGTGGCCGGGTGCCCGCTGATGCGTGGACCTAGCAAGGCTACCAGGGCCGACCCACATTAGTACAATGCCGGTTTTTATTAAACGCCGGCTCCCTCTCGTTTATTCTTAGATAAGTGATCATTTCTTCCTATACTTCATTGGAAAATAAATAATTTTATTGGTTCTCCCATAAAATTTTGAGGATTTTGTTTTCTGTGGTGAGGAGAGGGACTGTAAAAGTTACCCTTGCATTCCTAGCACTTAGAACAAGACCTGACACGGAGTAGGTTACGATTGGTAATTTGTTGGATGAAAATCTAAGGAGACCCTCCTGATCCAAATAGAGGACCTTCTTTAAAAAGTAGTGAGATAAATATATGGATGGATATAGAGGCTTAGATGTCATAGTGAACAGATAAGTGTTAAAAAGGGCTTTTTATGAAAAGTGAGAGTGGGGCATATTTATGGGGAAAATTGGTAATACAGTGACATATCGTGTGGGAATATGTTTGTATTTTAAACCCAAATAAAATTTTGGAAGATAAGTTTGTAGAGTATCATATTAAGCTGTGAATCAGTTGATGGATTACATAAAGTTTTGGTGAAGGAAATGAAGAAAAAGGGATGAAATGACATTTCAGTTAATTGTTAAGATTTGGTGTTTTAACATAAGTATAATAAGGGACTATAGATTTCTGTACTCATTTTAAAATGGTTTTAGCAAATTGCCAGAAACATATATTTTAGTCTATAGAATAGTATTTAACTTCAAAACTATAAAAGTGCCTCAGTTTCAGATGTGAATTAAGTGAGCACATGTTTGAATAGCTTTTATGTAGGTTTTATTCACTTATATCAGAGCAATAACATGGACTTTAGTTCAGTCTAATATCTGTAATATTTATGTATATTTTTCAAAAAATAATGAAAGTTATTGGTAACTGATTTTTGGTGGTTTTCTCCATAAGACAAATAAATGGTGTCTTTATATTTTTATGGATAGTATACTTCGGTTGTACTGAGGAATGCTATTTTTCTATTTTTGGAGGTGGTTTCCAATGTATATGGATTCATAAGCTACCATGATAACAGGAATATGTTCTTTTGGGAGACATGCACCAATCCTTTAATGCTAAATATTTGAATGTTTGTCCCTTTGTTTTCTGCTGCTTCTAAACGTATAATTAGATTTAGTAGAACATCTCCTTAAGTGATGGTAAGGTAATGTTGCTTTATGTCAATCACTCAGTAAACTAGCTTGATGTTTAAAAATAGCAAATTTTTATACATTGGCTTACTTAATTTTTTTTCCTTCTGGTTTTGTTGGAGTATAGAGACTATGTAGATTATGTGGGCAGGGATGTGGGGAGGCAGTGTTGGGGCTAAATTCTCAAATTTTGTCAAAAATCTTTGACTTGAATGCAAGAAATCAATTTCAACTTTTCATTTACATTTCATACTAGTGTTCATCACCCGTTAATACCTTTAAAATCTTAATCTCTGAAATGTATAATTTCTTCTTTTCTTAATTAAAGATTTGAAGAATTGAAAAATAAAAAATGAAACATGAAATTATGGCATGTATGTACTTGACATAATTAGTTTACCTGTGTGGAGTAGGATATCCAGTTGGTAAATGGATTCATACCTAACTTTTCTTCCACTTTCTTATTTTAGCACTTACTAGCCTGTTCTGATACTAAGAAGAGGTGTGCAAAAAGATGTTAGACATGATTAAAGAATGATGGGAGCCAGGTGAAATAAATATGCTCTAATATTTATTGAGATAGAAGGAAGAGTGATGGTATACATAGTCAACTCTCAGTTATGGAATTCTAAAGCTTGAAATTAGAGGACTAGCAGGACAGAATTAGATAAGTAGACCATAATTTAAATAAGAATCGTATCTATTTAGACTTCAGAATTAACTTCAGGATATTAAAAATAGTACATTTTTGGAGTTAGGATATTAAAAGTCTGATTTTGTTTTATTACGAAGCACTACCAAATTTAATAATGCTAAGGTTAAATGAAAGGCTTTCTTTTAGGAGATGTGAGGTTTGATGAATTTATAGTGTACCTTGAAAATCTTAATTTGGACTGATTACATTCAAAAAGTAACCTGAGTGTTTGAAAAATAATTTCAGAAGTAGTATTATAAATAAGTCATTTTTAATTAAGTTAATAGTAAAGTTATTATAAATAACTTATAAATGTATTATAAATATAAATACTACAAATATTATAAATATATTTATTATTATAAATAAATGGTATAACTTTGTCATTATCATCAAAGTAAGAACACTCAAATTTATAATTCTCCATACTTGGGCAAAAGTGATAGGGTCACTTTACTGCTTAGGAACAGAAAAACATCTCTTAGAGGGAAACTTTAGTGTGAAATAGGTAACATACTTGACACATGGGGATTTTGTCAAATAACCTTTGCATTGTAACCTTAAAAGGTTTCAATTGGCCTATTGTTAAAACCTGAATACGGAACTATAATTTATATGGTGGGAAAAAGTGATAGTATAGATGAGATTAGCCCTAAATCAACCCAAGTCTCTTCTACATTTATAAAAGCAGAGTATATTTGGCTTGGTTTTCAATTTTTTTATCATGTAGCGCATATTCAAATGGAGTTAGTACTGGTTAGAGATAAGAGCAACAATGAATGATGAACCAGGTATGTATTAGCAAATAAGGGTAACATTTTGAATGATGAAGCTGGTTATATTGTTTACAATAATTGTGTATTTTTAGATTCTATTCAGTATTTGAGTTATTGTTGAAACTGGTTACTTGGCACTCATTGGTATGAGATTTTTAGTCTAAAATAAAACTAATAAAATGACATATTAACAAACCCAAGATGTTAGTTTGCTAGGAAATTTGTATAGTTGGTAAAGAAGTGAAACATTCTTTTTAGCAATCTAAAACATCACATGACTCGCATTTGAATAAAAACAGTTGAAAAATACTCCTGAATACACTATATTTGGAAATGCTATGATGGTAAGTAGGTGAAATATTTCAAAACTGACAGTGCTTTGATTCTATTTAAATTTTTCATGTCTGGAGTCCAGCAGTAACTATTTAAGGATATATGTGAACATCAGTGTACTTGAAGACAAAGAGCTCTTTATTTCCAAATAGGGGACCCAAAAGAAGGGATTATGTTAGATGCTGCAAAAAACCATTCTTTCCCCAAAAGGGTAGGGTAGAGGTTTATAACATTGTCCTAACCTAGCTTAATTTCATGCTGTGTTCTCTCCTGTTCATTGACTGACTGACCTTGGGCAGAACATTTACTTTAGAACAGAAGTATCTTCATTTATAGAATGTTCTATTGAGTATATTGAAGGTTTTTTGTAACTGATAGGTCATTTCTCAAAATTTAGTTATTGGATGTAATATGGCTGAAATTGTCAAAATAATACCTATACATAAGGATTGATGGTTTTGTCATATCCATAATACTTACATTTGAAAATAATTTTAGTAAAGTCTTTTACTTCGGAGTTCATAAAATAGGGTGACTTTTTAAAAAAAATTGTGTGAAATGCTAACTATTAAATATGTTTCTAAAATCCTTTCTTATAAAATTTTTATGATACAGGCTGGAAATGAGAAATTGGTATTCAGAAATTATATAGTGCGTAGCCAGGAGGTAGGGAAGAATTTATATAATTTTGTAGTAGAGACACTATCTTAAAGTGTACTATGTATTATTACATGTGTGTTAATTAAGGGAAGTTATCTGCAACAAGTACTGTTTTATTCACATTTCTGTCTTAAAAACTTAAAATTTGCAATGTCAGTTTTTGACTGTTTATTATTAGAGCTAGGATATTTTCTGTTTTCTAGTGTTATTTTGCCCTTTCTTGAAGATTTTTGGTTTCTTTAATAGAATTTCTTTTAGTATAATAAAAGCTGAATGTTGTGTTGGCTAATTCCATTAAAGCATACTGAGTATTTTTCATTTGTTTATCATCTTTTAGAATAAGAAATTAGTTTTCACCTTCTTTGCTTCTTAAGACATTCTTTGCCCATAGACTGTAGATTCACTCATTCATACGTGATGGGGGATATTCTTTTCATAACTAAAAAAGTAAAGTTGGAGTACTAAGGTTTCATCTTGCAAAGAGTGTGTTAGCGTTAAAAAGTAACATCAAGTTTGGGGTCTTCTGAGCTTGTGGTTGAATAACTTCTTTGC
Organism: Alces alces; assembly: GCA_015832495.2. Classification (NCBI taxonomy): domain Eukaryota; kingdom Metazoa; phylum Chordata; class Mammalia; order Artiodactyla; family Cervidae; genus Alces; species Alces alces. The sequence goes on along the minus strand of JADEYB020000010.1, from coordinate 1,141,346 downwards.
ACATTGTAGAAATCAGAGGACAGGAATTCGAGAATTCTTTGTAAAATTGCTTGAAAAACCTAATTTTTGTTACTTTACAGATGTTCCATTTAAGCAGACCTCTTCTATAGCCGTAGCTGGAGCTGTAATTGGAGCTGTCCTTGCCCTCTTCATCATTGCCATCTTCCTAACTGTTCTGTTGACTCCTCGAAAAAAGAGACCAGCCTACCTCGACAAAGTGTAGGTGACTTTTTTGCTGGTGTTCAACTATGAGTATTCCGTATGTGTCAGTCTTTATCATTACAGCTACTCATATGAAAAGTGTCTGAGGGATAGAAATAAAGATACTGTTAGGTATCTGTAAGATGGCTAGTTTTATCAGAAAGTCTCAAACTACATCTTGGTAAATAAACAGTTGCAAGGGGCTATTAGAGACAAGTATATTCCTTTTTTTTTCCCTACAGTATATTACACATCTTTCCAAATGGTAGCATAATGACCCTTTATGTTGTCCTGCCTTCTGAATAAAGATGCAAGTCTTCAATGAAGTATTTGAAAGACAGATACAAAAGTGTTAGAAGTTTACTTCTTTAGATTGTATATGCCTGTCTTATGTATAGATATAACTTAACTTTCAGCTGCCAAGTCATTAGATACGTTGAGTTTTAAAGTTCTTAAAGAAATTTGATTTTGGTGAATTACAAAATGTGCATCTTTTTTATTTAAAGAGAAAGGAATGTTTTGGACCTAATCGTTAGATAGAGTTATAAAAAAGAAATTGCACTTTGTTGTAAAGTCAAAAGACTTATGTCCCAGTTCACTTAATTCCATCAGCAGCTTTTGTTACTTCACCTGTGAAATATAAATAATAGTTTTCCTGCTTACCTCACATGGCTTTAATAAGCCTAGAATAAGATGATGTTTATGAACTGTGAAGTTCTATACAAATGGCATTATTTCTTGTGTGGTTATTAGTGTTTTTATATGAAGATATAAGGCTAGCTCTCAAAGGAAGTACTTCTGTCTTCATAAATGCCTTCTATATGTCTTTGCCTCTCTAATCTGGCACAGTTAGAGAACAAATCTTTTGGGGTTAAGGGCACCTGGGTATTAGTCTCAGCTCTGTTAATGATCAAGTTAATAGTATGACCATGAATGAATCACCTCCATAAACCTTGGTTTTCTCACCTAAATGACTTATGGCACCTTGGAGCTATACATTTGCTGTAATTTTTATTACATTAAAGGAAATAATTACTTTAAATAAAAGAACTGTAAAGTACTCTTTCAGTCTGTTACCTGCAAGACCGAACTTCTTTATAATTTCAAGAGTAATTAGTTTGTGGTTAAATTTGTATTAGTTGCTGAATTATCTCAAGCTCTTCTATAATTTCAAAAGCATACTTTACTAGTAGGCTAGTAATACATGTAATTTATTTTATTAATTGTTTGAATTCTAATCATTTAAAATATTATTTAATGACCACATTGAGGAGTTGTTAGACTACTGAGAGTTTTTAATTACTTTGGCCTCTATAGCTTTCATGCTCTTTTATCTTTTAATATAGGTAAATTTTTGTTTGATTTGCTAATCTTAATTACTGAAAAGTAGCTATCTGTGATCTTCAAAAGAAAGAGTCTATATAAAAAGCTGCTTTCTAAAATGCAGAAAGCTACAAGATATTTTTAATTCTATTTTTGTTGTAATATAACAATTTAAAAATATATGAAAATACTTTTTTAGTAGTTTAGGTCATTTTGGCAAAGGTAAATGCATTCCCCGAGGATATAATAGCCTGTTTGTTTCAGGTGGTAAGATTCATAATGGTTTGTAGACTGAAAATCTTAATTTACATGATCAGTGTTCTAAGGGTGACCATGGCTTTTGAAAACGAATTTTAGAAGTGTTTCCAAAATGTAGTATAAACTTATTTTTTCATAACCATTTTAAGATACAGTCTTTTGTGTGTGTATGCTAAGTCGCTTCAATCATGTCCTCCTCTTTGTGCCCCTTATGGACTGTGGCCTGCCAGACTCCTGTGTCCATGGAATTCTCCAGGCAAGGGTCCTGGAGTGGGTTGTCATGCCATCCTGCGTGGGATCTTCACAACCCAGGGACTGAACCCCTGTCTCTTAAGTCTCCTGTATTGGCAGGCGGGTTCTTTACCAGTAGCACCTCCTGGGAAGCCCTACGTCTTTCAAATCACTGTTATGACAGTTTGGAGGAAAGTGTTTTCCATCACACAGTTGACTATTTTAAAATGTTGGTACGCATGGTTACCTGTGAAAAATATGCAGTACTTACTTAGTCATTTACTAGTGCTGTGCTTAGTCGCTCAGTTCGGTCCAGTTCTTTGTGACTCCACGCATTGTAGCCCGCCAGGCTTCTCTGTCCATGGGGATTCTCCAGGCAAGAATACTGGAGGGGGTCGCCATGCCCTCCTCCAGGGGGTCTTCCCAACCCAGGGATCGAGCCCAGGTCTCCCACACTGCAGGTGAAGTCTTCACCGACCGAGCCACCAGGGAAGCCATTATACACTAGATTGTTTGCTTGATGACAGTTTTCAAAAAGTGCTTCTATATGAGTTGCTTGTTTTTTTAAATTTTTGAAGAATTGTTTATTTCAGATTACTGCTAAACATTAGAACCTGTAATGCTAGTTTACTTTTTTCCAAATATGATTAATGGAAATGTAAGAACTGAATACTAATACAAATATTAGTATGAGGAAAATATTCTCAAAACTTAAGAGACCCTTGATGGCTCCTCCTTCCCTTTTTTGCTTTGCTGTTTTGTCTTTTGTGAAATGTGGTAATCATATTTTTTAAACTTTTTCATGCAGGATCGACCTTCCACCCACACATAAACCACCTCCTATGTATGAAGAACAATCTCCCCCTTTGCCTCAGAAAGACCTTCTATATCAAGTAAGTATCCTTGAGTACACTTAAAATGAAATAAAATAAAAAATACGAAGTAGTGTTTCAAATTTTTCAATAATTATTTCTAAATATTATTTAGTCATTATACATTAAATATTATATAATAATTTCTGTGAAACACTCAAGGAATCAAATTTAGTCTACAAATTGGATAAAAGAAGTTATGGCTGGTATAGGTAAAACAAATCAACACTGTATTAGGAGTCCAAATTTTTGCTTAAGTCTTTGTGCCTGAAGACTTATTATTAATACAGTTTTATTGACATACAGATCTAATGTAAAATATCCATTTTCCTATAAGATAAAAGAAAAATTGAATTTTAAGGCTTAATATGTGTTGGAGCAGTTTTTCTCCTTGGCATATGTATTCTGTTTCTTTTCAGTATATGCAAGGTCTAAGTTGTTGCTTTTTTTTTTTTTTAACAACAAAAGGTTTATATTCTAATTTAAAATATTGGGCATGAATATTGGGCCCCAGTTTACACTGATGATAGTTTAAAGTTTTTCTTAGAATCAGTTTACAGAAATTCATGTGAAAATACTGATTCAATCCTTCTTAGATTCTATATCTAAACTAATATGCTCTACTTGGGAAAGTTTAAGCCAACGGAATGTTTGAATACTTTTATTCTTAAATTTTGGAGAAGGAAATCACAACCCATTCTAGTAGTCTTGCCTGGAGAATACTTTAGACAGAGGAGCCTGGTGGTCTGCTGTCCATGGGGTTGAACAGGGTTGGACACAACTGAAGCGGCTTAGCATGCAGGCATTCTTAATTTTAAATTTTTTTTGTTTCTTTCCTCTATCACCCATGGGGCTCTAACCCCATATTGGAGTTTTATTACCTGAGAAACTCTTTTGGAACATTTTTCTTCTAAGATATGTCCTGTATCTTCAGCTTGAATAAGGCAAATCATTTGCCCAGCGATTAGTTATTTAATTTGGAGGAAAAACTTAAAAGGAATATTTCTGTTTCAGTGTTCTCAGCTTCTGTTCCTTGGTCGACTGTCGAGTCCGTCTACTGCCTGAGTGTGGGGCAGGGCGGAGCATCTCACAGCAGGTGCACTCACTGACCGTGGGCGCCAGCTTTGTGGTCTTGCACAGCTTTGGTGTCCTAGAGCTGAAGGCGACCTGTCTTCTCAGAACTGTTGTTTTCACACACAGAGTACAGCCTCACATCTCCTTTGGCAAATGAATTAAATTGATAAGCAGTGTGAAATGTCAACAAAGGATTCAGCTGCAGGTGTTAACTGCTGCAGATGGATAGGATAGCTGCCTCCTTCCTCTACAAAGCTGGAAGTTACCTGAGGGTTTCTAGATACAGGTGAGGGGATAGTTGAAGAAGGTTGTTAGTAATTTTTAGTACAGCCATAATTGCATATAATTTTATTCTTGTCCATAAAATCAACTTATTATGTTATTTTTTTATTTAATATTTTCAAATTAAGTATTTATAAAAACTTATGAATTGGAAAAAAAATGCTTGGCACAGATCATGCGACCTGGTTTAGTTAAGAAAATATAATTTCTGTATATGTAAGTTCTGCTAAATAAACACAAAAGGAAGATTTTTCTTGGATGATTTGATAGTGGTACAGACTGAAATTTTTATCCTTGGAGTCAGAGAAAGCTTCCTGGGTGGATCAGTTTGAAAGTAGGATTTTTGATACATGTGATAAAATTACTCAGTTATTGATTTGATTAAATTTCATAATCACAGGCATAAATCTAGGTGGAAATGAACAGTTATGTGAAAGAGTAATGGAAATTTTAGAAAGGGAATTGGTGGGCCAGCATCTGCAGTGGGTAACACTGGACTTTTGGAGTCAGAGACCACTGTGACTTTTTCCTCATCTGTAAAATTAAGCAGGTGAGGATTGATTGTTTCCCTCTTCTAGCTATTAAATTGAGTCTATAAGATATTGCTAAGGGTCTGCTGGTTGTGTCATTTTGCTTGCTGCTGCTGCTAAGTCGCTTCACTCGTGTCCGACTCTGTGCGACCCCATAGATGGCGGCCCACCAGCCTCCCGTCCCTGGGACTCTCTAGGCAAGAACACAAGAGTGGGTGGCCATTTCCTTCTCCAATGCATGGAAGTGAAAAGTGAAAGTGAGGTCGCTCAGTCATGTCCGACTCTTCAGTGACTCCATGGACTGTATAGCCCACCAGGCTCCTCGTCCATGGGGTTTCCCGGGCAAGAGCACTGGAGTGGGGCGCCATTGTCTTCTCCAGGCATTTTGCTTAGGAGAGTCAAAACGAGTTAGAAACGAAATAATTCTTAATTCTATAAAGATTTTAAGAATAATATGAGCTAAAATTATTATCCATTAGTAAGATAATTTGTTGTGATTCATGCATTATAATGTCATATGTTAATTATATGGCTGTTTGTGTTTTAATTAATGTTGTGATACCAAAATGCAAAATACACAGAACTGTTTCCTGGTTACCTAGAAATCTATAAGTGTGTAATTACTATCTAATTAGCTTCATGCAATGATAACCATGCTGCAATAGTAAACGCCATCATAATGTTCTGCCTCAGTAGATAACTTGTCAACTTTAAACTCGTGAGGTAATTCCTATTTGAAGTCAGTAGTCCTTAGTCCTCACACCAGGCCGTGCTCCCAAATACCACCATGGCTTCTTTTAAGAAAGAGAGTCCCACTTGTTTCACCCATTGGTGTTCTACCCTTGGGAAACCACACAAAGGAAAAGTTCCTTACTCCTTATATTTGTGTGTGTTAGTTATTCAGTTGTGTCCAACTCTTTACAACCCCATGGACTGTAGCCCACTAGGCTCCTCTGTCCTTGGAATTCTCCGGGCAAGAATACTAGAGTGGGTAGCCATTTGCTTCTCCGGGAATCTTGCCAACCCAGGGATGAAAGCCGGGTCTCCTGAATTGCTGGCAGGTTCTTCTGTCTGAGCCAGCAGGGGATATTACCAAACCCATACCTGAGGATTTTCACTCTAAGTATAAGCTGGAAAACGAGGCCTAGTATTGTGGAGAGGCAGTTTCCTAGAGTGGGAAGGGAACTGTTACCGCACTGCAGAGAAGATGTGTGTATGCCCGCAAAAATATAAAAGGAAGGAAATAGAAAGAGGAATGTCTTGCCTGGTGGTAAAGAGTAATTAAGAAATACTGTGGCTGATTCACATTGATGTTTGACAGAAAACAACAGAATTCTGTAAAGCTATTATCCTTCAATTAAAAATAAATAAATTAAGGAATATGAAAGAAAAGAAATACCACCAGCTTGTTATATTATTAGTTGATAATGCTACAAAAGTGAGTTGTTGTGGTCTTTTACAGACCAGGACCTGGGGACTGGAGTTGATGAAAGAGAGAAAGAGAAAGAGCAATATCCCTCGGGTCACGTGGAAAAGCAGTAAAGCCCACACACAGGACTTGTACCGCTCACAAAGGCACAGGGCGTCCTCTCAAGGAGGTCTTGAAAGCCCAGGTGAGAAAGTGAGCTTGGTAGGTTTCCACACTCCAAAGAATTAGCCAGAGACAGAAAGAAGGACGCAAGGGACCCAAGTCTGTAGTGGAACAAGGATATTTTATTAGCAGAAATGCATGTTTATGTATCTTCAGTAAAATGATTACTCACCCATTAAAAAGAATGAAATCCCACTAGTTGCAACAAAGTGGATAGTCTATTAAGCACAAGGTCGCTGAAGGGAATCCAAGCAGGTGCTCCGGCCCATGATCTCAGTCCTGAGAACTGCCTGCAGCTCATTCCTGTATTCCAGGAACTGATAAGGAGCAGAGAGTCCTTGAGCAAGGACACACAAAGGAAGAAAATGCAACATATTGGCTCCCTTAAAGTTGAACGTCCCCTGACAGTGAGTCTCCATTTAGGTAACTAATATTAACTCATGACATTAAATTATATTTTACCTTTTTATTATGGCTTATTTTCTTAACATATTAAGTAATATGTAAGTATATTTTTGGTGTAAAAATGCAAATAGTACAGATATTTATAGAGTTAACTAGTAAAGTTCTCTTTCATACCCATATTCCCAAATATATTATTTTTTCACAGAGGTCACTGTTGTTACAAATTTATATCCTCCCAGACTTTTCTCCACATGTTTACTTTGAAGTATACATCATCCTTGTTTATATCTACAAGTAGTTTAATTTTTAAAAAACATAAATGTGATCATAGAATACATATTGTTCTAGAAACTGCTTTTTCCACTATTACAAACCAGTATTTTTCAGAATGACTAATGTTGCCACCTTAATCAAAATCCTCTGTGTTACTAAAAAGGAAGATTCTGGACCACGGTTTCAGTTTTACTGAATCAGAATCCCAGGGGTTGGAGACAGTGGGCATTTTACCTAGCTCACCAGGTGAATTTGGACTTCCCTGGTGGCTGAGACAGTAAAGCATCTTGCTTACAATGCGGGAGACCCAGGTTCCTTCTCTGGGTCAGGAAGATCCTCTGGAGAAGGAAATGGCAACCTAATCCAGTATTCTTGCCTGGAAAATCCCATGGATGGAGGAGCATGGTAGGCTACAGTCCATGGGGTCCCAAAGAGTTGGACACGACTGAGTGACTTCACTTTCACTTTCTTTCCAGGTGAATTTTAATGCACATTCATGTTTGAGAATTGCTGCTGTTTCTCTGTGTCATTCTTAATGGCTGTAATTGTATTCTGTTCTGTTGATACATCACAAATTGCCTGATGATTTTCCTAGGTTGTTTTCTTTTTTTTTTTTTCTGTTACATTAATTGTTGCATTGAACATAGTTTTATATACTTTATTATACACATGTGTTTATAAAATATATGCAAAAAATAGAACTGCTGTGAATATTTTTTACATTTAAATACATGTCACATTGCTGGCCAAACTAGATGCATTAATTTATATTCCTATAAATAGTATCAGTTAAGTAACTCAGGCGTGTCTGACTCCTAGCGACCCCATGAACTGCAGCATGCCAGGCTTCCCTGTCCATCACCAACTTTCGGAGCTTACTGTAACTCATGTCCATCAAGTCGGTGATGCCATCCAACCTTCTCATCCTCTGTTATCCCCTACTCCTCCTGACTTCAATCTTTCCCAGAATCAGTTCAGTTGAGTCGCTCAGTCATGTCCGACTCTGCAACCCCATGAACCGAAGCACGCCAGGCCTTCCTGTCCATCACCAACTGCCGGAGTCTACCTAAACCCATGTCCATTGAGTCAGTGATGCCATCCAACCATCTCATCCTCTGTTATCCCCTTCTCCTGCCCTCAATCTTTCCCAGCACCAGGGTCTTTTCAAATGAGTCAGTTCTTCATATCAGGTGGCCAAAGAATTGGAATTTCAGTTTCAGCATCAGACCTTCCAATGAATATTCAGGATTGATTTCCTTTAGGATGGACTGGTTGGATCTCCTTGCAGTCCAAGGGACTCTCAAGAGTCTTCTCCAACACCACAGTTCAAAAGCGTCAATTCTTCAGCACTCAGCTTTCTTTATAGTCTAACTCTCACATCCATACATGACCACTGGAAAAATCATACCGTTGACTAGACAGATTTCGTTGGCAAAGTAATGTCTCTGCTTTTTAATATGCTGTCTAGGTTGGTCATAACTTCTTCCAAGGAGCAAGCATCTTTTAATTTCATGGGTGCAGTCAACATCTGCAATGATTTTGAAGCCCAAGAAAATAGTCTCTCACTGCTTCCATTGTTTCCCCATCTATTTGCCATGAGGTGATGGAATCAGATGCCGTGATCTTAGTTTTCTGAATGTTGAGCTATAAGCCAACTTTTTCACTCTCCTCTTTCACTTTGACGAAGAGGCTCTTAAGTTCTTCCCTTTCAGCCATAAGGGTTGTGTCATCTGCATATCTGAGGTTATTGACATGTCTCTCAGCAATCTTGATTCCAGCTTGTGCTTCATCCAGCCTGGCATTTTGCATGATGTACTCTTGCATATACCTTAAATAAGCAGGTTGACAATATACAGTCTTTACATACTCCTTTACTGATTTGGAACGAGTGTGTTCTATGTCCAGTTCTAAGTATTGCTTCTTGACCTACATACACAGATTTCTCAGGAGGCAGGTTAGGTGGTCTGGTATTCCCATCTCTTTAAGAATTTTGCACAGTTTGTTGTGATCCACACAGTCAAAGGCTTTGGCATAGTCAGTAAAACAGAAATAGATGTTTTTCTGGAACTCTTTTGCTTTTTCCATGATCCAACGGATGTTGGCAATTTGATCTGTGGTTCCTCTGCCTTTTCTTAATCCAGCTTTGACCATCTGGAAGTTCACAGTTGTCATGATGTTGAAGCCTGACTTGGAGAATTTTGAGCATTACTTTGCTAACATGTGAGATGAGTGTAAGTGTGTGGGAGTTTGGATATTCTTTGGCATTGCCCTTTGGAATTGAAATGAAACTGACCTTTTCCAGTCCTGTGGCCACTGCTGAGTTTTCCAAATTTGCTGGCATGTTGAGTGCAGCACTTTCACAGCATCATCTATTAGGATTTGAAATAGCTCAACTGGAATTCATCACCT
>JADEYB020000010.1:1097724-1128202 GCA_015832495.2 Alces alces | reverse complement strand
CATAGACTTGGATTTCTGTAACATTGAATGGTTTGCCTTGGAAATGAACAGAGATCTTTCTGTCATTTTTGAGTGTGCCTCCAAGTACTGCATTTCGGACTCTTGTTGACTGTGATGGCTGCTCCATTTCTTTGTGCTATTTCGTGGTGGAGGAAATGGCAAAGTAGAGGGATGTGCACTCATTTTCCCCTGCAAGAACTCCAAAATTACAGCTCGCTGCTGAACAACCGTCAATGGGAGAATGTTGAATCCCACCGGAAAAAAGATACCTCACATCCAAGGGCAAAGAAGAAGCTCCAGCAAGACAGTAGGAGGGGCGAAATCATGTTTAGAATCAAACCCCATAGCTACCAGAGACACTGGGAGTGCTCAAACAAACCTTGTGCACCAGGACCCAGGAGAAAGGAGCAGTGGCCCCACAAGAGACTGACCCGGACTTGCCGGTGAGTGTCCAGGAGTCCCCGGCAGAGTGCGGGCCGGCATTGCCGGTGCGTGCCCCGGAGTCCCCGGCCGAGTGCGGGCCCGCAGTGCCGGTGAGTGCCCCGGCGTCCCCGGCCGGGTGCGGGCCCGCAGTGCCGGTGAGTGCCCCGGCGTCCCCGGCCGAGTGCGGGCCGGCATTGCCGGTGCGTGCCCCGGAGTCCCCGGCAGAGTGCGGGCCGGCATTGCCGGTGCGTGCCCCGGAGTCCCCGGCCGAGTGCGGGCCCGCAGTGCCGGTGAGTGCCCCGGAGTCCCCGGCCGGGTGCGGCCCGCAGTGCCGGTGAGTGCCCCGGAGTCCCCGGCCGGGTGCGGCCCGCAGTGCCGGTGAGTGCCCCGGAGTCCCCGGCCGGGTGCGGGCCGCAGTGCCGGTGAGTGCCCCGGAGTCCCCGGCCGGGTGCGGGCCGCAGTGGCTGCCGCAGGGTCGGGGCGCTCACTGCTGCTCTGCGTGCGGCCCTTCTGAAGGAGGCCGCCGTTACCCTCAGCTCCGCCGCAGTTTAGCCTCAGGGCAAACAGCAGGGAGGGAACAGCCCTGCCCATCAACAGAAAATCGGATTCAAGATTGTCTGAGCAGGGCCCTGCCCATTAGAACAAGACCCAGTGCCCCCCGCAGTCTGTCCCATCAGGAAGCTTCCATGAGCTTCTTACCCTTACCCATCAGAGGGCCAACAGAATGAAAGCCACAGTCACAGAAAACTAATCAAACTGATCGCGTGGACCGCAGCCTTGTCTGACTCAGTGAAACTGTGAACCGTGCCCTGTAGGCCACCCAGGACGGAAGGGTGAGAGCAAACTGGTAAGAGAATTAACGTTTTCTTCCACATTCATGGAAATTAAATGACTGAGTGGAATATTTAAGTAAATGGGTCCTGAGTGTTTCTAGGATAGTTTTGCCCTTGAGTAGCCAAATGTCTTCATCTTGCTTATTTCCTCCAGTTAATAAGTAGTGGTAATTATTGAACTCAGTACTGAAAGATTGTAGGGCCTTGTTCTGGTCTAAGGAAGGAAAAATTTTGGGCTCAGCAAATTTGGATGAAATACTGATTTATAAACTAATATCTAAATAATATATTCAAATAAAATAGTGAAATGTCTGAAGTATAAAGGATTGCTATTTTTAAATTACTGAGTCAAAGTTCTTACTAATCAGTTTATAAATAAGAAAAAGATAAACTTACTTGATAAGGTTTTATAAAGATTAATAAATTACCATCTGTTATATCCTTATAATAGTGCCTGACACAGTAAATGCTATGTGTTTGCTGTAATTGTTGTTATTGTTAGTTTAAAAGAAGTTTTGTTATTCTTAGAACATTTTTAAGAGACCAACCAGTGAAATTATTTCAGTAGAAGCTAAAAACTAATACTACTTTGACTCATGTAAGTAAACTCAGCATATATTTCTTTAAGAAATTATTGATATTTTTATTATAAGCTAGCTTAGTAGTGCTTGAAATGAAATTAAATGGAGTTTTCCTCTTTTGATTCATAGTTCTATTTTGATTTTTCTCTGTCTTCCATTTATCAAACATATTTCTTAAGTACTAATATATGTCAGTATTGGGAATATGTAGTTAATCAAACAGATTTTAAAAATGTTGTCTTTATGGAGCTTACATTCTAGTGACAAATGGATAAATGCCTAGGATGACTTTTTTCTTCCTTTTTTTTTGAAGGAATTTTATTGAAGAATAATTGGCATACAACAAATACACAGACAAAAAACAAACATACACACATACCCTAGAAACATCCCCACAATCAAGATAATGTGCATGTTCATCATTTGCAGAAGTTTCCTGGTGCCTCCTCTTGCCATATCTCTGCTCCCCTTCTACATCTCCAGAAAACCGACTGCTAATCTGCTCTCTGTCTATAGACATGAGTTTAACTGTTCTTGAATTTTAAGTAACAATCATACAGTAGGTTCTCTTTTTTGGTCTCACCTCTTTCATGGCACATAATGATTTTGAGATTGTTTTATGCTGTATTGGTCTATAGTTCATTCCTTTTAAATAGATACACTTAATGGATATATTCAGTCAGTTCACTTCAGTCGCTCAGTACTGTCCGACTCTCTGCGACCCCATGAACCACAGCACGCCAGGCCTCCCTGTCCATCACCAATTCCCAGAGTCCACCCAAGCCCACGTACGTTGAATCGGTGATGCCATCCAACCATCTCATCCTCTGTTGTCCCCTTCTCCCACCTTCAATCTTTCCCAGCATCAGGGTCTTTTCAAATGAGTCAGTTCTTCACATCAGGTGGCCAAAGTATTGGAATTTCAGCTTCAGCATCAGTCCTTCCAATGAACACCCAGGACTGATTTCCTTTAGGATGGACTGGTTGGATCTCCTTGTAGTCCAAGGGACTCTCAAGAGTCTTCTCCAACACCACAGTTCAGAAGCATCAATTCTTCGGCGCTCAGCTTTCTTTATAGTCCAACTCTCACATCCATACATGACCACTGGAAAAACCATAGCCTTGACTAGACAGACCTTTGTTGACAAAGTAATGTCTCTGCTTTTTAATATGCTGTCTAGTTTGGTCATAGCTTTACTGCCAAGGAGTAAGTGTCTTTTAATTTCATGGCTGCAATCACCATCTGCAGTGATTTTGGAGCCCAGAAAAGTAAAGTCAGCAACTGTTTTCCCATCTATTTACCATGAAGCGATGGGACCAGATGCCATGATCTTAGTTTCCTGAATGTTGAGCTTTAAGCCAACATTTTCACTCTCCTCTTTCACTTTCAAGAGGCTCTTTAGTTCTTCTTCACTTTCTGCCATAAGGGTGGTGTCATCTGCATATCTGAGGTTATTGAATTACATATTGTTTTCTACGTTTACTTGTTGATGGATATTTGCATCATTTCCAGTTTGGAGCTATTATAAGCAATGCTGCTATGAACATTTACTTTTGTCTTTGTGTAAATGTATGCTTTTATTTATCTTGGGTAAATACTTACCAAGTATTTGGGATGTGGGATGTGGGATGGGATGTGGGATGACTGGGTCATATGGTAAATGTAGCTTTTTAAGAAAATGCCAAACTGTCATCCTAAGTGGTTTTAGCATTTATGTTCTGACCAATAGTGCATTTGTTGCTTCATATCCTGGCTGCCATTTATTATGATCAGATTTTTTAAATGTAGACACTAATAAGTGTGTGGTCAGTTCATTATTATTTTAATTTTTTCCATAGTTACTACTACATGGAACATTTTTTTCATTTACTGATTTGTCTTCTTTAGTGCAGGCTGTGTCCAAAGATTTGCACATTTTTATTGGATTTTTTCAAGTATTGGATTTTGAGAGATCTTTATATGTTTTGTGTTATGCAGTGCATGTCTTTGCCCCTCCTCCCATACATATACTGAAACTCGCATCACTAATGTGATGATATTTGACAGTGGGGTCTTTGGAAGTGATTAGGTCACCTAGGTGGAGCTCTCATAATGGGATTAGTGCCCTAGTAAGAAGAGACACTGTTGACCACTAAGAACAAAGCTAGTGGAAGTGATGGAATTCCAGTTGAGCTCTTTCAGATCGTAAAAGATGATGCTGTGAAAGTGCTGCATTCAGTATACCAGCAAATTTGGAAAACTCAGCAGTGGCCACAGGACTGGAAAAGGTCAGTTTTCATTCCAATCCCAAAGAAGGGCATTGCCAAAGAATGTTCAGACTACGACACAATTGCACTCATCTCACATGCTAACAAAAACTAATGCTCAAAATTCTCCAAGCCAGGCTTCAACAGTATGTGAACCAAGAACTTCCAGATGATCTGGATTTAGAAAAGGCAGAGGAACCAGAGATAAAATTCACAACATCAATTGGATTACAGAAAAAGCAAGAGAATTGGAGAAAAATATCTACTTCTGCTTTATTGATTACACCAAAGCCTTTGACTATAGAAAACAACAGCTGTGGAAAAGTCTTCAGAGATGGGAATACCAGACCACCTAACCTGCCTCCTAAGAAATCTGTATGCATGTCCAGAAGCAATAGTTAGAACCAGTCATGAAACAACAGACTGGTTCCAAATTGGGAAAGGGGTACATCAAGGCTGTATATTGTCACCCTGCTTATTTAACTTATGTGGAAGAGTACATCATGCAAAATGCCGAGCTGGGTAAAGCACAAGCTGGAATCAAGATTGCCAGGAGAAATAGAAATAACCCTAAATTGGCAGATGGCACCATCCTTATGGCAGAAAGTGAAGAGGAACTGAAGAACCTCTTGTTGAAAGCGAAAGAGGAGAGTGAAAAAGCTGGATTAAAAGGCAGCATTCAAAAAACAAAGATCATGGCATCCGGTCCCATCACTTCATGGCCAATAGATGGGGAAACAATGGAAATAGTGACAGGCTGTCTATTTTCTTGGGCTCCAAAATTCCTGCAGATGGTGACTGCAGCTATGAAATTAAAAGTCACTTGCTCCTTGGAAGAAAAGCTATGACTAACCTAGACAGCATATTAAAAAGCAGAGACATTACTTTGCCAACAAAGGTCCATCTAGTCAAAGCTATGGTTTTCCCAGTAGTCATGTATGAATGTGAGAGTTGTACTATAAAGAAAGTTGAGCGCCAGAGAATTGAAGTGTGGTGTTGGGGAAGACTCTTGAGAGTCCCTTGGGCTGCAAGGAGATCCAACCAGTCCATCCTGAAGGAGATCAGTCCTGAATACTTATTGGAAGGACTGATGCTAAAGCTGAAACTCTAATACTTTGGCCACCTGATGTGAAGAACTGACTCATTTGAAAAGACCCTGATACTGGGAAAGACTGAAGGTGGGAGAAGGGGACAACAGAGGATGAGATGGTTGGACGGCATCACCAACTTGATGGACAGGAGTTTGAGCAAGCTCCGGGATTTGGTGATGGACAGGGATGCCTGGCGTACTGCAGTCAATGGGGTTGCAAAGAGATGGACGAAACTGAATGACTGAACTGAACTGAAGAAGAGATGGGAGAATTTATTTTTGTCTCTGCTCTCTGCCATGTGAGACTACAAGAAGACAGCTGACTGCAAGCTAGGAAGAGGGCAGTCACCATGAACCAAAATCTTAAGACACATAGGAGCTTTGAACTTCCATAGAACTGAGAAATAAATGTTTATTCTTTAAAAATACCTAATCCATGTAAGTTGATATAACAACCTGAACAAAACAAGACATTTTGATTTAAGTCCTTTGTTAGAAAATTGATTTGGAAACATTTTCTCCCATTTTCTTCTTGCTTGTCATTCTTTTAACAGTAATTTTTGAAGAGCACAAGCTCTTAATTTTAAAGAAGTCCAGTTTATATGATGACAATAATGGAATGGTGGTTGGTTGTGGTAATGCCTATTTTTATTTTAGTTGTGTCGTTCAGTCTCTAAAGTTGTGTCTTACTCTTTGCAGTCCCATAAACTGCTGCATGCCAGGCTTCCCTGTTCACCATCTCCTGGAGTTTGCTCAGATTCATGTCGATTGAGTTGGTGATGTTATCTAACCATATTATCCTCTGCCATCCCCTTCTCCTTTTGACTTTAATCTTTCACAGCATAAGTCTTTTCCAATGACTCAATTCTCTGTGTCAGATAGCCAAAGTATTGGAGCTTCAGCATCATTCCTTCCAGTGACTATTCTGAGTTGCTTTCCTTTAGGATTTAATCTCCCTAAAGGGACTCTGAAGAGTCTTCTCCAGCACCACAATTCAAAGGCATCAATCCTTTGGTGCTCAGCCTTCTTTGTGGTCCAACTCTCACATCCATACATGACTGCTGGAAAAATCATAGCTTTGACTCTACGGACCTTTGTTGGCAAAGCTTTTTAATATGCAGACTGTCTAGGTTTGTCATAGCTTTCCTTCCAAGGAGCAAGCGTCTTAATTTCATGGCTGCAGTCAGAATCCACAGTAATCTTGGAGCCCAAGAAAAGAAAATCTGCCATTGCTTCCACTTTTTCCCCATCTGTCTGCCATGGGGTGATGGGACCAGATGCCTTGATCTTTGTTTTTTGAATGTTGCATATGCATTTTTATTACTTTGTCTTAATTTGGTTAATGCATTTTATGATATATAATTTTCTCTATTTTTCCTGTGTAAGCATCAGCAGTTAGGAAATTTAGTGAACTAATTCAAAGACAGTAGTTTTTCTTGGTCATTAGCTTTCCTTCGATATCCAGTACCCTCAAGAGACGTAAGTAATAGTATTTTGTGGTCCTTGTGCTGAAGTGGCCATTATCTCTCTATATGCTCTGCTCATCTGTATCGAAACAGTAAGTAGAGAGAAGTGCTTACTGAAAATTTTAGAATAGAATAGTAGTAAGTAGCACATGAGAAACAACATTTAAGTCATGTTGTGATCTCTTGTTTTCAGTAGAATCAAATGGGATTTAACAATCTTGTTATAATAAAAAGATTCAAATTCACTTATTTTGACTTGCTATAAATTACAGAAATACCCTAAGAAACTTTATTTCAGACTTCCTGTATACATGTAAACTAGCATGAATCTGGGGAACCTGGAGAGATAATTTCTAAAGATTCTGAGTTTAATTGCATTTTAGTGTTTTTAATGATATTACCAGCATAAGTGAATTTATTATGTGATTTTTCAGAAAGAAGTTGAAACCTTCTTACCTTGATTCTGATTGTTTATAATTTGTAGCTGAACTGTCTGAGTGGGAACTTTGGACCATCTTAGGAAAAAAAAAAAAAACACCACCACAATAGTTCCCTCAGAACTATTTCTAAAAAAATTGAATTATTTTATGTAGATTAAATAACAGAAAAGAGCTGGCTTCATCCCAGTCACCAATACTCATTACCAAAAAAAGAAGAAATAAGTAGATGATTAAAGTAAAAGAACTAAATGTTGGCCTTTTAAGATGCGCTGAGCATCCAGAGAGACCCTCTAACTGACACCTTTTTGTAAGACTTTTTATAGTAAAATTCCTCGTGGTTCTATCTGTGATAAACATCTCATTTTCTTTCTTCCTTTTGAACCTATAAATAAGTTGTAAGAACTAATTTATTATAAATATTACATACTCATTATTTGCCTTTAATAGACACGTATTTATGAGTCTTCTGTTTTTCTATTAATTATAAAATCTTTAGAAAGAAAAGCTGTGCCTTAGTACTGCCTTTGTGACCTTTCTTTGTATCTAATAAACTTCACTGTACAGAGCCACTCTGTGATTGTTGTTGAGCTACAGTGGTAGTGAAATTGTTTGCAAAGTCACAGTTTCCTGAGCTAGTTGAGGGTTATTTCAGGAGTTTGGGGGAGAAAAGAAGACATCAAAGTCTTCAGTAGTGTCACCTCATCCTTCTATTTGTGTGACACCTAGAAAGTTTAAATTAAACCTCTTGGACCATTATAGCCAGTTCATCAGTAATTTTGAGTAAGATGATGTAAGTGAAATGAAGTGAAATTGTTCAGTCATGTCCGACTCTTTGCAACCCCATGGACTGCAGCCCACCAGGTTCCTCCATCCATGGGATTTTGCAGGCAAGAGTACTGGAGAGGGTTGCTGTTTCCTTCTCCAGGGGATCTTCCTGATCCAGAGATTGGACCTGGGTCTCCCGCATTGTAGGCAGACGCTTTACCGTCTGAGCTACCAAGGAAGCCCAAGATGATGTAACAAGGTGCCAATCTATTATATCTTTTCCCAAGATTTAATCATTGTCAACTCCTAATAACTGGAAATGAGCATCCACTTTTTGACATAACCACCAGAATACTTTTAAGGCACCTCATAAACCATGTTAAAGTCTCAAATATTAACTCAGAATTTAATGCTAAACTTTGGAGGAATAAAACTGTTTTAATGCCTCAATACTACTTGGAAACTCCTGAAAAAAAGTATTATCGTAACCATTAATTTACTTAAATTGTAGTTTTTGCCTTGATTTTTAAAGAATTAAATTTAGACTATTCATACTTCAAGTGCAGTCAGTATTAAATTTTGAGTGGTTTATTTGAGATCGTCATTAAATTCATACTGCCATCAAGGAATTATAAGTCTTAATTAAAGGTGACTCTTGATTGACTCATGAGTAATGAGGAGTAACAGAGCTATTGAAATTAAATACAGTAAGCTAAGTAAAATGAAATTTTCTTCCAAATTTTAGGGGACCTAATAGCATTCTTAAAAGCAGTCTTGGTTTTCTTAGTTGGGAGAGATTCCTTTTTAGTTACGGAGAAATCTGAGAGAGCTGTTACTTTAAATGTTCAGAGCAAACTAACACTTGTTTTCTGAGAACAGACTGCTTATTAGTGAATTTAATTTTACATAGACATTAATAATCAAATTAAATTAGTGAATTTAATTTTACATAGACATTAATAATCAAACTTTACTTTGAATTTGGTTATTTAGTTTTAATTTTCATCTCAGCAAATTCTTAAAGTTATTTTGACATGTTAAATATAAAAATTAGTAAATGCCACACATGAACTTTTGAGAGAGTAATGTAAATGATACATTATTTTAGATAAATGTTGCCTATATGTTTGAATTTACAGTGTTCATTCATTCATTCAGTGAATTACAGTAAACCATGGTCAATGATTTTTTTTTTTTAGTCTCTTCCTAAGTAGATTCAATTATGGTTAAATGAAGCTGACCTAAATGGAGTATTGCTTTAGGCAGCCTTTTTCATATTGTGATGTGTGCAGTGAGGCCTCTATGCCTACCACAATGCCTGACTTAGCGTCAGAGAATAATAGGGATTAATAATAGAGATCAGTAGAGATTAATTTAGTACTATCTGTTACTGCCTGTTAACATGAAATCACTATGGGAAGACTAACTCAGGCTGCTGATTATTATCAAATGTTCCAAACGTATTGGGACACCAATCTTGCATCCTGGAATTTCCAGGATCATCCTGATTTTACATATTCATGCTTCAGTGTCACTATGTATTTTGGGCTCCAAGATCACTGCAGATGGTGACTGCAGCTGTGAAATTAAAAGACACTTGTTCCTTGGAAGGAAAGTTATGACCAACCTAGACAGCATATTAAAAAGCAGAGACATTACTTGGCCAACAAAGGTCCATCTAGTCAAAGCTATGGTTTTTCCAGTGGTCATGTATGGATGTGAGAGTTGGACTGTGAAGAAAGCTGAGCACCGAAGAATTGATGCTCTTGAACTGTGGTGTTGGAGAAGACTCTTGAGAGTCCCTTGGACTGCAAGGAAATCCAACCAGTCCATCCTAAAGGAGATCAGTCCTGGGTGTTCATTGGAGGGACTGATGCTGAAGCTGAAACTCTAGTACTTTGGCCACCTGATGTGAAGAACTGACTCATTTGAAAAGACCCTGATGCTGGGAAAGATTGAGGGTGGGAGGAGAAGGGGAAGATGGGATGAGATTGTTGGATGGCATCACCGACTCGATAGACATGAATTTGAGTAAGCTCCAGGAGTTGGTGATGGACAGGTAGGCCTGGCGTGCTGCAGTTCATGGGGTCGCGAAAAGTCAGACATGACTGAGTGACTGAACTGAATTGAGCTGATCCCCATTTTGGGGCCTTCCTTGGTAACTCAGCTGGTACAGAATCTACGTGCAATGCAGGAGACCCTGGCTTGATTCTTCAGTGGGGAAGATCCCCTGGAGGGGAGGGCATGGCAACCCATTCCAGCATTCTTGCCTGGAGAATCCCCATGGACAGAGGAGCCTGGCAGGCTACAGTCCATGGGGTCACAAAGAGTTGGACATGACTGAGCGGCCAAGCCCAGCACAGCATCCCCAGTTTTGAGACTTCCTTGCATTTTCCCAAGCCTTTTCTCTAACTTCTTAATAGCCTTTTCTATTTCTAAGTACATGGGGGAGAAGGGAGCAACAGAGGATGAGATGATTAGATGGCATCACCGACTCAATGGACATGAGTTTGAGCAAACTCCAGGAGACAGTGAAGGACAGGGAAGCCTGGCGTGCTGCAGTCCATGGGGTCACAAAGAGTTGGACATGACTGAGCGGCCAAGCCCAGCACAGCATCCCCAGTTTTGAGACTTCCTTGCATTTTCCCAAGCCTTTTCTCTAACTTCTTAATAGCCTTTTCTATTTCTAAGTACATGGGGGAGAAGGGAGCAACAGAGGATGAGATGATTAGATGGCATCACCGACTCAATGGACATGAGTTTGAGCAAACTCCAGGAGACAGTGAAGGACAGGGAAGCCTGGCGTGCTGCAGTCCATGGGGTCACAAAGAATCTGACATGACTTAGCGACTAAAGAACAAATAGTCTGTTCATTGTCTTAAAAAAAACTGCAGTGATATAGCACAAACCATATACATGTACTTTTAGTGCTACAAGTTAAAATTGATTAGAAATACTAAATTAAATTCACGAACCTTACAATGACAAAAATTAAGAAACTTAAAAAAAAAATGGAAAAACATTCTAAAGGCTTTGCTTTGGACAAAGTAGTCAAGACCCCAGTTTATCCCTGGGTGAATTGACCTTAGTCATTTGATCTAGAGCCACTGAATTACTCCATTTTCTTATAGACACACAGGACTCTTTCACCCTTTCTGCATTTGCAGTTGGTCAGATGAGTTTCCACAGTTACCAAGCTACCATATTACAGTTTCTTGTACCTGGGCGTGATGGTAGTCATGGTTACCGCTCTGTTTCCCCAGAGACTTGCTGTCGGCACTGGCTCAGTTAGGTTGTGGCGTGATTCCAGATTTATTTTGTTGATTCTTTGACACATTATCTAAACAAGATGTTTGTCCCTTCAGTGTTGTGTTCTCTTTTTGCTTACCTGCTGCTAAGTCACTTCAGTTGTGTCCGACTCTTTGCAGCCCTGTGGACTGTAGCCTGCCAGGCTCCTCTGTCCATGGGATTTTCCAGACAAAAATACTGGAGTGGGTTGCCATTTCCTTCTCCAGGGGATCTTCCCAACCCAGGGATCAAACCTGCATCTCTGGTTTCTCTTGCATTAGCAGAAGGGCTCTTTACCACTAGCGCCATCTGAGAAGCCCTTTGCTTTCCTGACACTTACTTAATTAGAAGTATGTGCAGGGCAAGCAGTTAGCCTGTTGTTCATTCAGTATTTTTAATGCATTGCTTGCTCTTTGGGAATCTGATTCTGAAAAGAAGTAAGCCCCAAAGTGAAAGGTGTTTCTCTGGGTGTATAAATTAAAAAATTATTTTTATAGTTTTGACTAAATGGTATTTTATTATTGAGGAGTATGGGGGTGGAACTTATCTAGAGAGGTACTTTGGTTTGAATCATTGATGCTGCCATGCAAATGTTTTTCAAAAATCATTAAGCTTGTTAAAATCATTTGCATATTTTCAAAAATGCACAATTCTCTTTACCTCTGTGTGCTGATTACTAGCAAATACGTATGTAATATATTCAAGGTTATCTCTTGTGATGACTTCCTGTAGGTCTGTTTCTTATTTTTCAAGAGTCCAAGCTTAAGTTCATTTACCGTTCCTATGATTACATAGTTACTTCTTTGGTTTTTCCTCAGAACTAAACTCCTTGATGATTTTGTATTGTTCTATTGGTTTGGGGAGTATAATTTTTCTTTGTAACTTTAGAAAACAGAGCTAGGATCAGAAGATGAAGGCCATAGGAGCACAGATTTGAATACTCAGTATAAAGAAGACCTATCCAGTAGTTAGGGTCTGTCTGATAATGGGGCTGATATCTTAAAAGTAATACATATTTCCCCATGGGCCTTGTTGGGAAAAGGACTCAGCTGATGTCTTTTATTGTATGTTACAGGAATAATTTCTAAATTCTGAGTAAAGTTGAATTTTAAGGCCCATTCTAGTCCTATCTGTTGATTTTTTTTTTCTCCTAAGTAAATAATATTGGTGTTAGGTTGAAAAACAACATCAGTGTTACTTGGGACCAGTGTTCTACACAGATGTTTCAATTTGATTCTGAGCATATTATTTTACTATATGATTAGTTTGTTAATGAGTTACTAAAATTACTAACATTAGAGGTAACTGACTATTCGTGTTTTCACTGAGTTTGATTTCAAGATCTATTTCCATGTAGTTTTATTGAGTCTTCATTAAAAGCAATTTGACAAAGGAAAAATTACTTTAAAATTTTTCACCCTTTTTTAAGGAAAAAAAAGATTTTCTTCTTAAAATGCAAATTATACATTGTTTTATGGTTGGTTTTCAATTAATGACTGACTGCCCACATAGATTCTTGAAGCTTAAAATACACTTTGAATGAAATCTTTACAGTGGCTTTAACTACAATGAATAAATGATGAAATATAAAACTTGGTAACTGCAGAATATTTCATGTATATAAGTAGCTTCAGAAGAAAGAGAATTTAAAGGTCTTTGAAAGGGAATACTTAGCTTTATAATGATTCCTATTTTAAATTCATTGGCACTTTACAAAGGTAATAGTCTCAATTTCAAATGTTTGGTGGGCATTAATTATTTAGGCTGTCTATCTTGTTTATTAAAAGAAATGCCATGTAAATATATTTGTTTGAAACATTTTAAGTGCTTTATTGCTGGTACATGTATTCCCATGGAAACCACAAATACCCCTTTTGAAATACAATGTAAAATAATAGCTTTACGTTTAAGTAGAACCTGAGACATTATAGACTATATTTGAGAAAAGCTGCAAAGTTGAACCGTTTTGCTGTGGTTACTTCTTGCTGAGATAGGAATTGCATGTAAAGCTGTAAAGACATGTGTATGTGTACATGCAGTTTACAAAACAAATTAATTATACTATATCACAAAGATGCAGAGTAGAAAAGGAAGAAAGTGATGAATTAGGCTTCATTAGAGTTAAATTGTTTGATGTTCGAAAGACATCAGTAAGAAAACAAAGGCAAACCAGAGGTGGAAAAAAATATTTGCAATACATATATCAGACAAAAGAATTCTATCCAGAATAAATAAAGAAATCTTGCAACTCAATAACAGGAAGAAAACAAACAACCCTATTTTTAAAACGTGGACAGAAGTTTTGTTCAGTTATCCCTCAGTATGGGGGGTGGGGGAGAAATTGGTTCCAGGACACCCTGCAGATACCAAAACCTGCAGATCCTCAAGTCCCGTGTGTAAGATAGCATAGCATCTGCACATGACCTATGTACATTCTCTCATATACTTAAATCCTCTCTTTACTTTATAATTACATTGTACTTAGTACAATACAAACACTTTGTAAGTATTTGTAAATAAGAGTTAATACTGTGTAAATAGTTACCAATGTGTGGGGAAATTAAAGTTTTTCATTTTGGAATTTTCTGGAAAATTTTTTCAAATTTTTTTCTATCTGTGGTTGGTTGAATCCTCATATGGGGAACTCACAGTTATGAAGGGCTGACTGTATAGACATTTCATCAAAGAAGATGTGCTAATGGCTAATTTGAACTTTAAATTTTATGTTTACTTTTGTATTTGTTTAGTTTCTATCAGTTCAGTTCAGTTCAGTCGCTCAGTCGTGTCCGACTCTTTGCAGCCCCATGAACCACAGCACTCCCTATCCATCACCAACTGCTGGAGTCCACCCAAACCTATGTCCATTGAGTCGGTGATGCCATCCAACCATCTCATCCTCTGTCGTCCCCTTCTCCTCCTGCCCTCAATCTTTCCCAGCATCAGGGTCTTTTCAGATGAGTCAGTTCTTCACATCAGGTGGCCAAAGTATTGGAGTTTCAGCTTCAGCATCAGTCCTTCCAATGAACACCCAGGACTGATCTTCAGGATGGACTGGTTGGATCTCCTTGCAGTCCAAGGGACTCTCAAGAGTCTTCTCCAACACCACAGTTCAAAAGCATCAATTCTTCAGTGCTCAGCTTTCTTTATAGTCCAACTCTCACATCCATACATGACCACTGGAAAAACCATAGCTTTGACCAGATGGGCCTTTGTTGACAAAGTAATGTCTCTGCTTTTTAATATGCTGTCTAGGTTGGTCATAGCTTTCCTTCCAAGGAGTAAGTGTCTTAATTTCATGGCTGAAGTCACCATCTGCAGTGATTTTGGAGCCCAGAAAAATAAACTCAGCCACTGTTTCCACTGTTTCCCCATCTATTTGCCATGAAGCAATGGGACTGGATGCCATGATCTTCGTTTCCTGAATGTTGAGCTTTAAGCCAACTTTTTCACTGTCCTCTTTCACTTTCATCAAGAGGCTTTTTAGTTCCTCTTCACTTTCTGCCACAAGGGTGGTGTCATCTGAATATCTGAGGTGATTGATATTTCTCCTGACAGTCTTGATTCCAGCTTGTGCTTCCTCCAGCCCAGCACTTCTCATGATGTACTCTGCATATAAGTTAAATAAGTTAAATAAGCAGGGTGACAATACACAGCCTTGATGTACTCCTTTTCCTATTTGTAACCAAGAATTGATGCTTTCAAACTGTGGTGTTGGGGAAGACTCTTGAGAGTCCCTTGGACTGCAAGAAGATCCAGCCAGTCCATCCTGAAGGAGATCAGTCCTGGGTGTTCATTAGAAGGACTGATGTTTAAGCTGAAACTCCAATCCTTTGGCCACCTGATGCGAAGGGCTGACTCACTGGAAAAGACCCTGATGCTGGGAGGGATTGGGGGCAGGAGGAGAAGGGGACAGAGGATGAGATGGTTGGATGGCATCACTGACTCAATGGACATGAGTTTGGGTGAACTCCAGGAGTTGGTGATGGACAAGTAGGCCTGGCGTGCTGCAGTCCATGGGGTTACAAAGAGTTGGACACGACTGAGAGACTGAACTGACCTGAACATTTGTTCTCCTTAAATCTGTGGATACTTTCCACTATAGTGTGCAAGGAAATGCTAGAATTTTACCTTAATTTAGTGTTGTCTATTTTGGGGCCTGGATTTCAGGCATCTAATCAGACTGTTGCAGTTACTACCAGCTACTCAGTATATTGAATCAAAAATACTGATTTAGTACCATATTTATAAACATGTTCTGTTTGATTCAGTATTATATTCCTTCTACCTGACTCAAAACTGTTTGTATCTACTTCCAGGTTCTAGGAATTCTAGCTTCTGAAATTTTTATCTCTAAAGCTGGCAAAAAAAAAAAAAACCTGGAAAAATCTTGCATTTTGGGAGGCGACACTTAGTAGTTTACATTAGGTATATTGATGCAGAAAATGAAGCAATTCCTTAAAAAGGAAAAAAAAACCAACTAAAAGAAAATAGTTGGCACTTACAGCATGTTACATAGAAATCTCCTAAAGTAAATCTACCATGTAGATTTCATTATGTATGTTAATTTTTTCCCACATTATCATAGGCAGCAGTGCTTCTAAAGTTTATCCCACTGTGTAATAGGGTTCCCTTTTCTTCAACTTCAACAGCATTTTCCTTAACCTTCCTTAAATGCACACCAAAAGTCTCCTTGAAATCCTGGAAGCTTCGCTAGCTGTCTTCTCCAACACCCTTCCAACTGTTGTATTTTCTTTATCTGTTCTTCCATCAATGAACATTGAGGTTATTTCCTTTTCTTGGCTATTGTGAATTATGCTTCAGTGAACATTGGAATGAGAGAGCGATCACTTTGAGATTCATATTTCAATTCCTTTGGATGTATACCCAGAAATGGGATTTCTGGATATTATGGTGCTTCTTTTTTTAATTATAAAACTTGTGTATTGTTTTCCATAGTGCCTGTACCAGTTTACATTCCCACTAGCAGTATACATGAGTCCCCTTTTCTCCACATTCTCACCAGCATTTGTTATCTCTTGTCTTTTTTCTAATAGCTGTTTTAACATATGTTATTTATTTTTTGCTATTGAGTTGTGTGAGAACCTCTTACCTTTTAGATATTAACCCTTTATTGGATATAGGTTTGTCAGTATTTTCTTTCATTTCATAGGTTGCCTTTTCAATTTCCAGAGGTTGCCTTTTCATTTTCTTTAACCGCGCAGAAGTTTTTAGTTTTCTTTGCTGTGCAGAATCTATTTATTTTCGCTTTTGTGGCCTTTGCTTGCACTGTTAAATCTAAAAAGTCATGGTCAAGAATAATTATTTCTTCTAGAAGTTTCTTTAAGTCCTTATTAATTCATTTTGAGTTGATTTTTGTGTATGGTGTAAGATAGTGGCCCAGTTTCATTCTTTTCCCTGTGGCTGTCCAGTTTCCCCAGTACCATTTATTGAAGAAAATACAGTTTCCTCATCATATATTCTTGGCTCCTTTGTCAAAATTAACTGACCATATTATTAACTGACCATATATTGGCCATATAACTGGCCATATATTCATGAATTTATTTCTGCTTAGTTGTATTCCCTTGATCTATGTGTCTATTCTTACATCATTACCATACTATTTTGATTACTATACCTTTGTAATATAGTTTTAAATCAGAAAGTTTGATGTTTCTGGCTTTATTGTTCTTGGGCTACTCATGGTCTTCTGTAGTTTCATATAGATCTTAGAATTTTTAAAGCATTTTTGTGAAAAATGCCATTGGAATTTTGACAGGAATTGCATTAACTGTCAGTTGCTTTGGGTAGTGTGAATGCTTTAACAGTGATAATTCTTCTGACCCATGAACATAGGATAACTTTCCATTCATTTGAGTCATCTTCATTTCTTTCATTAGCATCTTGTAGTTTTCAGTATATTCACTTCCTTGGCTAAGTTTATTCCTAAGTATTTTTTGGTTTTGATGCTATTATAAATGGAATTTTCTTTATTTCTTTTTCAAATAGTTCCTTGTTCTATGGAAATGCAACTGATTTTTGTATATTGAGTCTGAATCCTGAAACTATTGAATTCATTTATTAATTAAAAGTTTTTTTGGTGGAATCTTTAGGATTTTCTATATACACTGATCATATCATCAGCAAACAGAGATGATTTTACTTCTCTTTGCAAATTTGGATGCCTTTCTTTTCTTCCCTGTTATTCTGGCTAGGACATCTAGTCTACTGTTCTGTATGATTGGTGAGAGTAACCTTGTCTTTGTTCCTGATCTTGTGATTTTAATTAAAATATACTTCTTTTTTGTTGTGAATCCATTAAGAAAGTATTGTAACTAAACTATTTTTAATACGTTTGTCCCTTTTCCCTTAAACTAGAGTTAAGTGTTAACATACCTCCATATTTCAGTAGTTAGAGTATTCTGAATACTATGTATACTTACTGTTACGGTTACATGCATATATTTTTGTTTTACCTCACCATTTCTGGTGGACAGCTTTGCTGGGTAAATCATTCTTGGTTGGCAGTTTTTTTTGTTGTTTTTTTTTTTTCCTTTTAGCACTTTGAATATATTATGCCACTCTCTTGGCCTGTAGAGTTTTTTCTGCAAAACCCACGTCCAGCATTATAGGGATTCCCTTTTGGAGAGAAATTTATTTCTTGTTGCTTTTTAAATTCTTTTTAATGTTGGTAGTTTTATTATTATGTGACTAAGAGTAAATTGTTTTGGATTGAAATTATGTGGTGAAATATTATCTTCATGAACCTGGATGTCCAAATTTCTCCCCAGGTTTGGGATGTTCTGAGCCATTATTTATTTAACTAGGTTTTCTGCCTCTTTGTCCCTCTTTGCCTTATGGGACTCCAGTGGGGCATGGATTGTTTCTCTTAATGGTATTCCACAAGTCCAGTAGGCTTTCTTGATTCCTATTCATCCTTTTCAGGTCCTCTGAGTGAATAACTTCAGCTGATCTGCCTTCATAAGAGAGGGACCATATTGTGGCCCTCGGACAGGCCAGGCATGATGGCGCTTAGGCTCAGGTTGCTCGAGTCACCGCATCAACCACCAGGTGGTCCTTGGTGAGCCCCATGAGGGGTCTGCAGCGGTGCGGTTTGCAGCCAGGGATGGCAGCCAGGGAGCAGGCAGTCGTGGCCCGAGAAGGGAGCGTGCATACAGCAGACTGCAGGGGCCCAGCTGTAGGTGCCTGCGTAGCAGACACTGGTTACAGACACGACACGTGTGTAGTGATGGAGGCCAAGGCAGGCAGTCAGCCCCAAGGGTTGGGTCAGCTGTGGACGCACTGGCAGTTGGCCCCGAAGGCACCCGTGGGGCCCTTGACGGTCTGTGTGTACTTCTGTGGTCGCAGGGTCTTGCTCCAGGGCATACAGGTGCATAGAGGGCAGCGCTGACGAGGGGTGGGTGTGCACCATCAGGACGCAGGTGCTCAGGCAGAGTTCCTGGCCCCAAGCACATAGGCGTGATGGGAATCGGCCAAGGGGGTCTAGCCTGGTGTCTTCAGCCATAGAGGCCTGGGCTGGCTGCCAGCACGGATCCTGGACTCCAGAAGAGACAGGGAGGGGAGGGATTTGGGCAGGACTCATGCACGGAGGCGCTTGGTTGGCTACAGTCCCCGGGATCGGAAAGAGTCGGACAGAACTGAAGCAACTTAGCGTGCAGCGCGGTCGCCAGGGGCCTGCAGACGCAGATACCCTGGGGTGGAAAAGGTTCAATCTAAGGGTTTCATGACGGCTGTGTTGACTGTCGGTTTCTTCGGTGGCAAGAGTTGCTGGGTTCCTCCGCGGAGCAGGTTGCTGGAAGGTGTGGCCGCCCCCGCGGTGTGGCTCTCGTCCGCTCGGCGGCCCCCGTTCTCCTTCTGCGTTCCTAGTCCTTTCTCTGCATCTCAGCTGTGCCGGCCTCTGGGCGCCGTGAAACGGGCGAAGATCCTGCGTGTGGTGCCCCACAAGGTCAGGGAAGCTGGTCGTTCACCAGCCCCTCCGTTCCCCAGGGCGAGGAGCGCGTTCTAGCTGGAAGTGCGCTCTTGGCGCTGAGCGGCGAAGGCCTGGGGGTGGGACGATGCAGGCGAAATGAAGTTTTGTTCTTCCTTCCTTTTCCTATAGTTGCTCTCAAGTGTTTTTGTTCCACTTTGTTGCTGAAGTTTCTTAAGTGGGCTCCTGAGCTCTCTCAGAGCTGTTTTTGTTTGTGATTAGTTGTCTGAGTTTTTTTCTTTTTGTAGGGAGCTAGTGGCTGGGTTCTCCTACTCAACCATCTTGGTGATATAGCACTACCCAAAATGTTTGATGTTTTAAAAGCAAAATGCTTGGCAATATTTGATACTGTGATATTGTCCATGAGCACTCTTTCCCCTAGCAAACTGTGCACAAAGGTAAGTAAAATACACTATCATAGAAAAGTACTAGATTTCTAAGCATGGTTACCAAAGCGTATTTTAAAGTTGTTTATGATTATTCTATTTACTTAGCTTCTAGAGTCTAGTGTGAAGATTTACTTTTCCCTTAAAATTCTCAATGATAGGTACATATGACTAGGTACTGGAGAGATATCTAGAATCTTGAACTAAGAATTAAGGAAATAGTTTTACATTCAGCTGCAGTGATTAATTTGGAAATGTAATTTTTGTATGTCTAAAACATGTATTAGATGACTCCCCAAGAAGTAGAAATTAATGGGTATGTGGATTTTTATTTTGATGGTTATTCCCCACAGATTTGTACTGGACACCAGTGTATACTGCCAGCAATAGTAGATGAGAGGAAAACACATCTTTTAGTTCATTTATTAGCTTGTTCTGTGTTTCCATTACTACTGTACTTTGTTTAGGCTCTAAATGATATGCTGGTGAGTTGAAAATGTTCTTGTGCATACAGTTTTTCCTTTCTCCAGAGTGTCAATTCTCATGTACTAATGTATTGGTTAAATTAGGGTGTTTATATTAAAAAAATCCTTTTAAACTTTTTTTTCTTTATTTTCTTTATTTAATGTTGAAAAATATATCCCTTATTCATCTTTCTTGGGCATGGATATGGAGAAAGCTGAAAGGTAGAAGGAGACAGTGTTAAGTGGGGAGGAAGTAGGTTGGTGATAGAGTTATAGTTTTCATTGAATTATTGTTTGTGAATACTATCTGTTATTTGTAGAGCGCTACTCATATGCCAGGCTCTGTTGTAAACATTCACATGAGCCATCTCATTTAATCCTTATAGTCACCTTGAGGCAGGAATTACTATTTTCCCATTTTATGGATGAGGAAACTAAGGCTTGGAGGGGTGAGTTTACCCAAGGTGATTGCTAGTGAAGGGCTTCTAGGCTAGGGCTCTTGTCCTTGGTGCCTGCAAACCAACAGAATACATGTTAATACTGCCTGTAATCGTTAGAGTTCACATACAGTTTGCATTTGTTAAATGCACGGCATTGTCTTAACTGCTTTATATCATGAATTTATGTACCCCCCGTAACAACCTTGTGAGGCACTTGCTCGTATGATCCTCATCTTTCACACGAGCACACTCAGGCTCAGAGCTTAAATAACCTTGCCAGTGTCCCCAGCTGTGGAAGCCCAGAGCAGAACCCAGGCAGTCCAGCGTGAGAGTCACACTGTGTCACGGATACTGGAAAGATCACTGGCCTGGGAGCCAAGATACACGGATCTGGATTTGCGTCCCGGTTGGATCATGGGTGAATCCTTGGGGAAGCCCCTTTATTTCTGTGGCACTCTGTACCCTCATATGTGAAAGCAGGGCATTTGTCTCTGGATGACTCCCGAGGTAACATGACTTCTTTCGGTAACATTTTAGAATTCCTCAGATGAAAAGGGCTAAGCCAGGCTGCTGCTTTGAATTCACCAGTTATTAAGGACAATCTTAGACTTTAGCAGCTATGTTGTTCCACAGCCTCTGAGAATACACCTAGGAGATGCTCGGCTGCTGCAGCCATCACATTGTCCTCTCGCAGCACGTCGGGTGCCTTTGCAACTCCGCAGAACAGAACGCAGTACCTCAGTGCATGTTGCCATTTGAAAGCTATTTATAAGAAGATATCATATGACCCCGCTTCACATATGGGTGGAACTTCCTAAGGAAAAAAAACTCTTAAATTAAAAACAGTTGATGTATGTATGTATGTCATCTCCTGCTAAGAAAAAATGTTTAGCTACAATGTGACATGCATGCATTTTCTCAGAACAATTCACTTCGTTATCCAGCCCTGTTAAAGATCTGTTGCATACATTTGTAGCCAAGTTCTTGAGGTAGATTTTTTTCCCAACATTTCACAAAATAGGGAAACATTCAGGCATTTGCTGGCATTAGTCATCTAATAATTCTAAGCCATCTCTTCTTGTTTTGAAGTGAATGCAGATTCAACCAGACTGACTTTTAAAAACATAAGAGTGGAGGGCTTTCTGCTGTTACACCTCCTTTTTCTTTTGGGTACTTGCCAAATTCTGGATGAGGAAGGAGGAATATAAAAACAAGATCCTTTTATCTACTTCTCCACATATTTGGGGTCTGAAGTTAGCCTGGATTTTATTTCTTAGAAATTTGGATTACCTAGGTTCTTTATGTACTTAGTTTTGGAAAAAGTGTATTTCTCCAAAACATACTAAATATAAGATAATGCAGTATTCAAAACTGACTTTAGAAGAAGAAAATTAATGACTTTAGAAGGAGAACATTCAAGTTAGTCTTTAGGATCAGTTATTGAACGTGATAAGAAGTAGAACTTTCATTCTTAATGGTGCTGTGATATCTGTTAGAAAATTTTCTACCCACAAATTGTTATCAGAGGCTGTTTTTCCTGTTGGCCTTTTTCTTTGATCTGCCAGATACCATGCACTTTGGTTGGAGGCCTCATTTGTTCTATGAACAGAGTAAAGCACCTCAACTTACTGTGAAATCCTGCGTAATTCTCTCTGAGAACCTTTGTCTGTCCTAACTCTCACTGCTGAGTTTGCCCCAGTCCTTTTGGAACTAAAAATGAGATTCTAGCAAAGCAGTCTGAGCTGCTTTGGAGGAAAAGTGATGGAAGATTTTTAGAGCGTTTAAGGCACTTTACATTGAGTATGTTCTTTCTTCTGTTCCAAGCAACTTAGAAATGCAACATTAAAAAAACAAAACAAAACAGGCTACAGTCAGAAGCAGACATTATGCCTTTCCTTGAATACACAGATGGTGCTTACTCTCTTTGATGTGTTACCCATTCTGAGTCTGTTAGGAAAACATGACTCCTCTTCCAAGTGCACGCCCCTCTTCTTTAATATAACATGCTTCATCTCGGTGAGCAAGGAAAGGCTTTACAGGACCGCCAGATGCTCTTCACCTTCACGTGAGCAGTGGTGTTTTCCTCCATGTGATAACATTTAACCCCTCCCATTTTGTTGCATCTTGTGAATTTCAGGCCAGCAGCATTCACCCCTTCTGGATCTTTGGCCTGTAATCACGCATGATCCTTTCGATCAGAATTCTTTGATTCAGCTCTGATTCACCTTAATCTTTCATGGGGGCCTGTAAGATGTCACCCATCTTTGGGGGCACAGCAGCCTTTTCCCTTCTACTGCTCCTCCCCAGCTTCACAATTGCTTCAATGTCTGTAATATGAGCTGCTCACTCACCCCCCTGATAGCCCTCCCTGGGGATTTTACAGTCTTTGTGCACTCCTTAAGAACTAAACTATCATTTTCCCCCTTAGTAATGTGCTCCTTCCTACAATTGAGTGAGTATTCATTTCTTCTTTCATTGTGCTTTTGAAAAATCTATGTTGTTTTCCTGGATGGAATGTGATTTTTTTTGTGATTCAACTCAATCTGTAGTAATAATCTCTGCTATTAACCACATTGTTTTCTTTTCATGGACGAATATACCTTCTGCCCCATAAACCTTAAATGAAGTACGTGACCTACATTTGCTCTTTTTTCCTCTTATTGTCTCTTTTTTCTACATGCCTGCAGCACCCACAGACTTGGTTTACAGCTATAGGTCTGTTGGTGTTTTCTGCCTCCTCTCACTTCTCCTCTGCACTCCCTGCTATTGGTCAAATCCCAGATTCTCCTGTGCTCACCATCAGCATGCTCAGCATCATTGGTTAGACTGATGTTTCCTGGCCCTGCTGTCTATAACTTAGAATCTGAGGGGCTCTGGAGGCTTGCGACTCAGTCTGGTGGTCTGTGGTCAGACCTCATACCCTCAGTGTGGTCAGATGCGTCCCCCCACCCCACCAATAACGTCTGGGTTCTCACTAATAGTGTTTAACCTCCACCTCTCCACAGCTTTATCTTGATTGCTCTAGCCTCTGAACTTCTGACATTCTGACGATGTGTATTATAGGTCCACAGTCTGTTATCTACATTTGTAAATATCTCCAGGCAGTTAACTTTTTTTAAACTCATTCTGCACCAAAATCTGACCTGAACTGCTGACTCTCATGAAGCTATACATAATCATCCCTTTCTTCACTTAATGTGAATGCTCGTGTTTCCATTGCAAAAATATTTGTATGCTTGATTATGGAGTTCTATACCAAGCTCTTCAGGAGGCGTTTTATAAATACATGGAATAAGTATATATCACCTTTCTAAAAATCTGAAAAATTCTGAATTCTAAAAAATGCATGCATGCTCAGTCGCTTTAGTCATGTCCAACTCTTTGTGGCCCCATGGACTATAGCCCACCAGGCTCCTCTGTCAGTGAGATTCTCCAAGCAGTACTGGAGCGGGTCGCTATGCCCACCACCGGGGGTCTTCCTGACCCGGGGATTGAACCTGAGTCGCTGCCTCCCCAGCACTGCGGGCAGATTCTTTACCGCTGAGCCACTTGGGGACCCCCAATCAAAAATATATCCATCCCTAAAACTTTCAGTTAAGAAACTGTGGCCCTGTAGTGATTTGAGGCTATGATCAGCTCAGATGGTTGTATATCTAAAGCACGGTAGGCACTGTGATAGAAGCATAAGATAGCTTTCCCACTTTTAGTTAGTTTGCATTCAAACTGTCTTGCTTTGTTTAACCATTCAGAAGACACATGAAGCAAGGTTGTAAATTCCTTGGGCAGGGGAATAGATAAGTTCTTTGGCATCCCTATTGGCAGAAAAATATCAATAACCTCAGATATGCAGATGATACCACCCTTATGGCAGAAAGCAAAGAAAAACTAAAGAGCCTCTTGATGAAAGTGAAAGAGGAGATTGAAAAAGTTGCCTGAAAACTCAACATTCAGAACACTAAGATCATCGCATCCAGTCCCATTACTTCATGGCAAATAGATGGGGAAACAATGGAAACAGTGACAGAGTTTATTTTTTTGGGCTCCAAAATCACTGCGGATGGTGACTGCAGCCATGAAACTAAAAGACGCTTGCTTCTTGGAAGGAAAGTTATGACCAACCTAGACAGCTTATTAAAAAGCAGAGACATTACTTGGCCAACAAAGCCGTCTAGTCAAGGCTCTGGTTTTTCCAGTAGTCATGTATGAATGTGAGAGTTGGACTATAAAGAAAGCTGAGTGCTCAAGAATTGATGCTTTTGAACTGTGGTGTTGGAGAAGACTCTTCAGAGTCCCTTGGACTGCAAGGAGATCCAACCAGTCCATCCTAAAGGAGATCAGTCCTGGGTGTTCATTGGAAGGACTGATGCTGAAGCTGAAACTCCAATACTTTGGCCACCTGATGCGAAGAACTGACTCATTTGGAAAGACCCTGATGCTGGGAGGGATTGGGGGCAGGAGGAGAAGGGGATGACAGAGGATGAGATGGCTGGATGGCATCACCAACTTGATGGACATGAGTTTGAGTAAACTCCAGGAATTGGTGATGGACAGGGAAGCCTAGCGTGCTGCAGTCCATGGGGTCGCAAAGAGTCAGACACGACTGAGCACCTGAACTGAACGGAACTGATTTGCAGAGTATTACTAATGATGAGGGCATTTCAGGACAGACTTGATTTCCAGACCATTTAGAGAGGACTAAAGTTTACCTCTGTGGAGATCAGTTCTCAGAAGCAGTAGAACTAAAACTTCCAGCAGCTCTCAGGCTAGGTAGGATTCCCTGACTTGATGGCACGTCTCAGGAGCCTTGTGTCTGAACCAACTGCCCAGAACCAGGGAAAGAGCTGCTGCTGCTTCGCATGGTGACCCACTCCAGTATTCTTGCCCAGAGCGTCCCCATGGACAGAGGGCCGCAAAGAGTCAGACGTTTCTGAGCGACTAAGCACCGCACAGCACAGCGGTGTTTCTCGCCTGACCCAGAACGGCGTCTCTCAGAAGCACATCTTAAACACTCACTTCTGACTCCAGGGTAGATTGGAGGTGTGCAAAAGATCCTTGACCTGTTGATGAGCTAAGCAACCTTATCTCCACCAGAAGGATCCTCCTCGTGTCATTTCTTCCGCACCCTCCCCCGTAAACCACCGGTGATGTGAACTCTGTTGCTATCATGGACAGTTCCGGTTGTGCTTAACCCAGGAGCTGGATTCCAGCTGAAGAAATCTTTGTGCAGGTTGCTCAAGACATGAGTGCCTGTGGGCAGAGAAATGCCAAACTAGGATTCTAGCTGCTTCTCTATTTCAAACAAAACTGCCTGCTTTGGGCTTTATATTCACAAAATTGCCATCCCTGAAGGTTAATATTAGCTTTCCATAGCAGGTGATTTCTCTTCTGTCTTGGCCTTCTTTACTGTTATTAGGTTACTTTCCTTTAGAAAAAGAAACAGTGTATGTTGCCTATGTATCTTTTTTTTCTTTTCAGGAAAATTCACAATTCTTACATTCAATCCAATGTAAGACCCCAAAGAAAAAATACATGTAATTATTAACTAAATATATTCAAAGATCCTTTAGATTGCTCATAGGAGAGTAATTATTTAGTGAACAGATAAAGACTTATTTATATTTCATTTTCTTCTGTTTTATTACACCCTCAATAGAATTGTAGATTATTGGTAAGGGAAATGATTCCTGTATTATTCTCACCTTTCGTCAGGAAGGAATATAAGAGTAGTGGTACTCTACATTTAATATATTATGTTTTGTTTCACAATCTAAAATATGTTCAGTGTTAAAGATTTTTGGGAGGCTCTTTTTACTTTTTAAAATCTATTTAAGCTAAGAATAGCATAACATTAACCACAGAAAGATTCTTATTAAAGTATCTTTTTTCCAGTGCCATGAGTTTAGGAATGATGAATTAAATGTAAGACTTGGGAAGGCCCATATTAGTAGTTTCTTGAGAGGAATTAGAATTTGATTTGTCAAGATAATATTTCTGTACATCGTGACTTGGAGTACAGTACTGTGCCTGATACAGAGGAGGTAGTTAACCCCTTCTTTGAGGGCGTTTGGGTGCATAGATGAATGTGTATCAGTAGCTCTGGATTGAAGGTTTAGCCTGTGGGCAAGTTTGGAGATAAAGTGGTATGCATGAATAACTGGCACAGCGTTACGGCAAAGGGCTGAAGAGAAAGATGCCCACTGACAGGGACAGCGTAGCGTTCCGGTGTTAAAATGTGCAGGTGTTTGTTAGTTGTGGACGTTAGCACACACAAATGCATAATCATTTGATTCATATCCTTCAATGAGTAGCATTAATGATGGGGGAGGACGTCTTAATATTGTACGTGAATGTCTTGTTTGCCTGCAGATAATTTTCCATCATCTGCCTTAGTTAGGCATTTGACTTTGCATACATATTACAATTTAGGTGAATTATCACTTTCTTTTGTAGTTTAAGGTAAGGATTATTAAGTAAGACCACAGCCAAGGCAAGGAACTTCATTAAAATGTGTCATGTCAGATTTTACTTTGAAAAATTAAAATCTAGAATGTATACTCAGTAAAAGTAATGCATTTGTTTACCAATGATAAAAAAGGAACACTGTCTTCCTTTTGGATAAGACAATGTTTTCAACAACTGCTAGGCTGTTATAATTCTGTGGGGACTTAAGAAAAACCCAAAGCTACCTTGTGGGATAAAACATCTGATATTCTCTCTTAGAAAAAGCCTCATGATTTAAGTCTGCATTTGAAAAGTTTGCCATGAGGATATTCTGTACCCATTTCTGTTTGTAATTGCCTCATTGCAATCCTTAACATTATAAATTAAGGGCCTGGACATTTCATTTTAAGGCGCTAACCATATCACTGAAGGGTATAAACCATAAATCAGGAGGGAAAATGCCCTTAGGTTAATTTTATAAAGTATTATCCCACAGCAAATGACCATTATGTGTTCAGCCCTGGGCTGGGGCAGATGAAAATTTAGGAGTCCTAGCTTGCTCAGGAAAAGCCCTACCTTTCTTTTTCCTCAATCGAGGCTGAAGCCCGAGCAGGAAGTAAAGTAACTTAAGCCGTAGTTTCTATTTGACCATTTCAGATGAAGATGACTCAGCAGGTGGCTAAACTGCCCCTACTGAGCATTACCAGCCCTTCCCCTCAGGTTTTTGTCCTCTCCCCTTTCACATGCCCATTGTATTCTTCCTTTTGAGTCCTCTTCTACGGTCAAATTAGGAAGAGACTGGATATACTCAGAGGAAGGGAGGCAAATTTGTGTGACGGTCTAAGACGCAGACTGAATTTGAATCTTCGCTCTTTGAACTTGGGAGCATTGCTTTAACTCTCTGAGCCTCAACTTCCTCATCTTTATTATAGGAACAGTGATAAAATCACCTTTAGGAGATGTACGTATAAGAATATGAGGACATTCAAAACTTATTGTACTACACTTGCCTTAAAGGGCAAGGAGTAGGGGAAATATCTTGTCAGTCCTTACGAGTTACACTTGTTCTTTTTACTATGCAGAGCCTTCTTCTCTTCCATTTACCTTAGACTCTTTCCTCCAGTCTGTCTTTATAAAATGTCTGAGTACTAAGGATCTAGAACCTATTTTCATGGTTTTCACACACTTTTTTTGAACCAGTTCAGACCTAACTGCGCCCTGTTTTTGTAGTTGGGCATTTAGACCCAAGGTTTCTAGTCCAGGCACAGGTTTCTCAACATACTCTAGCACCCAAGGCTTTTGTAGGGTCCGCTGACTGAGAGTGGGAGTCAGAACAGATCCTGTGTACGGATAGTACATCCACAAGTGTTCGCTGAGCATCTCCTCTGCTGAGTACCATGTAAGATTTGGGGGAAACCTCCCAGCCAACTTCTTAGAGTGCTAACAGGGAAGGGTTTATACAGTGGAGTTCATGGACAGAACATAGAAGTGAGCCTTACTCTCCCAATAATTAGCAAAGAGGAGTTACAGGCAAATAAAATATCAAGTCTTAGGGAATAAGATCCAGAGAGCCTTTATGCATTTAATCTGTATAATGTATAGTGCATCAATCATAATTGATTCTAGATACTAGAAACCTAAGAATTAACTAAAAATTAGTGAAAACAATTTCTCAATTTAAAAGGAAAAGATTGATTAATAATATAGCACCCCTTTGACATTCACCGAGGAAACATCCACAGGCTTTAGAGAAACCCTGCTTTCTTAAGTACCCCTATCTTTTATAGAATCCGTAAATGAGTTGAGAACAACAAAGACACAGCTTAGCAATTGCTGAGCTCATTAACTAGCTAAAGAACTATTCCATAACACAAATCTCTTCAGTCTGTATTCAAATTTGTTTCTCAACAAAAAGAAATTACAACCTGTCATAACCTTGTAAAATTCACTCCTGGATGGTTAAAACCAGCAGTGTTAAATCTGTAAATGCCAAGGGTCTACTATACTAATAAGAGACATTCATGTGAATAGCTTGAGCAATTATTGCAGAGAACAGTAATAATTATCTATCTCATTAAACAAGTGCCCAATTAATGTCGTCGTAAATTTTGCATGATTAGAACAGTCTTTATAGTTGCTCATACAACATGGCTGGCCACTCTCACAACTATTAATAAAAGTGAAAGGGAAAATTGACTTTTGGTTCACAGTTTTAGTCATGGTTTAGAGAGGTACCTGATAGGAAAGTAATATCCTTCATGCCTTGAGGAATCCATACTTAGTGAATTATGTATGATAACCATTTCTTCATGTATTATTCCTTTAGTGTGGTAAAATCATATCTGTGGATTAGGAACTCAGTCACTGGAACACAAGTAAGCAATTGAATATTATAGTCGAGAAACTCCTGCGTCAAGGATGATCTGGTGTGAAGTATTTATTGAAAATTTACTATGTTTTAGTATCACACCAGTTTCCAGACTGTCAATGAATTCCCATTCTGATTCCCTCCATGTGCATCCTCCTGCAAAACTGAATGACTGTGATAAAATGGAAAGACATAGTTTTTTTTTTTTAAAACCAACTTTATTGAGATATAATTGGCATAATACTTGACCCATTTTAACAGTTTGATAAGCTTTGCCAAATGTATACATTCATGGACACTATCTCAATCAAGAACATTTCCATCACCTGAAAAACTTCTCATACATACCCTGCACCACTCATTGCTGAATCGTACGCATCTTACGAATGGACCACGATTTGTTTAGTATTCAACTGCAGAGGGCTGTTTTCATTTAAGGTTTTGGGATGAAAGGAATAAAAACTTTTTTTTTGTAACACCTTTTCCTGGTTTTGTTATTAAAATGATGCTAATTTCATAAAAGTAGTTACAAACTGTTCTCTTTTCTCTCATGTGCATAAAGAATTTATGAGTAGTATTACTTTTTTAAACGTTTGGTGGAATTTACTGGTGGTCCCATTAGGGCTGTGGAAAGAAGGACTTTGTGTCTTTCAAGACATTTCAGGTGGAATCTTGACAGTTTATCAATAAATTCATTATTCATGCATTCTTCACATAATCTGTTGCGGGGGTCCAGCCTCCGCAGGTCTAGGGTACTCTTGGGGATGAATGGCGTCGGCGCAAAGGTGAACGGAGTCTGTCCTCTTGGGACGCAGACAATGACGAACGGAGTCTGGCCTCTGGGGACTCAGACAATTTTTATCTTTTCAGCTCTCCATTACAATCAGTTTTCTCTCTTTTTAAGCTTACACAGGCCTTCTATATTAATCTATAACTCTCTAGAAAACAACCAAGAGTTCTTAGAACTTTCCAATCATTATTTCTCATTTCTGTTTTTCTTGAAAGTTCTTGAACTTTCCAAATCACCCCCTTCCCATACATTATCTTCTTGCCCGATGGGCTGGAACAATGTTCTCCCCAAAAACAATAGTCCAATCAATCTTTCAGGAGGTCCTGCTGCTTTCTTCGTCTAACTTTTTCCCGTTGATTCATTAATTCTTTAGATCCAGCTTCTGCAAAAGGTCTCTTCGATTTTATGAGCGCAGCTGGTCAAGGGATTTAAAAACTTAAAGGTGCGGTTATTAAGCAGTTTCTGTTTT
>JADEYB020000010.1:1042330-1074097 GCA_015832495.2 Alces alces | reverse complement strand
TTTTGCTTTTATTTCCAATATTCTGGGAGGTGGGTCATAGAAGATCCTGCTGTGATTTATGTCAGAGAGTGTTTTGCCTATGTTCTCCTCTAGGAGTTTTATAGTTTCTGGTCTTACATTTAGATCTTTAATCCATTTTGAGTTGGAATTGCATTTCTAAGAGGTCCCCAGGACATGCTGCCGCTGGTGGTCCCGTAAGATCCCCGGGACTCCTGTCATCTCTGTAACACCCTGCAGGCCCCCTTGGCTGCTACTGTTACCCGGCTGTTCATTAGGATAACTTCCTCCACCTGGCTTGCTAGGCATTTGCACACTTGACCTTTATTATGTGGGATTCTTACATAAGGATGAGGGTGAAAGAGGAGAGTGAAAAAGGTGCTTGAAACTCAACACTCAAAAAACTGAGATCATGACATCCAGTCCCATCACTTTATGGAAAATAGGAGGGTGAAAAGTGGCAGTGACAGCTTTCATTTTCTTAGGCTCCCAAATCACTGTGGATGGTGACTGTAGCAAAATTAAAAGATGCCTGCTCCTTGGAAAGTTAGGACAAACCAAACAGCATGTTAAAAAGCAGAGACATCACTTTCCCAACAAAGGTCTTATAGTCAAAGCTCTGATTTTTCCAGTAATCATGTACACGTGTGAGAGTTGGGCCATAAAGAAGGCCGACTGCCGAAGAACTGATGCCTTCAAACTGTGGTGCTGGAGGAGAGCCTTGAGAGTCCCTTAGCCAGCAAGGAAATCAACCCGGAATATTCACTGGAAAGACTGATGCCGAAGCTCCAATACTTTGGCCACCTGATGCAGAAAGCCAAGTCATTAGAAAAGACCCTGATGCTGGGAAAGACTGAAGAGGAGAAGGGGGCAGCGGAGGATGAGATGGTTAGATAGCATCAACAACTCAGTGGATGTGAATTTGAGTGAACCTCGGGACCGTGGAGGACAAAGGAGCCTGACGTGCGGCAGCCCATGTGGTCACAGAGTTGGGTAACTTGGGGACTGAACGAGGATGTGGGGTTCTGTCGTGGGGCGGAGGGGTACCCTCCCACTCCATGTGTGGTGCTTGCCACGCTGCTGAGCGCTGGTGATGCCAGAGCTCCCCGTTTCCACACTCCTAGCAGATACTGAGGCCATGCCTCACTAGCATCACCTTGGTACATGGTGTTGCTTTTTTAGTTTTCAGGCCTCACATAATAAAGAATTATGTCGTATTTGATATGTCCATATCCCTAAGCCCTTAGTTCTTTGCTCCTCTATATTCCAGGACATTCTGGCATTCCAGCTTCACTTGGTAGATGGGCCATTGCTTTTTCATGCTTCTAGGTACCCTGCTAGACATCATCTCCTCGGGTTCTTGCCAGGCTGTAAATCCTGTAGCTCTGAAGTATGCTCCCAAATCAA
The DNA here is from genome assembly GCA_015832495.2 of Alces alces. Lineage (NCBI taxonomy): Eukaryota > Metazoa > Chordata > Mammalia > Artiodactyla > Cervidae > Alces > Alces alces. The sequence goes on along the minus strand of JADEYB020000010.1, from coordinate 1,072,693 downwards.
TAAACCCTGCCATGAGATCTCATGTTCCAGCTCTGCTCAGTCACACAGCCTCAGAACCCAGAACCGGTACTGCCTTGCATCTGCCAGTGGATGTTGGCTAGGCCTTGCAGCTTCTTTGGCGTGAAGTCCCTTTATTCCCTATCAGGCCCAGCATGTCCCAGGGTGATTATGCTGTGACTTATTCCTACTTAGAGGCCTAGTAGCCAGGAGGAGAGGTGTGGGTAGATCTTGAGTGGGGCATATGCTGTCTTGAAGGTGGGCAGTGCTGTCTGTATTGACCAAGCAAGAGGGAAGTGCTCGCGGAGAATCCAGGGGAGTTGCCAAGAGTCAGACATGACTAAGCCCAGCACGGAGGACAAAGGTGAGTCCCGGTTTGCCCAGGACTGCCGAACATTTGGCACAAAAAGTCCCAGCTCCCAGGAAACCGCTCAGTCACTGAAAACCAGGACAGCTGGCCACCCCAGGATTCCGGAGCTTCAACGCCTTCAGGGGAGTCTTCCCAGATGTTCCCGTCCCCCGGGTCAGCGTCTCCTTCCCCAACGAGTAGCAGGTCTGCTCGGCGAGGCGTTTGACGGTTTCTGGAGATCACCACTAGGGTTACTCCTGAGCTTGGCCTCGGCTGCAGGATGTGCAGCCTGTTTATTAACTGTCAGGGAGATCCTCTGATGTTTATATCTGACTTTTCTGTGGCCTAGCAATTGCCTGCAGCTTTTCATTATGCTTTGTATATCAGTGAAAGTATTAGCTGTCAGTCATGTACAAGTCTTCCCAACCCCATGGACTGTAGCCCACCAGGTTCCTCTGTCCATGGAATTCTCCAGGCAAGAATACTAGAGTGGGTTGCCACTCACCTGTCCAGGGGATTTTCCCAGCCCAGAGATGGAACCCAGGTCTCCTGCGTCGTAGACAGGTTCTTTACCGTCTGAGCCACCAGGAAGCCCTGGTGTGCAGTGGCTCTTAGCAAAATTCACACAGTCCCATTGTCCTTATAATTCGTACGTGTCCCTCGGGACTGTCACCTTGGGCCAGAGGGTGCCCGTGTTCCTCTGTCAGCAGCTGGGTTCTCATTGCCTGTCGATGGCTCGGGATGTGGCCCCCAAATCCCGTGCTGCTGGTGTACTTTCTGAGACCGCTCCTGGAGGCACTGTTGTAGGCTGGCTTCTCTGGAAGCAGATGTGGAGATGGATTTGAGTGTGTAGGCTATCTTTTTTTTTTCTTTTTTTGAGACAAACACCTGTGGAAGGTAAGGGGCTGAAGCAGAATCGGGCAGAAAGACATTAGAACTGTGAGGAAGCTCTGTGAAGCGTCGCTCCATCCGCAGGGAGGCCTGGGGCACACACGTGCCATGTTGAGCTGAAATGGCTCCTGGCCAGGCCCTGCCCCTCCTGCAGTGAAAAGGCATGTTCTTGGGCGCGGGGGCCCTTTGCAACAGAACCAGCCCGGGAGCTGAGAGCTGGGGCAAGTCCTTTTCTGAAAAGGGATGTGGGCAGAGACTTCCCACTGACCACACCAAGAGAGGAACTGAAGTAAGCTGATTACTTTCACTAGATCGGTTACTGCTAATTTATTCTTGAACTGGAGAGGCTTTGTAAGTGGCACGATCATGTTTAATTTTCATACTTTCTCTCTATATTCTGCCCCCATCTCCTTCCCCTTTCAAGGGAGTACTTTCTTCATCTCAGGGGAGGTTTTATTCTTTTCTGTGTTTTTTCCCAGAAGCCTAAACCCATTGTTCGAGAACAAAGTTTGAAGAGAAAGGCAATTTCTCTCAAACTAGAAAAAGATGCTCCCGAATGGTCGGTGTCACAAGGGATACAGTTTTGGGTATTTCTGTGTGTTTAGAAGAGCCTCAGAGGGAACAGTTCCCCCCAAATACGGGCGGTGAGACTCTTCACTGTCCTCGTCTCCGCTGAGAAGGGCACCAGGGCGGTGAGCCTGAAGAGACAGCACCCCTCCTCACTGTCAGACCCCAGGGCTTTGAAATAACCTTGAACCAGAAAAGGTAAGAGAAGAAGTTCTAAGAATAGCTCTGAATTTCCAAACTCACCTGTTGGGGTAGAAACATGGCTTTAGAAAAGGCTGACTAGAAGAAAGGAAACCGGTGATACTGACTAGTCTTGTGTGTAAAGACCGATTCTTACCTGCTTCACTCGTGTGAAAGGCCAGCATGTCAGTCTCTCCGTCCCCAACGCTGTTCACTGCTGATGTCCGTCCAGCCTCCCGGTTCCTTCCACACACACTTTCTATGTCCTTAACCATCTGGACCACATGTTACCGGATGGATGCGGAGATGGTGAGCACTTTCGCAAAGCCTTCCTGCAGCTCCTCTCTTGTCCATCCCTGAGCAGGAGCAGGCCCCTCCTGTCCTCCGCCCCAGCTCCACTGGCTTGTTCATTTTGGAAAAGCATTGGAGTGTGATTGGCACGCAGCGTCCTCTGTCCCCCAGTGGGAGTCAGCGATGTGTGCACGTCTGTGTCCGCCCTCTCGAGCCTTCCTCCCACGCCCCCATCGCATCCCTCTGGGCCGTCAGAGCGCTGGGCTCAGCCGCGGTTGTACGGCAACCTCCCACCAGCTGTCTATTTTACACATTCCTCTTGTTCCACCGCGCAGTCATGTCCGACTCTGCGACCCCGTGGACTGCAGCACGCCAGGCTGCCCTGTCCCTCACTGTCTCCCGGAGCTCGCTCACACTCACGTCCCCTGAGTCGGTGTTGCCATCCGACCATCCCCTCCTGTGTCGTCCCCGTCTCCTGCCTTCCGTCTTCCCCAGCATCAGGGTCTTTTCCAATGAGTCGGCTCTTTACACACAGCGGTTCTACATGTCAGTGCTGTTCCCCCAGTTCATCCCGACCTCCTTGTCTCCTTTGCCACATTCACACGTCTGTTCTCTGTGTCTGTGTCTCTGTTCCTGCCATTGGTTTATTCCTGCATTGATCTCAACTCAACTCTAATCCCACCAGTATTTCTCTATAACAGCACTAGCAAAAACTTGACTCCACCCACTTCTTGTTTTATCCTCAATTTTTTTTCACTTTCACGTTCACATTCCTCTCCTTTATATCACTCATCTCATATCTTTTGTTTATTCCTTATTTTCAGTTTCCTCATATCTGAGGTTCTTTGAGATTTCTAAATTGTAAAACAGTAGATTATAATATTTGTCATAAGAAACCTCAAAAGACATTTTTCATAATAAACTTTTAAAGTGAATAGAACATACTAATACTGATTTCTGACCAGTATTAAAATGGATTTTATTTTCAGTAATATCAAGGAGAATTAAAGATAGAGGGGAAGTACATGTTTGAAAACCTCATCAGGAATATCCTGGAAAGGAAAGGTTGAGATTTTTTTCATATAGCAGGTCGCTTGTGAAGTGAAGTGTGAAAGTCGCTCAGTCGTGTCCGACTCTTTGCCACCCCATGAGCTGTAGCCCTTCGGGCTCCTCTATCCGTGGGGATTCTCCAGGCAAGGATACTGGAGTGGGTCGCCATGCCCTCCTCCAGGGGTCTTCCCGACCCAGGGATCGAACTGAGGTCTCCAGCATTGCAGGCGGATTCTTTACCAACTGAATCACCAGGGAAGCCAAGGATACTGGAGTGGGTAGCCTGCCCTTCTCCAGGGCATCTTCCCAACCCAGGAATCAAACCGGGTTCTCTTGCATTGCAGGCGGATTTTTACCAACTGAGCTACTGGGCAAGTCTTAGCAGGTCACTTAACTGTACATCATGCCTCAAAGATGATTCCCTTCTATGAAGTGTGCAGCCTTCTGCACACCCCATTGAAAGGAACATTCCATTCCCGTCTGTAAAACCCAGCCTCGTGCTTCAGACAGGGCTGGCCAGGAGAGAGCAGGGCTTCCAGGGAGAGGGTGTGCAGTCCTTGTTTCCTCCTCGGCTCTGACCCCTTTGTACAGCTCCCGAGTCATCACCCAGTTCTCCGTCTTGGAGCTCTCAGCCATTTCTGTAGATGCTGAGACCATGACAATGGACAAAACAAACAAAAATCTCTGCCTCGTGGGTGGAGAGGGTGAGAGAGGCAGGAGACAGTTTAGTGTAATAAGCTGTGTGTTAGAAAGTGATGCATATGAGTGAAAAGCAGAGTAGGAAAAGCAGTTGGAAAATGTTGGGGGCATAGGGTTTATAACTTTAGGTAGAGTGTCCAGGGGAGGCCTCGCTGTGCAGGTGATATTTAGGGGAAAGTGGGAAGGGATAGGGGATATCATCTGGGGAAAGAACTATCCAGGCAGCGGGAGCAGCGGGTGAAAGGTCCTGTGGCAGGAGTGTGAAGTGTCTAATTCAGAGAACAGAACAGCATTTAGCCAGAGGCTGTGGTAGTTAGATCAGGGTTTGGGCAGGAAAAGTGATGTTCATATCGTAGACATACCCTCCTAAACCTCTGTCCTTGCTCCAATCTTCCCTGTGTTCTACAGGCTGGACCTCTTACTTTCTTTTTTAAAAAAACATATAGTAAACTTTATTATTAACATACATTTCAGTTATATCTTTATTATCTTAATATCAAATTGGCTAAAGGGTAGTTATAGAATAATAATAACCCGAAGTGAGCTTTTATTTTCTAGCTGGATATGGTTTTCCTTCCTCCAGCCTGCCCTGCGTGATGCTACATAACTCTGGCCTTGTCACTCCCTGCTTTGGAAGTTGCTCAGTAGCCTCTCATTGCCTGGAGTGAAGTCTGCCCTCTCTGGCTGGATAGCCAGCCTTCCGTAATCTGGCCCCAGGTGACCTTTCTTTTTTATTTTTTTTTCCATTTATTTTTATTAGTTGGAGGCTAATTACTTTACAATATTGTAGTGGTTTTTGTCATACATTGACATGAATCAGCCATGGAGTTACATGTATTCCCCATCCCGATCCCCCCTCCCACCTCCCTCTCCATCCGATTCCTCTGGGTCTTCCCAGTGCACCAGGCCCGAGCACTTGTCTCATGCATCCAGCCTGGGCTGGTGATCTGTTTCACCCTAGATAATATACATGTTTCGATGCTGTTCTTTCGAAACATCCCACCCTCTCCTTCTCCCACAGAGTCCAAAAGTCTGTTCCGTACATCTGTGTCTCTTTTTCTGTTTTGCATATAGGGTTATCGTTACCATCTTTCTAAATTCCATATATATGCGTCAGTATACTGTATTGGTCTTTATCTTTCTGGCTTACTTCACTCTGTATAATGGGCTTCAGTTTCATCCATCTCATTAGAATGGATTCAAATGAATTCTTTTTAATGGCTGAGTAATATTCCATGGTGTATATGTACTACAGCTTCCTTATCCATTCATCTGCGGATGGGCATCTAGGTTGCTTCCATGTCCTGGCTATTAAAAACAGTGCTGCGATGAACATTGGGGTACACGTGTCTCTTTCAGATCTGGTTTCCTTGGTGTGTATGCCCAGGAGTGGGATTGCAGGTAACCTTTCTTATCTCATCTGCCACTCCCTCTAGGTAATCCATTGGTATGATAGTTGTCTCTGAGTGACTTTCTGGAGCTTTACACCTACTTCCATAATACCGTGTCTGTGTATGGTCTGACCAGGACACCCTTTTCACCACTTCTCAACCTGCAAAACTCCTCTTCATCTCCAGCTTTCCTCCTTAACCCGCCTTCCTTTCCAGGGTGGAATGGATTCTTTCTTGGCCCTTTTTCTGTAAGTTTACTCTTCTCACATCACTTTCTTCACTCAAGAACACCAAAATAACTCCTTGTGCTTGACCAAATCATGTTCTCTGCTTTTTTTTTTTTTTTTTTGAGGACTCTAACCCTTTGCAACTTGACATTCTTCCTGTCTACTTGAGCACCTCCCACCTCCCAGCTGAGCTCTCTATTCTCATCAGCTTCTTTACTGTTCTCCCATCACACACAACCTGCTGTTCTAACCTCTGCAAGGGGAGCCCACACCCTCTTCTTTGCCTAGATCCTTCCCTCCCCTCCTTTTAAAGCCCATTTCAGGTGTCCTCTTCTGCATGTCTTCCCTGACACTAAGGAAATTCATGTCAGGGACAGTCCACGTGAGCAGCTCTGTCCCTGGGTCTGACCCTCAGAGCCTGCACCTCCCATGCTGATAAGTTAGTTTACACCACTGGGCACTATTTCCCCATTTGGTTTGGGTACTTCCCGGAGTTCATAAGCTCTACAAAGGCAGGGACTTGATGTAACTTTTTTTTTTGGCCTTCTCCACCCCCTCCAACACAGATGAGGCATGTAATACGTCTTGGGCAAATAATTACTGGATTGAACAAAATGTAACCTACACTCTTCAAAACTAGGGTAGCTCTTTCAAAACAGTCTTTCATAGTAATCTGGCGAATTGTCTTTATGTCTTCAACACATAAAGACATGTGGGAAATCATGGTGATGTTGACCACCACCTACATTCCTTCCCTGTGTTCCTAACTACTTTATCCTAAGGCATATTTCCTGGAGTAGTGACTCGCTTGCTCGAATGTCTGCCTGCCAACAGACATTTCTCACAGACCTCTTTTCTGATACCCATCCCCACCAGCCTGCTTACAGGGCACCCTCCCATCAGGCTGCTTCCCCTCCATCTTTTCCCCAGTCTCCTGACCCCTTCCCACTCTGCCTACCCTTTCCCTCCATTGTGAAGATTATTTGCAGACATTACTTCAAGGATGAATCTCATCAGAGCCTGCTGAGCAGCATATTTATATGGTCACCAGATTTTTCTTACCAGCTGTGGACGTTTTTGCAAACTCTATTACCTCCTAATTGAAACGGCCGCTTGGTTCCATTTCTCTTATTAAAGACCGATTAAGAAAATCAGTTCAATACCTTGACCATTTCAAAGTCATCACTAATCTCATGCTCTTGATTTACAAGCTGGCTTTAAAAAAAATGCGTCCCTACAAATCCTTCTGCTTTCTAGCCCCTCTCGCTAGTCTCAGAACACATTTCATTCTGGTTGCTATTTCATTCCATTTAGCCTACTTTCACAGTTGCGGTTTTTGTTCATTCCGCACCAGGCCTCTACAAATACATTTTTCCCCCCTTCATGCATAAATCTCTTGCAGTTTATCATTTGAAGCATCCAGTTGTTCATGACCATGCATGGTGAGAACAAAATGCAATGTTCATTTGGGGGTGTCCTCAAGGGCTCTCTGCTTGGTTTTTCTGATGACATCCCTGGCTCTGCGCCATCCCAGCCTGCCAGGCCCCGTAGCAGAGACCTCACAGTCCCATCCAGAGGCAAAGTCTGGCCTCAGTCCTAGGCGTCACCACAAGAACGCACGGAGTCTCTTGAGGATCTCCTTGCCCAGCTCCGTCCTTACTCATGAGCTCTAGAAACCTGGCCTTGTTAGAAAACGCCGCGGGAAGAAAGAGCCACTTCTAAGGACCGTTGGTGAAGGCCTTTATTGAGCGGTCGCTCTCGGGCAGAACTCCCGGTGAGCGGGGAGACAAAGGGAGTCTGCGAGGTATGAGGGGTGGGGAGAGGTTTTATAGCCAGGGCGGGAGCTTAGGCAGGGGCTTTCCATATAAGGAAAAAAAAAGGGCGGGCTGCAGCAGCGGTTAGTGTCCCAGGTTAGGGTCCCAGGGCTCCGTGTGGCATCCGACTGGACTGTCCATATAAGGGAGAAAGCGCGGGCTTCTGTGGCTCTCCGTGGGCATCCGGTCAGACTGGGACGCTCAACCTGTCAGGCCTCTTGTCTGGATGTCTAGGCTTAAAGATCTGACCTAACTTGTCCTGATCATCAGATCAGCCAGGGTCCCCTTACCTTCGCGGGTCCTTCCCCAAACCACACTTAAGGGCTGGGGTCTGTCTTTGCCCGTTGCGACACCTTTGTCTAGCCTCGTGTTCGGGCGGACAGTGCGTCGAGCTCTGCATGCCCCTTCAGGGTCAGGGAAACGCAGCGGCGATCATCCAAGGCACTTCCAATGCCGAGAGCCTCTTCTTGGACCGCAGCAAGCCCTCTGCTTGTCCCCTTATACTTGGGACACCACGCTCTGCCTTCCTAGCTGGATGTTTTCTGCTGAGTACTGCCCACCAGACGGGCAGGGCTGACCTGTTCCATTTCTAGTGAGCAGTTGCATCTGACACCCATGGCTGTCAGAGTGTTTGAGGACTTCTGTCATCCCAGCATCCTCCCGAGGCTTTCCTCTCAGGAACATCCTCAGTGAGACCAGCTATTCACTGCTGGCCTCAATACCTCTGTACCCTAAGATTCTTTTCTACTATGCAGCAACTCCTTTCCATGTCCAGAGCCCTCCTGCGGCAGCAGCTCCGACAGGACTGCCCTTCAGGGTCGGATCCCGCCTTGAGAAGCGCCCCCTTCTCAGCACCACCCCCTTTTCCTCCCTTTCCTGCAGCCAGGGCTCTAGGGTGTTGATTCCACAGGCACAGCCCCAGGCTGGTGAGCGTTTCTTGAAACCCCACAGTGAGAATATCATAGTTCCCACCAAGTAGTTGCATTTGTGAAAATCAAGGATGGTCTGTAGACATTGTGAAGAAAATGTGTTATACACACAAGGATGTTTTTACCTAGAAAAATGAAGCCTCTTAAAAACTATGAGGCTTGAAACAGCAATGAAGTGGCTGTTTTTCACTGCTTATAGCAATAAAGAACTTTTAAGTCATACTATTCAGTATTGAAAACAAGATAATAAAATAATAGTCTCTCACACTGCTTCTAGAAATATAAACTAATATATCTTTCTAAAAAGAAAGTCCATATACTCAGTAATTTCCCATTTAGCAATCTATGGATATAGTAAAACAATCAGACAAAGATTCTTGTATCAAGATGTTTATTAAATTATTATTTGAAAGAGTAAATGTTTGGAAAAATAAAAAAACTCATTAATAGAGAAAAGTTAATATATAATGGTACATTTATTCTTTGGAACATTATGCAGCCATTGAAATGTTTTCAAGGAATATTTTACATGATGGGACAATATTAATAATATATAAACTGAAAGCAGTATAATTCAAAATACTGTATTCTGTAATCTCAATTATGTCACAAGTGGCAAGGCATGAAAATGTGCTTGTGCATGTGCGTATTGCATAAATAACACAGATAAATACATTAAAACATTAATAGCACCGCTTTATAAGGTTAAAATAGATTTTTATTTTTATGTTTTTGTGTTTTGTCAGATATCCTACATCTCAGTAAATACGTATTCGTTTTATAATCACAAAACAATATTGAAAACACATAGGCAGTTAGGCTTGAGTTCAAGTGAAACGCTTCTATCCACCTGAGCCGCTGCCTGGATCGCCTGCCTGTCGAGAGGACGGACTTTCAAGCAACAGTGATGTGCGTGTCTCTGAGTTTGCCTGTCACCCTGCTTGAGAAATTACACGCTTTCAGCTTCTGGGCTGAGTCTGCAACTCACACGTTCTCATGTTCAAGAGGAACACTTAAGGGATGGAGCTCGGCAATCACAATGGCACCCGCTGGGCACACACGCTGGGACGTGAGCTGCCCGCTGGGCCCTGGGGGCTCGGCCGGAGCCGCGGAGAGGGGCGTGTGCAGGTGAGCTCAGCGCGGCCGGCCCAGGGCAGAAAGGCCAGCATCAGCTCTGGGGGCTCCCTGAAGGAAGTGCCAGTGCACTCAGAACACGCATAGGAAGACTGAAGGGAATTCTGAGTTCCTAGAACAATGGGTGTCTTCTATTTAAAAAAAAAAAAAATTCCCCCTGAAACAGACTTTGAGTAACTTCCTGGAGAAACTTCGCGCAGGTCCTTTGTGTGAGGAGCGGGAGGCCGGGTGGGGTGCAGACTTCAGGCAGTCGGGACAGACGCAGGCTTCAGCCGCGTGCGCGGCGGCCCGCCGGTGGCGGCGAAGGCCCCCCTCCTCCGGCTGCAGCCGCCTGCCCCTCCCGGCGCTCGGGGGCGCTCCGGAGCGGTCGCTGCGCCCCGGCTCTGCAGGCCCCTCTGCCCGCGCGGGGGTGGGGTCCCAGGCTCGTCTCCTCCGGCGCCGGGGAGCCCCGCGGACCCGGGCTGTCTGCTCAGCTGGGCAGTGAGCTCACCTCTCTGCCCGCCGGGCTCCTCTGTCGTGGGGCTGCTCCAGGCGCGAACACGAAGCTCTCCAACAGTCTAGGTGCCTGATGAGCCGTATGGAAATCAGATCCGTCCTCTCCTATTTTGCGGTGATAGTTTCATTTTATCAAAGGTCAGCGAAAGAAACAGTCTACCTCAGATGACAAATTATTTGCCCCAAATAATTATCTGAATAGTCACTTCCGATGGGGGTGCAGGCAGGCAGGGAGCTTCAGGGGGCTTCTCGTGGCCCCTAGAGCCACACTGGTGGGGAGCGCTCCTGTATAAATCAGACGTGCTGCCCAGAAAGATCGCTTTCCTTGAAGTGGGGACGTCTCTCCTGAGCCCTGGGAGGCGTCTGATGCCTCATGGGTGCCGTGATGTGACCCAGGATCTGAAATAGGATGAGAGCATGGGATTTTTTGAGGGAAGAAAGAGAAAAGACTCAGGATGTTCTTTTAAGGACCCTTTATTTTAGGAGAGCCAAACTGAAGGAGATGAACTGCCACTTCTGCCCTCTTTGGCTAAGGCTGACTTGAAGTCTTCAGCTGGTCCATAGAGCACAGAGCTGTCCCTCCAATTTCGGCTTCAGAGTGTAGCCTGGCAGCTGCACTTCGCGCCATGGCGGTGGGAAAACCCATGTTCCCAAGCTGGGGCGCCATCTTATCCTGGTCAAAGTGGAGCAGAGCGAAGAGTGTTCAAGAAGACTGACGTCACGCCAGTGAGACTGACGTCACGCCAGTGAGACTGACGTCACTCCAACGTGAATCCACCCAAAAGCCTCGTCCTGTCCTTGGAGAACAGCGGTGGCGCCTTCCTCTTTGCAAGGGAGACCGTTGCTACTATTCAGGGTTGTAGAAAACTGTATTTAATACAATTAAATATGGTGTTTTATAAAGATGAAGAGCAAAAAGTAAGTTTTTATAGAGCTATTGTGATAGAATGGCCTTGAGATGTATTAATGGACTCATCATTTAAGAAGAGGAGAGAGTAAGGATGTCTTAGTTCCATTTTTATTATTCAGTTCTTTCCCACAGAGATTTAGATAAACTTGTTTCTTTTTCTCTCATCATCTCCATGAGTGGAAAAGGATTTCTTCACAGAATTTTGATGCAGGAAGAAACCCCAGAGAATGTCAAGCCTGAGGGCAGATTTACCAGAAGAAAAAAAACAAAAAACTTATTTTCAGACATTCAAAAGAAACTTAGAGCTGGCTCCACCTCCTGGGAGAGACTTATAAAGGTCACTGATCCCTCATTTGAAGTATAGTGTCATCTGGGAAGACTTGAGGAGGCAGGAAGGAAGAGAACTAGATTTACCTATTTTTAGTATAAAACAATGGAAAAGAAATTGTTTTACTAAGTGATCAAGAGAAAAAAGATCTTTGAATGTAAGAGATGCAAGCCATGAAATATAAGTTTTTAAACAACACTTGGTAATAATGATACTGAGTTAACCCTTATCTAGCACTTGCCAGGTCCCAGGTATTGCTCAGCACGCTTTATGTTAACTCGCTGAGTCCTTGTGAGGATGCTGGCATTATCCACACTTTACAGATAAGGACGCTGGGGAACAGAGATGAAACAACTTGTCCAAGTATTTCTAAATAGAAAATGCTACAGTTGGTCTTCATAGCTTGGCAGTCTGGCTTCAGGATCTGCACTCTTCACCGCTTACACACACTGCCTTGAATTGATGGTAACTCTGTTATGGAAAAATGTCAGTAAAGGACTAGAACAAGCATTTAGTGAGCCGTACTTAATTATTTCGTTGGTTCTCATAACAATGCAAAGAAATGTGTTACTTGAAATCTCAATAAAAGACTTGAGAGAATTTATCCAGCCCTTATTGTGTGCCAATTATTGAGTCAATGCTCATGAAATGTGAGGGGTGGGTTTTCTTATCCCTGATTTACAAATTAGGGAACAGATTCATAGTTGAAGTAACTTGCCCAAGTTACAGCTGGTCAAGAAAAAGAGTAGACATTCAAAAGGTGTCTGTTTGATTTCAAATTTGTATTCCTTCCACTAAGAAGTATGGACAAACTAATATTTGAAATTGTTTTCCTCACAGATTTTTGGTTTTAAAAATACATAATTATATGCAAAACAGAAATAGACCCACAGACACAGAAAAACAAACTATGGTTACCAAACGGGAAAAGGAGGCGGACGAGTAAGTCGGGGCTTCGGGGTAACACGCGCGCACTGTTACTTTCGTGCGCTGCGCGCAGCCGCTCATCCTGTCTGACTCTGCGGCCCGTGGACTGCAGCCCGCCAGGCTCCTCTGTCCGTGGGGCTTTCCAGGCACGAATCCTGGAGTGGGTAGCCACTCCCTTCTCCAGGGGATCTTCCCGACCGAGATCGAAGCCACCTCTCCTGCATCGGCAAGCAGATTCTTTCCTACTGAGTCACCTGGGAAACCCACATACTACTACATATAAAACAGACACCCAACAAGGACCTACTATATAGCACACGGGACTTTATTTCAATATCTTGTAATAAGCTCTAATAGAAAAGAATCTGAAAAAGAACTTTGCTCTATACCTGAAAATAATACAATGTTGTGAATTAACTGTGATTTCAAAAAAGACACACTTTACAAAACAAAAAATACGTAATTATTAAATTTACCAAATGAGATTTTTATTGAGCAATATAACAATGGCCAGTTAACAGTAAATACTCTGTTTTGACCTAAGATCTTAGGCACCTTCTAGAAAGAGAGACATTGGAACCAGAGCTCAGAGGCTGCCATTTCAAATCAGCCCTTTTCCACTAGACTCTGATGAGGGCTTTGAGCTTGATCATGGTTGAGCAGAAACTGACTTACAGACTTTGGCCTTCTCTGCAGACCCATTTATGCCAAAAAGCAGCTGATTTAATCCTTCAGATCTGTGTACTAAATGAATTCGCCCAGATAAACAGATGGTCTGACCAGAGTGGCATTTCACAGCAACATGTGTTTGTTTGAATAACATGGTCATAAACCTTTCACTCTGGGTCTAAAATTAAATTGTGGCTTTTGGATGTTACCTGGGGCCACTCAGAAGAGAGCATTCAAATGTCGAATTTATGGCTTAGTTTCATCAGCTAGTCTCCATAATCTTCTATAGTCGTTTATGAGATGAACGTGAAACATGTACGCATTGTGGGTATGTGTGTGGTGGTGCTGCGGGCTTCCTTGGTGGCTCAGTGGCAAAGACTCTGCCTCCAATGCAGGAGCTGCAGGAGACGTGTGTTCAATCCCTGGGTCTGGAAGATCCCCTGGAGGAGGGCATGGCAACCAGTATTCTTGCCTGGAGATTCCCATGGACAGAGGAGCGTGGTGGGCTACAATCCACAGGGTCGCAGAGTCAGACACGACTGAAATGACTTAGCACACACGCATAGTGGTGCGGGGGGTACTGGGCGTCAAGATCCAAAATCCGGGATTCTGATTGCAACTACACAGACAGGTTCATGCCTGGGTTTGTGCTTCATCAGGTGAAAATTACACCTCACTGCCGTTCTGAGCCTAAAGTTTCACCTTCCAACACAACAGCAGGCCAAGACTCTGATGTCTACTCTACCATTAACTTGCTGTCACTGTATCTTGAAAAACTAAGAGAAAGGTACAGAAAGAAGTACTCAGTTTTTATAGCAGTGTTTCCCCAAATTGTAATCTGATGTTGCAGCTGTGACTTTGTACATCAGTCCTCTCAGGAGGGCCAAGGATGATGGAGGGATCTTTGGATGACATTTGTACATTAGTCCTCTCAGGAGGGCCAAGGATGATGGAGGGATCTTTGGATGACATACTTACCAAGGGTGGAATAGGATGAATAAGAAAGATAGAGTCTGAGTCTCTGTAATGCAGTTCTGTACTGTTTTCTTCTCATATTTAATAGTCACAGAGAATAAGTAAGACTGATTTCTGTCTTATTAGAGCCATACATTATTATTTGAGGTATTCTAATAAATCCCCTCCTGTGTGTTTATCTAACTACTACCCACAAGAATAAATGAAATGGCCAGTATTATAATAAAGGTGTGATGGCATTATGGAGATTATTTTCTCATTCCTGTTCACTATTGTGTTATAATTTTAAAGTGAACATTTAATTTTGAGATAATTACAGATTCACATGTAGTTGGAAGAAACAACATAGAGGGTTCCCTGTGTATTTTTCACCTGTTCCCCTAGTGATAAAATCTTGAAAAAATAAAAATGAAAAACTATAGTAAAATGTCACAAATAAGAAATTGACTTTGGTACCATTAATGGTCATTATTCATATTTCATTAGTTTTACATGCACTCATTCTGATGCCTACGGGCATGTGTGTGTGTGCATTTAGTTCTATGCAATTTTACCATGTGTGTAGATTTGTATGATCACCACTGTAGTGAAGATACAAAACAATTCCACATAAGGATCTAGCTGCTGCTGCTGCTGCTGCTGCTAAGTCGCGTCAGTCGTGTCCAACTCTGTGCGACCCCATAGACGGCAGCCCACCAGGCTCCCCCATCCCTGGGATTCTCCAGGCAAGAACACTGGAGTGGGTTGCCATTTCCTTCTCCAATGCATGAAAGTGAAAAGTGAAAGGGAGGTCGCTCAGTCGTGTCCGACTCTTATCGACCCCATGGACTGCCCCCTACCAGGCTCCTCCGCCCATGGGATTTTCCAGGCAAGAGTACTGGAGCGGGGTGCCATCACCTTCTCCATGGGATCTCTCTAATGTCTTCTTGTAGTCATAGCCAACTCCCTCCCTCTTTCTCCTCCCTAAACCCTCGTAACCACTAACCTCTTCTCCATCTCTATACTTTTGTCATTTCAAGAGTGCTATATAAATGGAATCTTATCATACAGTATGTAACCTTTTGAGATTGGCTTTTAAACTCAGCATAAATCCCTTGAGATTTCTCTAAGTTATATTTCATGGTGTAAATGTACTACACTTAGGGTCATTCATTCCATTGAAGGATAAATGGTTAGACAAACTCATTTTTATTTTCCAGTTTGGGGTTATTATGAGTAAAGCTACTATGAACATATGTATAAGGCTTTTTGGGTGAACACAAATTTTAATTTTTCTGAGATAAATGCTCAGA
This sequence comes from Alces alces, assembly GCA_015832495.2. Classification (NCBI taxonomy): domain Eukaryota; kingdom Metazoa; phylum Chordata; class Mammalia; order Artiodactyla; family Cervidae; genus Alces; species Alces alces. The sequence goes on along the minus strand of JADEYB020000010.1, from coordinate 1,057,578 downwards.
AGTACAATGGCTAGGTTTTATGATAAGTACCTACTTAGTTTTCTAAGAAACGTCCATACTCCTTTTCAGACTGACTAGACTCTTTTACATTCCAACTGGCAATATGTTAGATTATTAATTCTTACACATCTTTGATAGCCCAGATCAATTCAAGTTCTCAGTGATGTCTTCCCTCCCTCATCATTTTTACCTATGTGTATCTGTCTTCATCTTATTGGTCATTAACATTTGTAGCCTTCGAATCTTTAATATTTCTCCTCATTTCTTCTACACTGAAACTTTTCTGAGTCCTAGGATTGTTATTTTCCTTTGGCATTTCCCCTGCCGAGCTTGGCACAATAATTAGTAATTAGAAAATAGGCTTTTGAATGTTTAAAGTTGAATAAACAGTAATAAGGATCAATGAAATGTGTTGCAGTTTTCAGAAAATTACCAACATTCTTTAGAAGTGATGTTATTGCACCTAGGTAAATTCTTGAACCATTGTATTAAGCAACTTACTACAGATACAGCAAATATATGATTATTCCATTTTGTTCCCAAAATAAACTTGATACTTTCTCTATGAAGACATTAAACCATCAGAGAAATATTAAAATATTGTATCAGATTTTATTAGAATGACTTAAATTACTGGTTTTTATTGCCTTTCTCTGGGTGTTTCTTGACTAGCCATCCTGTCATTAGTTGACATAAGGACAATGGTGTACTGGTAAAGGTTTAACAACAAGTTTTCTGGAAGGAAAAAAAAAAGGCCCGCTGTGTCGCCTTTGCCAATTTCCATGATTTAAAGACTCTGACCACTGCCAATTTCAAGCTGCCATTTTGAGATCACCAAATGCAGACTCAGGAAGAGATACCTAGAATAGGCTCTAGTGAGCCAGTACAAGGTAACTCCAGCAAACCAGTGTTAGGGATATACTATATTTTATTAATGGAAAATGTTTGACTATATATCTAAATTCAGATGAGTCATCTGCATGCACATGGACACTGGGAGTTTTTGAGTGATTTTTAATCTCCAAAATCTATTTTTCTCACCAGTAACCTCTAATGTTTAATACTTTCCTGGAATGTAGCCCACAGTTCCCCCAGCTGACCTCCATTCATCCCTTTTGTCCTGCTCAGATGTCTCTTTCTTAGTTTCCGCTGACCGGTGTCCCTCCACCCAGACACAATTTATCACAGGACCACATGTGGTAATTTTTCACCACAGTCGTTACTTCAGAGCACTGTATACAACACAGGAATGAATATGTTTCTTTTTGTTCCTCTTTACTGTCTGTCCTAGACTGGACGCCACTCGAGGGCAGGGGCTGGGTCTATTTTGCCCCGCCTAGTCCCCGCGGCGCAAGGAATGAATGGAGAAATCCACCTGCTTTCGCACTGAGGCGGCCCTTCCTCTGCTCATCTGGGCCACGAGCTTTTCAGTCTGTTAAGATCCCGCAGGGCAAAAGAGGCTATTGCCTTTCCAACCATCCTCCTCTGTTAGATGAGGTCACGGGGGAGGACGTGATTGCCGGCTGACCCGCAAGCTGGATCAGGCGGTCGGAGACTCTTCACCCCTGGTCCTGCCCGCCTTCCCCACAGCTGGGGCCGTTTTCCAGGATGCAGCCTTGGGAAATCAAGGTGGCATGCGGAGCCTCTGGATGGTAGGAGTGACTGAACCCAGGTACGGCCTCTGTGTAAATGTGTAAGAGGCTGGCCAGCGGTGCAGAGACTTCTCTGCAAGAGGGTCAGTTCAGATCTCGCCAGGAGGCTCGTGAGGTTTGGAACCAGCACCATCCCCAGTTGGACGCACATCAGCACAGCACTCTGCGCTGTCACCATGGGCGAGCGGGAGGCTGTTGACGGAGCAAAGCGCTCCTTGCCCGAGGCACACCAAGCTTCAAGCCAAAGGCCACGCTGCTGGCTTCTGAGAAAAGAAGCAGCTTTACTGCAGGTGGGCCAAGCAAGCCGGCAGGAGGCAAGGGTCAGCTGTCTCCCCATGGCAAGGTGAGACGGGTGTTTAAGGGCTAGGGTTCTCCAGGTGAGAAGGAAAAACGGAACGGGAGGTTGGTTACCAAGTTTCCCGACTTGCTAAACTGTTATGCACACGTGCAAGCAGGCTTCCCGTCTCCTTGTGGGTCCCGCGGACAAGTCCTAGGCGGGCTGGCGCGAAACAGGTGCGGGAAATTTGGATGTGATGGCAAAAGCCTACCGGTTGGACAAGCGAGTTTGTTCTGCGCAGACTCTGATTGGCCATATCGGTTCCATCCAGTTTGGGGCAGTTTTGTTGCATTAATTAGCCTATCTGCTGTTGTGTAAAAGGAGCTCAAGAAATTGCGTCAGTCCCCAGTTTCTGTTAGCTCTATGGGGCACGTTTCAAGGTGGGGGATTTATTTCTTTCATTAGCAATTACCAACTTTGTTCTTTCCCGCTGTTCTTCGTGTGTGTGTGTGTGTGTGTGTGTGTGTGTGTGTGTGCGCGCGCGCGCTCAGCCGTGTCTGACTCTGCGGCCCCATGGGCTGTACCCCGCCAGGCTCCTTTGTTCATGGAATATTCCAAGCAAGAAGACTGGAGTGGGTTGCCATTCCCTTCTCCAGGGCATCTCCGGACCCACAGGTTGAGCCCACAGCTCCTGCATTGGCAGGCAGGTTCTTTACCACGGAACCGCCCTTGCTAGAAAATCACCTTCAGCGTCAGTCGGTTCGCTCGGCCCTGCAGATGAATGAACCTCTCAGCCTCCCTAGCACTTTGCCTCCCTCCACACCCGCCCCACCCCATCTTTATTTTACAACCAGATTGTGTTTGTTTAAGGGCTTCCCACATGGCGCCGGTAGTAAGGAGTCCTCCTGCCAATGCAGGAGACATAAGAGACTGAGGTTCAATCCCTGGATGGGGAAGATCCCCTAGAGGAGGAAATGGCAACCCACTCTAGGAATTTTGCTCGGAGAATCCCATGGACAGAGGAGATGGTCAGGGTCACAAAAAGTCGGACTCAACGGAAGCAACTCAGCACATGGCACATGCTTGCTTTATCATTATAAAGGTAAAGGGGCTGAAACGCCCTTGTTTCTTTGATTTTGTATCACTCACAGAAATTGCAAAGCTAAACAGAAATTTTTTTGGCTGTTTTCTCTCTTCTGCTAAAATATAAGCTCTCTGAAAGCATGATTGTTTGTTTGTTTGTTTTTTTAATTGTATGTTCTATCATCTGGAACCTAGAACAGTGCCTGCTACACAGTAGGCATTTAATAGACATATGTTAATAAGTCAATTTAGTTCTGAATCATTTCAATAAATTAGGAGCATGCAGTGCATTCTGGAAAAAAAGCCAAGAACAGATGTTTTATACAAGAATGATATTTAAATATTTTGAAAACAAAAACAATGTATGAATAGAAATAACTATAAAAATTAGCAACTAAATATATGGAATGAAATAACTCAATTTAACGGAAAAGAATTCAGTATTTTATGGGATTGATCTTTGTCTTGTCCTGTAACACCTCTCAGGCTCTGGGTTTTGAAAGTACCAATTTCCTGAATTAACAGCTAGTTGATTTTTATCTTCAGTGTTAGTATTTTACATGTATGTGGCACTCTAGAGATTACAAAGAGCTGTTTCTTATATTGTCATATGTGGTTATTATTCAAATTAAATGAAGAATTTCCTATGCTTTAAGTCAGACTGCATGTTGTTGGATATAAAAGAAATAGATACTGTGTCAGAATAGACTAGTTAACTTTGAAGATCCATTTCTGTTTCCTTAGAAATGAGAACACTGATTTTAAGCTGGGCACAGATCAGACACCTAAGAGTCTGTTTTCCTCAGCTCCCTTACAGCTTGCTGTGAACATGGGGCTAAGCATCTGTTAATGAGATTTAAGTGACAGTGTGAAAAATTCCTCCCTTAAGTGGAAAAGACGCTATCTTCTTTATCCCTTCCTACATCCAAATACTTAAATGCATTTGTGATAGTTGTAGCTTTAGCAGTCATCTTAGACCCTGAGGGCAAGACCACAACCACATCCGTCTTATCTCCCATTGTATTTTCAACACTTAGTACAAGACATACCATATAGTAGGTAGAAAATTTAATATTTATTAAATAAATGAATAAGCATAATATCCTTGATTATATTCTTTGCCACATTTTCTTTCTTCTTAGAGAAGCTTTGGCCAGGTTTATACTAAGGAAGTAGTTACAATAATAAAATTATCAAAGGTCCACACTTGTATAGTCCTATGCTATACCATAAATCATCCTCAGTCACTTACACCTTTAACTAGTTTTTTAAAAGCTGTAGAATTATTTTGAAATCTTCATTGTAGTTCTTGGAAGAGTTATTGCATGTAAGGTTTCTCCATGAAATAAGAAGCTTGTGTTAAGAGAATCTATACTGGATAAGAGATCTATTAGATTAGGACTAGATCTTCACAAATCTCCAACGATTTAATAAGGTAAGTAGAGAAAGCAGGTGCCCTAAGGAGACATTAAATATGACTGGAGCCCGAAAGAGCTGGGGTCTGCGTTGGGGTGTGGTTCTGGGCGGGCTCTGGGTCCAGGACTGTTGCATATGACGTAGGTGTCATTCCATCACTGGTAATTCCTGCGATTTTATGACTAACTTTATTTTAAAACTTCTCTGCTTGTCATTACATTATTGCTTTAAGTTATAAACTATATTAGAGTTTTTGAGAGCAGATATCAGTGTATTATATGGTTATTATAGTTCCAAATGATCATTTAGAATATCCTAAATTCACACACTTCCAAAATTCCTTAATAGATTGCTCAGTTAGTGTCAGAAAGATTGCAGGGGAACATTTACACAAAATAACAGGATATTGTTCCTACTTTTCTGGTTTGAAAGATGGAGTTCAGCAATGTTCAATAAAATATCTTAAAACATTGTGCATACCGAGTCTTACTGTATCCCAGGTAGATTCACTGCCTAATCTTTATAAAGGATGGGTTTGTTTTTTGTTTTTTTTTTTTGGTATGTGTTTAATGGTGGTATTTTTTGCAGTAGCTAACACTTGAGATTTCAGGAGAGAAATTTGGTGCTGGAAATATTTACTATAGTACTGGCACATAAACCAAAAGCTATTAGACTTTAATGCTTTTTCTCCCTAAACTTTTTATAGGCTTTCATTTTTAATCGCTGCCAATCTGCTGATTTTATTTTAAGTAGATACTTCAAGACTGTGCTTTGTCAAAACAGACAGATGTATCATTAAATTCCCTCCCAAATTACACATTAGGCAATGTCTTTGTGTCTTTGTTTCATGCGCTACTGAGGTATTTGAGTTTGTTATAATCTGGAGTAAAAAGAAGGCCAGAGAGCTGATTTGCAGAGCAAAAAGCTCTGTTATTTAGAAGTGACTGTTCTGATTGCAGATGACTTTGTGAAATGCATATTAGCCAGGAGGGTGGCCACGCTTTTGTGTGCTCATGTTTGTAGGTTACCGTGGCACAGTTTTGCTGAGACAGGCTGGTGGAAGAATCTGCATTGGAAGTCTCTGGAGTTGTTTTCCTGTCTATTAATCATCTCTTTCTAGAAAGGGGTGAGGGATAATTTGGATAATTCTCAAATGTGCCTTTTCACTTGGGTTATCTAGTAGCTTCTTATTTGTGCTGTAGCTAACATGTTACCACAAACCAAGTGGCTGAAAATAACACAGAATTTAGTATTTTAGAATTCTGGAGGTCAGAGTGTGAACTGGGTCTTACTGGGCTAAAACTAAGGTGTCAGCACAGCTGTATGCCCTCCGAGGGCTGTCAGGAAGCATTTGTTTCCTTGCCTTCTCTGGTTTCGGAAGGGCTCCCTGCCTTCCTTGGCTTGTGGCCCTTCCTCCTCCTCAAAGCCAGCGTCTTCCAGCTTCCTTCTACTCGGACCTTTCTGCCTTGTGATCACATTGTGTCTGAGAAAACAGAGTGGTTTCCCCATCACAGGATGCTTAACTCAATCACATCTGCAGAGTCCTGTTTGCTATGGAAGGTGACGTTTTTACAAGCCCCAGGGATTAGAACATAGGCATCTTTAAGGAGGTCATTATTCTGCCTTCCACAGATTTTTTAGTAATAAATAAATGAATGCATATTAAGGAACTTCTGTATGGAAGCCTCTTTTCTAAAACTGAGAACCTGTGATAAATTTCCTTTCAGGCTGGACAACTCCTTCTGGAAAACCATGTTTTTACCAAGTAACTCTAGTTGATAGTTAATGGTTTTAGTAAATGAAAAGAAGTGGAGATTATCTTCTAATAAGGGGAGCATCTGAGTAAGCTGAAGCTCCCTAAGAGCTGCATGCCTATCTTTGCCCACGGCCCCCGCCTCACGATACACAGGCCAGCAATGCCACATTCTTGTCTTCACTGGCCTGCTGTTTTCTCACCCCATCAAGACAGTTTGAATCCCTAATCTCAGAAATGTGTGAGAAAACATTCTAGGAAGGGACGCCTGGCATAACGCGGTTATCATGTTAGCATTACGGCCCAACCGAGCCGAAGATGGAGGCTGAAAAGACAATCTGGAGGACGTCTCTGGTGGCTCCGTGGTAAATACTCTGCCTGCCGATTAGGAGACACAGGTTCAGTCCCTGGTCCGGAAGGATCCGGTACACTGTGGGGCGCCCTGGAGCCCGTGCTCCACAGCGGGAGAAGCCGTGCGCCGCCGCTGGAGAGTCGCCCCTGCCCTCCGAGGCTGGAGAAAGCCTGCACCGCAGGAAGACCCGCACAGCCAAAACACATAAATAAGGACATTTTTTTAAAAAAAGAGACAATTTGGAATCTTCACGGAAAGCATCTCTAGATGGGAAAATATGAAAATTAGCATTAGAAACCCTCAAAATGGAGATGATGGAGAAATTTCCATCAACTCTGGCAGCTGCCTTTCTGACAGTGGTGTGGTTTACCAAGTCATATGAAATGACTGTGCCTCTCAGAGTAAGCCAAGCTACTGAGGAGAAGCTGGCTGGTTCAAATGACAGAGAATGACGGAAGAAAAGCAAGCCCTGCGTTTTATGTGCAGCCTGTCATTGGAGAAGCCTGTGCATCATTACTGGTAAGCCGTACTAAATCCTGAAAATGTTATCTTTGCTTCTAAAACTGTCCCTACTCTGGGGACTAAATGTTCTTTTTGTTCCTTTTGCTGCCTCCAGGGTGCATTTAAACCTCCCTTTAATACCTGAAGTTTGTCATGTGTGGGCCACGTCAGTTTTGCTGAGCTGAGTGATGTCCCATTGGGTTTTGGAGGCTCCTCGATCAATCACTTACCGGAACTCCCTTGTGACTGCTGGGCGAGGCTTTCTCTTTCCCCATCAGAAGAGATAGACACTTTTACATTTTCTCCTGAGGTCTTGGGACCTCTTCAACCCAAAGATGGATGTGTGCAGGCCTCCTGTGCATTTCCACCTCCAGAGTCATCTTAGCTTTCTCTCTGGGGGCAGATCCGGACACCTGCCACCACCATGAGTGGCCCACAGGGTGGATATTCTACTTTCAAGGCAGTTTTGTCTCTGCTTTTTCTTTTCTCCTGTCAAGTTAAGAAAAGGAATTGGTATTTGTTTTCAGAACCTCTTTTTTTTTTTCTCTCCATGTTAAGTGTTGATGGTTAATGTTCCAGACTTTTAAAATTAATTTTTCTATTCTTTCAACCTTCATTTGTTAGGGTCTCTGCAAGGCACCAGGCTGAGAATTCTCAAGGATCCTATATCTGAGTCCAGGGAATGAGTAGAGAGCGGAGCGAACACAGGTTCTCCCTGAGTTCCAGACCCGGGTGTATGATGATGTTGCCAACATGCTGTGATCCTGAGTAATCCCTTTCCTCTTCCAGGAACTCGTGTTTCCTCCCCTGGGAAGGAGGGTGGCGCTTGGTGACTTCCAGGCCACTCGGCTCTGCCCTCAGATAAGTGTGAGGCCAGGAGAACAGCTCCCCTTCGTGCCCCTGCTCCCACTAGTGAAGGGGAAATCATAGGGAAAGGCAAGATGCCAAGATTCCTTCTAAGAGGTGACAGCTTACAGAAAACACTCTCTTTACCTCTCCAAGACAAAACCTTTCCACTTCTAAGTACGTATAATGCCAGGAATCTGAGATGGAATCTGTTTAAGATGAACCCAAGGCAAACAAGGCTTCCCTAGTAGCTCAGTTGGTAAAGAATCTGCCTGCAATGCAAGAGACCTGGGTTTGATCCCTGGGTTGGGAAGATCCCCCGGAGAAGGAAATGGCGACCCACTCCAGTACTCTAGCCTGGAGAATGGACAGAGGAACCTGGTGGGCTGCAGTTCATGGGAAGATCCCCCGGAGAAGGAAATGGCGACCCACTCCAGTACTCTAGCCTGGAGAATTCCATGGACAGAGGAACCTGGTGGGCTGCAGTTCATGTATCTGCAACGAGTCAGATACAACTGTGTGACTCACTTTCACTTTTCAAGGCAAAGCAAATATACGCTTAGTTATTACAGAAAGAGGATGGTAGTAATTTTAAGAAAATCAACCCACTTGGTTTTAAATTAGAAAGGTAGCTGATGTTCACTGTCAAAAATTAAGAAAATAATAAAAAGGAGAGGAGGCAGGAATAAGATTTAACACTAACCTCACTGTTTAGAGGTATCTACTGTTAACATTTCAGTATGCATCCTTGGAGGGACTTTGCAGGTGGCTGCTGGTAAAGAACTGCCTGCCAATGCCAGAGACCTAAGAGACATAGTTTCGGTCCCTGGGTCAGGAAGATCCCCTGGAGAAGGTCATGGCAACCCACTTCAGTATTCTTACCTAGAGAATCCCTTGGACAGGGAATCCTAGAGGGCTGCAGTCCATAGGGTTGCAGAGAGTTGGACAAGACTGAACGTAGTACTTGCATCATTGGAACCTTCCAGTTCTCATTAGTCCTGCCCCAGACTGTTATCTGTGTCCCTACAACATTTATATGTTGATGTCTACCCCCAGTGTGATGATATTAGGAGGTAAGACCTTTGAGGGTGGTTGGATCGAGAGGGCAGAGTCCTCATCAATGGGGTTAGTGTCCTTATGATAGAAAACCCGCAGAACTCCCCCGTCCCATTGTGTGAGGACCCAGGGAGAGCACAGCCGGTTTTGAACTGGGAAACTGATCCTCACGAAGTCCAATTCTGCTAGTGCCTTCATCTTGAAATTCTTAGCCTTCAGAATTGTGAGAAACAAATTCCTATTGCGTTTAAGCCACCCAGTCTATGGTTATCTGTTATCGTGGCCCAAATAGACTAAGACAAGTCCCGGTTAAAGTTGGGAGTGCTTTCCGTATAATACATTTTTTACATAACACTATATTGTCAGTAGTTATAAAATAATATACATCATTCTATTTTCAGAAGTTAATGATACAAGCTAGAAAAAAAATAAACACTTTAATATTCACCTTGATTGTTAGCGGTGAGTCTTGTCTTTTCCCCACTTTGTGCTTCATGCTTTCTTTTTCTCTAAGGTCTCATTGAGACTCAGCACTATGTTCAGACAGCGTTGTCTCTTCCGAGAGCCGTGACATTTTTTAAGCACAGGTAGAACAGCACGCGGTTCCTGCCCTTGGACAGTTCCCTCGGCTGGCACAGTGATCGACCTGGCATCAGTTACGCTAAGTGCAATTTAAGGAGTGAGGGTGTGCAACCTGGAAATTAAGCCATTAGCACTAAATTAAGGCCATTGTGAAGCAGTCAGGACACCTTTTAGGCCCAGTATGCCTTCTCTGTCTTTCTGCTCAACGACAGAGATTTGGTCAGCTCATCACGTTCCGCTGAGTGGCTTAGGTGGATATTGGAAGAAGCGTGGTTACTGGGACCGCCGTCCTTGCAGGAGGGGAGCCTGTGCTCTGTGGTCAAGCAGCGGTGCCCTGCGGTCCAGGGTTCACAGGGGGTTAATTCCCTCCCCCAGAGCACATCTATGGTGCCCACTGTTTGTACGCCTCATTAAGCTGTGTGTGTGCACATTTGTATGCATCTGTGTATGAATGTGTGCCCACATGTGACAGTTTGTAGACACCTATGCATTTTTAGGTACAGAAACTCAAAGTTATAAATATTATAGAAGGAATTTATAAAGGGATTTGAAGTCAGAATGCTTTATGCTTTGTAGTCTATTTGTGCATTTATCCGGCTAATTGTGGTTATTTTCTTATATAGAAGGTTTTGCTATGTCACAACTTAGAATAGCCACTTATTTAGTAGTATTTCTTGATACCTACTACATGTCAGCTGTCTGCTTGGCACTGGAACTGTAGGAATGCACAAATAGGCAAATTTTCTGCTTTCCCAGAATGTATGGTCCAGTGAAGGGATGCAAGATATAAAGAAATAAATTAAGTAGATGTTAATAGCTGCTTGGAAGAGACAAAAAAGCAGGGAGAAACGATAAAACAGGAGTGTAGGGATGGGGGTGTGTGTGAATGTTGGTGGGTATTGGTGAGGAAAGGTGGTAGTCATTGTTGTTTAGTTGCTAAATTGTGCTGACTCTTTTGTGACCCCAGGGGGTCTTCCCAGCCCAGGAATTGAACCTGCATCTCTTCTATCTCCTGCACTGGCAGCAAGTTCTTTACCACTGAGCCATGGGGGAAGCCCTGTGGCTATTTTAAATAGTATTGGGGACGGATCATGCACATGATAAACATGAGTGATGAGGAGGCATGTGAGTGGAGACCTGCAGCTCGTGAGGGAGGAGTCATGGAGCCACCTGGAGGAGGGTGATGTAGGCAGAGGGATCTGCATGTGCAAAGGTCCTGGGGCAGATACACATGTGATGTATTTGAGGAAAAGCAAAGAGGCCAGTATGGCTGGCATAGGGGAAATGAGGAAAACAATGCTGAGGGGTGAAATCAGAGAGAAATCATGGTTCTCAACCTCAGTAAGCATTTCATTTAGATCCTGTGTGCCTTCAATTCACTTACACTTTGACCCACTGTGCTCTGATTCCTGGGGGAAGAGAAAGTCCAGCCAAATGGACTGGTGGTCATTTGTTTTTCTGCTATGGTAATATGAGAGGGTATATTAGGGTATTCATTTTCTATTGTCGCAAAACGAATTGCCACAAATTTGGTGTCTTCAAACAATGCTATTTGTCACCTGTAATTTCTGTGAGTCACAAGTCCAGGCATAGATTAATTGGCTCCTCTGCTAATGGTTTCACAAGCTAAATCAAGGTGTTGACTGGTCCAGGTTCTTACTTGGAGGCGTTGGGGGTAGAAGCTGATGATAAGCGCATTAGGGTGGTTGGCCAAATTTTCTTCCTTGCCACTGGAGGGCTGAGATCTTTATTCCCTTGCTGACTGTCACCCACTCTCAGCTTCCAGAGTCCCCTGTAGTCAGGCCCCTGTCATATGGCACCCTCTGTCCAACAATGGAGAGTCTCTCCCCACATCTGATCACTCCCACAGTTCTAATCTCTCACACTAAGGAGGGTCCAGTCTTTGAAGAGCTCATCAAATTAGGTCTGGCCTGCCAAGAATCACTGCCCGTCTTAAAAGCCAGCAGGTTAGGAAACTAATTTGTTTTTTGCTCATTCAGTCATGTCCAACTCTCTGTGACCCCATGGACTGCAGCACGCCAGGCTTCCCTGTCCTTCACCATCTCCCAGAGTTTGCTCAAACTCATGTCCATTGAGTCATACATCTGCAAAATCTGTTCATAGCTGCACCTAGATTAGCGTCTGTTTGAATTACTGGGAGATGTTATACTGATATACATACACCAAGGGACAGGAATCATTTCTACCGTCTTAGATTTCTGCCTACCATAGTTGAGAAGCCTGAAGCTGGAAGGGGAATGTTTGTGACTACATGTCCTTGGGCACACCCAGGCCCACATCATCCACATTTACACTGGACTGTGTGAAGTGGATGAAATGGCCAAGGTTGAGGAGGACAGGGGTTTTAATGGTGCTGACTTAGAGTCGGCACTAATGAAGGTCTGAGGAGTGGGGAGAGGAAAGTGGCATCTGTTGAGTATGACTGTGTGCCCCCTGCTGGAGGCTGTGAGCCCTGGCTTACGTAGGGAAAGCTAAGAGTTGGTAAGCAGGAGGGGCTGCACAGGGGGATTGAAGATTAGGGGTTAGGAACCCAGAATTATGAGTAACCTGGACAGTGAGTTTTATCTGCAGGGGGATAGGCTTCGAGCATACAAGGAAAGCGAAGTTCAAAGAATCGTGTCTGAGAAGAGATGTGTCCAGGTGGCCGAGCCACGCCTTTTCCAGGCCTCCTAGAGGTCCACTGCGGGATGGTCCAAGATTTCACAGCGCCGCCATCACCCAGGAGCTGCTTGGACATGAAGCCTGTCAGGTCCCACCTCAGACCTGCTGAGCCAGAACCTGCATTTTATCAGGATCCCCAGGCGACTCCACGCGCATTAAATTTTGAGAAGCACTACCCTACCTTATTGGTCCAAGAATGAGAGCTATTGTCTAGACTCTTCAATAATCTAATAGTTATCCTGGAGTTTCAGATTTTCCTGAAACCCATTTTCAGAAAAACTTTAGAATCTTCCTGCAATGCAGAAGACAGTTTCAATCCCTGGGTTAGAAAGATCCCCCGGAGAAGGAAATGGCAACCCACTCCAGTATTCTTGCCTGGAGAGTCCCATGGACGGAGGGTCGCAAAGAGTCGGACACGACTGACCACCTGACACCTTCCCTTTCTCAGTAGTCTGCTAAAGTTCTGCATCCAAGCCTACCCCGCAGTCTCGGATAAATCCAGGCAGCCCTCCGGCCTCTGCCGTCCAAGGCACAGCCGGTTACAACTGTAAACACCTGCTCACTCTCACTGCTCTGGCCCCGCGCCATCCCCGCTGGTTCCCACTGTCACCCAGGGATTGCGTCATTCCAAGAAAAGGCTTCTCAGAAGAGGAGAAGCTGTAGAAAGTAATTTGAGATCTGCTGGGCTGATAGGGCTTCTTATGAATACCCAGCCGGAGTAATGACACTGGCTGTCGTAAACTCATAGAGTGCCCGTCAGGGATGGGCACTCATGAGGCGGGACTCCATCTGCCCGAGTCGCTGAAGCAGAAAGGTTCTCCCTGGGAGGCCAGACGCTGCGGGGAGCTCCACGGGAGCCCATACTGGAAGCAGCCATCAATCTTGGAAACTGCTTCCCTTGCTCTTCAGCAATAATGAGTCTGTCCAGCAGAATGTGACTAGATGGCTTGAAGTGATCAAACGGAGTGCCAGCCGAGGGCCTGTCCCTGCTAAACAAACCTGCCAACAGCCTCCACACATACCCGCCACACAAGATGAATGGCCAGGTCGCTTTGAAACTTCACCAAAGCTCCTGCCTCTCCCAGGATGATGAGGCAGGCTTCTGCTGAGCTGAGATAATGATGGAAACAGTTACGGATTAATGAGGGTAGACTGTGGATCAACAATACTACTAACCGTGTGCATCTTCTCTTGGAAGCCTCACAACAGTTCCAGGCAGTAGTTTATTTCACAGATGGGGAAACTGAGGTTTAAGAAGGAAAACCAAGTGAGTAGCAGGTCAAATAATCTCAGGTGGACTTCTGTCCCCAAAGTCACGTTCTTAACTTCACTCTAATCTGAATTTGTCTTCACCAGCCTTTTCCCCTGCATAAACAGTCCACACGGGGTCACATTCTTCAGCAGAGGGGTGTTTATATACATTACACTTGATATCTGATAGTACAGCCCCACTCACCAAATCTTAAAGATGATTTTGCCCTAGAGGAGGCAATGACTAGGGAATTTATTTCAAAATTGAAAGTTCTATAATTATCTATGTTCCTAGTACCCAATCAACAACTATGTGAGGGAATACTATGTTTAACAGATACAAGAATGACAACATCCAGCATTTATAATATGCATTAGTTTACATCTACACCTTATATTCATTTATCCTCATATATATATCCTATGTATTTGTAGTATACATAGAATAGCTACTATTTTTATAGTAAAGGAAACTGAGGCTGAAAAGTGAAACTGGACTTAGTCATATAGCTAAGATGCGGGTGTAAACCTCAACCCTATGTATCCTGACTCCACATTCTGTGCTTGTTCCACGTGACCGCAACTGTGGCAGCAAATACAACCGCATGTGGCAGTGTATCTTGTCTGTAATCACTGCTGTGGAGGAAAGTGCACAGGGAAATGGAACCCGTGATTGTTGACGTAATGCATGACAGACTCAGGTGATCTTCAAACTTACGAGTTCCATCGGAAGGTGAAATGAAAGTGAAAGTTACTCAGTCATGTCCGACTCTTTGCAACCGCATAGACTATACAGTCCATGGAATTCTCCAGGCGAGAATACTGGAGTGGGTAGCCGTACCCTTCTTCAGGGGATCTTCCCAGCCCAGGGATTGAACCCAGGTCTCTCGCATTGCAGTCAGATTCTTTACCAGCTGAGCCACAAGGGAAGCCCAAGAATACTGGAGTGGGTAGCCTATCCCTTCTCCAGAGAATCTTCCTGACCCAAGAATCGAGCTGGGGTTTCCTGCATTGCAGGCAGATTCCTGTTCCATCTGGATGACTGCATTTGGAGGGTATAAGGCGTGTTTACCATCTGAGCCAGCAGGGAACGTAAAGAATCTGCCTGCGATACAGGAGACTCACATTTGATCCCTGGGTTGGGAAGAACCCCAGGAAAAGGGAATGGCAACCCACTGCAGTATTCTTGCCTGGGAATCCCATGGACAGAGGAGCCTGATGCACTGCAGTCCACAGGTCCCAAAGAGCCTGACGTGACTTAGTGACTGAACAACAGCAGAGATGCTGAGGCTGTGGTCCGTGCTCCTGCCTGAAGAGCAAGAAACTTGGAAGGTGAGCAGACCCCACACCTCCACAGGGCTCTCAGCGCTCCTCAGCTCAGGCCACGAACACGACAGCTGAGGCCGAGATCGCCCCCGTACCAAGCAGCCCATTCCGTGTGTCAGCCACTGAAGTAGCCGAGGGTGAGAAGCTCGTGTGTGGACGTTTAAAGGTGTGACACCCAGAGCCGTGGGGGGTGAAGGGCTGTGGTGTACCCGGTCTGAATGTTGTGTGTGTGCAGCAGGGGGTGTGAACGTTGTCTGTGCAGGGGGTGTGAAAGCTGTGTGTGCAGCAGGGGTGTGAACGTTGTGTGTGCAGGGGGTGTGAACATTGTGTGTGCAGCAGGGGGTGTGAACGTTGTGCAGCAGGGGGTGCGAACATGTGTGCAGGGGGTGGTGTGAATGTTGTGTGTGCAGCAGGGGGTGTGAGTGTTGTCTGTGCAGGGGGTGTGAATGTGTGTGCAGCAGGCGGTGTGAA
>JADEYB020000010.1:1019833-1041833 GCA_015832495.2 Alces alces | reverse complement strand
CAGGGGTGTGAATGTTGTGTGTGCAGCAGGGGGTGTGAATGTTGTCTGTGCAGGGGGTGTGAATGTGTGTGCAGCAGGCGGTGTGAACGTGTGTGCAGCAGGCGGTGTGAACGTTGTGTGTGCAGCAGGGGGTGTGAATGTTGTGTGTGCAGGGGGTGTGAACGTTGTGTGTGCAGCAGGGGGTGTGAATATTGTGTGTGCAGCAGGCGGTGTGAACGTTGTGTGTGTGCAGCAGTGGGTGTGAACGTTGTTTGTGCAGCAGGGGGTGTGAACGTGTGTGTGCAGCAGGGGGTGTGAATGTTGTGTGTGCAGCAGGTGTTGTGAACGTGTGTGCAGCAGGTGGTGTGAACATTGTGTGTGCAGCAGGGGGTGTGAACGTTGTGTGTGCAGCAGGCGGTGTGAACGTTGTGTGTGTGCAGCGGGGGTGTGAACGTTGTGTGTGTGCAGCAGGCGGTGTGAACGTTGTTTGTGCAGCAGGGGGTGTGAACGTGTGTGCAGGGGGTGTGAACGTTGTGTGTGCAGGGGGTGTGAACGTGTGTGCAGCATGGGGTGTGAATGTGTGTGCAGCAGGGGGTGTGAACATTGTGTGTGTGTGCAGGGGGTGTGAACGTTGTGTGTGCAGCAGGCGGTGTGAACGTTGTGTGTGCAGCAGGGGGGTGGCTTGACAAAGTGAGCCGTTAGAGCCAGGAGTGTTTTCACAATTTAGGGCATTGGTGTCTTAACGGCCCTGTGAATTCTGCTGTACATTTTTCATATCTACATAGAGCTGGAAGATTTTTGTTTTAATGACAATGTGATATTTTCCTAAATGAGGCTTTAGGTGAGAAGCTTATCAAGGAAAAGATTTTGTAGAACCAAACAACAAATAAATCTCTAATAACTGCTCTCGTCCTTTCAGTGAAAAGTGTCTCTGAAGTCAGGTTGGAATGTTAGTCCTGGCTAAGTTCAGTGAATGAAATTCAGACATTTTCTGTCTTTTGTTGCCCAGTGTTTTGTTGGGGATTTTTCTTCCTCACAGCCCCTGAGTATTACCTGAGATAGCTAGCCTACTTCTTTGCTTTTCTTCCCCTTCCCTCTCCCCTCCTCTCTCCCCGTCTCACCTTTTCCTGACCATCTCCTTCGGGTCTCAGCGGTTTGGTGCTGGCGGCCAGCGCGGACGAAGCTGTCTCAGCACAGCGTTCGTGTGCAGCCCTGCGGACCTGAAGAGCGCCTCTGGGAGCAGAGAGCCTCTGTCCTCACGTCTTCTTCAGGTCGGTGGGTCTGGAGCGCAGCCCCGGGAACTCTCGTGGTCTCCTGGTGCTGGAGCCCCCTCCATGAGACCTTCTCCAGTATCTAGTGGCCGTTCTTCCCAGGGAAACCATCTCAGCCAAACTACGCGCATTTTCTCTCTCAGCATTCAGTCATTATTTTTTAGCCTCTTCCCTCTCGTCCAATCCAACATCATCTTGTCATCATCTGGAGAACTAAGCCCTTATTTTGCAGTTTGCACAAAATTCCGATAAGAGCTTGGTGTGGAACTCATAACCACTTTATAAGCCAGGTTGCAAGTGGTGTTTACAAACCAAAGGCAAGAAGTCAATAGGTTACATCTGAGGAGTAGTTGGCCAGTGGGAAACGTAGCGCACTGCGGCTTTCAAGAAGAGAATGAATGCTGTGTCTGTGCTTTCTCATGCTCTGTATTTTAATATTCTTTATTTTTAAGAGTGGTTCTAGGTTCACAGCAGTATCGAATAGAAGGGTCTGAGGCTTCCATTGACATCTTAACCCACCCGTACATAGCTCCCCCCTCCATCATCAGCATGCCCCACCAGAGTGGTATACTTTTACAACTGATGAACCTATATTGATGCATCATTATTATCCAAAGTCTATAGTTTATATTAAGTATCATTCTTGGTCCTGTACATTCTATGGGCTTCCAAAAATTGTGTACAAAGACGTGTACCCACCATTATAGTATCATACAGAGTATTTTCACTGCCCTGAAAGTCTTTTCTGCTTTGCTCATTCATTCCTCCCTCCCCACAACCCCTGGCAACCCATTGATCTTTTTACTGTCTCGATGGTTTTGCTTTTTCCAGAGTGTCATACAGTTGGAATCATACAGATTATTATTTTCACACTAGCTTCTTTCACTTAGTAATATGCCTTTAAGGCTCCTGCATGGCTTTCTATGCCTTTGTAGCTCATTTCTTTTTTAATAGCAAATAACATTTCATTGTCTGGATATCTCATAGTTTATCATTTCACCTACTGTACAGCATCTTGGTTGCTTCCAAGTTTTGGCAATTTTGAATAAAGCTGTTATAAACATCTGTATGCATATTTTAATGTGGATATGAGTTTTCAACTCCTTCTAGTAAATGCTAAAGAATATGAATGCTGCAGCATGTGTTTGGCTTCGTGAGGAATGACCACTGTCTTCTGAAGCAGCTGCACCAGTTTGCATCTCCGTCTGCAGTGAGGAGAGCTCCTGTTGCTTTGGACCCTTCCAGCATTTGGTGTTGTCATGATGCTGAATTTTGTCATTCTAATACGTGGGATGGTATCTTGTTTTAATTTGGGTTTCCCTGATGGCATATGATTTCGGGCATCTTTTCATAGGCTGATCTGCCATCTGTATATCTTCTTTGATCTGTACTCCTTCTTTAATAGGAGTACCTATTAAAGTTCTATTGTTTTAAAAACAAGCTTTCTTTTCTCCTTAGCATAAAAGTCACACATGCTCAAAACTAGCTAGCAGTTTCCCATCTCATTCTGTGTTTTACAACTCAGATGAGGGTGTGGCTTGCTGGGGCTTAGTTTGGGTCAAAAAAGCCAGAGATGTAAATATGTGCAAGCCTTCTTTAATTAGAAGCCTGCAGGTTCTAATGAGTATATGAATGAGTATATATGATTCTAAGGAGTGTATGAGGCAGGGTTTGTCGGTAAAACAGAAGACACCCCAGGTATCTGAAGGAGGAAGAGGTTGAATAAGAAGAATTGGAGTTGGCCTAACTGGAGCCTTCAGTTGGGAGGCTGGGGGAGTAAAGGCAAGCAAGACGTCAACACAGGAAGAACAGGCTCACGAGAAGCCGTCACCGTGGCCTCACATGGAGCAGTGGATGGCTCCCCGGAGGATGCGCGGAAGGCTAGGCTAAGATCCTTGCCGTGTGCGTCATGAGCTGATACCCACATCCTGGTCTGCAGCTGCTGCGTTGGGGGCAACTAGCTCTTCTCTTCTGTCCTCAAATTCTCAAAATGCTGGCCAAACCTAACTGGGTCTCCTGGCCAGGGACCTTGGGAACTGTGGGATTTGAGCTTGTCATCCCCTGCAGCACAGAGGAGAGCTTAGACAGGTAGGGAGGGTCTGATTTTCAACCAACAATATCTAGCAGCTTGTTTGTTCACTGATTGGGGAGTTTATGGTGGGTAGAGTCTATCGCACTGATCCTAAGTCTCCTGACATACTGTAACAGCCTAGGGGAGTAGGGAGTGCCCTGGCTAATGTCCCTAGACCCACCCTGCCTGCTTCTTCCCTGCTTCACGTAGCATTTCCAGACGTGCCTCCAGAATGAGTGTCTGGGAGCATGCCGGACGGTGGGTTCCCTTGTCCTCAGAGAGCAGGGTCACTTGTTTTTCCTTCCCTGGAAGGCCCAGGAGATGCTCGCCTCTACCTTCTTGTGCTAATCCTTTCCCGCCGGCGCTCCCCCCACTGACGGGCGCCCTGGGATAGCCTTGGCTCTGGTTGCTTTCTGATGCGCCTGCAGCCAGGAGGCCAGTGACTCCAAGCACGGAGGCCTGACAGTTTCCCTGACAGCCCAGACGCAGCCTGAGAAGGAGGGCAGCCTTGATGAGACTCCACTGGGTCAGAGCAGGCAGAGTAAGTATCACCCTGACTCCCCACGAGAGCAGAAATGAGGCAGGGCAGCGTGCGGAGTGGCACAGTTGTGGGCTGCTCACTACCTCTCCTGGCGAGTCAGCAGCTGCCCTGCCAGGAACAGATCCTATTCCATTTTGCTCAGGTGGCTCCGACGTATTGGCCTCAGCTACTTTGGGGCACGCTGCTGCAAAGCAGTGTTCAAAAATAGAACCAGCCTCATCCATGAATTGCTCTCGGGCCTTTTTTGTAGCGCTATTATGTCGTTTTGAGAGGCCTTCAGGCAGATACATTCATTTATTTGGCTGGGGACTGGGAAGTCAGCCAGTGAAAGGAAATCTCATGACCTCCTGGGTCATAGGAACACGAAGGCAGCAGCACTCTCGTTATCCTATAATGGTCCAGTGACATCTTGGAGCATCAGTGCATCACATTCTCTCCAGGACAACACGCTTCCCTCCTCACACAGTGATCCTGTGAACTTCCACTTCCCCATCTGGCATCCTGATTGGCCACTTAGAAGTACCTAAAGACACTCAAAGCCACTCTTCAGAAACTGAAGAACTCTTTGGATATATCTCTTGGTTAGATATTTGACTCTACAGAATCTTATTCAATGTAAAGAAAGCAAATGTCACAAACAAGTGTGCAATACTTTTTCACACCCTCATCATTGCTATCAAGTTACAATCTAAGAATTTCACTGAAAAAAATACTTCTCCCATCTGTGGTCTATTGGTTCAGGACCTGACTTCAGTTCCTTCATCATGTCACCTTGGAGATTGCAGAATCACTTTATACTCTGTGCTGTACACCATTCCCTCTGATTTCTGGGGACCCTTCCTTCCACAATGAGGCTCTCATCCTCCACAATCATCAGCCTCCTTACCCCTCCACCCCCCGACCTCCACAAATTCCTTCCCTGTGCTTCCAGATACTCACAAGTCACTTTGGGATATGATATTTGAATATCTTGCTAATGGTTATCCTTTTTATTTTAACCTTAAAGCTTCTCAGCTAAGTGATCTCTACTTATGAGTGCATTTCCTGATCCTTCCCACTGTTATTTATTCCTTGAAATCTAGTTTTGGCACTTGTGGTTTTCCTAAAACATCATCTTTTTTTTTTTTGAGAGTCACACGTTTTCATTGCCCATCACAGGATATTCCTTTAGAGTCATTTCAGACCATATGCTCTTAAATGATAACATTTCTGCATGTCTAAATAATTCTGTACCTACAGCACTGATTCAGGAGAACACACACTTTTTATTCAAGAGAGCTTATTAAGAAAGCTCTGTCATCAGGTAATCCAGCCTGCAACAATTGGTATTCAGCTGGCAGTACGTTCAGAATGTGATGGTATGTTCAGATTCAGCTCCCTGTCCCTCTCCAAAGCTGGTCTTCATACACTGCCAGCCCACTGCAGTTGTGTTTCATATTCAGAGAAATACTACAAACGACATCATCATTTATTCTTAAAAATCTCTATCGGCTGCCCTGTGTCCAGGCTCAGAAGTCCTTTTCTCTTTATCATCTCTGACGTATTTGCTCAGGTCAGCAATCCTGATGCTTAGCCAAAGCCGCATAACAAACCAACCCCAAATTCATTGATCTAAAACAACCATCGGATGTTATTGCTCATTCGGGTTTGCAGGTTGTTAGGCATTTGGCTGATAAAGGATGGCTTTGGCTGGTGTCTGTTGCTTCGGGCTGTGGCTGCTGGCATAGCCCTGCTGTGCACTTAGGTTCAGCCGGGGAGGCTCTTTCCCACGTCTCTCCCACCCTCTTCCCATGGTCAGTGAGCAGGCTGGGGCCTGGTCTTCTCACGGGAGTGGTAGAGACACAAGAAGCTAAGTGGAACCACGGAAAGCTTCTTAGAGTCTTGGAGCTGGAACCGTGTCACTTTTTCCCACTGTTGCTCAGAACAAGTCATTTGGGTAAACCCAAAGTCATGGGCAGGAATGGTACGTTTGCTTCTAATGAGGCCCGGCAGAGGCCGCATGCAGGGAATTGAAGCCAGTCGTTCAGGGTCCCATACCCGAGACTCTTCCGCTCTGGCTTTTGTGACTCTGCGCTGTTCTGAGCTCCAGTGGCCTTTCGCTGGATGCTCTGTAACTGTGGATTTTCAGCAAGACCCTTGTAGCTGGTACTATGGTCTGGTCTTCATTAATAATATCTTTAAGTGCGATTATCGCCTCCAGGGTAAAGGACCCCCCAGGTATGTCTCTCAAGCCCGGTTTGCTCACTGGTTTTCGTCTGTCTCCTCCACTCAGACTTTAGCCTGTGTGCAGCACCGTCATCTTAGATTCAGCAGTTCTGAAAAGAATCCATCTTCTTTCATCTAAAAGCATCTTGTCTCTTTACTTTCTTTTGACCCATGTCAGGGGGACCACCGCTGTACTTTGCAGCTCTCATTTTTTCTTCTCTGTCCTTCACAGTCCATATCATGCGCCACACCAGGTCCACACTTTTTCTTAAGAAAAGGCTCTCCTCATCTTCCTGTGATGTCTCCTGCGGTCCTTACCGTCTCCCCACAGCCGCTAACGTTTTATACTCACCCTGAAAGTGCCAACCTGTCTATGAAGCCACCTTCTCTGACATCTCTAGACTTGTTAGGTTTTCTTTGCTTTTGAACTTCAAAACAAGTTCTGGCCTGTGCTACAAAAGTTATCAGTTGTCAATGATCAATTCAGTGATCACTGGCATAATTTGTTTTCTTCAATTTGTATATGTCTACTTTCCCCAAATAGACTGAAACCCAAGGAGGCAATGCATTGCGCTGAGGGAGCGTAGTTTAACAAATCTGGTTTGAGTCACATTTGGCTTCTTATTACTGGTAAGTCTTGAGAAAATTACTTCTCTCATCTATAAAAAAAAGATGGATTATTTACACTAAAGAGTCTTGGGAAGGAATGAGGAGATCATGTGTGGAAAGCACTCAGCATATGGTAGGCTCTCAATAATGTTTTGGTTTACTTTCCATTTTCCTTTTATTTTTTCCCATAGCTTCTTGTTGCTATTTAACATCGCTATGTCCTCTTTACAGGTTTTCATTCAACTCTCCTAATTCTAAAGCAGATTCCTCAGGTTAAGGAGTCTGCGTCCTTTGTATCTCTTAGCTATTTGTTATTTGCATTTGTGAAAGGTGTAAATCATGTGATCTGAAAGTCTTCAATGAGATAAGAAAGCCTTTTGCCTCAAAGTTTCTAAGAAAGAGAGTCTGCTTGTATTGTGAACTAACTGAAGTTTTTGTTGAATAGTTCCTCTTTCTAAGTATTTATTTATTTGGCTGGGTGGGTCTTAGTTGCAGCATGGGGATCTTTGATCTTCGTTGCAGCATTCAAGATCTTTTTTTTAATTGCAGTATGTAAACTCTTAGTTGCAGAAGGTGGAATCTAGTTCCTGACTAGGGATAGAACCAGGCCCTCCTCCGTTGGGAGGGCAAAATCTTAGCCACTGGACCACCAGGGAAGTCTCTGAATGTCTCCTCTTTTGAATAACTTATTTTCCTACCCTGCTTAGGAATACAGTTACCTTTCTCAAAAAAAAATTTTTTTTCTCTCTCCGGAGTATCTAATATTGGTCATTTCTTGCTCAATGTGAATTTTAGTCTGGATTTTCCTTCTTCTGGGCCTCTCCTTAATGATCTAGTGATTGATTGCATTTGCTGTGCTCAGTGGGTTTTGTCTCCTTGCAAAGCTTGCATCCCTCGAGGCCACGCCATCCATGGTCATCTTGGCTCCAAAAGATGCTCTCCACGTTACCCTGTTTCACACGCTGAGACGGGAAGTGCTCCTTGCTTACTAGCAGCTGTATCAGAAAAACCCTTTTCCACGTGAATTGGATGAAGGCTTCTTACTGGTTGTAGCTTTGTAGCTGACACAAAAGTGGGAAAAACAGAAAGAATTCAAAGTGCTAGTACTAGAACAGAATAGCTAGAATACCGGAATCACACTAATAAGGTAAAATCCAGGAGATAAAGACCTATATTCAGGACTAAACAAGCTTGATTTGGGGCTTCCCAGGTGGCGCTAGTGGTAAAGAATCCGCTTGCCAATGTAGGAGAAGCAAGAGACGCGGGTTCAATCCCTGGGCTGGGACGATCCCCTGGGGAAGGAAATGAAAACCCACTCCAGTATTCTTGCCTGAAAAATTCCATGGACAGAGGACCCTGGTAGGCTACAGTCCATGGGCCACAAAGAGTCGGACATGTCTGAATTAACTGAGCTCGGAGCACAAGCTTTGTCTGATAATACTACAACAAAAACAAGCAGACACAAACCCTAGCATGATGTGATTCTGTCTGAGTAAAGGTACCGAGTTAGTCTTTGTTCATGGAAATCTTAGTCCTATTTTACTGATGCTAATCACATCTGTGGTACTGAGTTAATTCTACGTGACATACTCCAGAAAGATCAGTGACGAGCTGGGGCAGTTAGAGGAGGTCGCCCAGGGACTGGACGGTCTGGAGACCCTTCATAAAGGGGAACACAGTGCAGAGCATGGCCCTCGCTGCCCTGAGAATCAGGAGGCTGGCCTGTCTGGACAGAGGAGCCTTGCTTTCTTCTGTCCCAGAACATGGAACCAGTGCTATCAAACAGTGGAAGGTCTGCCTTATCAGGGGCTGTTTCCTGAGTTTTCCTGAAGTTCAAGCTAGAGCTCGATAGCTACTTGAAAATGGCAGTGACCACTTATATTTAGTTGTTACCAGGCATTAGTATAAATCGGCACTGTTGGTATGGAAGTGTTAGTCACTTAGTTGTGTCCGACTCTTTGCGACCCCGTGGGACTACAGCCCACCAGGCTCCTCGGTTCATGGAATTCTTTAGGCAAGAATACTGGATTGGGTGGCCATTCCCTTTTCCAGGGGATCTTCCCAACTCAGGGATCAAACTCGAGTCTCCTGTATTACAGGAAGATTCTTTACCTTCTGAGTCAGCAGGGCAGCCCACTGTTGATGTGTATATACAATAGATATAATTAATTCGCACAATAACCCTAAAAGTCAAGTATTACAGTTGCTCCCATTTTAGAGGTCAGGAGACTGAGGCCCAGAGAGTGTGTTGCCCACGGTCACACAGCTGATGAGCGGCAGAGCTGGGATCTGAATCCAGGTATTCCAGCACCTGTTCTGTCTCCAGCAGGTGCTCTAGGCGGGACTTCCTCGTGGGGCGTGCACTCAGCCTGCATGGGCTCTGAGTCCCCTTTCATCTGGAAATCTTTTTCATAGAGCTCGCCCTTGGTCTATCAGTGACAGTTAAATATTCATATGTGCTTCATCTGCAGTTTGAATAATTTTGTAAATTTATTTGAATCATGTGTATTTTAAGTATTATCTGGAGGTGGAGCAAAAATAACATGAAAATTAGAGCATACATATGATTTCCTCTTTCTTGAAAAGTGGCTGCACATTTATAAGAGTTATAATATACCTCTCATTTTTCTTGACTTGTGCAATAGACCCTGGAGTTCTTTTTAAATCCCTAGGAGTTATTAGAGTTGCTCTGAATGATAAAGATGAGAGACTGGAAAGAAGGGACATGAGTATTTGGTGAACATTCTCCAGATTCCTGGAACTGTGTTTGGAGGCCTATGTAGATTATCTCACTTCCAATAAGCTAATGAGTTAGACATCATCCCCATTCTATAGATGAGTGATCCAGGGCTCAGAGGAATTACCCACCTGACCCCACTGGTAAGCTGCAGGGAATACATTAGAACCCAGAGGCATCTGGTGCCAAAACGTGCATTTTCAACTCTACCATATTGCTTCTCAGTCACAAACCGTGGAAGCTACCATGGCGTTGGCCAAGTTCAAGAGCACCATGGGGCAGTGGATGCGTTTGCTACCTGTGTTCCCCTTTCTACACCGACATACTCACACCCTTTCTTCTGTTTAGAGCTTCTGAGAAATTTGAGAAAGGAGTAGTGTCTCCAAAGTCTGGGCATTCAGAGGGAAGAATTCTTACATAAGGTTTGAGTGCTTGATAAATACTTTTGATTTTACCGTTCCTACGTATTCTCCTATTGCCACCATTCACAGCAAAATTTTATGGAACTCTACTAAATTTTAAGCATTCTATATTCATATACACCATATCTTATCTCATTTTGACAAGTCTGTGAGTAAATATTAGTCTCATTTTACAGATGAGAAGCAAAGGAGGCAAAATAGCTTTCTCACTCTCAGAAACTTGGATTGCTGGGAAGAGACCTTAAACTCAGGTCTGCCTGACTCTAAAGTCCATGCTCTTTCTATCACCAGTGCTTTATTTAAAACACCTGCACCTCTCCCCAAAAATAAGACCTGCACCTAATACCAGTTATAAAATACCATAGGTGGGAGGCAGCCTTTCTTTATCTGAGGTTCAGTCCAGTGACATCTTCCACTAATCAAAGTAACCCACTGCCACTCATCTGTCATGCTTGAAAGTCATAGAAATGCAGGTGTTATGTTAATTTTCTATCTTAAAATTCTACTGAATTCATTTATTAGTTCTAATACATTTGTGTGTGTGTGTGTGTGTGTGTGTGTGTGTGTAGTCTAAAGTTATCTGTATACAGGATCATGTCATCTGTAAACAGAAATAACGTTACTTTTTCTTTTCCAATTTGAACCCCCTTTATTTCTTTTCCTTGACTGATTGTTGTGGCTGGGACGTCCTGTAGTGTGTTCAATAGAAGTAGTGAGAGTGCACATCCTTAGCTTGCTGCCGAACTTAGTGGAAAAGCTTTCAGTTTTTACCATGATGCTAACTGTGGCCTTTATTGCTTTGAGATAAGTTCCCTCTGGGGCTTCCCAGATGGCCCTAGTGGTAAAGAACCCGTCTGCCAAAGCAGGAGACAAAAGAGATGTGGGTTTGATCCCTGGGTCAGGAAGATCCCCTGGAGTAGGAAATGCACCCCCTTCTAGAGTTCTTGCCTGGAAAATTCCATGGAAAGAGGAATCTGATGGGCTGGAGTATGTCCCAGTGTCTGTGGGTCAGGAACCTGGGAGCAGCTTACCTCAGTGGCTGCAGACCAGCATCTCCCATGAAGTCACAGCCAAGCCATCCATCAAGGCTGCAGTCTCTGAGGCTTCACTCGCGCTGAGGGAACCACTCCCACGCTCGCTCCTGTGACTCTTCACTTCCTCGCTAGAAGGTGTCTCCATAGGGCTCCCACTCCGTGGTCCCCAAGGAGCTAATAAGAGAAAACTTAAGACGGAAGCCTCCCTTGTTTTGTAACCTGCTTTTGGAAAGGACATAGTGTTACGATGGTCATTGTTACTGACCACCCAGACCAGCCTGGTGAACCGCGGGAGGGGGTGACGCGTGGGCGTGCATACAGAGGCGAGGTCTTTGGGGGTGTCTCTGACGCTGCCACCCCTTTCAGCGACAGTCTTTCAAGCCCTCTGGGTCCTTCGTTTAAGATGTATGTGTCTCCAGAGCGGATTAACATGTCAACAGGCTTTAGTTAATTAACCAAGTAGCTGCCACCCTGAAGAGCAGAAAATAGATGGGCAAGTTGTGTGCAGCGGGGGGAACAGAAGAGATGAGAAAACTTTCTCTGCGGGGCTTTAGAGGAGGGTCAATGGGGAAAGATTTGTGGGAGGGAGTCAGCACAGTTTTGATAATAAAGACAATAAAAGGCAGGCTCCCTGTCTATAGGAGGAGGGGGCAGAGGGGGGTGGGGAATGAGAGATGTTCCGTTTGCTGTCTTTGCAAACATCCCCCACTGAGACCTCGGCCGGCAGCCGCGGCGTCTGTGTCGAGATGGACGGCGCAGGCGCTGTGCCTCGCTGCCCGTTAATGAAACGTCGCTTCCAAAGCAGCTGATAGAGTGTGTGCCTTTACAGCATCCTCAGTTTGGGTTTTCTCTTTTTCCCTAAATCACACATTTTAATTAACCTTCACGCCCTTGCTGGGGCTTTGAAAGAACTTAATTGGCCAGCAGGGATTGGAACACACAACAGCCAGAAAAAGGCTACATTCTCAGTTGCTTTCACTCTGAGGACTTATGAAATAGAAATTACTGTTTTGTTTCATTCTTTGAAGCCCAGAGCTACATGTGGATTCCTATTTGGAACTGTCAGAAGCATCTTTGAATGCCTAAGTGAGAATTGAAGAAAGGGTATTTAAGCCACAGTGACATGTGAGTATTTAATACTTGAATCTTTCATTCATCTTGTGTCTTTGTGTTTACAATAAGAGTTGAACTCCTACTCCTGGCTTTTTTTTTTTTTTTTTTTGTCATCCTCATTCAGGATGGGAAATATTTTGACCCCAATATAATATAGCAGACTTTCACAGTGAGTCAGGTGGGAAATTGTCTCTTGAAATCAGAACCCTTTAAAAGTGGCAAAGGGTTGGATCCAACTTAGTGACTGAAAACAACAAATAGATTTTCAGATGTCTTTGGTTTTGTCAAACGCAAGTCTGAGGTCCACAGTCAGTATGTGTGTGTTTCTCCATGTGAAACCACGTGAAAACCATATTACAGCTACTTATTGAAAACCAGTGGCATATAGAGATCAAGGCAATAGTTAAACAGTTGCATGTCATCAGAATAGAGGAGATTATTCTCAGGAGAAAGCTACATGAGTGAGTGGGAGAGAAGAACAGAGTCAAGAGCTGGGATGCTGAGAGTCTAGAGGAAAAGAAGCTGGGAAAGGTGATGGAGAGGGAGGAGATTGTGTAGCACCCAGGAAAGCTGTGAAGGAAATTATGGAGACATCGCTAAAACGGGTGATTAGACACCTTAAAAGCTGCAGAAGTCCCAAGGAAAAAGACAAGAATGAAAAGAAGGCAACTGGATGTAGCAAAACTGGGAGGTGGGGTGACTAGTTTTCTCAGCTTCCTTTTTATTTTGTGTCAGGAGTTTGCCTCACCAGGTCCTTTTCCCTTGCGTTTTGGTTATCTGTTACTGGATAAGAATCCAAGCCAGAAATCAGTAGCTTAAAGCAAAGCTGTATATTTGGTCACAACTCCGTGCATGGGCAGTCTGGGCTTATGATTCTATATCGATTTACAATGTGTGGGTATTGTCCCCACCCCACAAAGCAGTTCTCTGACATCAGCGAAGCATCCTACAGTCTGACTCGATCCTGACACGGTGTGCCCGGAGATGGTGTCCTGTTCTCAGTTCTGTGGCTGCAGCCCCTGCTTGAGATGCCCGTCTCGTGTCCAGTTTATCACCTGTGCTCTTGATGGGCCTCTTATAGGTTGAGGGTTCCAACAGCCTCCTCCTTGGGTATGATGAATCTGTTGGAGTAGTTCACAGATCTCAGAGAAGTACCGGTTTATTATAAAAGACTGTATAGCTCAGCGACCCTGTAAGAGATGCTCAGGGCAAGGTGTGGGGGAGAGGTATGGAGCTCCTATGCCACCTCCAGGAGACCGTTCTCCCCATACCTTCATGTGTTCACTGCCTGTAAGCTCTTTAAACCCCATCCTTTTGGATCTTTACGGAGGCTTCATTACACAAGCAAAACTGACTAAGTCACGGGCCATTGGCAACAGGCAACTGACTCAACCTCCAGCCCTTCTTCACTCCTGGGAGGCCAGGAGGGTGAACTGAAAGGTTTCAATCCTCTGACCAACCTGTTTGATTTTCCTGACAACCAGTCTCCACCTTTGGGTGTAGTTCCAGTGTGGCCTCATTAACATAACAAAAGACACCTTTATTACTCTCCTCACTTAGGAAACTTCAAGGGCCTTAGGAGTTCTGTACCAGAAACATGATGGCTCACCAGACTAAACGACAACCAGAAACATGAGGCAACACCAGTTTCTTACTATGAATCATAGTGTCACAGGACTAGACTCAGCTGGGAAACCCTCTTGCGCCTCTGGCGTTGGCTGGACTCGTTCACATGCTCTCAGAGTGCCGGTTGGTGAACTCGGGGCTGGGGCATTCATGGATGGCCTGGTTCACTTGCCTGCTGTTTGGCGTCGGCTCTCGATGGGGCCTCTCCAGAAGCTGCAAGGCATTTTCAGGCTCAGCCTTGGAAGTCACACACTATCACTTTACCACATTCTCTTGGTCCAAGAGAGTCACAAGCCCAGCTTGTGCTGACATGATGGGGAAATAGATTCTACTTGGTAGGAGGAGTCTCAGGTCACACTGCAAGGGAAGTTGATACAGGGGAGCGTCATTCGTTGGAGCCATTATTGTAGCAATCTATCATAGGCAACCAGAAATATACAAAAGGATCAGAGTTGTCTAACCCTGTACTATTTCATACACACTGTTACTAACATTTTTTTCATGTCAGAATAAATACATCTTACAATGGTACACTGCTTCTATTCAATTAGGAAAAAGTTAAGGCACAAGTGAAGTGAAGGCATAATGGATAAGTAATCAAAGGAGACTTCAACCTTTGCTTAAACCTAGATTCCTGCTTCCTGGCCCATGAGAGACCCACCTAACTTTCTCTTTCAAGAGACAACCACTTTATCAGTTTTCTGATGTTTTGGTGACTGAAACTGGGTTAGACACAGACCTTCAAGCTTCTCTGCATGAGTCAGGGGCCTTCGCTTAAGGTGGTGGGTGAGACTGTGCTGCAAGGCTATGAGAATGAACCCCCGGATCTATGAAGTGCCTGCCCCCGGTCAGTAGAGCTGAGCCCTTCTCCAGCCCCCATTCCATTTACCTATTTCTCTTTCCTTTTTGATATTCCGAAGAATAACTGTGTGCGAGCTGTTTTTAGTGTGTGTGTATTGCAGTTGATTCAGAAGGATTTACTTGTCAGTAACAACCTGGGATGGAATATCCAGATATCTTGACAGTCAAGATATCTATCTTCAGTGTTGCCCTGAGGAGTCAGGGTTTGCCCTTAAGGAAGTTTCATAATCAGCAGTGGGGAGTAACTTGAACCCAACAGTGAGCCACGATCGCAGGAGAAACAGAAGGTACAAGAGCCGAGAGGGGAGGGCTGGCCCGTTGGGAGCCGGCGCCGAGACGCGCGTCACGGAGGCGCTCTCACTCGGGTCCAGGGCGGCCAGCAAGACAGCTGCCGCCATAGCCCCAGCTTTACAAGGGAGAGTTGCAGCTCGAAGACCTCAGTAACTTGTCTGAAGCCCACAGCAAGTGACCACTGGACCCTGGGTTTTGACTACAGTGTAGCTGATTTCAGTGTGTGTGTTCTTTCCATTTCACCAGGGTGATAGATGCATCATTTCATACTGAAACTTTGTTAGGAAAATCATATTATCCATGTTCTGCTGAATTCTTTTGTTCTCTGTTTCATAGTTCAGTGTTTGTCTTTTATGAAATCTTGAATCCATGATGATTTAAAGTGCCAAGGTTGCATGGTATCCTTGGCTCTTGTTTAGTTGCTGGGTCGTGTCTAACTCTTTTTTGATCCCATGGACTGTGGCCTGCCATGCTTTGCTGTCCATGGGATTTCCCAGGCAAGAATCCTGGTGTGGGTTGCCACTTCCTTCTCCAGGGAATCTTCCCAACCCAGAGATTGAACCCCTGTCTCCAGCATTACAGGTGAATTCTTTACCGCTGAGCCACCAGGGAAGCCCATATCCTCAACTCTATAGACTGCTTGTATTTTATTCTGCCCTCGAGCGTTTCTTTCCCTCCCTTTTTTGGCAATTGGTGATCAGGTCAACCAAAAATGCTAGTTAGTCCGTATGGTTGATGGTTAGCTGCTTGTTAGAGAAGAAGACCAAAATAGTTGACAAGACAAATTTACGTTTTTTTTCCAAGAGACTTCAATTGCCTGTATTATCCCCATCCACCACTATTCTGGAAAAGAGAGGGTCCATATGCCCTTACAACTTCTCCTGATTTTGAAAAGAATACTCCTTAGAGGAAAAAGCACAAAAACCTGGGTAATTGAATTCATATAAGTGTGAACATCTCAGAAATTTTTCTCTAAGAAAAAGATCTTAGGGAAACTTTAACTGATTTTAGTTATTATTGCTAGCAATTTGGGAAACTAGCAAGGAATTATCTTTATCACTTTTGTGCCTGTTTAATGCTAATTCAAAAATTCCACCCAGACTATTTAATTGGTTCTCTGTTTCATAAAAAAAGAAAAAGGAGATGCAAAACCCTGGGCAGTGACTTTGTTTCTAGTTCCTAAAAATTGCTTAGTTTAATTATAACTGCATTTTGTGTCTCATTATAATTTATGCATTTGAGATATTCACACTAAGTCTTTACCCAGCTTCAGTGTAATAAAAACCAAGTCTTCCTATTTTTGTATATCGTTATTTCTCCTGTGTTCCTAAAATGGTATGGACTGTATCGAGAGAGAGGAAATGTGAAGTAATAATTAGAAATGGCATCTATGGAGTACTTACTGTGTGCCTGGCTCTGGGATAAGACTCTCTATATCTTAACTCATTGAATTCTTGCATATCCCTCTGGGATAGGTGCTAATACTAATACTAAGCCCATTCGAAGGACAAGAGTTTCCTGGTTCAGTGAGGTTAAGACATTGGCCAAGTTCAAACAACTACTAAGGAGGGATGTGGGGCTGAAAACGTGTTCTGAAAACAAACTGTGTTCTATGCTTGATTCTCAGCTCAACTGATTTATTTGCATCTCTAGAAGTTTTCTTAAATCACACTTTTAATTTTGAATACAGGTAGATTCATGTGCGGTTGTTAAGAAATAATGCAGAGAAGATTCCTAGATACCACTTACCCAGTTTTCCCAATGATGTTTTGCGAAGTATGGGACCCTATAAGGACCAGGGTATCGCTATTGATACAGTCAGGATACAAAGCAGTTCTGTAATGAGCATCCCTCCAGCTACCCCTCTTACGGCTACACTGACTTCCTCCTCACCCCCATCCCTAACTCCTGACAGCTCCTTTCTTCTGATGGCAGCTTTTAAAATCATTTACCCGTTTCTCTTTATTCGACTCCAATTACATTGTCCTTTTTCCCTGAATGTCAGCTTCACTGTCTCCCATCATCTCTCCAGTGACTTTCTTGCACTGCTCCAACCAGGCTCATAGACACACCCCTGTGAATGGGAAAAAGTAAGTTGTTTTAACAGTGACTTGCTAGAAGTTGCACATCCACCACCAGCATCTTCCTCAGGGTATATCAGCAGCGGGAGCCTGGTTGCATGATGGGGCCTGCCACACTCCTCTCAGCAGAGCCTTTCCTTTCCTCCAGTGTGAGGACAAGCCGCACCTTTGTCTTTGTGAGTTGGGGGCAGTTCTGTTTGAAGGTAGAAGCTGGGTTAAACAGCTTCTTAGCATCTATTCTAGGTCTATAAATCCATGATATTTTTACTTATCAAATAGACCTACTATGATTAGAAAAATGTTTTTCTACAATGAAATTTACATGTCTTAGCAGTTTAGCAGTTTGAATAATTACCAGTGGCGATCAGCAACTTTGCCCTTCACAAAGAGAGGTACTACAACTGACATCATTTGCTTTAAGAAGTAATGTGGATACCATCCTTCCCTCTCTATTTTTCCTTCTTTCTTCTTTTTCTGCCTTCAGCTAACATTGAATAAACACTACATACTGAAGTGACTGGGAGGTAGGCTTGGGCAATAAAATGGTGTTAATACGTATTTGTGTCTTTAAAGAATCATGTTATTTGACAAGTTCTCAGAATAAGAGGACATAAAGTAAAACAGGAAGCGAAGTAATACGGTCGTAGTCACAAACTAGTAAGTAGAAGAGCTGGGGTTTGGAACTAAGTATGTCTGGTTCCAGGCTCGGTCATTTCCACTACGTGGCGCCATCTGGGTACTAAGTCTAGAGAAGGGAGAAATCACTCATGTGTTGGAACGATGACGGAAGTGTTCGCAGAGTGGGCAGCCTCTAATCTGGACCTTGAAGGATGGCCAGCATTCTCAGTAGATGGAAGGACCTGGGCAGAGAGGGTGCAGACCAATATCAGTGCATTTCAGCACCAAAAAGGAGAGATTATGGGTATGGCATTTGTCTTTATGTTGAAACCTGTGGTGGTTTTGCTACTGTAACATTTCTATGGGAGAACAAAAGGTGATTTGGGATAAGAATATGCAGAAATGCCAGGCTAAGTACTTTGTACTTTATTCTACGCTCAACTGAAAATAGGATTTTTAATGTATTGTTGCATTAATAGCCTTATGGATAGTGACTTCTAGAATTTCAGGATTTGGTGTCATTTCTCTCCCACATTGGTTCTGGGTTTGGCTGTGTGACCTGCCATGTGATTTTGGCCAGTGGAGCATCAATAAAAATGATGCAGACCGAGGGTTAGTATGCACTTGAGTATTTGGCTTGCCGCTGTGGAAGGCTGCTTCCTTTATGTTAGAAACATGGGAAGGTCATGTGGACGAGAGAACCCAAGATCCAGTTAAATGAGGCCGCTGTAGGTCACCCACCACTCAGAAAGCCGAGCAGAACTGCCCACTGAGTCGAGCCGAAATTGTAGAGTCATAAGTCAGTAAGTTAAGTCCTTAAGTTTTGGAATAGATTGTTAAATAGCAAGAAATAACTTCTTCACAGATATGTAAACTCACTGAAGGTAGGGCTTAATCCTGGTGCCCAGGTAAGTAACTTCATGGCTGACCCGGTCGCTCCGCAGCAGCGAGGGCAGTCATACAGTTATCCAGCAGAGGTAAGAACAGCCACTGTCTATGAGAGAAGGGAATGTAGAAGGCTCCTAGCAAGCCCTTGAATTATAATGAGGGGTGGGTCACTTAGACAAAAACTCTCTTTGCCCGGAACAGTGGATGTTGGTTAATTCAAAATCCCTCTCAGTAATTCTTTGATCACTCAGATGTTGAGATTCCATCTCGTATATTATCTCTTAATTTGAAAATACATTTTCATTGAGAGATTGTAGCATTAAAATGAGCAACTTTATGATCCATTTCACTTTGCTCCTTGCAGTCTGGGTGACAATCCATTTTAATAAGCAAGTGTCTGTGGGGCTACTGTCCACTTATGCAAATGAGAAGGTGCACTTATCTTTATTCTTCACTGTGATTACCTTCTATTTGTTTTTGAAAGCTTCCTGGATTTCAGCTCATTGTTCAATTGGGAATCATATCTGTTTTATTCAGAACAATATTTTAATTTTCAGATTCTGAGCAGACATTTCTGTGACTCATTTCACTCTGCCTTTTTGCTCTGGTTTTGCTGAATGTAATTTCTGCCTTTTTTTAAAAATCCTGTGCCTGTTAGAAATCACTTTAACTATGAAGTCTTTGTCTTTTTCTCTCCCGCTTTTTACTTCCCACTGTAATTCCCAAAAAACCTCCCTTGGGCATAAAGAAAATGGGAATTTTTTGAGGTGAATTTTTGCTTTCAAATGTTTTTGTTTTCATGCATGATTACCTTGGGACTTCACTGAATGATTTATTTTATGAACCGAAAAAAGAAATATTACAAACCAAATGAAATAACCAGTAGCTCCTAGGGATGAAGTAATGAGAAAGCATTTTATTCCACATTGATTTTCAAAATTACTGGTGTCCACAACAATACAACCTGTGTCAGGAATGACTCATTGAAAGTCTGTAATAGAATGGAGAAGGAAGGGAAGGTGAATACTTACTGCATGTTGTAAAATTGTGCGCTATGTGGTATGAACTCCCTTTTGCAAAATACTATGAATCATGTTCCAAACCAGTGGTTCTCCAATGTCATCTATAGCTTCCCCTCCCAGTAGCCCAAGCCAGTTCTGCCCCTCATTTCCCCACTGTCCCTCAATCAGACACCATCTCTCCTCCTGGAATTCCAGCACAGCCCACAGAGGAGGCGGGTGTGAGGAGGATTTCCCAAGTGTTTCCACACGCTCTGTGATCGCTGTGTTCCTGTGAAGTGGGGCTTCCTAACCTCAGTCTGAACCGCTGCTCATCCTGAGTGTGAAGCAGGGACAGGTTGCATGTTGAACCAGCATCTTACTGCGAAATAGACCAAGTTCCTGGGGATGATCTGTGGCGCAACGTGCACTGAGTTCTTTATACGCAGGTACTTGCTCTCTGAACCACACAGGCTGAATAGAGTCTAGTTAATCTCTTTTAATCTGATCTCTTCCTTTTTTATGCATAAAAGTATACTAATCTGTCACTGAAATTAGTCCATATAAAATGGAACTAAAATGGAGGAAAAGGGGATGGCAGAGGACTGGATGGTTGGATGGCATCACCGACTAACTGGACACAAGTTTGAGCAAGGTCCGGGAGATGGTGAAGGACAGGGAAACCTAGCCTGCTGCAGTCCTTGGAGCCATAAAGAGTCGGATGTGACTGAACAAATGAATAACAACAAGCATGGGGCTTAGAAGTATTTCAGTTGCCCGTGCTGCATATAGCTCTCTGTGCTCTTAATGCAAGTCCCATCTGAACCTTGGATTCTCCTTCTGTATACTTGGGATGTTTGCGCTTCATTCCTCTTTAATCAGGGCTGTTGCATTTTCAAGGCGCAAAGACCCAATCAGACCAGATCCCAGACCAGATCCAGTAAGGGTGGGAGGGCCCTGTGAGGATGCAGAGCTCACACAGGGGTCTGAGGGTGGGAACCACTGCAGCCAGGCCTTGTGGAAATGGAAGGCAGCAAGTGTAAAAACCACTTTCTCTATTGCTCAGGCTCAGATAAACTACTGGCAAGTCCTCTTCTGCTCACTCTGTCCTCCTTCCTTTAAATGCTTGTTTTATCTTTATTAGTCACCTTTTCAATGACAGCTTAAATTGTAAGATCCTCCAATCTTCATGATCTTCCTACTCTAACATTCACCATTGACTAACAACGTATTTTGTATTTAAGAGAAAATCTTTAAAAAATTAATTAATGTTTTCCAGTTATATCAAGAACCAATTGACAAACATAACTGAAACTTTAAGGCATACAGCATATATCACCAAAGCAGATTCAGTTAACATCTGTCTTCAAAAGAGAGAGACTCTTATGGGACCATTTCCTTTGAGTAATACAAATCACTCTGGTCATGAATTGGTAGCTTTTGGTTGGGATATTTATCCATATTCCAACCAGTCATGAGCTAGGATGGGGTGTTAGCACATACTGAACATCACAGACCTTTTAGGAAGTGTAGGAAGGGCAGGCCCACAGATTGTTTGGATTAAGTTCTCACAGAGCAAAGAAAAGACCTATTAAGTCAATAGAGAAGAATCACATATACTATTAACATCACAAAAAATAGCCAGGCAGTGAGCGTTCTGTACTGAAATAACATAGGTACGCTGCACATCATGTGGACAAAGATGAGCTTTTAACCCATGACATAATTAAAATGCCTGCATAGCAGTGATTTTAAATGGATATTTTCTGTTTATCACACATATCCTGCATGCATCAGAGGGCAGCAGAAAAGACTATAAATGGAAGTTAGAAGTAAATTGTATAAAAGAACATTATATAAAAATACATTCTCACATTTAGAGTGCTTTAGAGGCTAGACAAGCTGTCTCATTTAGCAGTGAGTTACCTGTCACTGGATGTGTTCACATCCCAACATTGAAGGAGTATCTTACAGTTTTAAGATTCTGATTCCCTCACTGTAACTTTGAGCTAATTAGTCTTTCAAAAAACAAATGAATTATTGACAAAGACTTGATGTATTAAACTAAAATTGTAAATTTTTTATTGTTGGTGGTGTTTGGTGGTATTCCGCGGTGAGCTAAATCTCTCTCTTGAACAGGGATGATAGCTCATTCTGGTTGTGGTACCAGAGAAATAGGGGATGTCAAAGTTAGCGTCTTGTAATAAATATGAGGGACCCTCACCTATGTTTTACTTAGCAAAAATCCATCTCCTGATCACAGCACTGTTACCAGTCAACAGCACACACACACACACACACACACACACACACACACTCACACACAAAATCAGCAGTCTAGACATCTTTAAAAAATCTGAGTCTTGAAGTGGCTTCTATAAAGCATCCACTGAGAGTATAACTGATAAATTGTGGTTAAAAGAGACAGGCTAAGAGGTACCTTATCTAGGTTCTTCAAACCTGATCCTTGTAAAAAATGAGATCATCAGGATATTATATACCAGGACTGATATCTTTTTTTTTTTTTCATTTATTTTTATTAGTTGGAGGCTAATTACTTCATAACATTTCAGTGGGTTTTCTCATACATTAACATGAATTAGCCATGGAGTTACATGTATTCCCCATATCGATCCCCCCTCCCACCTCCCTCTC
>JADEYB020000010.1:966634-1019688 GCA_015832495.2 Alces alces | reverse complement strand
CTGTATAATGGGCTCCAGTTTCATCCATCTCATTAGCACTGATTCAAACGAATTCTTTTTAACGGCTGAGTAATATTCCATTGTGTATATGTACCACAGCTTCCTTATCCATTCATCTGCTGATGGGCATCTAGGTTGCTTCCATGCAGGACTGATATCTTAACTTCCCACAAAGGTATTTATGTCAAACTTTTCACTGTGTTGTTGGGTTTTATTAAATTTTGACATATAGATCTATTTGAGGAATATTTCATGATCACCTCTAAATTTATTATTTTTTCATTGTGCTTATTCTATTGCTTACTGCTTCGTGTATGGTGTAGACTGGAAAACCATTGCCCAGGAATTTAGAGACATGAAAATTTCTCCCTAGGTAAAATTGTAGGCTTTTAAAAAATATATATATATGTATATATATATATACATATATATATATAATTATATAATATTACATTTAATGTTGTCCTTAACTACTAGGAAGCTGGAAGATAAAATAAGTGTTTAATTACAGTAATGATCTCATTCTCAGGATGGGTAAAATTATTCTTTCTCCCCTAAATTGTTTCTTTAACCTTCATTTTAAGTATATGTATTTAAATCATACAATGTTCTTTTAAAAAGCAGATAAAATTTAAATGAGCAAAAGTGGGAGAATAAAGGAGACACAGCTATGGAACCACATAGACTATTGAGTCAGTTAATATAAGATTCCAGAGACTCGTTAATGTTTGAAATATTAGCGTTTTGTGAGTCTGACCTAACACTAGCTTCCCTTTCTCTGCTAAATGTGCTGCAATAAATTACCATCAATAAACTTCAAAGGTACTGTGACTTAGAAGAAAATGTTCTGGTAATCCATAGGGTTATTACTGATAACAGAAAAGTGTATTTATTTACCATTGAGAAAAAAATCTATTAACAGAATGAAAACTTTAAAGTGCAATCTGTGATTCATTGCTAGGAAGGCTGAAGGTTCCAAGATGAAAATGCTTTATTACAGTCTGAGATTTTATTCCTCATCATCTACCTTCTTTATGGACTTATAATCAGGGTTCCTGTATGTTTAATCTTGTCAGATTTGGCACTTTGTGATGTAAGCATTGACGCCTCTTCTTGGGGGGGTGAAAAGTAGGAAAGTGTCTATGGTGGCATGTTGCACAGAGTCACCATTTTGTTATTGTTCAGTCACTGAGTCATGTCCCACTCTTTGTGACCCCATGGACTGCAGCACGCCAGGCCTCCCTGTCCATCACCATCTTCCAGAGTTCATCCAAGTTCATGTCCATTGAATTGGTGATGCCATCCAATCCTCTGCCGCTCTGTTCTCCTGCCTTCAATTTTTCCACACATCAGCGTCTTTTCCAATGAGTCAGTCCTTTGCATCAGGTGGCCAAAGTGTTGGAGTTTCAGCTTCAGCATCAGTCCTTACAATGAATATTTAGGACTTATTTCCTTTAGGATGGACTGGTTGGATCTCCTTGCAGCCCAAGGGACTCTCAAGAGTCTTCTCCAACATCACAGTTCGAAAGCATCAATTCTTGAGCACTCAGCTTTCTTTATAGTCCAACTTTCACATCCATACATGACTACTGGGAAAATCATAGCTTTGACTAGATGGACCTTTGTTGGCAAAGTAATGTCTCTGCTTTTTAACATGCTATCTAGGTTGGTGATAGCTTTTCTTCCAAGGAGCAAATGTCTTAATTTCATGGCTGCAGTCACCATCTGCAGTGATTTTGAAGCCACCCAAAATAAAGTCTGTCACTGTTTGCATTGTTTCCCCGTCTGTTTGCCATGAAGTGATGGGACCAGATGCCATGATCTTAGTTTTCTGAATGTTGAGCTTGAAGCCAACTTCTTCACTCTCCTCTTTCACTTTCATCAAGAGGCTCTTTAGTTCTTCTTTGCTTTCTGCCATAAGGGTGGTGTCATCTGCACATCTGATTGTCCTCAACTAAAGATATAAAAAAGAAGCCACATGTGAAAAGTGGTGGGGTGGGGGCAGAGACACAATTCCTAGGTCAGCATCCCACAAGTGGGAGTGATATCACAGCTGCAGAGATACTCCCCAGTGTGGGTCCTCCCCAGCTCCACATCTGGCTTCCCAGCCTGGGATCCTGCAGAGGAAGATAAGCCAGCAGAAAGTTGGGCTTTGAAACAAGTGAGACTTATGTTCTGGAAAATCATAGGAAGAACACATCCACTCTTAAAGAGCACGCCCGCAATGTCAGTGCTCTGGGTTCCTGCACAAAGACAGTAATTTGAAAGACGCTGTGGTCAGACAAACATGCTCACCTTGAACAGCCTCTCAGAGGGACAGGGGGCACTTGAGCTTCCCCTGGGCCTGGAGACACTGGCACCAGTCATCTTTGTAGCCTCATTCTACCACAGACACCTGCATTGCAAAGTGCCGATTTGGAGCCCTTCCCCTAGCCTGTTCACACCAGGGCCCCACCCTAGCCAAGAAGCCAACAGCAGCCGGCCCCACCAGGCCACACAGCCAGCTGCCTGGGAGCCATGCTTGCTGCTCGGAGAGCTGCAGCAGCCGCGTGAGGCAGCATCTCACAGCCAGCCAGGCCGGGGCTCAGCCCCACCTCCACGTCCACCCACGGTTAGCAGCGGCACTGTGATAGAAAAGCATGCAGCCCATGCACGGGATGACCCTGCAGCATCTAGAGCTGCTGAGCAGAAGGGGCTGGACTGCTGGTCACCACAGCTCTCCTCCATACGGCCACTTCCCTAAGCTTAGGACATGTGACAGAACCACCTTATATGTAGAAATAAACAGAGAATTAGGCAAAATGAGGAGACAGAGGAATATGTTCCAAATAAGGGAATGAAGCAAAATCCCAGCAAAAGAACTAAACAAAGTGAAGATAATCTATCCATAAAGAGTTCAAGGTAATGATCATAAAGATGCTCACTGATCTCAGGAGAATAATAGATGAACACAGTGAGAACTTCAGCAAAAATCACAAAATATAAAAATAAACAATCATAGCTGAAGAATACAATACCTGGAATGAAAAATACACTAGAAGGAATCCATAGTCAATTAGCTGATATGGAAGAACAAATCAGCAATCTGAAAGAGTAGTGGAAATCACCCAAGCTGAATAGAAAAGAAAAAAAAATTTTTTTTAATGAATATCACTTAAGGGATTTCTAGGACATTAAACATACTAACATTTGCATTATAAAGTCCAAAAAAGAGAAAAGAGAGAAAGGGGCAGACACGTATGTGAAGAAATAATAGCTGAAAACTCTTTCTATCCAAGAAAGGAAACCAGCATCCAGATCCAGGAAACACTGTTCAGTAATACACATTATAATTAAAATGGAAAAAATTAATGAGAAAATCTTAAAAGCAGCAAGAGAAAAGCAACTAGTTGTATACAAGTGGTCTCCATAAGACTATCAACTGACTTTTCAGCAGAAACTTTGCAGGCCAGAAAGGAGTGGCACAAATATATTCAAAATAATGAAAGGAGAAAAGCCTACAAGCAAGAATGCTCCATCCAGCAAAGTTATCAATCAGAATTGAGGGAGAGATAAAAAGTATTAAAGACAAGCAAATGTTAAGAGTTCATCACCGCTAGACTTACATTACAAGAAATGTTACAGGGACTTTTCTAGGTGGGAAAGAAAAGGCCACAATTAGAAATCTTAGAAAAAGGAAAAATCTCACTAGTTAAAGGCAAACATGTAGTAAATGTAATAGATTAATCACTTATAAAACTAGTAGGAAGGTTATTAAAAGTAGTAAAGTCATCTATATTTATAGTAAGTAGTTAAGGAATATATAAAATAAAAAGAAATGTAAAATATGATATCAAAATCATAAAACAGGGCAGGGAGTGTGATAATGTGGGGCTATTAGAATGTGCCTGAGCATAAGAGAGCATTAACTTAAAATAGATATAGTTTTTTTTGTATATGAACTCCATAATCACCACAAACCAAACATCTATAATAGATACACAAAAAAGAAGACAAAGAAATCCAAACATACTTCTAAAGATTAAAATCAAATAACAAGAGGATCAAGAATAGAAAAAAAGGAAGAGAACTGTGAGACCAGAAAATAACAGTGAATAAAATGGCAATAAATATATGACTATCCATAAATTTTAAATGTAATGTGTTAATTCTCTAACCAAAGGGCATAGTGTGACTGAATGGATTTCTGTTGCTTAGAAGAATAGATGTTGCTTAGAAGAAATCACTTCATATCTAAAATACAGACAGACTGAAAGTGATAGAAATTAAAAAGATGTTTTGTATAAATGGATATGAAAAGAAAGCTGGGGTAGCCATATTTATATTAGACAAAATCATCTTTAAAACAAAGACTGTAACAGGAGACAAAGAAGAGCATTACATAATGATAAAAGGATCAATCCACAAAGATATAACAATTATAAATATATATGCACATAACAAAGGAGTATCTAAATACATAAAGACAACATTAAGAGACATAAAGGGAGATATTTTCAGTAGCAAAATAATAGTAAGGAATGTTAACACTCCACTTATATTAATGGACAGATCATCCAGACAGAAAATCAAGTCAGGAAACATTTGCCTTAAGCAACACTTCAGATGGACCTAATAGCTGTATATAGACCATTCCGTCCCCAAATGGCAAAATGCACCTGCTTTTCAAGTGCCCAAGGAGCATTGTCCTGGATAGATCACAGGCTAGGGCACAAAACAAATCTAGTAACTTTAAGAAGATAGAAATCATATCGAGTGTCTTTTCCAACCACAACAATATGAAACTAGAAATCAACTACAAGAACACCCCTAAAAAACATAAACATGTGGAGTCTATATAATATGCTTCTAACAATATGAATCATTGAAGAAATCAAGAGGAAATTCAAAAATACCTAGAGAGAAATGAAAATCTAAACACAACATTCCAAAATCTATGGGATGCAACAAAAGCAGTTCTAGGAGAAAAGTTTAAGTTTATACCAATACAGGCCTACTTCAGGAGACAAGAAAAATCCCCAATAAACTATCTAGCCTTACATACAAAAAAAATGAGAGAACAGAGTCAAATAAAACCCAAAGTTAATAGAAGAAAAGAAAAAAATTAAAGTGAAATAAATGAAATAGTTAAAAATACAAAATATCAATAAAAGCAAGAACTGTTTCTTTGAAAAGATAGACAAAATTGATAAACTTTTAGCCACAATCATCAATATAAAAAGAAAGTGAGCCCAAATAAAATCAGAAATGAAAGAGAAATTAACTACTGACAACACAGAGATACAAAGGTCTTGAGATTACTGGGAATAATTGTATACCAAGAAAGGGGACAACCTGGAAGAAATGGATAATCTCCTATAAATGTGCAATCTCCCAAGACTGAATTAGGAAAATGCAGAAAATATGGGCAGATTAATTATCAGTATTGAAATTGAATCAGTA
Organism: Alces alces; assembly: GCA_015832495.2. Lineage (NCBI taxonomy): Eukaryota > Metazoa > Chordata > Mammalia > Artiodactyla > Cervidae > Alces > Alces alces. The sequence goes on along the minus strand of JADEYB020000010.1, from coordinate 1,014,246 downwards.
ATTCAAACACTCCCAGTAAAGTCCAGGGCTAGATAGATTCACAGGTGAACTCTATAAAATGCTGAAAGAAGAGTTAACATCTATTCTTATCAAACTATTCAAAAAATAAATTGAAGAGAGAGCAATATTTTCAGATTCATTCTATAAGGTCAGCATCATCCTAATATCAAAACTGAAGACAGAACACTACAGGCCAATATCACTGATAAACATAGATGGAAAAATCCTCAACGAGATTTTAGCAAACCAAATTCAATAGTACATTAGGAATCACACAGTATGATCAAGTGAGATTTATCCCAGAGATGCAAGTTGGTTCAATATCTGCAAATCAGTCAACATGATATACTACATTAACAAGTTGAAGAATGAAAATTGTAAGATCTTCTCAAAAGATGCAGAAATTTTTTGATAAGATTCAACATTCACTTATGATAAAAGCTCTCAATAAAATGGATACAGAGGAATCATGCATCAACATAATAAATGTTGTGAATAACAAAACTACAGTGAACATCAAACTCAATAGTGAAAAGCTGAAAGCATTTTCTCTAAGATCAGACCTCTAAGATCTCTTGAGACACGGATCCTTGCTACCACCTCTTCATCTACTATTAGAAGTATTAGTTGCAGCAGTCAAACAAGGAAAAGAATAAAGGGAATTCAGGTTGGAAAGGAAGAAGTAAAACTGTCACTATTTGCAGATGACATGATAGTATTCTACAGAAAATCCTAAAGTCACTACCAAAAAACTACAGAACTAAATTATGGATTCAATAAACTTCAGGGTAGAAAACTATACATGGAAATCTGTTGCATTTCTATAAACTAGCAATGAGCTATTAGTAAGAAAAAATCCCGTTTAAAATTGCATCAAAAAAAAATAAAATATCTAGGAATAAATTTAACAGGTAAAAGATACGTACTCTGAAAACTATATTGATGAAAGAAATTGAAGATGACAGAAACAATTGGAAAGATACCCTATGTTCATGAAAGAAATAATATTGTTAAAATGTTCATATACGCAAGGCAGTCTACATAGTCAAGGTAATTCTATACAAATTCCAGTGTCATATGTCACAGAATTAGAACAGATAAGTCTAAAATTTGTATGAAAGTACAGAAGACCCCTAACCTTAAACTTCAAGAAGCTAAAACAATCTTGAGGAAGTAGAAAGCTGGTGGTATCACATGCCTTAATTTCAGACTATACTATAAAGCTATAGTAATTAATGTGGTACAGGCATAAAAGCAGACATACAGATCAATGGGACAGAATAGAGCTCAGAAATAAGCCCAAGTTTATATGGTCAATTAATCTATGACAAGTGAGTCAAGAATATACATACAGTGGAGGGAAAAACAGCCTCTTCAAAAAATGATGTTGGGAGAACTAGACAGTTACATGCAAATGAATCAAAATGAACTACTTTCTCATACCATATACAAAAATAAACTCAAAATGTATTGACATCTTAAATGTAAGACCAGAAGCGGTAAAACTCCTACAAGAAAAAATATGCATTTTGCTCTTTTCTTTTTGATATATGTACTAAGGCAAGGGAAAGAAAAGCAAAAATAAACAGATGAGACTACATCAAACTAAAAAGCTTTGCACAGCAAAGGAAACTGTCAACAAAATAAAAAGGCTGTCTACTGAATAAGGTATTTGAAAATGATACACTCCATAAGAATTTAATATAAAAAATATACAAAGTACACATACAACTCAACTTCAAAAAAGCATGTTGTTGCTGTTCAGTCACTGAGTCATGTCCAACTCTTTGCAAGACTGCAGCGTGCCAGGCTTCTCTCTTCTCCATTATTTTCCTGAGTTTGCTCAGATCCATGTCCATTGAATCCGTGATACTGTCTAACCGTCTCATCTCTGCCACCCGCTTCTTCTTCTGCCTTCAATCGTTCTCAGCATCAGGGTCTTTTCCAATAAGTCTGCTCTTTGCAACAGGTGTTCAAAGTATTGGGGTTTTAGCTTCAGCATCAGTCCTTCCAATGAATATTCTGGGTTGATTTCCTTTAAGATTGACTGGTTTGATCTTCTTGCAATCCAAAGGATTCTCAAGAGTCTTCTCCAGGACCGCAATTTGAAAGTATCATTTCTTTGACACTCAGCCTTCTTTATGGTCCAACTCTCACATCCATAAATGACTATTGGAAAAACCAGACAACCCAGTTAAAAATGAGCAAAGGACCTGAATAGACATTTTCCCAGGAAGACATACAGACAGCCAACAGACATTTGAAAAGATTCTTAACATTGCTACTTATCAGGAAAATGCAAATTAAAACCACAATGAGATACCATCTCATACTTGTCAAAGCGGTTGTTTTCAAAAACACAACAAATAATTAATGTTGATGAGGATGTGGAGAAATGGAAACATTCATGTACTGGTGGGAGTGTAAATTGGTGCAGCTACTACGGAAAACAGTATGGAGTTTCTTCAAGAAACTAAGAATTGAGCTGTTACATGACTCAGCAATTTCACTTCTGAATCTTTACATGAAGAAAATAGAAATGGAATGGTCAGGGTGAAAATTCTGTGGAGTGCTGGATGTGTTCTAAGACTGGATTGTGTGACAATTACTCAACTGTATAAATTTGTTAAACTTGTTGAACTATACACCATTTTAAAATGGGTAAGTTTTATGGTATGTAACTTATACCTCAATAAAGCTGTTGAAAAAATAAAAAAGAAACACTAATTTGAAAGGATATAGGCACACCAATGTTCATTGTAGCATTATTTACAATTGTCAATGTATAGAAGTCACCTAAGTGCACTCTGACAGGTGAATGGATAAAGGATGATGTATATTTAGACAATGGAATGTTAAACAAAGAAAAATAAACATTGCCATTTTTGACATCATTGATGGGTCCAGAGGGTATCATGCTAAATGAAGTATCAGAGAGAGACTGTGTGCTCTTACTTATATGTGGAATCTATAAGACAAAATTAAACAAAACTAAAAAAAAAGCAAAATTAAAGTAGGTTCCTAGATAAAGAACAAAGTGTAATTGCCAGAGGGAAGGTGGAAGAAGGGGTGAAGTAGGTGGAGGACATTAAAAGGGTTAAACTTATAAAATAAATAAGCCACAGTTGTATAATATACAGCATATTAGTAATACTGTAATAATTTTGTATGGAGACAGATGGTTATTAGAGTTATTGTGGCCATCATTTCATAATGTATGCAAATATCAAGTCACTATGTGGTACACCTGAAATGAACAATATTATACGTCCACTCTACTTCAATTCAATAAGAAATAAAATGGTTATATTTAAGCCATCCATTTTGCTATTTAGAAAATAGGTATTCTTTTCCATAATCATAGTGGGAATGATAACTTTTGATGCCTTCATCATTACTATGCCCTTGGTGCCTGACATGGTGTGTTCGCAGTGAATACTGTAGGAGGCGTGGGCGTGCTGACCCAAGCACTGATGAAAAGGTATACTTCAGTTTGTAGCAGCAGAAGCAGAATAATATGAATCTGCTTTCAGATGGATGGGAAGAAAGTTAAGTACTGGAGAGGAGCTTTGCTTAGATGAGTAGAAAGAAATGCCAAATTGGGGTAGGCTGCTTCTTGCAGAGAGCTATTAATTATCTAATTTTCATAGGTCATAGTAATGGGGACATAAAAAGCTATAATTGCTTTCTTCCCCATTTATCAAGCATAACCACACAATCATCTTTAATTATGATAAGCATAACTTAGAAAACACTAATACATTGTTTATAGCCTTAAGGTCATTTCAGTCAATAAAATGTGCCCTGATTCACTTCATTTGTGGGACTAGAAGATCTGTCATAACTCCTTCTTTAATCCCTTCCATCAATTTAAAAACAAGGGTGCATATATATATATATATATATATATATATATAGCTTAAGTAGAGATTATGCTGCTAATATTTCCCAACCCCTAATTCTTATTTTGTCTATTACCTAGGTTCAAGAGATTTATCTTCAGCCACATTTCTTACTTATCTTTTGTAAGTTAAAACATTTATTTATTCATTTATTTATTTACTTAGGCCCACTGTCCAGCCTAAAATGATGTTTTCAGAGCAGTTAGGTAGATCTAGTTCTTCTATAATGTGAGAAACCTGAATTCTTGGTCCAGAATCCCTTCTTACTAGTCATGGAGTCTTGAATAAACCACTTCTCTCCGAGGCTTTCTTCACCTAGAGAAAGCAGAATGAGGTACTTTGAGAAGCAAAAAAGAGCTATTACAGAGAAAATTGTAGCTATTGCGAGGTGCAGGACCTGACCAGTCACCTTGGAGATTCCACAGAGGATGTGGAGGGGAGAGCTTGTCCATCCGAGGGCTTATGGAGATACGTAGTTGCTCTCCCCTTGAGCAAAGAGGCAGTGTGTAGTGGGATCTGGTGCACCTTTCATTGAGCGGCTCACTTGCCAGTGAGAAGGGCAGTTGCATTCCTGTTTCTTCCCCGGTCCTGTGAATGTGGAAACATTCCCTATTACTGGGGACTAACCAGTATTGATCACCTGATGATTCCTGCCATTCATTGTGGGCCAACTAACAGCTTGAGACAAAAGGAAATTAAGGAGAAGATGGATCAGTGTTTCTCGGAGGAAAGGGTGGCAGCAGCCTAGGCGATTTGAGTTTCTAGGAGTGATGGGCCATTGTTTTCTGTTAGAGACTTTTATGGTTTATAAATAGTTCTCAGAAGAGATGAGTTCCCCAGAATGACTCAGCGGGCTTGTGATCACATCCCACCACGCTGTTCTTTGGCGTCCTCTGCCTCCACCAAATTGAAATTGTACCTTCCCACATGGCCATGTTTTCTGTGCACTTACTTTTTAACTGAAATAATGAATGATGCATGACTGAAGAGGACAATTACTCTTTGAGTGCAAATCTTAAGAATAAGGGTGGTAATTATCCAGAAGAACAGGCATAGCAGAGCATACCGAGAGAGCAACATCCTTTTAAGCCATTTTCCCTCTTGGTTAGGAGGGAAGCTGCTATCCCTCCTCACACCGCTTTTCCACAAACAGACAAATACAGACGCTATTTCTAAAACATTTCACTCCTCACAGGCCATCTTCTGACCCAATCTCCTCTCCCAGTGTTCATTCTCTTTCTTTCCCCACACTTTTCTCTTCCTTCCTTTCCCCTCTTCCTTTCTCTCTCTTCTTCTCACCGCCTGACCCCTCTCTCCCCACTTTAGACACCATATTTCCTTTCATCAGTATGGAGTATCCTGAAAATGCAGGTGAAACCAAAAATCTGGCTTGGAGCCCAGATATCACTTTGTGAAGTGACAGGCTCTGGTAATAGGGGAGGGTTTGCAATTATACAGATCATTGCTTCGACCTGGTGCAAAGTCAACCAGGCCACAATGCACGAACAAAAAGGCTTAATTTCTGCAGTTTCCAGAAGGGCTGTGCGCAGTCCTCCGCGTTCACTGGCCTGCCCGCTGTGCCGGCATCCGCCTGCGCCCTTCTTCCATTGCAGCCCTTTGATAAACAGCTCATTTGCTGTGCCCCTTGTGAGCTTCTGCCTTATAAACTAAAAACTAATGTCCTTATTACATATGTTCTTTTCCCTCACCATCTCCTTGAAAATGATTTGCATAAGTGAAAAATATACCCTCTTAATGATGCAAGCCTCTATATTCTAAATATCTGGTTAACTGTCCCTTTCACATCTTAGCGTCAGCTTTGATAGCACTCAAAAAGGCACTTTCTAATCTTGCTTTGAAATGAAATTTCTTCTTGCCAGCTAGTTTAGCATGTGGTCTGTGAAAAATATAAAGGCAGGGGAGATACTTTCTTTCAAAATATATTAAGACCTCCTAATCACTTTCAAAGCAAAATGAGGGCAAGAACTCAAATGGCAGGAGTGTGTATGTCATCCAGATAAGGGAAGTGCATGGTCTGTTATTGAACCCCTTATTACTATTCACTTTGACTTTCTGAGTTCAGCTTGTCTTAGGCATCCATTTTTTTAGGCTTTGGGGAATTAGAAATTTAAATGAGATGTGTGAGAGAGAGAAGGGGAGTTCTCCCATGAGGATGCAACACATTTCTGGACTCAGCGGTCAAGGCGGGCGGGGAGAGAGCTGTGTTAGAGCCGGGAGGAAGGAATGAAAGCATCTTTCAAGTCAAGAAGGAGCAGGCAGCCTTTGGCAGCTGGCAGAGTCTTCAGAAGTCTAAACATGAACAGCTGAGCCATTTGCAGTTTTACGATTTTCGTACAGATTATTCATGCCCCCATTAAATTTCTTATTTCTTCAGCTTCTAATACCAAAAAAAAAAAGTTTAACGCTTGAATTGATTAGGCGTCATCATTCTACGTACTCTACTTTTTCTTCGTTCCGTGCCTTGAGAACACTGGTACTTCAGACTGGCGGTTGTGACATGCTGGCCGTCTCTTCTCAAGAAGCAGCGTCTACAGGGGACGCAGCCCAGCGTGTTTTCCTGCCTCCCCGCCCGTCTTCTGGAGCCTGCTTTGAGCACGCCTGTGTCTCCCACGCTGGGTTTTCTGCTCCGCGGCTCCAGCCGCACTGCCCGGTGACGACAGGCAGCAATTCGGAGGTGAGCTGGTGCAGTTAGGCTTTGGATGGCGAGCTCACCCCCGAGTCTCTGTGCTTTAAATCCGCGCCTTCCGGCCGTGCTCAGGGAGCCACGCATTGCTGGGGGCAGGTCAGGCGTGGGGAGCAGAGAGGAGCCTTCTGCCTGTGGTGACTGAGGCTTGGTCTGAGCAAGGAAGAGACAGAACAAGGCAGTCGTACTTGTCTCCTAGAGCGCTTACAGTAAGCTGCCACAAAGCTGGTGGCTTCAAACAACACGAGTTTATTCTGAGAGTTCTGGAGGCAAGAAGGCTGAAATCAAGGCGTCAGCGGGGCCTGGCCTCTTCTGAAAGCTCTTTCAGTCTCCAGGGTCTCCAGGAATTTTCTGGTTTCTGGGAGCCCGACTCCAATCTCTGCCTCCGTCTTCACAGGGCCTTCTTCTCTGTGTCCTTCTGAGTCCTCTCTGCTTATTAAGGACAGCTGGCCCGGTATTTAGGGCCTATCCTAAATCTAGGATATTTTAATCTTGAGATTCTTAACTAACTACATCTACAAAGACACTGTTGCCGCAAACGTCACGTTCTGAGTTTCCAGGTGGATATGAATTTTCGGATGACGCTATTCAACCCATTACGGTAGTAGAAGCATGTAGTGTGGAAGCTGGAAGGGGGAAAACGAGTCATCAAGTCCAGCTCCTTTATTTTGCAGGTGAGGTGACAAAGGTGAACTGCTCAGGCTTTATGCAGATGAACGAGCAAACGATGCATCACCCAAGCCTAAAGAGGTTGTAAGCAAAGTTTTTATTAGCCTTAGGGGCAGATATACTAGGCTATGTTAAGAGAGGAATAAATTTAAGTGCAAGGGAGAGTATAGCATTTTAAAAAATCGGCTGCCGATTTTTTGACACTCCTTCCATTGGGAGCTGAGGTCTGCCTCCTCTCCTGTGCGCGGGGAGCCTGCTCTGACCATTGAGCGATGATGCTCTGTGACCACCAGGCCGGGCTCACACAGGGTGAGGCAGCCCTGCCTTTTCACTGTAAGGCTCCACGTTGGAGCCCTGGACCCTCAGGTCCGACCATCCCGAGGCCATTGTACTCTGCGGAAGTCAGGTCACGCGGAGTAACCGCAAGTCAGCGCAGTTCATGTGAGTGAAGGAGCCGCCGAGGGATCCCTCCAGTCCCAGCCGTCAGGTCATTCCTGGTTTGGAACCTTCTCCGGTAAAGCACCATATTTCGTGGAGCAGAGACAAACCATCCCTTCTGTGCTGCTTGCTACTGTGCTTATTAATCTGTACATTTTGGGATAGACAGTTACACAGCAGCTGTGACCGGAACGAGTCACCTGTGTGGTAACTGGATAATAAGTATATATGCATCTTTATTCCACAAGACAGAGAAATAAGCACCAAAATTCGGACCAGTTTAGTTCCAACAAGAAGAGACTCTCCAGGGTGCAGTCTGATGAATGCTGACCCCACTGAGAAAAGGCGCCCAGCGTGCTGACCACGGAGCGGCAAGGTGCCCTGTGCATGGCCTTCTGTAAATGTAGCCTTGGCGTCGGGGGAGGGGCTCGTGCCCTTGGGAATGGCCCCCCAACTGCTGATGCTGTGACCGCTCGACTGGAGAGCGTGCAGACGGAAAGGACAGACTTCACAATTCAAGAGCAGTTGGACCTGAAACCTTCTAAACTCTTCTCTCCGGGTTCTCAGTGCTGAAAATAGATGGAATCTGGAGTCTGGTGTGGCACGACCATCCTGAATTCTTAGGCAGACATGAACGTTCGTTCATCTGGTTCAGAGATGAACCAGAGGTCACTGGCTTTCCCAGAGAGACCCCAAAAATGTAGTTTCTAAGGTGTCCCAAGCAAAGGATGGACCACCTGTCCGCATTCATCTTTTCAGGCAAGATACCACTAATTAGCTAAACATGAAGAGTACTCCCACACCAGGTACCCTTCTAGGTCCTAAAGATACACGTGCCCTGCATACAAAAGTAATGTGGATGTGTGACAAAAACAGTATTCATTTTAAATGTAATCTATATTCTGGAAAGGAAAGCTAGACAGTGACTGTCTGAATAAATCATATTTGGGTAATGTGAAGAACGCTCAAACTATTGCACAATTGCACTCATCTCACATGCTAGTGAAGTAATGCTCAAAATTCTCCAAGCCAGGCTTCAGTAATACGTGAACCATGAACTCCAAGACATTCAAGCTGGATTTAGAAAAGGCAGAGGAACCAGAGATCACATTGCCAACATCCACTGGATCATCAAAAAATTAAGAGAGTTCCAGAAAAACATCTATTTCTGCTTTATTGACTCTGCCAAAGCCTTTGACTGTGTGGATAACAACAAACTGTGGAAAATTATGAAGGAGATGGGAATACCAGACCACCTGACCTGCCTCTTGAGAAACCTGTATGCAGGTCAGGAAGCAACAGTTAGAATTGGCCATGGATCAACAGACTGGTTCCAAATAGGAAAAAGAATACGTCAAGGCTGTATATTGTCACCCTGCTTATTTAACTTATATGCAGAGTACATCATGAGAAATGCTGGGCTGGATGAAGCACAAGCTGGAATCAAGATTGCCAGGAGAGATATCAATAACCTCAGATATGCAGATGACACCACCCTTATGGCAGAAAGTGAAGAAAATCTAAAGAGCCTCTCGATGCAAGTGAAAGAGGAGAGTGAAAAAGTTGGCTTCAAGCTCAACATTCAGAAAACTAAGATCATGGCATCTGGTCCCATCACTTCATGGCAAAGAGATGGGAAAACAGTGGAAACAGTGACAGACTTTATTTTTTGGGGCTCCAAAATCACTGCAGATGGTGATTGCAGCCATAAAATTAAAAGATGCTTACTCCTTGGAAGGAAAGCTATGACCAACCTAGACAACATGCATATTAAAAAGAGAGACATTACTTTGCCAACAAAGGTCTGTGTAGTCAAGGCCGTGGTTTTTCTAGAAGTCATGTATGGATGTGAGAGTTGGGCTATAAAGAAAGCTGAATGCAGAAGAATTGATGCTTTTGAACTGGGGTGTTGGAGATTCTTGAGAGTCCCTTGGACTGCAAGGAGATCCAACCAGTCCATCCTAAAGGGAATCAGTCCTGGGTGTTCATTGGAAGGACTGATGTTGAAGCTGAAACTCCAATATTTTGGCCACCTGATGCGAAGAGCTGACTCATTTGAAAAGACCCTGATGCTGGGAAAGATTGAAGGCAGGAGGAAAAGGGGACAACAGAGAATGAGATGGTTGGATGGCATCATCGACTCAATGGACATGAGTTTGAGTAAACTTCGGGAGTTGTTGATGGACAGGGAGGCCTGGCATGCTGTGGTTCATGGGGTCCCAAAGAGTTGGACAGGACGGAACGACTGAACTGAACTGAATGTGAAGAACTTTGAAGGCAATTAAATATGGAAATGTGGAAAACAATTTGTGTGTGTGTGTGTGTGTGTGTGTGTGTAGGGGTTGTGAAAAGGAAAGTTCAGGAAGGCCTCTCTTATAAGATGAGTTGAGTGAGTCCTCGATGATCTTGGCAAAGATCATGGCCCACCGCATCAGCAGGCATGGCTCAGTGATTGGAGGTGGCTGATACATACGAAGGTCAAGTGGATAGAGGATTTCCCAATTCGGTGATTACCTGTTAAGCACAAATTGTGAACTTTTCCTGGTTAGGAATCACTGCTTACCACTTTTTAGTGGTAAGTACTACAACAGACTTAGAATTTCCTGGTTCTGTTAAGGACAGTTAAATTCTGAATAGATGAAGTGCCTAGGTATTAAAGTGATCCCAGGATCTATTTTAAACAAAATTTAAAATCAAGCCCTAAATATCATGCTCTATAAGAGATGGCATTTATAATACATCTAGGGAAAAAACTACCACCAATCACTTTCTGTAAAGAAAGAAGACAGAAGGCAAAAAGTATATGAGTGAGAAAACAAATACATACAGAAATATGACTGCATTGAGGCTCCCAGATGGGCTTAGGCAAATGGGATAACAACATATTTTGAATTCTGTGTCTGACAATTTGGATATCTATATTCTTTGTAGCTTGGATTCTCTAATTAGTTATTTCTGTTGTTACCCATCCTATCTTATTCCCTGAATGTTAGGACTGCCTTTTAAAGAAAAATTGTGAACTTTTATTCCTTACTATGTTATCTGTAGAACTCCTTGAGGTTTAAAGAGATCACTGAGATAACTTTAAACCAGGGGTCAGCAAACTTTTGCTGTGAAAGGCCAGAGAGTAAATATTTTAGGCTTTGTGGCTATACAGCCTTTGTCAACAACTCAGCTCTGCCATGGCAGAGTGAAAGGACCTATGGACTGCGTGTAAACAAGTGAGCATGACTGCTCCGGTGAGGTGTTCAATTGGAGACTGAAATTGATTTCAAATACTATTCCCGTGTCGTGATATATTTTCTTATTTTGATTTTCTTTCAGTCTTATAAACCTGCAAAGACCATTTTAGCTCATGGACTGTACAAAAGCAGATGGCAGGTTGGTTTTGGCCATCAACCATACCAATGCCTGTTTTAAAGTAAATTTTTAGCATGTGGTTTTCATGCATCTTACAGTCACTGTGAATTTTAGCCCTAAATTTGTGTGAGGGAAGAGTTGTGGTTCAGATTTCTGAGGAATCATTTTCCTTTTTCCCCTTTTCCCATAACCAAGGCCAAACCAGATGAACCTCCCATCAGCTGTTTGTGTGAAGCAGTTCTTTTCTTAGTTGACCCACGGAAACTTCCAGGGACCTGGTTTGATACAGAGACTCCTGATCTGCATTTCCACGATGGCTATACCTCAGGTGGTCTCCTCATGGTCTACCAAAGCTGAGTTGTAGTCCAGCAGGATTGGAAAAGGACACGTGCTAATGTTTCATTTCTGTATGACAAATTCTGGATGACAAATCCAGAAATGGATTTGAAATTTCATTTTTATTCTGACCTCTAAGGGCATCTCTTACTTTCCAGCCATTGCAGCCATGCATTTTTATAAAAGCTTTTTACATATTGCCCAGAATTTTTAGGTGTTCTATGTACTCAACAATACTGGTAAAAACAGAAGTGTCTCTGGGGTCTCTCTCTTGTGCTTTTTCCAGAATTGTACTCTGGCTTATGATTCATGCTCCATAAGGAGCACAACTCCAGGAGGCTGGTTGTGGTTTAGGCACAAAGGTGTGGGAGAAAGGAAACTTCCGGAGCATCTGTGCCTGCTGGAGAGGAAGCAGGGATAGAGCTACCAAGAAAGACGTGGAGTGGTAAAGAAGGGAAAAACTGGGACTTCCCATGGTTGAGTGGTTAAGAGTCCACTTTGCAATCCTGGGGATGTGGATTCTATCTCTGGTCGGGGGACTAAGATCTTACATGCCTTGGGGCAACTAAGCCTGCACACCACAACCAGAGTCTGTGCACCAAACCAAAAACCCCCACATGACACAGTGAAGATCCACCACATCCAAATAAATAAATATTTTTAAGTGAAAATATTTTAGAGAAGAAAAAATTCCTGAGAAGTAGCTGAAATGAAAGATGAATATTGAAGTTGAATGCTGAATGTTGAAGTGACTGGAGTTACTTTCCCACCAAAGGATCCTTCAGAAGTAAAGTGATGCAGGAAGAGGAAAGGTGATCTTGCATCAGAAAACGGAGCAACAAACAGCCCAAGGGTAAGAAGGCTGGAGGCAAATTCAATCTGTGGTGAAATGAATGTGTAGTGAAAGTGGAGCTGTGTGTATTCAAAGACAGATGGGCATGAATACATGCACAGCATCAGAACCATTGTGTGTGCAAACAGGCAAGATGAGATGAAGACTAAGAGATTAATCCGGTAGCACAATGCACACTGGTTTGGGTCATAAAGAACCTGGTTGCAAAGAAGGCAGACAAAGAGGCTGCTGAAATACTTGAGATGCGAATGTGGAAGACGTGTGCCTGTGATGGAAGTGAAAGGGCCAGGCAGCCCTGAGAAATGTGGACGAGGAAGGGCTGTGAGCGCAAGGGGCATCTAGAGAAGGGAGCAGCTGAGAGAGAGAGCTCGGGCGGAGGGCACGTGGATTCTGACGTGGCTTTTCTAAAGTTTCTCTGGTTGTGAACCAGCCTCCAAAAGTGTAATCCTCAAGCTCATTACTGGGGAGTCAGTTAGATTCCAAGATACCAGGGTCTCACCGGTTCAGTGTGAGTTTCATGTTACGTTTTTCTTCTTTCACATTGACAAAGTTGGGAGTACGGTTCTCTCAGATCATTGTTATTTCTGTAGCTGAGTGTTGACAACAGTGGTCTGAGCCGGTGCCCTGGATGTTTTCCTCGGTAACAGAACCGCTGCGCTTCCCTGAGAGCCTCCGTGGCAGCTGAGCCAACGGCTGGCCGGCGCACCACCTCCCCCAGCACGCCGATGGCCAGGTCGGAGCTGGCAGTTACTCACCGCGACGCACATCAGAAGGGGCAAACTCATTTTGTATGAACCAGGGTCGAAAATTGAAAATGTTCCACCCTAACTGCTTTTCATGCTTGACCCACTTCAGAAGCTATTCCTTCTGACAACGTAATCGAGGTTAGTGGTGGCCTGAGTGTTTTGTTTTGCCTTCTTTATTATGAAGATGGTGCAGTTTCTAAATGAACGGTCCCGAGAATAACCCTTGGAATGGCAATGTCATTTTTCAGAAGGAGACACAACGGCCTTTCCACTGCATGTTGGAGCAGCTTTCTGCACCCTAGGTGTCTGTTGCTTTTCAGAGAGCGTCATTAATTTATGAAATAGATGCTCTTGGAGACAGAGGTACGAACTGTGCCAAACTGTGTAGATGGGAAGAAAATAAACAGGAAGTTAGAGGGGAAAGTAACACCAGTGTGGCATTACTGCAATGCAGCTGCAAATAACACAAGTGGTCTTATCTCCTCCAAAGAAAGGACCCCACACTTCATTTTGCTTCTGCTGAGGCATTTTGGAAGAGCCCCCTTGAAGGAAGTTCTTAACTCATTTCTTCATAGGAGTGAAGGAAATAACAACAAAATACAAAAGAAAGGAAATAAACTTTTTTCTGGAGCAAGAAGGCCTAGAACTTTGATGGTAGAACTCTTAACAACTGAAAAAGTTGTCCAATATGATAGAAAGTAATGAACTTTAGAATGGAAGTCAGGCTCTTTGATTCTAGTCTGGGTTCTGTCAATAATTATGAGTCACCACTTATCAAGTACACACTGTGAGCAAACTCCAGGAAATAGTGGAGGTCAGAGGAACCTTCCCTGCTGACTCAGATGGTGAAGAGTCCTCCTGTGATGCAGAAGACCCAGGTTCAATCCCTGGGTCAGGAAGATCCCCTGGAGAAAGAAATGGCAATCCATCCTAGTAGTCTTGCTTGGAGAATTCCATGGAAGGAGAAGCCCGGCAGGCTACAGTCCATGGGCTCACAAAGAGTCAGACATGACTGAGTGACTTGACTGCAGAGCAACTGGTGTGCTACAGCTCGTGAGGTTGCAAAGAGACAGAAGCAACTTGGTGATTGAACATCAATTAGCAACCACAGTGTACCAGATATTGGGCTAAGAGCTTTTCATGATTACTTCATTGGATCCTTTTCACATTTCCAAGAGGAGAGTACTGTTCTTATTTCTGTTTCAGATGTGAAAGTCAAGACTTGGGAAAGTTAACTAACTTGCTCAAGGTCCCACAACCAATAGATATTGGTGCTAGAATCTAAACCAGTGTGTATTACTCTAGAGCTGGAATTCTCAATCATTGCTTCCCTAAAGAGTGTTGGGCCTTGAAAGATTCAACTAACCCTTTGAGCATTGATGGCATTATAAAATAAGAAAATTGGTGATGCATGAGGTAGCTTCCAGTTTCAAGATCCTGTCCAATTCTGTCTTCTGATGGATGAAGTAATAAAGAGGTAACATGACATAAAGGTTTAAAAATATAAAGTCTCTGGCATTGAGAAAAGGCAGCTAGAGGCCAGGAAAACTCCTTTGGGGAAATAAAAAGTCACCATAACCACCTCCAACTGAGTAGTGAAGTCCTAGAAGAATCCTGGAAAGATTTCTAAAATACTGAATGATGTTATGTCTTGGAATCCGAAGGGTGACTCCTAATGTTGGAGAAATGACTCATGGGAGATTGAAACACTTTATGTGGTTTCTTCCCACCTCCCCCTTAATAACGGGATACTCAGAAGACAGGGCCTGAAGCTGTGCAAATCCAAGAGATTCCATTTTGAGGAATCCCCAGGTAATCTGCCTTTGTTCTGGAATCTTATGCTTTCTGAAATCCATTTTTCTCATTTAGAAGCGGATTATTAAACATTCCCTTCTCCATACTGAACCTGAGCTGAAAACTAACCAAGCCCTGTTAAGGCCTGTAGGCATGAAAACTCGGAATGAAAATCCAGCTGCACCTCCCTAAACGTGGGTAGAGTTCTCAACATGTGCTCACTCACTTAATCTACATGGTATTGAAAGTCATTTTAGTCCTGATGAAGTGCTGTGGACAGGTATGCCATTTAATTTTCCTTTCTCCTCCCTTCCCTTAACCTCCTCTACATTTGTTTTGATCATAAGCAAGGTTATTACCCTTTAAATACAAAAGTAGATAATATTAGCAGCCAGTCTGATTATGGGCATTCTCCATTTCTTTTTTCATTTTCTGATAGTGATATAAAGCTGACTTTTCCACTCCAAATCATTTCCATTCAAATTTTATTATTTGCATGATTTTAAAAAAAGTTCCAGGCACTAAAATTGTTCTGATAGTCCTCTGACTAGTTGTGTACAATGTAGCCAAAATGAAAACTTGTTTGAAAGGAGGCTACCTCTGTGCTCTTGGTAAGGGCAGTGTAGGACCCAAGCAGCTGCTGTGATGTATGAAAAACATCCTAGTTCACTAAGATCAAAGGGGCTAGTCACATGTTTACAGTGCTGATTTCTGCAGCTGAAAAAGTTATTTACACCAATTAACAACTTTGTAAAGCCCTCTGCTCGAATTCTTAACCCTCAAATAAGTTGTCTGTGTGGAAATCACTGATGATACCACCGCTGTACCAAAATTCATCTGCCTGATCTTTATTGAAGTTGATGTGCCAATATTTAAATGATAATTGAGACACTAATTAAATACCATGTCTGGGAACTGGAGTTGGGAATTCAGGGAGAAAGGCTGGCTTACTGGTAACAATATCAGGAGCCAAAAACCCCAAGATGTTGCCAGTTTTCAGCAGGAGCAGTTTCGACGCTGTCTGGGTTGCCCTGATGCCTGTTGACGTGTGAAAGGCACTTCTAGTTGAGCCGTCAAGCAGCACAGGGGGTCCATACACTCTGTAATCCCAGCCAGTCCCAGAGAGAGTCACCACCCATCCTAGCGACTCTAGCGACGTGGTGCCAACAGCTTGGTCTAGTGACGATTCAGACTGCAGTACACAGGACTAGGTCAGATCATATTTTTGGATCAGGCCATTGTTTAGATTTTTTTTTTTTTTTTTGGTTTTGGTTTCTCTGTGTTCAGGGTCCCTGGCTTTTTGTTTTTTTTTTTTTCAGTTCAAATTTGAGAGTACTGGGTATATCCTTTCTTTGCATTCAGTGGCTTACAGCAATGGTTCTCAATCTTAACTACATATGAATGTCAACTAGAATATACTGCTCCTAGGCGAGGATGGGATGATCCGAGAGAATAGCATTGAAACATGTACATCATCAAGTGTAAAACAGACCACCAGCCCAGGTTGGATGCATGAGACAAGTGCTCGGGGCTGGTGCACTGGGAAGACCCAGAGGGATGGAATGGGGAGGGAGGCGGGAGGGGGGGTCAGGATGGGGAACACATGTAAATCCATGGCTGATTCATGTCAATGTATGGCAAAACCCACTACAATATTGTGAAGTAATTAGCCTCCAACTAAAAAAAAATGAAAAAAGAAAATGGAAACACTGCTCCTAGGGCCGCATTTGATGCCAGTTGTATCCGAAGCTCTGGCCACGAGGCCCAGGCATGGGCATGTTAGGAAGCAACGCTGCAGGGATATCACTGCGCCGTCCGACGAAGAACCTCTGCCGCAGCCGTGAGCTCCCTCGGGCAGGCACTCTGCTGAGTCCATTCCCCTTTGCATTCATCGAGGGCAGCACAGGGCCTGACACGTAATAGATACTTTTGAATGGGAATCGTAGGTAGGGCTGAACTGGCTGGGCTTCTAGGAGGCCTACAGGTACACCAGGTAAGTGAGAGTGGCAGGCAGTGTCTTCCCACCCTGCTTCTGCTGTTGCTGCCTGTCACAGGAAACAGTGACCCTGGAACAAGCCCTGGAAGCGTGGATTCTTCAGAAGTGGCCATCCCTCTCAGCGTCCCACCAGCTGCGCTCCCTTCCTGTGACCCCCCTGACTGGCTCCCTCTCCAGTTCCTCACTGCACTCCAGTTTCCTGCTGGCCCTGGCACCTTGTCTGAGCCCTAACCCTGCACAGGACGTGTTCCCCAGCCGCTGGAGTGCTGTCAACAGACGCTCCTTAGCTCTCAACGCTTGACAATAAGAGAATCCCCTTCTCCAAGGTCACCCCCCTTTTGAGGGCAGCCCATACCTAATAACTGTGAGGATATGAAGACTCACATTTTGCCCCACCCAGGGCAACTCTGATGGTTCGTCTCAGCTCCAGAGCTTCTTGTGGGATAAGACTTGGTTGGACTGTATCATAGCTAGACTTCTTCGTCTGCCAGCCCTTCTTCCTTCCCTTCCCCTACTGTGCGAGTGTGAAAGTGTTAATCACTTAGCCGTGTCTGACTCTTTGGACCCCATGGACTGTAACCCACCAGGCTCCTGTGTCCATAGAATTCTCCAGGCAAGAATACTGGAGTGGCTTGGCATTCCCTTCTCCAGGGGAATCTTCCTGACCCAGGGATTGAACCCGGGTCTCCTGCATTGCGGGCAGATTCTTTAGCATCTGAGCCACCAGGGAAGCCCCCATAACAGAAACATTTCCCAAAGAACTGCTTCACTGTAATCTCCACGCCGCGCTCTGCTCACCGAGCACACGGTGGTGCTGGCATGAATTACTTGACCTGCGCTATCCGTGGCTCCTCAGACCGACCCTGGGCTCCTCTCACGTCTGCCTGCCACGTGCCAGATACCATAGCAGTGATGATTTCCTGCCCTTATTGAGCTTATATTCTGTTGGGAGAGATAAGCCAGAAACAAATGTCTAATGCCGTCTGATGATGAATGCCACTGAGAAGAATAAAGCAGGGACAAGCAGAACAAGAGAGTAATAAGGGTGAGGTAGGGTGGTGGTACGTTGGAGCCGCTGCATGCTGCCTCATAAGGACCTGTTGTTAAATTCACAGGAATTTTGCAAGGCACTGTTATAGCCATTATAATTTTTTCCTTTTCTTATTGAGGTGCAGTTTATTTAAATATTATATTAGTTTCAGATTTTCAAATAGTGATTCAAAATTTTATATAGTTCATTTGTAGTTATAATATTGGCTGCATTCCTCATGGTATACAAAATATCTTTGTAGATTATTTATTTTATACACAGTAGTTTTTATCTCTTAAACCTGTACCCCTCTAGTGCCCTTCCTCTATGCACTGGTAACCACTAATTTGTTCACTATATCTGAGTCTGTTTTTATATAGTTGTTTTTTAGATTCTACATACAAGTGACATCACACGGTGTTTATCTTTCTCTGTCTCACATATTTCACTAAGCATAATACCCTCGAGGTCCATCCATGTTGTTGCAAATGGCAAAATTGCATTCTTTTTTTTTGGCTGAAGAGTATTCCTCTGTGTGTGTGTGTGTGTACTATATCTTGTTTCCATTTATCTGTTGATGGACATTTACATTGCTTCCATGTCTTGGCAGTTGTGAATAATGCTGCTATGAACATTGTGAGCATGTATCTTTTTGAATTAGTGTTTGCATTTTCTTCAAATATATGCCTATGATTGGAACTGCTGGGTCATAGGGTAGCTCGATTTTTAGTTTTGTAAGGAACCTCCATACTGTTTTCCACAGTGACTGCGCCGATTTACACTCCTATGGTTGATTCTCTTGCCTCCCCAATCTCACCAAGATTTGTTATTTGTGTGCTTTTTGAAGATATCTGTCGTGACAAGTGTGACGTGATCTACCACTGTGGTTTTGATTTGCATTTCTCTGATGATTAGCAGTGTTGAGTGTCTTTTCATCTTCCTGTTGGCCGTCTACATTTCCTCTTTCAGAAAATGTTTGTTCAGTTCTTCTGCCCATTTTTAAAATTGAGTTGTTTCTTTTTTTAATGTTGAGTTGTATGATCTGTTTATGTGTGTTGGATATTAACCCCTTAGCAGTCTTTTTTTTAAAGTTTTATTGAAGTATAATTGATTTACAGTGTTGTGTTAATTTCTTTTGTACAGCAGTATAACTCAATATATACATATATATGTCATACTCCTTCCATTTGTTTCCATCATGGCTTATCAAAGAATACCTGATATGGCTCCCCTGTGCTATACAGCAGGCCCTTGTAGCTTTGCATCCTCCATAGTCATGTGCATATGCTAATCCCATACCCCCAACAGTCCCTCCCCCACCCCCTTTCCTCCTGGCAACCACAAGTCTCTTTTTCATGTCTGTGAGTCTGTTTCTGCTTTGTGGATATGTTCATTTGTGTCGTATTTTAAATTCCATGCAAGAGTCCTATCGCATGGTGTTTGTCTCTTTCTGACTCGTATGATGATCTCTTGGTCAGTCTGTGCTGCTGCCTTCCTTAGCAGTCTTATTTGCAGATATTTTCTCCCTTTCATTCAGTATGTTGTCTTCTTGTTCTGTCAGTGGTTTCCTTTGCTGAATGTTGATGTATCACACTGATTGTTTTGTAAATACTGAACCGTTCTTGCATCCCTGAAATAAATCCCATTTGATCACAGTGTATGCTCCTTTTAATGTATTATTGAATTGGGTTTGCTAATATTTTGTTGAAGATTTTTGTATGTATGCTTGCCAGTGATGTTGGCCTGTAGTTTCCTTTTTGTGATCTTTGTCTAGATTTAGAATCAAGGTGATGCTGGCCTTGTAGAATGAGTGTAGAAGCATTCCTTCCTCTGCAAGTTTTTGAAATAGCTTGAGAAGACTAGGTGGTAACTCCTCTAAATGTTTGGGTAGAATTTACCTATGAAGCCATCTGATTCTGAACTTTTGTTTGTTGGAAGGTTTTGTTTTACTTGTTTTTCTACTGATTCAAACTCCTAACTGATAATTGGTCTTTTCATATTTTCTATTTCTTCGCCATTTAGTCTTGAGAGATTTTGCATTTCTAGCAATTTTCCATTTCTTCTACATTATTGATTTTATTAGCAATTAGTTCTTCACAGTAATCTCTTGTGATTCTTTGTGTTTCTCTAGTGTTCATGGTAAGTTCTCTCTCGTATCTATTTTCACTGACTTGAGTCCTCTCTCTTTTTCCCTGGATGAGTCTAGCTAAACATTTGTCAATTTTGTTTTTTCAAAGAACCACCTTTTAGTTTCATTGATTTTTTTCTACTTTTGTTTTGTCTCTGTTTTATTTATTTTTTGTTTTGATCTTTATGGTTTCATTCCTTCTACTAACTCTGGGTTTTGTTTGCTCTTTTTCTAGTTCCTTTGGATGAAAGTGTATGATATTTATTTGATATTTTCCTTGTGTCCTGAAGCACGCTTGTATCACTATAATTAGTGAGTAATTAGAATTGCTCTCTCTAAGAACTCGCTTTTGCTGTATCCTATAGATCTGAGGGCTTCCCTGGTAGCTCAGTGGTAAAGAATCCATCTTCCAATGCAGGAAATGTGAGTTTGATACTTGGGTCAGGAAGATCCCAGGCAGTTCAGTGGTAAAAAATATTCCTGCCAAGCAGGAGATATGGGTTTGATTCCTGGGTTAAGAAGATCCCCTGGAGAAGGAAATGGCAACCCACTCCAGTATTATTGCCTGGGAAATCCCATGGACAGAGGAAGCTGGCAGGCTACCATCCATGGGGATGCAAGAGTTGGACACAACTTAGTGACTGAACAACAAGAAGAATAGATTTTTGAATCATGTTTTCATTTTCATTTGTCTCCAGGTTTTTTTTTTTTTTTTTTTGATCATACCTGACAGCTTAAAGTATCTTAATTCCTTGACCAGGGATTAAACCCAGGCCACCACAGTGGAAGTGCTGAGTTTTAACCACTGGACCCCCAGGGAATTTCTCTCCAGGTATTTTTTAATTTCTTTGATTTATTTAGTGGTCCACTGATTGTTTAGTAGCATATGGTTTAACCTTCTTGTGCTTATGATTTTTTGCAGTTTTTTCTTGATTTCTGGTCTCACAGCATTATAGTCAGAAAATATGCATTTAAAATTTTCTTTAATTTACAGAGGCTTGTTTTATGGCCTAGCGTATGATCTATCCTGCACCTTTCATTTGCTGTGAAAAGAATATGTATTCTGCTGCTTTTGGATGCAATGTTCTGTATGTATTGAGTCCATCTGATGTAACGTGTCATGTAAGATCAGTATTTCCTTACTGATTTTCTGTCTGGATGATCTGTCTACTGATGTAAGTGGAGTGTTAGAGTTTTCTGCTGTTGTACTACTCTCAGCTTCTCCCTTTATGTTTGTTACTCTCTGCTGTATGTGTTAGGTTGGTCTATGCTGTGTGCATATATACTGACAGCTGTGATATCTTCCTGGATTGACTCTTGATCATTATGTAATGTACTTTTTTGTTTCTTGCAATACTCTGTTGTAAAGTCTGTTTTGTCTAGTGTAAGTGTCCCCATCCTGATTTGTTTTTGTGGATTTCCATTTGCATAGAGCATCTTTTTCCATCAGCTCACTTTCGGTTTCTGTGTTTCTTTAGATCTGAAATGAATCTCTTGTATGCAGCATATATATGAGTATTGTTTTTGCATGCAGTCAACCAGTCTACGCCTTTCAATTAGAACATTCAGTTCTAATACTTCTATTACTCACAGTAATAACTGGTGCGTGTGTGCTTATTGCCGGTGTTTCATTGTTTGGGGGTTGCTTTTGCAGTTCTTTTGGTTTTGTTTGTTTCATCTTTTGTTTTTCCCTGTTCCTCTGTATCTTCTAATCTACTGTTGATTCCTTCTAATGTATTTTTTAAATTATGACTATTGTATTCTTCAGCTCTGTTTGGTTCTATTTTCTAACACTTTGTTAAACTTTCCCCTGTGTTTGTCCTTTACTTCTCCCTGGTTTTTTTCTTTTTTCCTTTTTTTTTTAGCATTTTTATGATCATTACCTTTAACTCTTTATTGGGTAGATTGCATCTCTGTTTCACTTAGTTCTTCTACTGGACTTTTTTCTTGTTTCTCTATTATGAACATATTCCTCTGTTGCCTCATTTTGTCTAACTTGCTGTTTCTATTTTTATGTATCTGGTAGATTGTTATGTCTCCTGACCTTGGATAAGTGGCCTTCTGTATGAGATGTTCTGTGTGTCCTGGCGGCAGCTGTCTTATAGTCACCAGAGGTATATACTCTAGGAGTGCTTCTGTGTAGGTTGTATGCATCTTTTTGTTGTGGTGGGCTGATTACCATGAGAGGTTTGATAGACATAGATGGCCCCTGGTCTGGTTGGTTGCCAGGCCCCACCTTGTATGGAGGCTGCCAGCTATTGATTGGCAGGGCTGGGTCATGAAACAGCTGACTGTGGATCCCTGGGAGGCCCCTGGGCTGGAGCTGACTTACTGGTTAGTGGAGTCAGGATCCAGGAGATCCGGGGACTGTTGCCTCCACTGGTGGGTGAAGCCAGATTCTGGGGCTAGTGCTGGCCCACTAGAAGGCAGAACCAGGTCCTGGGATCTGGCTGCCAGACCTAGGGCTCCAGAGCTGGTGTCCAACCACTGGTAGATTCGATTGCTTCCTGACACAACTGGCCATGGTGTCTGGAGTATTTTGAACCTTGTGTTGGCCTGCTGATGGATGGGCTGGGTCCTGCCGTGGCAGATGTGGGACTGTGGCTTTTCTGTGGTTGGTGTCCACTTGTAGATGGGTGAGACTGGTCCCAAGGCTCGAGCAAGCTCAGCTGTGGGGCTGAGGCCCAGTGCGTTCTGAAGCTGGTGCCTGGCCACTGGGAGACAGAGCTGGGTCCTGGGGCCCCAGGTCTATTCCCTGTGTACCCGTGTATGGTGCTGGGTCCTGGGGCCTCTGGTTGGCAGAGACATGTACAGGGGTGATTGTGGGCTCAGGAAGTCTTAAGGTGGCCTGTCTGCTGGTGGGCTGTGTTCCCAGCCCTTGCCACTTGGCCTGAGGAATCCTAGGACTGGTGCCTATAGGCTGTTAGGTCAGAGAAGGGCTGGGCCCTAAGGCTGATGAGCTAAAGGAAGATTCCAAAATGGTTATTGCCAGCACCAGTGCCCATATGGCGGAACAAGCTCCCCAAACTGGTCACCTTAGGGTCTGTGTCCCTAGAGTATGCTGCACTTGCCTCTTCCCTCTCCAGGAGACTCCCTAAGATTAGCACGTAAGTCTGATTAGCCTCCTTTCAATTTGTTGTTTCTGCTCTGAGTCCTGGAACTTGTAAGATTTTGTGTGCACCCTTTAAGAATGAAGTCTCTATTTCCCACAACCCTCCACAACCCTTCACCAAATAAGTCATGCTGGCCTTCAAAACGAAATGTTCTGGGGCTCATCTTCCTGGTTTAGGATCCTGAGCTCGGGAGCCTGATGTGGTGCTCAAACCCCTCACTCCTTAGGGAGAACCGCTGCAATTATAATAATTCTTCCAATTTTGGATCACCTACCTGGGTATATGGGTCTTCACTATAACACAGTTGTGCGCCTTCTACTTATCTTGTTATGATTCCTTCTTTGTATCTTTAGGTGTGGGAGATCTTTTCTGTTAGGTTCAAGTCTTTTTCATTGATAGTTTTGAAAATAGAGAAGTTTGAGTGTGTGTATGAGAGGAGGTAAACTCAGGGTCTTTCTACTCCACCATCTTGGGAACTGGCCCCTAAAGAGAGCCATTATTAAATTAAAATTACATTAAGTTAAAAATCAAATAAGTCATATTAGAAAGAAAAGTAGGACATATTCAGAATTCACCACATTCTCATTTTACTGGATTTTGCTATAATATATGCTCTTGTGTGGCTATTTACATTTATTTTATTTGTTTGGTGGAAATATTATACAGTGGTGCACTACTGTACATCTTTTGCTAATTAGATGTTCAGTGACATCAACAAGTCAGGACTATACTCATTCAATTGCAGCCATAGGTTGTTTATGGCTACAAAATTATGGTAAAAACTAGCAATTGCATTCTGTGAGAATCAGTTGACTGTAGAACTTACAATAAAAAATCATGCATGTTATTTTAATTCCTAAATTACTTGAAGTACATCTTTTATATCAATAAAATTTATAATAAGCATATATACATGCATCCAGGCTTCCCAGGTGGTGCTAGTGGTAAAGAGCCACCCTGCCAATGCAGGAGACATAAAAGACATGGGTTGAACCTTTGGGTCAGGAAGATTCCCTGGAGAAGGGCATGGCAACCTGCTCAAGTATTCTTGCCTGAAGAATCTGAGAATCTCAGAGGAGACTTGCAGATTGTAGTCCATAGGTTCTCAAAGAGTTGGACATGACTGAAGAGACTTAGCATGCACACACTCATATGTGCATCCATCCCCAACCCAACCTCCCACAAGCCCCTGAAATCCAACTGTGAACTTCTACTAGGGCATCGCTGCATAGAGGGCTTCATTTCAGGTATATTAGAGAAGAATTTTATAACATTTGAACTAACTGAATCCAAGGAGCCCCGTTTATTACTCTTTATAACAAAATATGCTGCCTCGTGTGTCCTTACATATAATTCTTAGATGATAGTCTCTAGACAGTTTTATTAACACTTTACCCATATGGTAATTTATCTCTCTCAACCTATATTGATATTTTTAGGATTTGAGTTTTGAGCACCTCTATTATGTCACAGCTCAGAGTATAACTATTCCAATGAAGATAAACTCAACTTGCTTGGTTCATTATTATTTACATTTTATAGCACTTTTTCTCTGTAATTGCCTAGTTATAAATGTATTTAATCATCCTTAATTGTTTATATGGTTATTACAGATTTTTTATAAAGGATCACTCTCTTCATTATAAATTTTATCTCTTCTAGGAATTTAGGTTCTTGAGTGTTAAATTACATTTTGTGTTATCCATATGTAAAAGATACTGTAGTTATCAAAGTTCAGCTATTGTTATAGAAAGCATATACAATAGAAAAGAAGTTGTGTATCCTAAAACACTTTTTGGCTTTGTGCCCATGGACAAATCACATGACATCCCCAAACCTCAGTGTCCTAATCTACACAATGGGAATTTAATTTGGCAAATTTATTGACTATTAAGACAATAAAGCATGACTCCTGACCTTAGGGTGTTGCAATTAGATCTAAAACTATTTCTAATTCTTTGTGACGGACACTAATAATAGCTGTATCGTGAGTACAGAGTTATGTGAAAAACTGGAGGTAACAAATCATCATGTTTTATGAACAAGGAAAGGACTGTACCATAAATATGTAAAGTACAATTTCTCATAGAGCTTTTGGGTCCTGGTTATTGGGTGCTTTATGGCACTTGGAAAATGCCTACCAAAGGAAGGAACTATGTGGTATGCCAGTTGGGTTAAAGACTACCATGGCTTTAGGTAAAGTCTAGCTCTGCTGCTGTACGGCTATGTTTAAATTTCTCAATAATCATGGTCCCGTCGGTCTAATGGATGCATGTGTGCATGCTCAGTCATGTCCGACTCTTTGCGACCCCATGGACTGTGGCCTGCCAGGCTGCTTTGTCCCTGGAATTCTCCAGGCAAGAATACTGGAGTGGGTTGCCATTCCCTTCTCCAGGGGATCTTCCTGACACAGGGATCGAACCCAGGTCTCCAGCATTGCAAGCACATTCTTTACCATCTGAACCACCAGGGAAGTAGTTGAAAAATTTAGTCTGATTATGGTACAAGGTGTTCAAGTAAATAAAATGCTTCTTTCATAGAACCAAATCATGCTGTTTTATTAGTGTGAAACTTTTCTACGTGTTTAATCTTAGCATCTATGGCTGCTGCATTTGGTCTTTTCTAAAGCCTTCAGAGTGATGGCAACTACCCAGTTACTTCATGTTACAGGTGAAGCATCATGCATGGAAGTGATCATAATCTGAGGCCAAATAGAAGCAATTCTTTTATTGGTTATGAGAAAATGTTTATAATTGAGTTTTTTTAAGAAAGGAAAGCATGTCCGTTACTGTACAGGTTACACCCATTCATTAAAAAATTTTTAGACAATACTGAACAGTAGAAATATAATCACTTGCTCGTCCACCACCCAAAGATCATCACTTTTGACTTCTTGGTATCTATTACTCCTATCCTTATCTATGAACATTTTTATGTGGTTGTGAAACTCTGTGATGTATAGTTTTATACTCTTGCTTTTTCATTTAATGTTGTAACAAAAGCATTTTCTAAGCTATTAAACATCTTTTCAAATGTCCATTTATGTGACAGCATGTATTTTATTGGGGGAATGTGTCACACTTGTGCCTGGTCTTCGAAACACAATACTGAAGCTTATTTGAAGTTTATATGAATGTTGACTCTGCTTTAATCACTGAGAGAGATTATATTCTTCTTCCAATGACACTGACATTCCTTCAGTTATTTTTGAAATGATGTCTTTGGAAATACCTTCAAAATATTGCAGAAAATTGATGTCTTTATCAATATACAATTTAAAAGAATACATAGTTTTAGAAAAATATAATTTTATCTGCCTTGTTTCTTTTAATTAATTAAGGGTGTGACTTTTGGCCATTTCTATTATCCAAATCCACCTTAAGGAAAAAGCAACTGTTAAAACTGAAAACCCTGAAGAGAATACTGAGCAGGCTTTGATGGCAATTTCCAAAGAGAAGTTTGAAAATATTTTGTGAAATGGCTGTATGTCAGGATAGAGTAGGCTTTCTTACAGAGTGACTGTTTGAGGTGGGAAAAAAGAAAATAAGAATTCACTTGATCAGGTTTCACCATGTTTGTTAAAAAACAGGTATTTTATGTTGTAGTCATCCTGTCATCTCTGAAGACCCTCAGGAGTTGATTGTTGACAAAGTCCTAGGAATTTGAAGTCGCTCAAGCTGCTTTGCCCCTCAGGTATCCCCTGGAGTTTCAAGGTCCTCAATTTGGACCCTGCTGTTAGAGCACCACTCTTAAAGATGTCGCTGCTCTGGTGTTAGAAGTAGAAAATCCTCCAAGATCTTGACAGAATCCGTTATTGGTCAGGAAAAGAAAACAAAACAAAAACCAAAACCACTGCCTCAGGCCTTCCTTATCCAGGAAACTTGTGCTGTTTGGCGTCTCCCTTATGTATTAATGACCACTGAGCACAGAATCCCGTGCTGGGTGTCAAAGTCTGCCTTGATAAGAGAGCACTTCGGGGCCATCTTTAGTAGCTCGAATATCAGGAAATGGTGAAAAAAGCAGCCGTTTAGTAGTCAGGGGCCTGAAATGCTACTAAATGTTACCTCTCCTTCCAACTTAAACAAATCTCTTCCTTTCTGCCTCATGCTCTCCTTTTGTGAAATGGAGGGAACAGCTGTGGAGGACTTTGTGAGAAGGTCTCCAGGTTGCCATTAAGCTCTGTGACTCTGCGGCCCTGCACATGAGGTCAGGAGGACCCGTCGGGGGAGTTCAGGATGGTTTCAGTTGTGGTGACGTTTGTTTTACTGAGGTACAAAGACTCAGGAGAACTTTCAAAGGCACAGGCCTGAAGAACAAGTACCAGTGTGGTATCAAGGCAATAAAAACTCTTCCACGTGAATTGTCGTATTCTTGACGTGGCTCCTTGAGGTATCGACTGGAATTTTAACTCTCTTTGGAAAGTTCTTCTATGTTGTGAATAGAGAGTTTGAAGCGCAGAGACTCTCTCTACCTAGTTCTCTTTTTCCACCCAGTGAGGGGAGGCTTGGTCTGGGTTGATGTGGGTGGGGATGAGAAGGGCTTGGACCCCTCTCGGGGCTTCTCCAGGGCCCTCTTAACTTGCCAGCACGATGGAGGTTCAAAGGCTCGGAGACGGTGAGGCTAGGATGGATTGGGACGAGAGAGCGCAGTTTTAGCAGGCGTCCAGAATAAACAAAAGGACAGGAGTTCTCAGGGAGACTTAGGAAGCGCTTTTCAGAGTGAGAGGACTTTTGACAACTCGGGTCCAGGCCCCAGCCGCCCGAGGATGCGAGCACGTGAGGAGCAGATGAGACGCGGCTTCCGGGCGCGTCACAGTGCGAGGCAGCGCGGAGTAAGCCGGGAGCGGGGTCTGGCCTGGGAGGCCCGGAGGAAGCAAACCGCTGGGAGCAGCCCCTCGCATTCTGCAGCCTTCTCTCGGATAGTCGAGCCTCATTTCTGTCGGCTTTGGAAAGGAGCACTGACGGGCTTCTGTGCAGGGATTTCTTAGTCAGTCAGCACTGGAGGCCCGGGTCGACGGCCCCCGAGGGCCCCCGGAGCCGTGACAGACTTGGGTGGTGTCAGCGCCATTAGCCGTGGGAGGGTGGCGGCCTGGCAGCCTGCGAGGCGGCCAGCAGGGGCGCGGAGCCTGTCGAGCTTGGTGAAGCCAGAATTGGGGATAAGGACTGAAACGACGTTTTTCAGCTTGGCTGTGGGAAAAGTGGCGGGTGGGGCGGATGAAGGGCCAGTGCAGGAGGAGAAGGGGCAGCCTCCTCTCAGCCTCTCCTGAGGAACACCTCCAGTGGCCGACTTCCTCTAGAGTCTGCCTACGCCTCGATTCCGCTTCTGTGTGCACAGGAGGCAAGCCTCCGGGTTTTTGCGTTAATAAGCCCCTTTAGAAATGTCAGATGAGAAGCGCTAAAGACCTTTTCACCAGCCACTTTTCAATCTTGTTATTTTAATGCTTGCCTCTAGCCTAGGCGTCATAGAAATGCAAAACGTAATGAAGTATTTCACATGATGTTCTCTGTCTTTCTATTCTAATTTAAATCTATCATTGAGTGTGTGCTTTAAAAACGGTGTTTACTGGAGCTGGAGCGCTTATTCCACACAGCCCAGAAATGCATATCTGGGCTTGTATTTTAGGCATATTACGTATGTTATCATTGTACACAATCGGCACAGTGAGAGGAGAAGTATATTTTAAACTCTTTAGGCTTGAGTTTTCTGTAATGTACCCCATTGGGTCAAGGCGGACCTACTATCCTATCATCTCAAGAGCTGGAAAGCAGGACCGTGACCCCAGCATCCTGATTCAGGCTCTCTTTTGCTTTACCTTGATGTGGTGACTCCTCCCTCTGTTGGCTTTATTTTTTTTTTTAAGCTATAAAAGAGGTGGGGGAAAGGAATACTGGTTTCTACGTTATGTTGCAGAGCAGTTAAATCATTTATTAGTATCAAAAAGATTCCTAAGTGATCAGTCTGGTTTATCGAGCATATGCTACATGTCTAATGGCGTGAGCTGCAAGAGTGTGCAAGTCCCTGCCTCCAGCAGCTCTCAGCAGCTTCCTACCAGCGGTCTGTCTGCTTTATCTGTGCTAATGTACGCATTTCAGTGTTACTGCCTCAATTCACCCCACCTTCTCCTTCCCCCGCTGTGCCCACAAGTCTACTCTCTAGGTATGTGGCTCTACTCCTGTCCAACAAATAGGTTCATCCGTGCCATTTATGGCTCATTGTACCGTAGATTCCATATATGTGTTAATATACAATATTTGTTTTTCTCTTTCTGACTTACTTCACTCTGTATATAACAAGCTATCAGGTGCTCCACCTCACTAGAACTGACTCAAATTTGTTCGTTTTTGTGGCTGAGTAATATTCCATTGTATATATGTAGCAGCACTTAACCTACAGGGATGGGAGGGAGGGGACATAAGGATGCTTATGGCTGATTCCCATTGTCGTATGGCAGACACCAACATAACACTGTAAAGCAGTCATTCTCCAATTAAAAATTAATTTAAAAAATTAAAAGCACCAGATTCAGAATAAAAAATCAAGTAGGGGGGGGGGGGGGGGGGGGGGGCGGAATACAACATGATGAAGACAAGTGTGAAACAGAGAAACCTGTTAGCTCCATACCGTGAACCAGAGGAGGGAGCAATGGGAATCATCACCAAGACCCTTCAGGAAAAGAGGAGATGGTAGCTCGTAGTGTGAAAAGGGGCTTCCTGCATAGCTCAGTTGGTAAAACGTCTGCCTGCAATGCGGGAGACCTGGGTTCAATTCCTGGGTCGGGAAGACTCCCCTGGAGAAGGATATGGCAACCCACTGCAGTATTCTTGCCTGGAGAATCCCATGGACAGAGGAGCCTGGCAGGCTACAGTTCATGGGATCACAGGAGTCAGACATGGGATTGTAAGAGTTTGATGAAAGGGCGTAAGGAAGGTTAGGACTCTCCAGACAAAGAAAGGAGCAAGTGTACAATCACCATTCGAGAAAGCCCAGTGTATCTTGGGACCAGTGAGAAACTGAGTGTGTCTAAAGCATGAGGTGCAAGGCAGGGGCAACAGGAGTGAGGGTGAGCAGGGGTGAGAACAAGGATGCCTTGACCTGCTGTGCGGTATGCATTTAGACGTATCCTGTAGCCACCTGAAAGCCACGGAGAACTGAAATCTGGAAGTGATATCAAGTGTTTGAAGGGAGTCCAATCTGGTGTCATGTGGATGAACAGTGAGTGGGGCATGAAGATGAATATAGCAGTTTAGGTGAAGAAAGGTGCTGCGTGAATATAACGGGTGAAAAGATGGAGAAGGGGGCTGCATCCAGGAAATATTTCCAAAGTAGAATTGAGAGTAAGAACTGGTTTAGAAGGAAAATTTGTGAATATGGGTAAAATTTGTCTCCAGTCCTCTGGAATGCACTTTGTGGGATTTGGCATCTCTCCCATGAGACATTCAATCAAAATCTTCTCCTAGACCCTTAAATCAGACTAATGTGAATCTAGTGATTACTGATTATAGCTTGAAATACTACTCCTGTGTGGTGGGATTTATGTTTTACTTGTAACTTTTAATATTATTATATTTCTAATTTTATTATTTATATTTTATTATGAACACAAAAATTTGTCCACCAAAATACTCGTGAAAGTAGATTATATAATGGAATCATTATAACAGTAATGATTTGTTGAATCAACAGTGCATGTCCAAAGGTGACATCTAGAGTAGCCATCTAAAAATATGTACAAATACATTTATTAAAAAGTTGTTCAAAATATATTATGGAGAAAAAAAACTACTTACAAATAATAAGTAAGTAGGTAATTGTTAGTTGCCCAGTCATACCCAAGTCTTTGCGACCCCATGGACTGCAGCCCACCAGACTCTTCTGTCCATGAGATTTTCCAGGCAAGAATACTGGGGTGGATTGCCATTTCCTTCTCTGGGGGATCTTCCAAACCCAGGGATCAAACCTGGATCTCCTGCACTGCAGGCAGATTCTTTACCGACTGAACTACAAAGGAAGCCCGCTTACAAATAATGCAGAGGGTATAATTCCATCTTCTAAAAGTAGATACTTTTAAGTGTGTTTCCAGTCAGAGACAAAACAAATATTCCCCCCAAATGCTGGCAGGGATTATGTTTGTGTGAGAAGTGAAATTATCAATGACTTTCATTTTCTTAATCATGTGATCTGACAGGTTCCCAATTTTTAATAATATGTGTATTGAAATGTTAAATGGGAACTTCCCATGAAGCACCAAGGTGTAAATGGGTATGTTATTCCAAAGTGAGATTCTGGACCAAGTTGCAAAATTTCAAGGTCATTTCAAAAGCAGTTTCATGACTTTTAATAACCTCATCCATGGGGAGGGATTCAAGTGTCAGATGTTGACAGTCAGTGCTGTGGGGTTTCTAGAGGGGCTTCTTTGAAAAGACATGTACCATGGGTCCCATCCCACCAAGGAGGAGAGGGGAAGGCATGCTTCTCTTTCCTTTCTAGCCAAGAAGAGAGAGTTTCAAGAGGACCACTGGACAAATTTGATGTGTGACACTTCTAGTTGAAGGATGATGGCCTCATGTTTGACTCCCATCTGAAAAATTGAAAGAGCTAATGGACAGTCTAGATCGTGGCAGATTAACAACTTAAGGTGGCTGCTTTTAGTATCAGCCCCACTTCCAGAGCTTGTGGGGATAAAGAGCAGATAGTCATTTCCTGTGGTCCACAGTGGGCTACAAGCAAGAGCCAACATAGGCGCCATGAGGCCCTGCTCAGGAGAGAGTTGAAGGGACAGATAGAAGTTCAGCACATCTCTGGATCCCTAGGGACTTCGGAAGGAGTAAGTAATGTGATCAGGAGTGATGGTGGTGGTGTAGTTGCTAAGTTGTATCCTACTCTTGTGAACCCATAGATTTCCCTGGTGGCTCAGACGGTAAAGCGTCTTGCCTACAATGCGGGAGACCTGGGTTCAATCCCTGGGTTGGGAAGATTCCCCTGAAGGAAATGGCAACCTACTCCAGTACTCTTGCCTGGAAAATCCCATGGACTGAGGAGACTGGTAGGCTACAGTCCATGGGGTCGCAAAGAGTCGGACATGACTGAACGACTTCACTTGACTTGTGAACCCATAGACTGTAACCCGCCAAGCTCCTCTGTCCATGGAATTTCCAAGGTGAGAATACTGGAATGGGTTGCCATTTCTATCTCCAGGGGATCTTCCCATCCCAGGGATCTAACCCGCATCTCCTGCACTGCAGGCATTCTTAACTCCTGAGCCACCGGGGAAACACTTAGGAGTAATAAGTCACCACTTTATAGGAATTGCATGTTAGGCACCCCCAATACAGGTGATGGGTGGCCCTTGAGAGAAGCCAGGAAAATTTCTGTTAGAGACTGTCTCCAGGCAAGGTCAGAAATATTGAAAGCATCTTATAACAGTACCAGTCCAAAGAGAGTATATTCATGTCTCTCCTTCCTTCCTCAAATTCAATGTTGGAGGGATCAGAAGCCATAGTTAGCAAGAGGAGAGGAGGGATGAAAGCCATAGCATGGGAAGAGAGAAAAGAAGGACCGTGCTCCCATTTCTCCAGCTTCCTGCTTAACAACTAGGGAGAGGATTTAACTTTTAGTCACATTTGGAATTTTGATATTGTAAGATTAGGCATTTTTAATATAGCATCAAGAATAGGTTTGGATATTTATGGTACATGTAGAATTATTACTTAAGGGTCACTGAAAAAATCATGAAACTATTTGACTTCATCGATGGACATGTAAAAGACCATCCTCCCATCTTATGAAAACATTTTAAGGAGATTGTTGGGGGGGGAAAGCTGCTTTAATTTTATCAAGCAAGTTCTGCTCATTTAGTGCGGGCTTTCAAATACTATCATTTTGCTGATTCTTAGGTCAGTTCAGTTCATTTCAGTTGCTCAGACGTGTCCAACTCTTTGCAACCCCATGGACTGCAGCATGCCAAGCCTCCTGGTCCATCACCAACTCCCGGGGTTTGCTCAAACTCATGTCCATTGAGTCGGTGATGCCATCCAACCATCTCATCATCTAGCATCCCTTTCTCCTGCTGCCTTCAATCTTTCCCAGCATCACGGTCTTTTCAAATGAGTCAGTTCTTCGCATCAAGTGGCCAAAGTATTGAAGTTTCAGCTTCAGCATCAGTCCTTCCAATGAATATTCAGAACTGATTTCCTTTAGGATGGACTGGTTGGATCTCCTTGCTGTCCAAGGGACTCTCAAGAGTCTTCTTCCAACACTACAGTTCAAAAGCATCAATTCTTCAGTGCTAAGCTTTCTTTATAGTCCAACTCTCACATCTATACATGACCACTGGAAAAATCATAGCCTTGACTAGACAGATCTTTGTTGGCAAAGTAATGTCTTTGCTTTTTAATATGCTATCTAGGTTGGTCATAGCTTTTCTTACACATAGCTGAGAAAAGAAGACAAGTGAAAGGCCAAGGAGAAAAGGAAAGATATAAGCATCTGAATGCAGAGTTCCAAAGAAAACCAAGGAGAGATAAGAAAGTCTTTCTAAGTGAACAATGCAAAGAAATAGAGGAAGACAATAGGATGGGAAAGACTAGAAATCTTTCCAAGAAAACTAGAGAATCCAAGGGAACATTTCATGCAAAGATGGGCTCAATAAACGACAGAAACGATATGGACCTAACAGAAGCAGAGGACATTAAGAGTGGCAAGAATACACAGAAGAACTATATAAAACAGACCTTAATGACCCAAAAAATCACGATGGTGTGATCACTCACCTATGTGATTGAGCACACAGGAGAAAATAGGTCTCGTGACTAGAGAGTCTGTGCCAGCTTCCTCTTCTGGTCACTGAATACTGATTTCACTATTTCTTCCAGATGCAGAACCTACTGTTTCCCTATCCAAGGGAGACAACCCTCAGTCCCAAACAGTTCTTGCATCCAGCTCAGAGTCCAGGATCTCTGAGCATTGCAAAGTCCTTATCAAGCTTGGGTGTGGAGCCTCTGGTGACCTTCAAAGAGAAGAAATAACTATGTGTTCCTCCTCTGCACCCCTTTTCCCCTCAGTAGACAATGGTCAAGCAATGTACAACGTAAAGCATTTGTTTGCATAAGGGCAGAGTGGGAGACAGCAGCCCCTGGTCCAGCATTCTTCTGAAATCCTCCTGACCAGGCATTGTGAAAGGCCCTTTTCTGCCCACAGGGGAGGTGACTTGGTCAGACACAGGGTCCTGTCTGAGAGGAGCTCCCCTGTCCCCTCATCCTCTGTGACCCTCGATCCACCCACTGGGCCTTTCTCCCTTTGCTGTTTTCCTCCAGGGTCACCTCTGAAGTGGGCATGGTAGGAATACGTTTTCCCTGGGAGCTTAATAACCTGCTTCCTACTCATGCACGTTGAGAGGTTCAAGAATTGTTTTAAGCCGTAAACAATTAGAAGCCTCATTAGAGCAAGGAAGTTAGTGATTAGTTTGGCAATATAATTTCTTCAGAGACCCACTAGACATTTGACCTATTTGCTTCTAATCAGTAACTGCATTCAAGTTCTTTCCTAGACATATTTTTTTAATTTTTAAATAAAAATTGAAGTATAGTTGATTTATAATATCGTGTTAATTTCTACTGTACAACAAAGTGATACACACACACATTTTTTGTGTGTTCTTTTCCATTATGGTTCACCGCAGGATATCAAATATCTGTACCTAGACATAATTCTCAAGCCTGATTTTTTTTCTTTTCTCTTTTATCCCCATGTATCCCTCTCTCAAGTTCCTGGCTAACTGAGACTCACGGAAACAATCCCTCATCCTGATCTTTGCTCCAAAGCCGCAGCGTGTCAGTAAGAAGTCTTATCGGTCTTTGTAGCTCAAGACATTTTCCAGTCTTATCTTTTATTATTTGGAGTTCAGCAGCAGTTGGTTCTTATAAATTTGGCCCTTATAAATCAAGGACTCTTGATCCTTGGACTTTTCCCCTTCAATCTCTGCATGGAAATCTCTCCTTTCTTGCCTAAGCTCCAGTACTAAAGGCATTTGAGAATAATCAACACGCTCTTTACTATACCTTTTTCTAGCCACTTTCCTCACAGCTTCAGGCTCAGAAGCATGCAATCCTTCTCTTAAGTTATTGCCAATGACACATACATGGAATGTTTCGCCAGAGATCATCAAGACTGTCCAGCTCTCTAGCTCACTATGTTGACCCCCTTACTGTCTGCTGTCTGACTGCTGAAACAATATCAGTCATTTTAGGCTTTCACTAAGTCAGCATTTCAGTTTTTCTGTCTTGATTTCTGTGTAAGATGGAGAAGGCTAACTGCTAGAACCAATAACCCCAAAATATTAGGGGCTAGCATGTCAGAAGTTTATTTCTTCCTTATGTCAAGTCTAGTGGGCAGCAAGTGCAGGAAGACTCTGCTCTGCACGCACACTCAGGATACAAGCGTGGAGATCTCCTTCTAGAGTTTGAACTTGATTATAAAACACCCAGGATGACTTTGATATTTAGTCTGGTTTGGGGATCGCTCTTCAGAGAAGATCCTGCTGTCCTTATCTGTACAAATTTTAAGTTAGTCCCTATGAGTTGACTTTGTAACATGAGACTTTGAGGGTCCACACTCTGTGGGAGTTCCTGGAGACAGGTGGGAGGACTTTCTCCATCTTCCATCTGGTTGGATCATTGAATGCCCCTTGTTCTCTTCTTATCTATTACCCCAGCCCTGGGCCCTCTGATAGCTAAATAATTAAAGGCAACTTTCCAGATTTCTGAAAAAGAATAAAAGGCTCTTTGTGGTGCTGGCCTGTTTTCAGAAAACAAAACAGACTTCTGAAGCATGGGGCTCTCTTTTCTGTATGTGAGAGTACCGAGGAAAGAAGTGTAAGTAACAAACAGGCTGGAGACCAGCTTCACACTTGGGGCGTCCTGCCAGTGGCGCACGCTAGGCAAGAAAGAGGGGACGGCTGTTTGCCAGCAGCCTGCTCCTTTTTTACCCCGAGCTACTCCAAGGCACGCCCTAAGGTGATGAAATGCTGCTGTTAGTCGCTGCTGAGCCAGGAAAGGTTTGCGTGGGTACTGGGGTGCAAGTGGTCGCTGCCTCCTGATCTGGGAGAGGAGGAGGTTAGGTTGCCCTCTGACCCCACAGACTGTGCGCATCGGAGTCAGGGGCCCTTTCCCTCTTCATTGCTCAGGCATGGAAATGATGCACAGGCTACAGTGGTCTGGGAAATTTCTTGCATGGTCAGAAGACACCTCTGTCTCTTCTCTTGTTCCAGCTCTCCTTGTTTTAAAGGAGCCGGACTCTGAGTCAAAGGACATGCTTTCTTATTCTGGCTCTGTGTTCAGCTAGCTTTGTGACCTTAGGCGACTCAACCAATGTCTTTGGGAATTTTCTCATCTGTAAAAGAAGAGGGAGGAATCTGGAATGTCTAGGATTCCTTGGCTCTGCTGCTGCTAAGTCACTTCAGTTGTGTCCGACTCTGTGCGACCCCATCCCTGGGATTCTCCAGGCAAGAACACTGGAGTGGGTTGCCATTTCCTTCTCCAGTGCATAAAAGTGAAAAGTGAAAGTGAAGTCGATCAGTCGTGTCTGACTCTTAGTGACCCCATGGACTGCAGCCTACCAGGCTCGTCCGTCCATGGAATTTTCCAGGCAAGAGTACTGGAGTGGGGTGCCATTGCCTTCTCCGTCTTTGGAACTCTACTATGGCTATAAAGCCTAGTGGTGACCTCCCAAGCCTCCAGGAAGTTCTAATTGGATCTGGAACAACGGGCAGTCCTGTGGAGATCATCGAGTGATATTTTAGTGGATGTTAAAGATGATAGTTTGGGAGCAAGAATTCTAGGCTCATCTTGGGCATTTTGTGGAGGCAAAGATGTGCGTATTTTCACATCTTTAACCATGAAATTCAAGAGATACATAAATAATTGATCTACATCCGAGGTAATGGGGATTTTTATAATGACCTGTGGAATAATGTGCTCTTTGCCAGTGTTCCAGGGAGGTCCCAGGGAAGGCAGTCCGGGGAGATCCCTGTGATGCGAGGTGGCGAGATTGCTCTCAGAGCAGCATGGTAGCTATTTCATCATTCATCCTCCAATCCCTTGAAAAGTGTTGAAACCCCAGGCTATGTTTTCTTTCACTGAGGAAGTAATGTTTCCAAGAAAACTGAGAAAACATCTAATAGGTCTCAAGTTTCTGACACTGACTTGAAAGTAAGATGCAACAGAACCCGGAGGCAGAGTGATACAGAGTGGGTTCTGATAGAAACCCAAGGTGGTACCTAGGTGTGTGTTTACTTATAGGGACCACATTCAAAGGCTGCCTGGATCTCATCCAAAAAGCCAAGTTATTGAGGATCATTTTGGCATTTAAAGATTATGTGTTTACCATGGGTTTTAAGCTGTTAAATAGAGGCTAAGTCAATAAGGTTATTCATCCAACTGTTTGAGGATGCTGTGAATGGGCCAGGTGTGGGTTTCAGCCAGACATTTGACAAGGTCTCCTGTGTTACCTGTGAGGCAAGATGTAGTGCTGTGGGTCAGCAGGAGTATGGGCAATGGAGGAGAAGGTGACTTAGTGTTTGGTTGAATGAGATAAAAAAGATCAATTAATGGATCGTCATTGATCTTATCCCCTTGCCACAGGGATTTATTCTTGACTCTTTGTAATTATTATTCATGACTTGAGCGAGAACACTGAATGGCAAACGGAAAATAGGAATTCAGTGAGATGAAATTTAGCAGAGGCAAATGCAAAGCTCTGTGCTTGGAATCAGGATATTAGCTGCCTGAGAGCAGGGTAAAGGAGGCATCATTTAACAGCAGGATGTTAAACACTTTTACATCCTGTTACAGTTGGGTGTAAGCTCAGTCTGGATCGGTAGTGTGATATGCCTGCCAAAAAGGCTGACGGGGTTCCGGACAGCATGGGCAGAGCACACTTGAGGAAGAGCAGTCTATTTGGGATCCCAGATGAACAGCAGAACTGGCAAACTGGGAATGCACGTGAACAGGCTGAAGGAACTGCGGGGATTTACGATGGATAAGGGGAAAGCTCGAGGGTGGATGATTCTCTTGTTAAAGCTGCCTCATCTGTCTGTGGAAGAGCATTTTCAGACTTATTCTGGGTGGCTGCAGAGTACGGGATGAAAGCTTACAAGTAATAGACTGTGGACTACTTCAGCTCAACTCATGGAATTGCCTAACGATCTGCCTAAAAATTAAATGTACTAGCAAGGGAAATAGTAATTTTTGCATCCCAGGGGTGTCCAAGCAGAAATGGATAAACACTCCATAAGCAAACTGTAGAAGAAAATTTAAGCAACATCTGAGTAGACGCCTCTAATGTCTAACCTTGGCATTTGGTGTTCAAGAAGAGGATATAAAAGTTGCAGAGAAGGGTACAAATAGTACAGTCTAAGACTACTTCTGGACAAAATCAGCCTTCACTGGTTATGTGCTTCCTGGATAATCTTTTTTGTTTTTTCTTAAATTTATTTAAAGAAAATTTATGTATTTTAATTGGAGGATAATTACAATATTGTGTTGGTTTTGCCATTCATCAATATGAATTGGCCATAGGCATTGGATAATCTTTGAGTGGCATTATATTGGTTCATGAGCTGAGGCTGATAAAACCTTTAGAAAGTAGGTTATGTTTTTTAGGAAACTATTGTTAGGACATAGGAAGAGTTCTGAAATGAAAATTAGGAAGCAGGCGTGAGATTTATGGTGCCAGAATTGATCTTCAGGAGTCACCAGGCAGGTTGCTGTGACTTGGTGTCCTTAACTATAGAACAGGATTCAACTTTTATTTATTCTTAAAAGCTTTGAATTACATGCTGTGCTTTGAACAGCCCCAGGACAGAGCTATAGTAAATTATGAAAACACTTTGTGGGACTGTGGTGTGTATTACCAAGGAGGAGTTCCTTCTGCCTATGAATTCCTTTGTTGAACAGATCTCCGTGTGAATACAAATAATCATTAGAGAGACAGCTGGCTTCTGCTGTGCATCACCGATAAAACACTCTTCACACATCCCTGTTTTTTATTCTGGGAATTTTGCCAGAAGGACTCAGAGCAAGTGTTTGGGTAAGCAACTGGGGTCTGCTTTCTGCCTCCGTAAGGCCCCGTGTGATGTATTGATTCTCCTACAACTGTAACATCAGGGACGAACATGAGTCTAACAGACCGGGATAAATAGACTGTGCAGGGCTGGCTCTCCCGAGCTGTCTTTGTTGATAGGTAGGCCAATGAGATTAAAGAGGCAAGGTCATTTACACTGTCAAGAGTGAAAGGTTTCTGGGACTTCTGCCTATTAAGGCTGTTGGGAGGAGCAGACATCACAGAGGGGAAGATCTGGGAGGCCAAAGTTTGTCCTTTTCTGTTCTGACTACGACACCTGCCCAGAAATCTCAGCCATGACCATGATTTCTGCTATCACCCATGGGCAAATAATCTCCACAGCTATATTCCCTGATCTGCACTTCAGACCTATGGAAGCAAATTCCTATTTGACATCTGAATATCACATAGGAATCTCAGGCTTAATGTGTTCAAAGACAAACACCATTCCTCTGAAATTATTTCTACCTTTGCATTTTCTTTAGGGCTTCCCTGATAGCTCAGTTGATAAAGAATCTGCCTGCAATGCAGGAGACCCTGGTTCAATTCCTGGGTCGGGAATATCCACTGGAGAAGGGATAGGCTACCCAGTCCAGTATTCTTGGGCTTCCCTTGTGGCTCAGCTAGTAAAGAATCTGCCTGCAATGAGGGAGACCTGGGTTCGATCCCTGGGTTGGGAAGATCCCCTGGCAAAGGGAAAGGCTACCCACTCCAGTATTCTGGCCTGGAGAATTCCATGGACTGTATAGTCCATGAGGTCGCATAGAGTCAGACACGACTGAGCTACTATACCTGCCCAGGAGTCTCAGCCATGACCATGATTTCTGCTATTACCCATGGGCAAATAATCTCCACATCTATATTCCCTGATCTGCACTTCGGGCCTGTGGAAGCAAGTTCCTATTTGACATCTGCATCTGAATATCACATAGGAATCTCAGGCTCAACATGTTCAAAGACAAACTCAACATTCGTCTGAAATTACTTCTGCCTTTGCATTTTCTTTACAAGTGAATGACAGCACAGTCCACCCAGTCATCCCAGGAAGAATGTTTTATTCATTCATTCATTGATCTGAAAAAATATTTATTTTGCTGCATACTCTGTACCAGGCAATGTTTGCTTGTTGTCAAAATAGTAGTTAAAAGACAAAATCTCTGTCCTTAAGACAGTGCATTTTAGTGGGGAGAACTTGACCACCAATGTGCTAAGAATAACAATAAAAGGACAGCAAAACAGGCACAAGTATAAGGGAAGCAGCGGCAGGAACAGCGAGAAATGGCAAGAATGGACAGGGGTGTAGCCATTTCGGGCTCTTCACATATATTCTGGTTCTCACCTCCGGTTAAGCACGCAGTAAGGTTGTATACCCTGCCCATTTGAAGCTTGTCATGGCCACGTGGCTTGCTTAGGTCTGTGAGACATGGACATAGGGGTTGTCCATTACTTCCAGGCAGAAAGATCACATGAATCACCTCATTCCCTGACCTATTACAGTTCTCATGGAGGCATTAGTCAGGATGGGACTTCATTAACTTGGGTCACTGAGTGGTTAAAATTAGGAAAGTCTCTCTTCTGACAAATCTGAACAAACGTATTCTTTTGTTTGTGTGTGTGTGCTGAGCAACTGAATTATTGGTCTAACCTAGTACAGGCAATGTGTGAAGTTCAACTGGCAGAAGCGTAGGATGAAAATCGGTGATGAGCAAGTGGAGAGGGAGATGGGGCCCCTGGTGGTAGTGTTTTAAATGTTCTGCCTACAATGCAGGAGACAGGAGTTCGATCCCTGGGTTGTGAAGATCCCTGGAGAAGGGATGGCAACCCACTCCACCACAGAGCCTGGTGGGCTACAGCCCTCAGGGTTGCAAAGAGTTGGACACAACTTGGTGACTAAATAAAACAAAAAGAGAGGGAGATGCACAATTATATCATTTGAGAAAAATATGAAAAGTTCTCCAATCAAGGTTAACATTCTCAACATAGAAGATCTGATATAGACAAAGAATAAAACTTTTAGCCTACAGTAGATAAGCAGACAAGAAATAGGCACCTATGTTGATAAACATAATAAGCATATTGAAATGTTAAACGTCATTGGTGATTAAATAAATTCAAATGTGAATAATAAGATGATATGATCTGCCTTCACATTTAGCAAAGATATTAAGCATAATAGTATCCTCTCATGTGTTTACTGATAGGAATACAAACTCTAGAGTTTTCTCAAGAGTGGAGCCATATGCATGAATGGTCTTAAATTTAGTTTAGCCAAGTTATACCTCTTCAAGAAATATTGCTGTATATTTTTTACTAATTGAGTTTCTTTTAATTGAAAGTTGCTGAAACCAACCAGAATAGTATGTAAGAGGTATTAGTTGGAAGGATACTGATGAATCTCGGTGCACAAGAAATGGTTGAAAAGCCAGGCTTTGGGAAGATCAAGAAACAGAGCATGTTTGGGGACCTCATCAGCAGGAGACTGTGGTCCCTCCTTCTAGAATGGGCCAATGATAGGGCCTGGCTATGAGTGACACTCAAGTTTCTATGTCTCTCAGGTTAAAATTCCAAATTTCAAAAATAAATATATTGGTCTGGGTCTAGTATACAGCATTGCAACAATTAGTTACAGTCAGAAGGGCAAGATTCTACAGCTTAAATGTGAATGTAGGAGACAGCTATGGGTGGGGTAGGTGGCTCCCAGAGAGAAGCTGTATGGGGAACTTGACATGTGTCCTGAGGTAATTATCAGAGATGGGAACAAAAATTTGTAAGATGCTCACCCTAGTATTATTTACAGCAGCAGACAAAGTAGGAAGGGAATGTTTCTGTAAAATATGATCAACTCTTATTAAAGCCAGTTAAAATTGTGCTCATGAAGAATTCAGTGATATGAGGAAAGGGCAAATGATATAATAAATAAATTAAACAATTTTTATAAAAGTCTTAAAGATACCATAAAATCATCAAAATATTAATTGAGGTCTAACATGGGTGATAGTGATGATTATAGAAAATTATTGTGGACACAGGGAAACATCAAAGCTGTTCAAACAAGGAAGTGAAATGAAAAAAAAAAGAAAATTAACACAGATTTTAACATTTTCTTGATTTGTGTAAATTCCCTACAGTGGTCATGTCTGACTGACAGATGATCAGCAAATTAGGCTATTTTAAAGAAAATGTATAGAGGCAGTATTTTGTAGCGATGAGACGCCATAGTTAAGCATTCTGTGTTTGTAGTTTGGTTCTGCCATCTACCAGCTGAGCAATCTTGGTTACATGGATTGACCTCTTTTAGCATGAGAATTTATATTGAAAAAAAAGGAGAAATAATAATTTTTATTGCCTAGGGCTTTGTGAGCATTAGTGCATGTAAAATTCTTAGGCCTGTTGCTGTGTCTAATACTATTGTAAGAACTGAGAAGCACAGATAAGGGACACCTAATCCTGACCAGAGGAGCAAGAGGATGTGACATTTAAACTGGGTTTTGTTCTATTCACGTTCATTTCTTGAATTAGGGTGCCACTGAGAATTGGATTAAAAAAAAATGGAGACAAGACATCCATTAATGTAAACATTCCCATAATGCATGGATCTTCTCCACCCTAAAAATGTGCCAGGTGGCTTCTGAGCTGGCTTACATGGGAAGGTCCGTGAGTCTAAGCAGGGCGGCTCAATGAAGCTGAATTCTCTCCGTGTCCTCTGAGCCTTGGGCGTCTGAAGGAGCACAAGCTAGACCAGCTTTGGTAAAGAGTCAGAACAGTCACCTCTGGTGTAAGCAACCATTAGTCTTTCTCTTGGAACGGGGGTGGCCTGGAGACCGCAAGGCCAGGACCAACTGGAGACTCTCCTCTGTACACAAAAAGTGGAGTCATAGGGCGGGGCTTACAGGGGTC
This sequence comes from Alces alces, assembly GCA_015832495.2. Classification (NCBI taxonomy): domain Eukaryota; kingdom Metazoa; phylum Chordata; class Mammalia; order Artiodactyla; family Cervidae; genus Alces; species Alces alces. The sequence continues at coordinate 971,164 of JADEYB020000010.1, read as the reverse complement.
CTATCGTCCTGCCCTTAGTCCTGCGTCTGCCCTCGTGCTTCCCTTCTTGCCTCCACGTATCAGTATCTAAAAGCGCAATGTGATTCAGAAGCTGAAGCTCTCTCACAACACTTTATAAAAAATAGGCAAGTAGTTCTAATACATTTTCCACAGAAGTCTTACTGTCTTATTCTGCTAAATTTTTCCAGTCCTCAAGGTTCTTCAGATTATTTGTGGATAATGGAAAAGGCAGAGCCATATTAATAATTTAGAGGCCATAAGCAAGAAAAAAATAAGAGTTCCCATTCTCTAATACTTATTTTTTAAAAAGCATAATCCTTGAAAAATCATATTTCAGAGTAACACAAAACTTCTGTGTAAACAAGCTTTTCCTTTCACACTTTTCTGATTTTTTAAAAACCACTTTATTGAAGTATGGTTGATGAACAAAAAGCTGTACATAATGTATACAACTTGATAAATTCGGAGGTAGGTCTACACCCATGAAGCCATCACTACAATCTATACCATAAACACAACCATCATCTCAAAAGATTCCTCCAGCTTTTTAGTTGATTATTACAGCCATACTTCATTTTATTGCAATTCACTTTATTGTACTTTGCAGATACTATTATCTTTTACAAATTGAAGGTTTGTAGCAACCATGCTTCAAGCAAGTCTATCAGCACCATTTATCCAACATTTGCCCACTTCACATCTCTGTGTCACATTTTGTTAATTCTCATAATATTTCAAACTTTTTCATTTTTGTTATTTTGTAATGGTGATCTGTGGTCAGTGATCTTTGATGTTATTCTTGTAATTCTGGAGTGGTCACAAATTGCACCCATGTAAGATGGTGACCTTAATCAATCAATGTTGTATGTGTTCTGACTGCTCCTCTGACCGACTATTTCCCCATATCTCTTGTTTTGGGCCTCCCTATTTCTTGAGACACAACAATATCAATATTGGGCCAATTAATAACCCTACAGTGGCCTCTAAGTGTTCATCCAAGAAGGAGTTCCGCATCTTTCACTTTAAATCAAAATCTAGAAACAATAAAGCTTAATGAGAAAGGCATGTAGAAAGACAACACAGGATGAAAGTGAGGTCTCTTGTGACAAACAGCCAAGTTGTGAATGCAAAGAAAAAAGTACTTGAAGGAAATTAAAAGTGCTACTTCAGGGAACAGACAAACGGTAAGAAAGCAAAACAGCCTTACTGTTGATATGGAGAAACTTTTAATGGTTTGGATAGAAGATCAAACCAGCCATGACATTAACTTAAGCTAAAATTCAATCCAGAGCAAGATTCTAGCTCACTCAGTTCTATGAAGGTTGAGAGGTGAAGAAGGTGCAGAGGAAACATTTGAAGCCAGCAAAGGCTGGTTCATGAGGTCTAAGGAAAGACACTGTCTCTACAATGTCAAAGTGCAAGGTGAATCAGCAAGTGTCGATGCAGAAGCTGCCGCAAGTTATCTGGAAGACTTCGCTGAGACAATTTATGAAGGTGGCTACATTAGAAACAACTTTTAAATGTAGACAAAACTGCCTTATACTACTGGAAAAAGATGCCATCTAAGACTTTCATAGCTTGAGAAGGGAAGTTAGGGCCTGGCTCCAAAGCTTCAAAGGACAGACTGAGACTAATTATAGGCCATGCAGCTGGCTACTTTAAATTGTAGTCAATGCTTATTTATCATTGTGAAAATTCTATGGCCCTTAAGAGTTATGTTAAATCAGTTCTGTCTGTGCTCTATTAAAGGAACAAGAAAGCCTAGATGACAGCACATCTGTTTACAACATGGTTTACTGAATATTTTAAGTTCAGACTTACTGCTCAGAAAAAAAGATTCCTTTTAAAATACTACTGCTCACTGACAATGCACCAGGTAACCCAACAGCTCTGATGGAGATGTACGGTGAGATACTTGTTGCCTTCATGCCTGCTAACACAGCGTGCATTCTGCAGTCCATGGATGAAGGAGTCATTTTTACTTTCAAGTCATTACTTAAGGAACACATTTGATAAGGCTGTAGCATGTGTAAATAGTGATTCCTCTGATGAATCCGGACAAAATAAATTGCAAACCTTCTGGAAAGAATTCACCATCCTAGATGCCATTAAGAATCAACATCAACAGGAGTTTAGAAGTTGATTCCAACCCCCTCATGGACTAGTTTGAGGGGATCAAGACTTCCATGGAGAAAGTAACTGCAGAATTGATAGAAATAGCAAGAGAACTGGAATTAGAAATGGAGCCTGAAGATGTGGCTGAATTGCTGCAATCTCGTGATAAAACTTGAATGGATGAGGAAGTGGTTCTTAGGAGTGAAAAAGAAAGTGGTTTCTTGAGATGGTATCTATTCCTGATGAAGATACTATGAAGACTGTTGAAATGACAACAAAGGATTAGAATAGGATATAACCTTAGTTGATAAAGTGCCAGTGCAGCTTGAATGGATTGACTCCAATTTGAAAGAAGATCTACAGTGGGTAAAATGCTGTCAAACAACATTATGTGTTATATAAAAATCATTCATGAAAGAAAGAGTCAATCAATACAGCAAATTTCATTGTTGTCTTACTTTAAGAGATTGTCGTAGCCACTCCAGCCTTTTACAACCACCACCCTAATCAGTCAGCAGCCATCAACATCAAGGCAAGACTCTTCATCAGCAAAAGATTACATCTCACTGAAGTCTCAAATTATGATTAATATTTTTTAGCAATAAAGTATTTTTAATTAAGGTTTGCTTGTTGTCTTTTTAGATGTAATGCTATTGGACACTTAATGGACCATAATGTAAAGATAATTTGTGAATGCACTGGGGAACCAAAATATTTCAATATTTGCTTTTATTGGGGTGGTCTGGAATCAAGCTGCAATATCTCCAAGGTATGCTTGTATTATTACAGTGGTGGTGATGTTGATAATGTGTGATAGAACACACCACTATTTGCTTTTTTAGCAGCATTTTAAGTGTCCAGTATTGTAATCTGTAGGCACTATGCTACACAGTAAGCCTCTAGGACATATCTTGTACAACTGAAACTTCATATCCTTTGACTAATACTTCCCCATTTTCACCTCACCCCAGCCCCTGGCAACTACTATTATATTCTTTGTTTCTGAGTTTGACTATCTTACATTCTTCATGTAAGTGGTATCATATGGTGTTTGTCCTTTTTGTAGGCATTTATTGCTAGGAACTTCTCTGTTAGCATTGCTTTTGCTATATCTCATAAGTTTGATAATGTTGTGTTTTTGACTCAAGATACTGTCTAATTTCCATCTAGATTTGTCTTTGATCCAATGGATGCTCAAGAATGTATCATTACACTTATATGTGTTTTTGAGTTTTCCTGTTTTGCTTTCGATTTCTACTTTTATTACATTGTGGATAGAAAAGACACTTGAAATTATTTCAGTTTTCTTACATTTGTTGACTTGTTTTATGACCTAGTATGTGATCTACCCTTTAGAATGTTCCAGGTGACATTGCATTCTGTCATTGTTGGTGAAATGTTCCGTGTATGTCTTTTAGGTCTAGCAGTATTGTACTAAAATCTGCTGTTTCCTTGTTTTTTCTGTCTGGATGATTTATTCATTATCGAAAATAGGATATTAAAGTCTCCTACCATCATTGTATCATATCTGTTAGTGTTTGCTTTAAACATGTAGATGCTCTGGTATTGAGTGCATATATGTATTTAAAATTGTGATATCTTCCCATTCAGTTGAACCTTTTGACGTTATGTGTTTTTGTGACAACTTTTGACTTAGAGTCCATTTTGTCTGATATAAGTATAGCCACTCCTACTCTCTGTGGTCAACATCTGCGTGGAATTTCCCTCCGTTTTTTTCACTTTAAGCCTGTGTATGTCCTTAAATCTAAAATGAATCTCTTGTACACAGTATATAGGTGGATCTTATTTTTTATGTATACAGTTCCTCTGTATCTTTTGATTGGTGAATTTAATCCATTTACATTTAAACTGATTATTGATAAGTAGGATTTACTATTACCATCTTGCTCATTGTTTTCTATGTTGTAGTTCTTTTGTTACTCTCTTCCTATCTTCCTTCATGATTTTTTGTCGTAAGACACTTGGATTCTTTTGTCCTCTTTATCTTTTTTGTGTCTACTATAGTTTTTTTTGTGTGTGTGTCATTATCCTGAGGCTTTCCTGAAGCTTGTAATAATCCATTTTAAGCTGATAATAACTTTACTGCACACAAAACTACTCTTTTATCACTAACTTTTAATGTTATATCAGAATTTACTTCTTTTTATATTATGTATTCATTAACAGAATTTTGTGGTTGTAGTTATTTTTAATACTTTTGTCTTTTTAACATTTATCAGTCAGTTCAGTTCAGTCACTCAGTCATGTCTGACTCCTTGCAATCCCATGAATCACAGCACGCCCGGCCTCCCTGTCCATCACCAACTCCCGGAGTTTACTCAAACTCATGTCCATTGAGTTGGTGATGCCATCCAGCCATCTCATCCTCTGTCGTCCCCTTCTCCTCCTGCCTTC
>JADEYB020000010.1:938411-965818 GCA_015832495.2 Alces alces | reverse complement strand
TTTCCTATTTGGAACCAGTCTGTTGTTCCATGTCCAGTTCTAACTGTTGCTTCCTGACCTGCATACAGGATTCTCAGGAGGCAGGTCAGCTGGTCTGGTATTTCCATCTCTTTCAGAATTTTCCACAGTTTGTTGTGATCCACACAGTCAGAGGCTTTGGCAGAGTCAATAAAGCAGAAATGGATGTTTTTCTGGAACTCTCTTGCTTTTTCGCTGATCCAGCGGATGTTGGCAATTTGATCTCTGGTTCCTCTGCCTTTTCTAAAACCAGCTTGAACGTCTGGAAGTTGACGGTTCACGGGAACTTACCTTGCGAGGGGTGTCTCCTCACAGCTGCCCCTCCTGACCTTGAACGTGGAGTAGCTCCTCTCGGCCGTCCTGCGCCTACTCTAGGGTTCAGGTTTACATACACAGCCATCACAGGGTCACATTATCCTGCAGTCGTCTCTGTTCACCATCACTGGTGGATTCAGATGCTTTTGTGCTGCTGTTTGGTGTCCTTTTATTTCAGCTTAACTCCTCTCAGGACTCCACGTTAGATACTTCCAGTAGTGACAAGTCTTAGTTTTTGGTTATTTTGGAAAGTCTACCTCTCCTCCATGTTTAAAGGACAATTTTGCCAGATACAGTGTTTTTGGCTGGCAGTTTTTTCTTTTAGAACTTTGAATATGTCATACAACTCTTTTCTGGACTGCATGGTTTCTGCTGAGTGACCTGGTGATTATTATCTGGGTTCTTTTTATGTCATGAGTTGCTTTTATATTGCTTCTTTCAAAGTTTTCTCTTTACCTCTTGATAATTTAATTTTAATATGTCTTGATGTAGACTTCTTTAGGTCTTTAGTTTGTATTTAAGGTCTTCATGAATCTCTATGTCATTTTCCCTGCACACATATTGGAAGTTTTTAGTCATATTTCTTTAAATAAACTTCCTACCTCGTTCTCTTCTTATTTTGAAACTCCCATAATGTATGGCGTCCCACAGTCCTGTAGGCTCTTTTTTTTTTAAACCATTCTTTGTTTTTGTTTTTTTTTTTCTGTGTGTTATCAAATGATCTGCCTTTGTGTTCACTGATTCTTCTGCTTGATCAAGTCTGTGTGGAGGTTCTCTAGTGAACTTCTCGTTTTAGTCATTGAACTATTCAGCTCCAGAATTTCTATTTGTTCCTCTCTGTGGTTTCTATTTCTTTGTTGAACTTTTCATTTGGTTCATGGAATGTTTTCCTGATACTCTTTGTCATTCGCTGTTCTTTGGGAGCTCAGTATGTTTCTTTAGAATAATTACTCTGAATTCTTTGCCAGACAGTCTGTAAACCTCCATTTCTCTAGGTTGGTTGCTAAAGCTTTATTTTGTTCCGTTGGTCATGTCATGTTTCCTTGATTCTCTGTGGTCTTTATAGCCGTGTGTTGGTGTCTATGATTTTTGAAGGAGCAGTCACCTCTTCCCTGGGCAGCCCTGGTGGCGTCCACTGGGAGACCTGATACCGGGATTCACAGGCAAGTGAACCCGATGTTAGGAGCCACAAATGGACCTCCTCTGTCCTCTGCCCAAAGGGGAACTTGTGGGCCAGTGGGCTCTCTCTGCCCTGGACTGTGCCAGATTAGGGATGCACCAATGTGGGTAAATGACACTGCTGTTACCTTTTCAGTCTTGTCTTTTTCTGAGCTCCACCACATGCTGTTATGTCACTTGAATTCCAAACCTCAAATAAGTTATTTCTGTCCAAGGATGGCTGTTAGATCAGTATTTCTATTGGGGGACTGGAAGCTAGGACTTCCTGTTGTGCCATATTATATTTTTCTGACTTTGCTCCCACGTCACCCCTTTTTGCCTTCCCTTACAAACATGCTAAGTGTGCCCAATGGATTCAATACAGACCTTGGAAGGAGCTAACTTTGACTGCCCTCCCTATCCTCTCCTGTTCTAATAACTTCAAATCATAGTTGTGTTAAGTGGCCTTGAAATCATCTTGCCTAAACTTTTTCATTTTGAATATGCGGAAACAGACTCAGTGAGGCTAAGTGATTTGCGTAGGGCCCTACATTTAGTGTTAAAACTAGGTCTTCAGGCATTTAATTGTCTCAAGAGTAAGAAGCAGCTAAGCTATGCTTGGTTAGTTAGCTAATTTATACCTTAAAGATTTCTTGAAGTCTGTAGCCCAAGTGGACCATGAGATTGGACAAAAGTAATTTACCTTGTTATGGCTTCCTCTCATCTCTCCTCTATACCTCTAAGGCAGCAAGTTCTCACTCTGAACTACAGATTAGAAGCCTTGTTTTTTGTTTTTAAATAACAATACCAAGTCTCATTCCAGGCCTACTAGTTCAGAATCTCTGGGGAGGGGCCCAGCGATGAGTAATTAAAAAAAAAAAAAATTGTGGTTCCAATGTGCCACAAGCATTGAAAACCTTCAGGCTAAGAGATTGTTTCCTCTTAGATTTTGTTTTGTTTTTAGTCTCACTTTTTTTTTTCCCTTGCTACTCTTTTTCCCTTCTCTCTTCCTTATTCCATTTCTCTTTTCTGATTCCCTCTTCACTATGTACATTCTGGAATTGAAATTTATTTTTATTTGTTTTGTTTGTTATATGTGTTGATTTTTGCTGCTTGGTCTTAAGTTTTGGATGGGTGATTTGAACCTTTTTCATTTTCTTCTAATTATCTCTTCTTCGTCCTCCACTAAACTTAGTTAGGCTTTTGTTACATGTAGCCTTCAATTAACTTATTTTCTTGTGTGAAATAGATCTCTGCAGAAAAAGATGTGACCTAACTCTATTTGGAATTTTGGAAGAGACATTATTTAATAATTACAAAATACATTTTTGATGTTACTGACCACCTTTTATTCTTAACACCCTTGATCTGTGTTGTTCTTTTCTCTGATCTTGTCCTGACTGATCTTTCCTAACAGGTTTCTCTTCCAGAACTAATAACCTGTTTCTCTTCTCACTGCACACAGTCTTCCTTGGTGGTCTCACCTCCTTCACAGTTTAACTCTCATATCTCTCACTCACTCTTACTCTTGCTCTCTTGGTCTGTCTCTCCAGCTCGATAATTATTGATTGAATAATCTCCACCCTTATCTCCCTTAGTTTTTCAAAATCAATATTAAGTTATCTTCTTTCTTCTCTTTTTTTCTCATCCCCACAAAAGGTTCTTTCTCCATTTATTAACGTACATAGTTCTTAATTTATGAATTCATTTGTTCAAGACTGTATCAAGATTGTTCTCTTGATAACTCCCACTTCGGGGGTCTTTTATGTTGGGAAATAATGCTCAAACTCTTTTGAAAGCTGAAATACGGGATCATGCACCAGCTGGGAGAAAGGGGCTCTGGCTCCGTCTCTTTCAGAATCTCGCTAATGTTTGAAACACATCAGCAATCCCGGTGTTTGCTCGTTGCCCCCCTGATTCCAGGTTGCCTTTGAATGCAGCCATTTTATCTGCTGACTTGAACACGGTTGTCATTCTCCCCTGAAGTGACAGATTGAGTTTGTTGATCAGATTGAATATGTCACACAAGTAAGCAAGTTTCGTAACCCATTCTGTGTTGCTGAAGTGTGCTGCCAGTGGTGACTGTTTTTCTAAAAGAAGTCCCTGGAACAACTCTTGTAACGCAAAAACTCCGGTCAGCGATCTACCTTTAGAAAGTGATCTTTTTCATAACAGTAAAATTAAAAGTCTTACTGTTCATCAGCTGATAAATGGATTAACAAAATATGGTATATCCATCCAGTAGAATATTATTCAGTCATAAAAAGCAACAAAATACTGATATACACTGCAGCATGGATGAATCTCAAAAACATGCTAAGTGAAGGAACCGGGACACCAAAAACTATGTGTTGCATGATCCTATATATGTGAAATGTCCAGAAGAGGCATGGAAAAAGAAATAGAAAATGGATTAATGGTTGCCAGGACGTAGGGGAGAGGAATGGGGGCGACTTTGAAATGGTATGGGGTTTCTTTGGGGAGTCATGAAAATGTTCCGAACTTAGATAGTGGTGATGGTTTCACGACTTTTTGAAGATACTAAAAATCACTGAACTGTATACTTTAAAGCAGTGATTTTATGGTATGTGAATTATATTTCAACAAAAACATTCTACCCACTCTTTAAGCTTTATTGATCATCCTTAGTATCCACCCCAATCTGATGTGTTCAGTTCTTCCTTTGAAATTTTATCTTTTAAGCAAAGCTATATTATAGCAATACTGTGCTTTGTCATACAAGTACTTGTGTGACTTTCAGAGGTTTAAAGGAGGTCTGTATTGAAATGGATATCACCTAGAGAGTCTGGTTGCCTCTCCACACAGGTACTGTATGGGTAGCATTATGGTGGAGAATTTGCTAGGGTCCTGTTGATGATTCCAACCTTACTACCTAGAAATTCTATCTTGTCAGTGTTTCAGAGTCAACCCAACCCACACAATTCCTAAACTCACAAGAGTGTGCCCAGAATGCCTTTATTCACTGTGACTGAGATCAGCTGTCTGGTAGACTGGCCATTCCAGAGTGTGTTCTCCCTCTGGGTATATACAAACTGGGATAGCAAAAGTGATCAGAGCAATGTGATGATTCTAAATGTTGGTTCAAAAGGCACCCCAGTTGAAAGCAGCTTCACAGCAGGGTCAAACCAAACAGAAAAACCAAATAGTGTTTATCTCTGTGGCTGGCCTTTATCCTAGAATCACATGATTCTTGTCCATCTCACTTCAAGTGCAGGAAACATTTTATCTATCAATTCCCTTTTTATAGGCTTCTGATCATTCCTTATTTGCTGAATTTATAGTTTAAAGCCTAGAAAGCAGCCCTGAAGTAGCCTCAGCTCATGCTCAGTGTTTTCTTCGTGAAACTGTAAGATCCAAAATGCAAAGATTGACTAACACATCTGCATCTCTTGCAGCATCTAGCATAGACTTGCATGTTCTACCTATGATTGAAATGAACCATAACTGGAGGTAATTTATCTTCAAAACATATTGATTGGTGATTTTCTTTTGCTTCATAATATTGTATATGACAATGGCAGAAATTTAAATTTCTATCAATGTCGTTAAGATAGTTTCTGAAATTATATAATTATCTGTATATTGAGTAGATTTATGGAAGATAATCTGCATTATTTTATGTGAAGTTGTTCAAACAATGAGAACTCAAAATTAGTTATTGCAAGTGCAGTCTCCTGTTTCAGTAATCCTCAAACTTAGATGTGATCAGAATCACCAGGAGGATTTGCTGACATGCAGAGGTCTCAACCCCAGGGCTTCTGACTCGATAGGTCTGGGATGAACACCAAGAATTAGAATTTTTGCCAGGCTTGGTCTTGGGTGGTGCTGACATGACTCGTCTTGGCCTAACTGTACTTGAAAGCTATTGCTCTGCTTGGTCTATAGGTTTGAATTGGAATCTACAGTTTGGTCTGTGAATCAGAGCCAATGGTAGTGCCTGAGAGATTTTTAGAAATCAAGGATCTCAGACCCCATCATGACACCAGAGTCACACTCTGCAGTGTAATAAGATCCCTCTAGTGATTAGTATGCAGTCATTAAAATGAGAGAAACCATGACTTGGAGCATTGAGAAAAGTCACTTTTTGAACAGCTCTCAGAGCTCTATGGGTTGCTTACCCTAGGTCAGTTTTTCAAAATTTATTAAGTACATATAAATTTCCTGGGGAACATGTTAAAATATAGATTCTTATTCAGTAGGTCTTGAGTGGGTCCTGAGATTTTGCATCTTTTAAAGCTCCCAGGAGATGCTGATGCTAAGGCCTTAGGAATATACTTTAAGTAGCAAGATTCTAAGCTGCCAAAAATCAAGAACTTTTTGATTCCACTGAAATTGGAATTTTTGTGTCTTTGGCCTTTGGAAAATGGTTGGCAGGTTAGAAAAGATCCACCGAAGGAGAAGAGAATGGCTCATTGAGACAGTAAAACATCATGAGTTTCTTGTAGCTTAACCCTTTCTCTTTCCACTATGACAAAGCTATAGAATGTTTTTTTATTTTCAACTTCATTTGTCTTAGCCCTTAATTTCATACTCCTTTGACACATCCACCCTATCAATAATCCTTTCGATTCTTGAATGAACTTTGCGCCATCTTATTATAGATACTGAATCAGAATTACAGTTCTATTTAGTTTGTGTTCTGCACTTCCTTGGAATTGGCTTCTCATGGACTTAAGTCTAATACAAGGCAGGGAAAGAGGTAAATTTTATCCAAGTATTTTTGATGGCAAAGCATATCCTTTGAGTTGAAGACAATGGCAATCTATTAAATGGCATCACCCAGCATTCCCATGGACGTAGAATTTTTGGGAATTATTCTTCACCATTGATTGATGGCAAAGGTAGAAAGTAAACACTACACCTAATGAGCAAGTCAGAAACCTACAGTGCCCTCCTAGAGAGGTTTGAGACTCCTTGGCAGTGAATTAATCAACAAACACTCCCTGAACACTTGCCACATGCATTGTGCTGTGGTAGATATTGTGGGAATAGAACCCTGGGTCCAGACAATGGCACCACCAGAGAGAAGATATCATCGACATGGAAACAGCAATTACCATCAGTCAGGGGAGCCTTTGCCACCTCATGTTGGCTCTACTTTGCACTACATCCAAAAGGACGTCCCGGCACTGATTCACAGTGTCAGACATGCAGGACTCACGCCTCAAAACTCACCCCAGCTGCCTTCAGCTATCCACAAACCTGCTCTGTTCTTCCTTTGCTGTTTGACTTGGCTGTGAGTTACCTCCCCACTCCCCACCTTGATCAGTCTGGGCTCCTCGCAACCCTTTTTGTTCTCCACCCACTTATACTGCCTCAGGTTGACATGACTAATGCCAGTCCCTGAAGACCAGCCCATCTTGTGGTTGGAGCTCCTACAGGGAGACCCAGTAGAAGTGATATTTGAGTTGTGTGTGAGGACGAGAGTTTGGAAAATAAAAGAAATTGGGCAAAGTGTTTATGATTGTGGTAAGTGTGGTTTCTGAGCAGTGGCAGTGATAAAGAATATGGCAAAAATCCATGTAATCATGTCTCAAATCAATGCCAGGGAATGGTGGGAAATGACATTGAAAAGCCGTTCACAAGGGACCGTGTGTGATGCTCCTAGAGGGGAATGATCGCAGTTGCTCTTCCCTATTTTTCGGGCACTGAGTAGAACCCAGCTCGCACTGAAGTTCTGTGCAGGGTGAACCCTTGGTCTTGCTGTAACAGGTTCTGCTTTGAAGCAGATGTGACCCTGATAATTTGTTTTGAGAATTCTCAAGAATGAGAAGGTCCTAGTAGTTTCCAAGCCTAAAAATTTCCCTAAGCAATCTAAGAGACGCATGAGTCTTTAGGTGATATTAACCAAAACTGGACAGACGACAAGCATTGATCAAAATTAAACAGTTTGGCAAATATTTTAGTAAATTATTAAAATTTTGGTCACAGACACTCATATGCTTTTTAACCCTTGTTTTTGTTTTCAAAACACCACGAAAGCACCAGCAGTGTCAGGGAAAGTGATGAACAGTCTAGCAATAACTTTCAAATTTAGAATGGAATACCACTAAAGTGTCACGTTGCCCGATACATGAGGGCAAAATAAACCCAGACTGTTTGGTTCATATGGAAACAAAAACACCAGACAGCAACCCATGCGATGACCCGTGGAGAGCTGGCATGTATGCTGGGGCTCGGCATCCCTCGTTTGAGGAGACCCCCAGGTTGATCCTATACATAGTTCAGGGGAAGCCACATCTGTTCTCTTTCGCCAAGATGTAACTGTGCTCTGGTTTGATCAGCTGTCTCACGCTTTTAAGGCCCTTTTGTCCTTTCCCAATTTAAATAGCAAGACCAAGCTTTTTGACTTCACTTTGGGAACTCTATCAGAACCCAACAGGTGCTGGCCTTTGCTGCCCTCTGGGGCCCTTTCCCCTTAAGAGAGGGGACTGTCTATTCTTCCCAAAATGGGTAGCCCCACAACTTGACACCACAGGATGACAGCTGTCTCCTCTCCCAACACATACCAGCAAGGAGGAAAGCTCAGAAGTGCCAGCCGATAATGCATGGCACCGCCTGCTCATCTCCTCTCATAAACCGCCCACCCATGGGGGCGGGGGGAGAACTGCTGGGAGAATCTGGTTTCCCATGAACGCAGTGATCACAAATGTGAAAGATTTGGGAAGTTACAGATTGCCATCAGAAAAACCCAGTTAACTTGGAGGTAAAGGTAATGTTTCAGAGCATGGTAAATGAGAATATAAATCAAAGTTGTTCAAACTGTTTCTCAGAGGAAGAGACTGAAGACAGTGATGCTGTGTAACTTTAAAGATGGCTGCGAGGTTTTGGCCTCCAGATTAGGGTTGTGACATTTTGCAAATAAAAATAGAAGATGCCTGGATAAGGAAATGGCAACCCACTCCAGTATTCTTGCCTGCAAAAATCCACGGACAGAGGAGTCTGGCGGGCTGAAGTCCATGGGATTACATGACTGAGCATGTGTGCACAAGGGTGGAGGGAGATGGGTTGGTAGCAATAAACTGGTAGAACTAAAAAAAAAAAAAAAAAAATAGAAGATGCCCAATTAAATTTTAATTTCAGGTGAACAGCAAAAAAAACAAACAAACAAAAAAAAAACTGTATAAATATATTCCAGACAATATTTGGGACATACTGATATTAGAAAACTATTTGTTATGTACCTAAATGCAAAATTTAACTTAATTTTTTTTTTTTTTAACTGATGATTTGACTCCAAATCCAACAATGTGTTTCTCTTCCTGATTCCTGGCTGAGTATCCTCCTGAGATCAATAGTGGCATTCGCATGCCAAACAAAACTTTATTGCAAGCTTTTAAGAGAAATAGAAAGCCTCAGCCACAGGGCCCCCACTGCGTAACTGGGTTTGACTCTCTGTTTAACGCTGCTTACTTCTTTCTGCTCACTCTAACTTTAACCAAGTTGGAAGAATCTGTCTTTTGCTTTTGCATAGTGTGTAAGTAACTCCTTTGTCAGAAGAACTATGACTGGCATATTAAATACAGTTTAATTTAATCTGACTGGTATTTGTCCTATGCAGGGTCAGGCAGCATCTGGAAGAAGAAGGCTGGTGAGGCGGTCCTTCAGGAGCGTTCCGTTTCTGATGGACTGTGGAATTGCCTTCAGTGCAAAAAAGAATAGATCAGTGTGACTTACCCTTCAGCACAGTTAAACACGTACTTACTAAATGCTTGCTGCGTTCTGTCTGCTGGACTGGACACTGAGGATGTAGAAACGGATAAGCTCATGCCCCACAGTACTGCTGGATGAGGGGATGCATAATGCGGGAAAGATGAACTTTATTTGGTAGCATCAGGGAAGGCTTCACCAAAGAGGCGATGGAAACAGTAGCTCTCCCTCCCAAGCCGAGTGTGTATCAGAGACCAGAAGTCTAGGAAAGTGTAAGAGGGAGCCTGTTGTTATGGGATTTCCCTAGCCTTTCTAGTTATCCCCTTACTTGCTTCACTCTATGGGAGATACTGTTGTATTCCCTGCATGTTAATATTGCTGTTGTTCAGTCGCCCAGTCATGTCCAGCTCTTTGTGACCCTATGGACAGCAGCATGCAAGGCTAGCCGGTCCTTCATCATCTCCCGGAGCTTGCCCAAACTCATGTCCATTGAGTCGGTGATGCCATCCAACCATCTCATCCTCTGTCATCCCCTTCTTCTCCTGCCCTTGCTCTTTCCCAGCATCAGGGTTTTTTCCAGTGAGTCGGCTTTTCACTTCAGGTGGCCAAAGTATTGGAGCTTTAGCATCAGTCCTTCCAATGAATATTCAGGGCTGATTTCCTTTAGGATTGACTGGTTTGATCTCCTTTCAGTCCAAGGGACTCTCAATAGTCATTTCCAGCACCACAGTTCCAAAGTATCAATTCTTTGTCGCTCACATCCAAACTTGGCTACCAGAAAAACCATAGCTTTGACCGGATGGACCTTTGTTGGCAAAGTGATGTCACTGCTTTTTAATATGCTGTCTAGGTTTGTCATAGCTTTTCTTCCAAGGACCATATGTCTTTTAATTTCATGGCTGCATGTTAATATTAATAGCATTTATTGGTAAATTTTAGAAAGTTCGCATAATGCTGTTTTCTAGGGAGCTGGAATCCATACATGGCTTTGGAGGTTTATGAACCTCCTAAAATTATATATACAAATTTATATGTGTAGACAATGTGAATTTTTCTAGGAAAGAGGGGATTGTAGTTTTTTAAAGGTCTTGAGTTGTTCTGTGATCTCCCAAAAGTTAAAAATATCTGTCATAAGTCAAATAAAATGTCAGTCCAAAATAACATAGCTCATAATAAATATATGTTGAGAATCAGCTGCCTATAGAGCTATTATATACTTTGGAGAGCGAAACAAGAAGAGTACTATGCTTGTGTAAAAATAATCTCAAGCTTTGGAGGAAAAACGTGAGCACATAAGGTCAAAATAATGTATTTATCATAGAATCATACTTTAGAAGGGGCACTTGAGAGATTGTCTGTTCCATTAGAACTGATCTTCTTTTCACCAAGAGTTTTTTTCCCCCAGCTCCAAGAATGTCCAGGTAGATTTCACAGCTGTCTCAACATTTCCTATATTTATTGTATTCATACACATTGACTCATAAAAACAAAACTTAACAGAATTCAGAGCAGATCCCCTAAATATACTCAAATCCATACTTCCTCCTACTTGTTCTTTTAGATTTTCTTCATAATCTGTTTCTAAGAGAAGAATATTAATAGAGTGACTATTTTATCATTGTAACAACCCTATGAGGCATAATTTTCTGAATTCCCATTTTACATGTGAAGATATTGAGACTCAGCAAAGTTAGAGTTACACTTCCCTATGACAAGAAAGCTAAAAAAGGATGTCTGAGTATTATTGTTGAGAGGATAAAAGTGAGTGAGTATACAGCAAAGTGGAGGGATCCAGGCTGGACAGGGTTGTTGAGGAAATTGTGCCACATTGATAAGGCCGTTTACCTGCTCTCTGGATTTGCAGGTCTCCTAATAAGTCTGCATCATCCCATGATACACTTATTGGAAAGCCTCTGATTTTTTTTTTTAATTTTATTTAATTTTTTAGTCTCTGATTTTAGATGTTTTTACTTTATAAAACATGCACTACAGAAAGCAGATGTTATAATTAAACAAAATATAATTTTGTGTGTGATGCAATAATCGAACATATTATGGCATATCCCAGGCTGCAGATGACCTGACAAGATAATCATTCTGTGGATCAAAGTGAATCTAAAAGGCTGTTTAACTGTGTTTGAATAATGTGGTTTAGAGCAAAATACAACTAGCAAAAACAGTTAAAACGAGTCACTTACCCAACAGATACTGAAATCCATTCACTGATTCAGGTCAGCATTAGACTCTTATGCAGAAACCACTGTCTCTCCCCAGTTTCCAGGTGCTTCTCTGCATTCCTCAGCCTCCCTTGCAGTTGTTTTGGGGCCATATGCCTGACATGTCATGTGTTGCTTCTGGATTGAGACATTTAAAAGCCAAGCCGCCACTTCCGTGCCTTTCGGCTCCTGCTTTGGAGGCCAAAAGTTCCGAAAGGAGAAGAGCTGACTCACTGGCAAAGACCCTGATGCTGGGTAAGGTAGAGAGCAGGAGGAGAAGGAGGCCGTGGAGGATGACAAGGTTAGGTAGCATCACTGATTCAATGGACATGAACTTGAGCAAATTCCTGGAGACAGTGAAGGACTTGGAAGCCTGGTGTGCTGCAGTCCCTGTTGTCCCAGAGAGTTGGACACAGCTTAGTGACTGAACAGCAAGAAGAAGGAGATCGAGGAGGGGTACCCAGTCCCTCCTGGGCTTTCCATGAGTGAGAGCTAAACATTCAGCACGACCAGCCACTGAGATTTGGGGGCTTTGTTTATCAGTCACCGTCAAAGCATAGTTTCAGACCAGTAGCAGCAGCCTCCCCTGGAAGCTTGTTAGAAATGCAGAATCTCTTTCTCTACCCAATAAGAGTAACCAGAACCTACATTTTAACAAGATCCCTAGGTGGTTGATACACATATTAATTTGATAAGCTCTATGATAAACCATACCTGAAATTCTGGTTGTGTGGACTGCTGGTAGTGAAAGTCAGGTCTGGGAATTCCAAATCTGATTTGACACCAAAGTCAATAGAATAGATTTTTAAAAACACAGGTATAAATGTACTGGATAAGAATCTCTAGAGGTGAGCCCAGGAATCTCCATGTATTAAACTCCCCAGAGATTCTGGTGATCAGAGAGGTTTAGAGTTTTGTCAATTCTAATTCGGAACCCAGATAAATATATACCATCAGTTTAAATTTTGCTATTTCATAATATTTATGAATCATATAAATCTTCAAAGTTCAGAAAACGGATAATCTATGAAAAGGCCGTGATACATACTTACACATAGAGTTAATGGAGTTAATCATGTTGTCACTGGCTATCTGATCTTAAGAAGCACAGTGACTCTTTTCTTAGCCTCAGAAACTGGGAACAGCTGAGCAGGGGCGGGGCAGAAGGCACGGCCTCAGCCAGCACTGCCCCTTCCAGCAGACAGTTTTGCTTCAGCATGTCTGGGCTAAACGTGTCTCTGAGTTTCAAAAGACCCTGAAGCTGTCTTCATTTAGCAGCTTGCTTATCAGGATAAGGCAGCTCCATCTCCCTCTGCGCCCAGACATCAGAATACCGGCTCTTTCTTTCTTTAGGCCTGCGTTTCTTCCTTGTGGGTCAAAACTGCACTAAAAAAGGAGCATTGTCATCCAGCAAGCTCACTAGCAAAGAACCGGAGAGAGCCTGGCTGCCTCATGAAACAGCCAGTTAGAGTCCCTCTTTTTAAGTTTCTCTCTGGGAGGGTTGTTATTTTGCATATCGTTTGTAAAAATTCCTCTCTGTCCCCTTGAACTGGAGCAGCGGCCTTCAGTTCCTTTGGCACCCACTCTTGGCTCCTGGCCTTCTGTCTCTGAATGCCTTTTATGCTTGTAACACAGCAGAAAAAACCTTGAGACATGTTTTTGCATAGTTGTTTTCTCATGACAACACCAATGCTAAATTACCAAAAAGAAAAAAAAAAGTTCTCTTCTTTTAGTAACATGGGACATCAAAAATGATCATCCAAAATGGGTGACCAGAAGCATAGCTGAGCATTTGCCTGACTTCATGGGGGATTCCTAGCTGTGTTTGAAACAGAGTATTTCCAACAAGCGCGTCAGCTACAGAAGCTAATGAAGACGTGTCATTTGTTTCAAGGACTTGGGGACACGGAACATGGCTGGAGGGGAGGACCAAACAGAAGCCACCAGTTCCTGTAGAAGCTCGGGGCTCAGTGGAAGGGCAGAGAGGGGCAAAAGGAGTAGGATATAAGGGGTAGCAAGGAACACATCCTGGGGGCGAGAGAAGCAGCGTGTGAGGAGGTAGCATTCAAAGTAAGGACATCGTTTTACTTGGATTAAGTAGCAAATCTTCAGTGAAGCAAACAACACCAAACAAAACCCCGAGATTTGTTGTTCAGTATCCATGGAGTAGTCATATGCAAAGCAAATTGGACTGAAGATGACAATGTATTTATATTCAAACAGCTGACTGATAATTGGTTAGTATCTTTGTGAAGTGTGGTTGTTGTTAACAGTTCAGATGCAGATACTGCCTTACATGGTCATTTCTTCCTCTTACACAGAATGATCAGACTGGTTGAATACCTGAAATGTCTCTTCAAGGCAGATTTGTGAGGTCATTTCGATCTCTTTCAATACCTGCACAAAATGTCTTTCTCCAAAACTACAGAAATTCTCCGTTTTGTGCCTTTTGGATTGAATCAGCTCAGAGTCTTCCCTGACCTGGTGCCACTCTAAACCGAGGCTACCTTTGGCTCTCTTTTCTTCTGTTTCTTTAAACTGCTTTCTCTCATTCTGCTTTGACCTCCAGTCTCTACCTTGCCTTCGTATCATCTGCTCCTCCCTGTAAGCACCCTTTCTTGCCTCCTTTGAACGTGTTATAAATGGCTAATCCAGGGCGGCCACCTAGTGCTTCTCAGTGAGGCCTTACAAGGGTCTAATAGTTTTGCAAGAGAAAATGAGCATCTGGACTCCCTCCAGGAGCAGCATTGAATTCCTCAAAGTTCATTGTGGAGTAGACAGTGAGTCCCAGGAGCCATCAAAGGCAGATACAAAATAGTTCTTCCTGCACAGAGAGCTACCTGGTTTCAAAGCTTCAAAATAGGATTCCTTAAAACCTAGAAGCTACCCTGATGAAAGAAGCAATGAGCCCGAGACCCCAGAAATCTTGATCCTCAGAATGAAACTGCGCAGACTTTTTAAGACAGACAGTGAGCTAACCAGGAGGTGCAAGACGAAAGCTTGCTGAGGACCGCCCTCTGGGAGAAGCTAAAATGGGTCACAGGAGTCTTGAAGGTCTGTGAAGAGAAGGAGGGAGAGAAGGAAGGGAAGAAGGATGGAGAGGAAATAAAATGAAAAGACACGACAAATCTAACCTCTGCAGAAGAGAGTAGGGGTAACCGTCCTGAGACTGCTGTCCTTTGAAAGACCTGCTTACAAGACTGGTCCTTGGCTGGAATATAGGAACTTAGGTTTTGGAAGATTCTCATCATTTCTTGATAAGAAAGCTTCACTGTGCCTGACCTTTTTGTGAAAATGTTGTGGCTTGTGTTGAATGCCTGTGTGACTTCCGAGAGTCAGAAATCTTGATAGCTGCTCAGTAGAGGAGCTTTCCTAATGGACAACATCACCATAGTTTGTTGCTGAAGAAATTGTCAACACTCCACCAGGATAGGGTTTTAGAAGCTTGTACCTGGTTTTCTCTGGACCTCACCCCATGTACCTTTTCTCTTGCCTAATTTTGTTTTGTATCCTTTTGCTATAAGAAGTCATAGCAGCAAACACAACTCTATGCTGAGTTCCCTGAATCCTAGCACATCGCTGGACTTGGTGGTGGTCTTGGCGACTCATGATATACCACCTTTCTGCCATCACTTAATAACTTTAATTTTAAAAAAAACAACTATGTGTTGATTTTATAACTGCCCAAGAGAAGTTTTGACTCCTCTTTTTTATACCCATTATTTTGTTTGAAGAATGAGATCAAAATGAATAGTCTTTTAAGATGCTTGCAAGGTGAGATCAGTGGGGAATGTTAATTTTCTTTATGTTATATACAACTGATTAAACAACTTATAGCCGAAATGTTGGCAGCATAGAGCCAAGTGAGAAGCAGGTCAGCATATGGCCAGAAATTTGAGCATGAGGCTTGGCTCCACCACTTAATTGCTCTGTGATTTTGTACAAATTAACTTTCCTGATCTTAAGTTTTATATAAGAGTAGAGGAAGCAGTAGGTACCCACTTGTGGATATAGTTTTGGGAACTAACTTGAGATAACATATAATATAATTATATAGTGCCAGGGATGTTCTAAGTGCTGGATCAACGGTGTAAGTAGGTGTTGCTAATGAAAAATACAACAGAAACAACTCAGAGGTACTGTCAAGATCCCTTCTGAGAAGCAAAAGCCATCTGGACCGTGAGGCGTCACATCTCGAGAAGCTCCGACAGGCCTCATTAAAGACCGAGATAGCCCACCCAGGGGTAGACCTCCCCTGAGCACTCCCTGGGCCCACTCCCGATCCCCCCTCAGTCTTATAGGCACCTTCAGGGGAAAGGAGGCTTTAAGGGTGACTTAAATCCTTCCTTCTGGACCTCGGCAGCACCATTCCCCAGGCAGGGTAGAGTGATGGAAAGAGGAAGACACGTGGCCCCATCTCTGTTTCACCCCCTGTGGTCTTGGGAAAGTCACTTTTCTGAACCTCAGTATGCCTCACTGTAAAATAGATTAATTAAAAATATCTACTCTACCTTGTTCCATACTTCTTGAGAAAGAAAACTTCAGATAATGTTGGCAAAGTGCTTTGGAAATGGTGAAATGCTATAATGAGATCCATTCCGGTCCTGCTCTGGGTTTTTCCCCTAGGGTAGTTTTCCATTCTCCTTGGTTGTTAGGGTACTTAGCAGAGGAAAGTGACAGGAGCCTGGGACTTACTGACAAAAGAGATACCCTGCTATTACATTACTCTTAAAAGTAAAATTTGAGTTCTGGGTGTTTATTGAGATGCCACAAAATCCAATAAAAATCAGATGTCCCTCCACTTTGAGCAGGAGTGATAGGCAGTGAAATCACTGCTTTAGTATTTGATTGCGATGACTGGTATCATCCCATTTCTTAAATATAATGATATAGCATGATTATTTGGGATTGATTTATTACTTTGTTGTGAAAACTTGTTTTCATTGATTTTTTTTCTTCCTTAACAGTTTTCTGCATTAACTGATTGATTTGATTGTTAGAGCTTTAACTCCATCTCTGAAGATGGATTGGAATAATTATTGCAGCCTGCTGTTTAATCATCCTGCCACACAATTACTACCAAGATTGTGCTCTGCACCAGCACTTTATTAGCTGTAGTAATTGTAGTAGGGTTTTAATAATTTAATAGCACACTTGGAGAGGGTAACTTGCTCGTTATTCAGGGGCACTTCTGTGGAACCTGCAGGTTCCTAGGCAAGTGAGGGTCTTGGTACCCATTTTTCCCATTTGGTGGCCTTTAAAGGATGACTTGAACATTCCACCTCCCAGACAACTATGTCTGTGGAGGCCTGACCTGGGGAGCTGGAATGAGGCATTGCATAACTCAGGTCAGTGCCAGCTGTTTGGATCTGAGCCTTTTCTTCCTTGAGTACCACCACCCCTGAACCTTGGGTATTATGCGAATGGCCCTCACAAGAGGAATGTTATGTTCTCTGTTCATTGCGTCCCATGATACTTTTTGATAAACGATAGAGCTCCTTCCCCAAGGTTTCTTCTTTAAAATCAGAATGAGCAGAGCAGGGTAGTGTTCAGAAGTCAAGAGCAGTGGTTCCATGATATGAGGGCAAAGCATCCTTTTCCTAGCCTCATCGTGTTACCCTGAGTTGGGGGAATTCTCCCTATGCCCCTATGACTTTGGACCGAACTTCCTGCATCCCCCTCTCTGAGAAGAGAGACCAGAACAAATGCCAGATGCTGATCTGGATAGATCTCTGTTTCAGAACTCCAGAGGGGCCCAGTCCTGACTCAGCTGCACGTGGACCGCAGGCTAACTTTTCACTCAGCGTTTTGCGTCCCACATAATGAGACAGCCACACTTGTCTGTGCAGGTATCAGAGAGTCTCGTAGAAAAAAGCATTGTATAGTGGTCAGTTGTATTAATAGTCTGCTATGTCTGTGTTGCCTAGACTGGAAGAAAAACATTTTGGAAGCTAATTCTGATTTCCTCCTTTGTTTTCTGCTTGAATCACAGTTATAAGATTCACTAAATCCTTTGGAAAGAAAACAGTTTTTAAGAACATTTAGCATTTCATAGTCCATAATTCTTTCCTTTCCATTTCCTTTTCCCCATTTCTATGTCTCTGGCTCTCTTTCTCTCACACCATTGACGTCATTACTTATTCCAGTTATCTCTTATGTCAGTATCTCTGAGTTTTGAGCCTGTAATTTGGACAAATGATAATCCACCCACCACTAGGAAGTAAGTTGTCCAGACTTCCTTTACCATTGAGAACTGTACAGTTTCCCTCTTGTTTTGATATTTGATTTTTTAACATTGAGGTATAAGAAAAAATTGAAATATAAGGATCTTTATGTAAACTCTTCTCTAATGACTTAGGCTTAGAAGAAATTAACTTTGTAATTTTTTTGCAATTAGAATTTCTTTTATTGATTTTTATTAAACTTCAAAAGTTTTCCCAATCCAACTACAGCTCTGTTAAAGAAGGCATGTTGGCTGGAGAACAGATCACTAAATTTGCAACAAATGCCATACATAGAGACTTGGCAACAATCCCTAATATGACAGCAAGGCCCTGTTCTATTTCTTTCAGTAGAGCAAGTCAACAAGTTAAAGAGAACATCTAGGTCTGAAAGAAACCTAATGTTTTCTATTTCCCCCTTGATGGCAACTTTAGGCACAGATAGATCTTGCTGTGACTTTGCAGGTAGAAGAGAGAATGCAGTCCTATCTGACCGTGTCATTCAGAGAATTGGTAATAACAGCTCCTTTCTATAAGGGGGGTTATCATCTCTTGACCTTCCTGAGCACTTTCACTGACCCTTAGGCAATATAGGCCTCAAGCTGTTTCGAGGAAACCATAACAGACTCTCTGGTATGAGCTAAGTGGGAGGAAGCTAGCAGTCCTGTAGTCCTTTCCTCATCAAGTGTATTACTTTGGTAGAAGCTGGAGATAAAAGGATTCCTTGCTCTGCTACAATAGATTGTAACTACTGTACATTTTGCAGAGATACCTATACTCTAATTGGGTATTTCATTTGTCTAGAATTACTGTTTATCTCACTATTTCAAGTACAATAATAACAATAGTGATGTGGTAGGATGAATAATGGCTCCCCTAATTAACCCGGTCCCCATCCCTAGAACTGTGAATGTTACTTTACATGGCAAAAGAGACTTTGTAGATGTGATTAAGGCTCTTGAGAATAGAAGATTATCTTGGATTATCCAGGTGAACCCTAAGTATAATCACCAGTGATCTCATAAGAAGCAGGCCAAAGGAGACTTGACAGAAGAGAAGGTCATGTGAAGGGAACAAGCAGAGTCAGAAAGGGATGTTACACTGGTAGCTTTAAAAAGGGAAGATGTGGGTATGAACCAAGAAACACAGCTAGTCACTAGAAGCTGAAAAAGATACTGAAATAGATTCTTCTCTGGAGCATCTAGAGAGTGTGTGGCCCAACCAACGTCTTGATTTCAGCACATTAAAATCCATTTTGAAAACTGCTGGCTTCCAAAACCATAAGAGGAAGGAAAAAAAAAAAAAAAACTGTGGATTTTAGCAGCCTGTTCAGTTCAGTTCAGTCACTTAGTCATGTCCGACTCTTCGCGACCCCGTGGACTGCTGTACACCAGGCCTCCCTGTCCATCACCAACTCCCAGAGCTTACTCAAACTCACATCCATGGAGTCATTAATGCCATCCAACCATCTCACCCTCTGTCGTCCCCTTTTCCTCCCGCTTTCAATCATTCCAGGTCTTTTCAAATCAGGGTCTTTTCAAATGAGTCAGCTCTTTGCATCAGGTGGCCAAAGTATTGGAGTTTCTGCTTCAGCATCAGTCCTTCCAATGAACACCAGGACTGATCTCCTTCAGGATGGACTGGTTGGATCTCCTTGCAGTCCAAGGGACTTTCGAGTCTTCTCCAACACCACAGTTCAAAAGCATCAATTCTTTGGCACTCATCTTTCTTTATAGTCCAACTCTCACATCCATACATGACTTCTGGAAAAACCATAGCCTTGACTAGACGGACCTTTGTTGGAAAGGTAATGTCTCTGCTTTTTAATATACTGTCTAGGTTGGTCATAACTTTCCTTCCAAGGAGCAAGTGTCTTTTAATTTCATGGCTGCAGTCACCATCTGCAGTGATTTCGGAGCCCCCAAAAGTCAAGTCAGCCACTGTTTCCACTGTTTCCCCGTCTATTTGCCATGAAGTGATAGGACCAGATGCCATGATCTTAGTTTTCTGAATGTTGAGCTTTAAGCCGAGTTTTTCACTCTCCTCTTTCACTTTCAACAAGTGGCTCTTTAGTTCCTCTTCGCTTTCTGCCGTAAGGGTGGTGTCATCTGCATTTCTGAGGTCACTGATATTTCTCCCGCAATCTTGATTCCAGCTGTGCTTCCTCCACTGTCAAGTTTATGGTAATTTGTTTCAGCAGCAACAGGGAACCAATACGAGGGATACCAATAATAACTAACATGTGTTGACCATTTGCTCATTTACTTAGAAATTAAGAACTAGGCTAAATACTCTACATGGAGTTCCACAATTCTGCATTCATAAAGTGACTGACTCTTGTCGAGCCCATGGACTATAGCCTGCCAGGCTTCTCTGTCCATGGAATTCTCCAGGCAGGAATCCTGGAGTGAGTAGCCATTCCTTCTTCGAGGGGATCTTCCTGACCCAGGGATGGAACCCAGGTCTCCTGCATTGCAGGAGGATTCTTTACTGTCTGAGGCACCAGGGAAGCCTCTGCACTCTTAAAATAATGCAATATAAGTGTTAACATTATTCTAGTTTTGCGGATGAAGAAACTGAGGCTCAGAAGAGTTGGTATTAAACTCATGTCTGTCTTTTCTCAAAACCCTTTCTCTGAACTTGTGCAGGGAAGATGTGTCCCCAAGATGGAACATTCCAGGGAGGGGAACTACTGTGGTTTGCAGAGGGCCCTGTACTGTGAGAACCCTGTCCTGCTGTGGACAAAGCTTCTGATGTCTGAGTGATCAGTGATCATTCATTCACTCTTCAAGCATATTCTGAGCACAGAAAAATGACAAAGGGTCCCTGTTATCTCGTGAATCACAATCTTGGGGCAGGGGGAGAAACAGGCAGACAGATTCAAAGTTGTCTCTCATAAGGGCAGTCTTAGGCGTTTGTTTGTGGTCGTGATGCTAGCACTTCTAGGTTGAGGTGCATATTAGGAAAGTCTTCCTGAGGCGGTGAGGATGAGCTGAGCCTTGAAGGAAATGTAGGTATTGTCCAGGTACATGGAAGTTGAAGGGCCTTTCCGGTAGAGAGAACGGAATGCCCTAGAGCCCTGAGATAAAAGGAGACCGTGAGTCTTGAGCAAATCGCAAGTCGGTCTGTTGTGGCAGGAGGGGCTGTGTCTGATGAGAGGAGAGCATAAAATAAGTAGGGAGGGGACGCAAGAAGAAACAAGAGAGGAGGCCGGATGCCAGGTCTCAGGGGTCCTTGGGAGCTTCCATCCCCACTTCCCCCTTTCCCTCAGGTTATACAGGGAGCTCATTCCCGTCTGTGCTCCTTTCCATTAGTTCATCTAATCAGCTTTTGCCGGGGTCACTGACAACCTCGATGCTCCTGCATCTAAGGGACATTTCCTAGACCTCATCTATGTAACTTCTAAGAAGAGTTTGTCGCAGAGGACGATCCTTCTTGACATGCTCCCTTCCTTGAGCATCTGTGACGCCATGGGATGCCTCTTACCGGTTCTTCTCAAGCTCCCTGCGGGTCCACCCCTCCACCCAAGCCTGGAAGGCGGCCGTTCTCTAAAGCTGCCCTGCATTCCTCTCCTTTTCTCGCTTTACTCTCTCACCCTCCAGACTAAATCAGACGTTTCTGCTCTCTGCTTTCAGAACACGGAACTGTTTTCATCATAACACTCCAGTGTGTAGTAGTACTGTGCAGAATCCGTGATGATTAATATCTCCATCCTCCATCCCTCCCAAGAGATTGCTCTCTCATGACAGCAGACTGTATTCCCTTTCACTCACTGTTTCCTAGGACAGTGTTTGGCCTCGTGTATACACTCATCAAATATTGGTTGAATAAATTAATGAGTGAACATTTACTCCATGCTGAAAGGAACCACAAGGCATCTCAACTTGAGATTTGCTTTGAGGTAGAGCATAGCTGTCATGTGGAGAACAGATAAGAAAGCAAGCAAGACTGGAGATGTTAGAAGGGATCGTAATAACTCAAGAAAAATACTGAGGAAGCATACAGAGTATATATGCCAATGCTACTTTCTCAGTTCTTCCCACCCTCTCCTTCCGCCACTGTGCCCAAAGTCCGTACTCTATGTCTGAGTCTCTATTCCTGCCTTGCAAATAGATTCATCAGTACCATTTTTTTTCTGATTCCATATATATGTGTTATAATAAGCGATGGTTGTTTTTTTCTCTTTCTGACTTACTTATGGCTGATTCACGTTGTATGGCAGAAACCAACACAACATTGTAAAGCAATTAACTTCCAATTAAAAATTTTAAGAACTGTCAAAAATACTGAGGAAGTAGCTATGGAGGGATAGAAAAGAAACATATCTGAGAAATATTTGTGTGATAGAACTCATAGGGACTTGGTGATCAACTGAATGTGAGGATCAAAGGACATAGACAAAAACTGCACCTACCAATGGCTTAGCTGACTATGCAGTTCAGTGAGATAGACACTATATGCGGAAAGGAGCTGCTCATAGGTTAAATATAATAAACTTAGACATATTTGGGCTTCCCTGGTGGATCAGATGGTAAAGAATCTGCTTGCAATGCAGAAGTCCTGGGTTTAATCCCTGGGTTCAGAAGATCCCCAAGAGAAGGGAATGGCAACCCACTCCAGTATTCTTGCTTGGAGAATTCTATAGACAGAGAAGCCTGGCAGGTTATAGCCCATGGAGTCGCAAAAAGTCTGAGATGACTGAGCGACTAACACTGTCAATTTAGGCATATTAAACTTAAGATGCCTATAGTAGACATGTTCCCTGATTTTTGGATGATGCTCAGAAGAGGAGCCTGTGGGTATAAATTAAAAATAAACGTGGAGTTGTATTCACTTTCCCCTCCTGCTTATTTTTTCTTTTGTTGTCCCCATGCTAATATCCAGTGGTTGAAAGGGGTGATTGATGTCCTGCTTCCTTTCAGAAAGGAATGAGACAGCAGTACAGGTCTCAGTCCAATGCCTTTTTCATCGTAACTCTTGAAAACAGCCAGCATGGCTACTCTCTTTACCCTGAAGATGCATGGGGTCTTGTAGGAGCAGACTACTCGAAGTTCAGCTTCAAGCAGGACTATTAAAACCTGGCTGGAAGAGATTTATTCATACAACATATCTGAATATTTTCTAAATATGATATCCAGAAGTTACTGTTCATAATGTGGGTTTTGAGTTTTAGCATTTAGCTGTTTTGGTGTGGCAGTAAGGTACTCTGATCCAGGCTGGTAGAGAATGAGCTAAGAGAAGAGAAGAAAAGAGCAAGTTCTTATTCTTCTGCTGATAGTCTGTGTCCACAGTCGGGTTAGATTCGTGGACGAGGCCGAGTGGGTTTAGGCACATTTACAAGAAACTACTGTTGTTGTATGATCTTAAGAAGTAGAATCAGAAATGAGCTTAAACAGAAAATTTCAAATCTACATCCACAAGTTATCCAAAAGGATGGTTCCAAATGGTCACACATCTGTACCATGACTTTCTCTTGTCCTCATTTCCAGCTAGTGGAGTTATGCCAGCCTGCTTAGATCCATAAACGTTCAGACCTTGGTCTCTATTTTAGCCTCCTATGAACGAATGTCAATATAAAAATATTTTTTTTCTGTGCAATATGTAAGATGCAAGGACACAGTATGCCAAGGACTAATTAGAGAATAGGTAAGACTTGATTCGTGAGGATGATGAAAGAGGTTGAAAATTCTCTCTTACTCATTTTATTAGAGCCTGTCTATCCCCTCAGCATTTTCGCCATTTATGGATGAGGCTAATTATGGCAATGAATTGGAAAATGAAGTGGGATTTCTGAGGGAGGACTTAAATTATTGTAAATCCTAGCGCTTATTAAATTTTGTGTAAACCCCTCTCAGTTTAGCTTCAATTGGATTTTTTTTAAGTTTACTCTCGCAGCATGATAGATACCATATTGCCAATAAAAATTCTAATAATCTGCAGCCCAATAATCCTGCTTTTACTGTATGAAACTCCAGGATGCTATGAGGCAGAGCAACAGGGGACAGGATGCATCCTTGTCTCTGATACAGTCATGCCCTTTGAAGGACAATTTGGGTGATTTAAAAGCCCGTTCTTAGGCTTGTTATATCTGGATATCCTTCACCATTAATGCATCTAATGAAGATATATTTGTAAGCTGAAATGTAAAAGCTGGAGTCAAATGGCATGATAAGTCAGTACATTGAAATAAAGGAGTTGATATCTCGTTCCTTTAAAACCATATGTAGATTAGATGGAAGGAGCGGAGTTGCTGCCTGTGATGGCGCTCTGTGACACCTCCTCCTTGTGGAGTTGTTTACTGGCATGTTCTTTTAGCCCTAAAGTATTTAAGAGTCAAATTTACAGTATTTCTGTTAGCATTGCATTTAACTGATTCCCTTCAATCGTATTTTGCAAAAGCTTAGGAAGTACTGTTGCCCACTGCTTCCCTATGCACCCCGGGTGTGTGTGTGCTAAATCACTTCAGTCTCGTCAGTCTTTGCGCCCCCATGGACTGTGGCCCACCAGGCTCCTCTGTCCATGGGATTCTCCAAACGAGAACACTGCAGTGGGTTGCCATGCCCTCCTCCAGGGATCTTCCCAACCCAGGGATCGAACTTGCATCTCGTAAGTCTCCTGCATTGGCAGGTGGATTCTTTCCTGCTAGTGCCACCTGGGAAAAAGCTGTATTCAAAAAGAAATATATGGTATTTCCTTGAGTATTGTGCCCTTTTACTCAGTTTAGGGAAACTTTTGGCTAAAGATCAAGAAAGACTCTCTTTTTCCTAAGCCCAATAGTAGTTAATTTTATTTATACATAAGGGACTGAGTAAAGTCAGTATTCCAAGAGTCAGCCAATAGAAAGATATTTCACCAGCTTCTGTTTCTTTTCTACAGAAAGCACCATTAGGTTGAAAAAATCAGACCCTACACACTTGTTTCTCAGCCCTTTGCTACTGAGGTCTCTTTTGTTCCAGTAATCTGAACAGTAATGATCTTCCCTATTAAGAAGAAAAAGTTCTTTAATGATCCAGCCCGTTGGAACCCACCTGCTTGTACCATGGGCTTCCCTTGTGGCTCAGCTGGTAAAGAATCTGCCTGCAATGTGGGAGACCTGGGTTCAATCCCTGGGTTGGAAAGATCCCCTGGAGAAGGGAAAGGCTGCCCACTCCAGTATTCTGACCTGTAAAGTTCCATGAACTGTATAGACCATGAGGTCACAAAGAGTCGGACATGACTGCCTTTCACTTTCACTTTGCTTGTATCACCCACCTGGGGTGGAGGACTTCCTTTACAGTCAAAAGTTTATATATTTCAAATTTTTATATATTAACAATGATAATATAAAACTATAACTTATCCCCCCTCATTTGTGGCAGGAGGAATTGGGTTTCCTCTAGTCCTTAGCAGAAATATTATAAGGTAGTAACCATGCAACAATTTTTACAACATACAAAACAAAAACCTCACAGCAACTCATATTTTTATTGTTTTATATTATAACTGTCTTGAGAATGGAACAGCCCAAAGTCTCCTAGTTTATCTATTTCCCAGGTATAAAGTATTGAATTGTGAACTTCTCAAACGATATACTGAAGTCCTAACCCCTGGTACCTATGCATGTTATCTTATTTAGAAGTAGGGTTTTGAAGATAAAATCAAGTTAAGATGAGGTAAATAGAGCAAATCCTGATCCAAAATGACGGGTGTCTTTATAAGCTGGGGAGACAGATACACTCAGAGACCGTGCGTTGAGGACAGAGGTGTGCCTGCAAAGCCCAGGATCCCCAACATTCAATGGTCACCACCAGCAGCGAGGCAGAGACTCAGAGAGAGAGAGATCTTGAGATCTTGGTTTTGAACTTCTAACTTCTAGAGAATGTGCAAAGAAATGTCTGATTTTGTAAGCCACTCAGTTTGTGGCACTTTGTTACGGCAGCCCTAGTAAACCAACACACCACGTGTGGAGATTACCACCTGACAAACAGCTAGGAAGCCAAGATGCAGGCTGTTTCTGGAATCCCTGGAAACATTCTGCCCCTTAGTTTTTCCTATTTCTTGGGGGAACAATGACTCAATCCCACTTGAGGCTTTGCAAAACCTTGTATAAGCCCACTGTCCAAGGCCAGAGCATGACAGGAGGATATTGCTGGCCTTTAACGACTTGGAACAGCCTGGGATTGATAAAACAATGATATGCAGTGTGACATAGACTAGTGTTCATTGCTTATAGGCAAGGATGTTTTTATTTGAAGAGCTTGAAACTTATCATCCAAAGGTTCAATGGGTTTCTTTTAGAATTTATTTTCAATTTTTATTTTATATTGGAGTATGTTGCTGTTGTTATTAAGTCGCTAAGTTGTGTCTGACTCTTTGGCGACCCCATGGATTATAGCCCAGGTTCCTCTGTCCTTGAAATTTCCCAGGCAAGAATACTGGAGGGGGTTGCTATTTCATTCTCCGGGGATCATCCTGACTTAGGGTCAAATCTGTACCTCCTGCATTGGCAGGTGGATTCTTTACCACTGAGCCACCTGGGAGCCCATATTAAAGTATAGTTGATAAACAATGTTGTTTGGTTTCAAGTTTATAGCAAAGTGATTCAGTTATGCATATGCATGTATCTATTCTTTAATTCTTTTCCCATTTAGACTATTACAGAATATTGAGCCAGATTCCCTATGCTATACAGTAGATCCTTGTTGGTTATCTACTTTAAACATAGTAGTGTGTACATTTCAAATCTAAAACTCCCCATCTACCCCTCCCCCACCCTTCTCACCTGATGACCACGTTTGTTCTCTAAGTCTGAGTCTGTTTCTGTTTTGTAAATAAGTTCGTTTGCATCTTTTTTTTTAAGATCCCACATATAAACAATATCATATGATACTTGTCTTTGCCTGATTGCTTCACTCAGGATGATAATCTCCAGGCTCATCTATGTTGCTGCAAATGGCATTATTTCATTCTTTTTAATGACTGATATTCCATTTGATATATGTACCAATCTTCTTTCTTTCCTTCTTACTTTTTAGTTGGAGGATAATTGCCTTGCGGTGCCGTGTAGGTTCTGCCACCAACAACGTGAATCGCCGTAAGGACACACGCGCCCCTTCCCTCTTGAACCCCCTTCCCCGACCCCACCCACCCCTCTCAGCTGTCACGGAGCAGAGTTGAACCCCTGTGCGATCCGACAGCCTCCCACTGGCTGTCTGTTCTGCGGCCGAGAATGCGCATGCCTCAATGCCACTCTCCCAGTCCCACTTGCTACCCCCTGCTGTGTCCGTTAGGCTGTTCTCCACGTCCGTGTGTCTATTCCTGCCCTGCAAACAGGTCCATCAGTCCATTTTTCTAGAGTCCAGGTATATGTGTTAATGTATGATATATTTTTTTCTTTCTGATTTTCTTCCCTCTGTATAACAGATTCTAGGGGTGTCTACCTCACTGGAACTGACTCAAATTTGTTCCTTTTATGGCTGAGTAATACCCCGTTGTATATATGTACCACAACTTCTTTACCCATCTCTCAGTGGACCTCTAAGTTGCTTCCATGTCCTGACAATCATAAGCAGTGCTGCATGTATCCTTTTGAGCTATGTCTTTCTCTGGATATACGTCCAGGAGTGGCCTTGCTGGGTCATATGGTGGCTCTACTTTTAGTTTCTTAAGGAGTATTCGTACTGTTCTACATAGCGGCTGTTCCAGTTTGCATTCCCACCGACAATGTAAAATGGTTCCCTCCTCTCCCCAGCCTCCCCAGCACTGACTGTAGGTGGCCATTCGGGCTGGTGTGAGGCCACACGTCATTGTTTTTTTTAGGGGGATGGCT
>JADEYB020000010.1:924954-935925 GCA_015832495.2 Alces alces | reverse complement strand
TCTAAAACCAGCTTGAACATCTGGAAGTTCACGGTTCATGTATTGCTGAAGCCTGGCTTGGAGAATTTTGAGCGTTACTTTACTAGCGTGAGATGAGTGCAGTTGTGCAGTAGTTTGAGCATTCTTTGGCATTGCCTTTCTTAGGGATTGGAATGAAAACTGACCTTTTCCAGTCCTGTGGCCACTTCTGAGTTTTCCAACTTTGCTGACATATTGAGTGCAGCACTTTCACAGCATCATCTTTTAGAATCTGAAATAGCTCGACTGGAATCCCATCACCTCCACTAGCTTTGTTCATAGTGATGCTTCCTAAGGCCCCCTTGACTTGACATTCCAGGATGTCTGGCTCTAGTGTATAGAAATGCAATAAATTCCTGTATAGTAATTTTGTATCCTCTAACTTTACTGAATTTGTTGATGAGTTCTAGTAGTTTTTTTAGAGCAACTTCAGAATTTTCTATGTATAGTATCATGTCATCTGCAAACAGTGACAGTTTTACTTTTTCCTTTCCAATAACTTTGATTCTTTTTATTTCTTCTTCTTGTCTGATTGTTGTGACTAGGACTTCCAAAAACTGTGTTGAATAAAAGTGGGGAGAGTGGGCATCTTTTTCTTGTTTCTAGCCTTAGAGGAAATGCTTTCTTTGTTTCACTGTTGAGTATGGTGTTAGCTATGGGCTTGTTGTATATGGCCTAATTTATTACATTGAGGTGTGTCCCCTCCATACCTTCTTTCTGAAGAGCTTTTATCATACCTGGATGTTGAATTTTGAAAACACTTTGTCTTCATCTGTGGAAATGACCATATGATGTATTGTTACAGTCCTTTTGCTGATGGCTTCTTGAGGATTTTTCCATCCATATTTATCAGTCACATCAGTCTGTAATTGTCTTGTGATGTCTGTGTCTTGTTTTGGTGTCAGGGTGATGCGGTACTTGCAGAGTCAGTTTGGAAGCTTTCCTTCCCCAGCAGGTTTTTGGAATAGTTTGGGAAGGATATGAGTCAGCACTTGTCTAAATCTTTATTAGAATTTACCTGTGAAGTTGTCTTGTCCTGGACTTTAATGGTTTTTAATTTATATAATATATTGCTTTCATTGCTGAATTTGTTAAATTGCTAAAGATAAGCCCTTTACATCTTACATAAATTTTTTATAGAGGGCCAGATAAGACTGCTTCCTTTTAGTGTGATCTATGTCAAAGTAACTAGTCCCAATCCATCTCAGTTCATTGGTTCTAAGGATGCTTATCCCGGCCTTCATGAGTTTTAACTCAAACAATCCTTCCAAATATAATATTTCCCTTCACCCTTGGCTTAGAGGTCAGGGCCCTCAAGTAACTACTAGCAGTAACACCAGTTGATTTAAGTTAAGCTGACATTTGTAATTTATCAACCAGCATTGGATTTGTCTAGGCTATTTTCCAGTGTCAGGGAACATTTCTAAGAACCTATAATAAATAGAACTCTAGGACTGAGTGAAAAAAAAATAATAATACCCCTCATGTAGTGGTAAGCTTGAAATGGGAGGGTGGTAAATGTGATACAGTTGATTGAAGAACAGAAGTGAATGGACAGTTCTGACATTGTATTGAAAAATCCCATGAATAAAATTATACCATGTATTGAAACACAAAAATTTTGTTTGTTTATAATTTAATTTTGTTATTTTTAAAAATCCACTTTATTCAGGTATGATTGACACGTAAAAGACTGTACATATTTAGCATATATAATTCAATGAGTTTGGGGATAAATATACACTCATGAAATCAATATCACCATCAAGACCTTAGCTATATCCATCACCATCCAAAGTTTCCTACCCCTTTATTATTATTTAATTAATTTCTAATGGTACAAACACATAAAATAATATTTACCCTTCTAGAAAATTGTAAGTACATAATATAGTATTGCAAGCTGTAGACACTATGCTATGTAGTAGATCTCTAGAACTTATTTTGTGTAATTGAAACTTTATGCTCTGTGACTATCTCCTCCTCATTTTCCTCCCTGCCTACTCGCTGGCAAATATCATTCAACTCTGCTTCTATAAGTTTGAGTATTTTACATTCCACCTTTAAGTGAGATTATACAGTATTTGTGTATTTGGCTTATTTCATTTAGCATAACGGCCTCCAGTTCCATCCATATTGTTTCCAATAACAAGATTTTCTTCCTTTTAAAGCTGAATGATATTCTATTGTGTGTATAAACCACATTTTCTTTATTCATTAATCCATGGGTTGACAGTTACACTGTTTTCACATTTTGGCTATTGTGAATAATGCTGCAATGAACACGAGAATGCAAGTATCTTTTCAGAATCCTGCTTTCAGTTCCTTTGGGTAAATACTCAGAAGTGAAATTACTGGATCACGTG
Organism: Alces alces; assembly: GCA_015832495.2. Taxonomy (NCBI): domain Eukaryota; kingdom Metazoa; phylum Chordata; class Mammalia; order Artiodactyla; family Cervidae; genus Alces; species Alces alces. Next base: position 933,541 of record JADEYB020000010.1, on the reverse strand, counting down.
GTAGTTCTACTTTTAATATTTTGAGTAACCTCCATACTGTTCCCCATAGTGGCTGTGCCAGCTGTTGTTCCCACCAGCCTTTTACCAGGATTCTCTCTTCTCCAAAGCCTTTCCAAAATTTGTTACCTTTTTTTTTCCATGACAGTCATCCTAATAAATGCAATATAAGATCTCACTGCTTGATTTGCATTTCCCTGATGCCTAGTGAGGTTGAGCAACTTTTGCCCTTTTGTATTATTAAATTTTTAGAGAAATGTCTATTCAGGCCTTTTGCCTGCTTTTAAATCAGATTTCTAATCAGTTTGTTTAGCTATCGAGTTGTAGAAGTTTCTGGTGTATTTTAGATGTTAACACTTTATCATGTATATGGTTTACAGTTATATCCTCCCATTCCATAGGTTGTCTTTTCATTTTCTTGGTTGTGTTCATTGCTATGCAGAAGCTGTTTAGTTTAATGTAGTCCCATTTGTTTATTTTTGCTTTTGTGGTCTGTGCTTCTGGTATCACATGTAAGAAATCATTTTCAGGACCAATGACATAAAACTTTGCCTCCATGTTTCCTTCTAGGAATTTTCTGGCTTCAGATCTTATGTTTACGTCTTTAATCCATTTTCAGTTGACGTTTATGTGTTATGTAAGTGTGTGTGCGCTCCGTCGCTCAGGCATGCCCGGCTCTTTGCGACCCCGTGGACTGTAGCCTGCAAGGCTCCTCTGTCCATTATGTGAGATAAGGGTCCAATTCCATTTTTTGCATCGTGTTCAGCCGTGTCTTACTCTTTGTGACCCCATGGACTGTAGCCTGCCAGGCTCCTCTGTCCATGGGGATTCTCTAGGCAAGAACACTGGAGTGGGTTGCCATGCCCTCCTCCAGGGGTCTTCCCAACCCAGGGATCATACCCAGGTCTCCTGCATTGCAAGCACATTCTTCATCCTCTGAGCCACCAGGAAAGATGCAGGAATCAAACCTGGTCTCCTGCATTGCAGGTGGATTCTTTACTAACTGAACTATCAGGGAAGCCCCCTTGTTTGCATATGAATATCCAAATTCTCAGAACACTATTTACTGAAGAGATTGTCCTTTTCCCACTCTGTAATCCTGGGTGCTCCGGTTGAAGATGAATTGATTGTATTGGCAGAGGTTTATTTCTGGGTTCTCTGTTCTGCTCCACTGGTTTGTGTGTCTGTCTTTATGCCAGGCACTAGTCTCATGCCGCAGTGGGCCTGAGGCCTGAGTCCCATTTCTCTGTCTCATTCTCTCTGAATGCTCAACTGTAACCTGTCTATCAGCTCTCCAGTAATAACTCTTTCCATATACACTTGAAAAGTATTTACTGTAACTTATATGAATTTTACTTTCTAAGCAAATTTTTAAATTTTGGTGATAATTCCTACTCAATTCTCAGCTTTAGTTTTTTAAGCAGCTGCAGCTAAATAGAAATCTGTTTCCTATGATGGTTCATTCTTTTGCACTGTGTGACCAGCTTTAGAAATGTCATTAAATGTTGGATGGTCTCAGAGAATTTGGTCAAACCACACCAAAGTCATTTAGATTTAGGCAGAAACTTAACATGATCCATTTTTCCACTTTCCACTTTTGTAGTCCCTTTCCTAAAAAGACTCAGGGCTGTACCCAAGTCCATGGAGTTCTCAGACTATATACTAATTTACTGTTTTGAACCTGTAGTATGAAAAAGTTTCTTTGAGTCCTGTGTCACTGAGGGTAAGAGTAAACTGAATAAGCTGAATAGACTGCCTGCATAATATATAAAGGTTTGTTTATGTTCTATTTTGCTGGAGGTTCTCCATTATACCATCTATACAACAGTCTATATCTAATGTGGACAAATTATTAGTATATCTCTATAACAATAGAGTATACAGTGGACTAGCTGGAATGGCTTAGAATGTACATACAAACTACTTTTAGCATTCGTTTCAATGTATTGACAGTCTTCTATGGTTACTGTAATAAGGTACTTTGAGCTCTTCTGTAGTCGAATATATTCTAATCCAGCCTAGCATTTTCCACAGATGTTGTTCAAATGTATGTCTTTATAATTTTGTAAATCAGAGCCCCATGACTGGTGTTCATGCATACGGCATCATGGCATGGAGAGATTAGTAGCTCTTCTGAGAGACACTGGGTCAGATTTCCCTGTATAGGCTGAATGGCCCCATTAACACCACAGATTTATTTATTTTACCAGTTGTTGGTTGTTGTTGTTCAGTTGCCAAGTCATGCCCAACTTGTTGCAGCTCCGTGGACTGCAGCACGCCAGGCTCGCCTGTCCTTTACTGTCTCCCGGAGTTTGCTCAAACTCATGTCCATTGAGTCGGTGATACCACCCAACCATCTCATCCTCTGTCACCCCCTTCTCCTCCTCCCCTTAAACTTTCCCAACATCAGGGTCTTTTCCAGTGAGTCAGCTCTTCACATCAGGCGGCCCAAATATTGGAGCTTCAGCTTCAGGGTCAGTCCTTCCAATGCATATGCAGCATTGATTTCCTCTAGTATTGACTAGTTTGATCTCCTTGCTGTCCAAGGGACTCTCAAGAGTCTTCTCCAGCCCTACAGTTCGAAAGCATCAATTCTTTGGCACTCAGCCTTCTTTATGGTCCAACTTTCCCATACATGACTACTGGAAAAATCATAGCTTTGACTATATGACTATACAGACCTTTGTCAGTGCTCAGAATAATAAATTATGACTAAAGAGGTCTCACCAAGATCTCTATGAACCTTTCTCAAAATGTTCATTTCACAGTGTTGAAGCAAATAGAACATGCAGTATTTAAGTTCCTATGATAATTGTTTATCCAAAAACTATGAAAACTGACCGCTGAATGTTCTGTTTGAGGATAGAGGGAGAAAGAGAACCCTGACTCTTTGCTCCATCCAAGATGAGATGATTGACTTAGAGTGAATGTCATCACTGCCAATTGTACCTGTCCTTAGAGGAGTTATACCAAAGGCCAATATACTTTCTCCCTTTGAACCACATCTTTGGTTTTGAGAAAACTCTATGGCTGCTTTTCATAAAGTTTGGGTGTCCACATCTGCTCCAATATATAAAAGAGGAAGATGTATACTTAGTAGAAGACTGGACTCAAAAGTGCTAATATCTGAATGTAGGGGGATATTTTTAAAGTTAAGACTAAAAGGGAACAGAATAATACTGGCCTAGTCTCTAATTCTCTTGGTAACTCAACGTGTCTCCTTCATGGCTTATTTAGAAAAGTAGAGCAAAACAAAAATTCAGTTTAATTCAGAGAAGGAAGACATCCCTACATTGGCAGGTACTTACACACATACACACAGTGTCATCTCTCCTGGTGTATCCTTCCCCTTCTTTCCAGAGCTAGCAGTATCCACACTGCTATTTCCTTCAAGACTCCAGTCAAACACCACCCTCACCATGAGGCATTTTCCAAAGTCAAAATATTTCCCCATCAGAGTTCTCATTGGATCCTGCCTGCCTCCTTCCAATAACCTCGATTGCATTGTTTTTATTACAATGCCTGGTACATGGCTTAAGAGTTGTGTGGGAAATAAGTGAGTCAACCTTTGAGGACCCTTTGAGGTATACTTTGAGGACCATGTAGTTGGACAAGTGCCATGAGAGGCACCTAACTTTAGAATCTCTTAACATTATCACTTGATAAATGAAATTATAGACTATTTCAGAGTTTAAAATGTACAGATACTCTGATTTTCAGCAAATTGGGACTCAAGAGGACACAATCTGCCAAAGACTTCATGGGAGCAGAATCAGAAATAAACCATTTCTTCATTAGCAGGAGGAATGTTACTTGTGGGATGATTCTGATTATTTTCTCCATCTATCTACATGACATGGTGTCTTCGCTGCGTGCTTTCCAATGGCCCCTGACGCTGGCTTGCTCCTGTCTGCTCTCTCTGTAATGTGGTCTTCCCCCAGGACAAATTTTCTGTTGTAGGGAGGCTCAGATTCTCTTTATGGCCACATTTGCAAATTTTTTTCATTTCCATAGAAACATCTCCACTGACTCAGAACTGCCTCTGTCCTCTTAAGTCTGAGAGATTTATCTTTCGAGCAGTGAGCTACGTGTGACACAAGACAGATGGGGCTGCTTTCCCTGCAGTCTTTACCTTGTTCCTTTTTAAAGGAATTTATGATGGTCTGCCTTTAGGTTATTTATTTATATTTTGCTCCATGACCACTTTTCCAGTAATGAGTTTAAATATAAGCAACCTAAACCCATCTGGAAATAAAATTATGCACTAGCTTCACGACAAAAGATAATTACATTATAATCAAGCTGTCATTTTCAGAGATAGTAGGAGATGAAGCATGCTATAAACTGACATGTAAAGTGTATAGATTATTCTTTCAAATAGCTTCCACAGTGCCTGGGAGCACCAAGATTCCTAATGCAGAATATCAGACTTTATAACTGGAAATTTTCTGGGAGTGACCAAACATCTAGTTTTTGAGAGTAATGGCTCCTAATGCTCAGAGGACTAAAGGCCAGAATTAGCCTTTCTGGGCTCTGGCTCGGACCTCAGCTTGGCTACACCAGGACTACTTGGGTTGTGCCCAGTTTCAGAGAGTAAGGCTTAATTTTACTTTTTTAACCCTGTCTTTATTCTTAGGTTATTGTTTTTCTTAGGTTGGTAGGAGCGGGACACTGGATCTCTTTGACAGGTTTAGGGGGAATGTGGAGAGCTGGCTGCTGTGGCAGAAAATGGTAAGTTTAGGAAGAAGCGAAGGCTGTCACTGCATTGTAGTTGCAAGTCCAGTTTCCCGTGGTAGCCGGTAACCGGCCGCTGGCCTTTCACGGCTGGGAGAGCGTTTCCCCTTCCCCGACCTCCGTACAGCTGATGAGGTAGAAGGAGCCAGCCCGCCTCCCACCGGACGCCTGGCCGGACCCTCTGCAGGGGAGCCCGGCACCCGAGGCAGGAACAGGACGCGCTCACCGGGGAAGGCGCGGCGCCTGCTCGTCCTGCCGCCGCTCCTTGCAGAGCGAAGAATGTGCTGCCCAGGGAGCCCCAGCCAGGAGATCTCTGTCGCCTCCTTTCCTCGACGCAATCCTTGTCCAAAGGCATCTGAAAATGCCTGTCCTGGGGAGCATGCCCCCTAGACCTCCTGGGCTGCTCACTGAACCGTCGCTGCCTCTGTGTCACTTCTCTGAACTCTGAGCACCGACTTCTTCAATCTGCACTCAGCTTCCTCCCTGTCGTGATGAACTGTATATTGACCTCGTGCCTCAGATCATGGAAAACATCACTGAGTTCTGGGCCAGGATCCTGATTGCTGCATGAGTTCTCCTGTTCAGATTTCTGTTCTCTTTAATTATCTCCATTTTGGAAATAGTAAGGAATATTAATAATACCTAATACTTGCTGTTGACTTACTAGATATTTCAGCTATTGATTTGAACATTTCGTGTGTATTTAATCATTTTGTACACAGCAACGAGAGGTTTCAGGACCCGTGCTCTTAACCACTGATTTGTACAACTGGTTGAGGTAGGCTGCATTGGAATAACATGGAATATTATTTTTGATTGGGATCATGGTTACAAGGAAGGAATAAGAGGCATTGTAGGGAATATAGTATGCTGGGAAACTGGATTCTTAATTAGGTAAAACTACTCCTGACGATGCCATGCCAAACGCAATGCAAGCTGACTAGAGGAACTTCTAAAACAGCCCCATCTCTGGTTTACTCTGACTAAAGCCCAGGGGATTCTATGTAGGTGTACTCAAAGATGGTCAAGCTGGAGCTAAAATGGTCAAAGAGTGGTTAAAAGAAATGAGTCAGACCTGGGTTCTGGTCCATCTCCTTCAGTGAGTACTAATGGGACCCCTGTGCCTCAGTTTCCTCATTTGTCAAATGCAGCAACCATCTCATGAAATTGTTGTAAAGATTGAAATGATTTATACCCAGTTATTGAAGCATAGGACTTCCCTTGTGGCTCAGCTGGTAAAGAATCCGCCTGCAATGCAGGAGACCCGGGTTCGATCCCTGGGTTGGGAAGATCCCCTGGAGAAAGGAATCTTCCCTGTTCTGGCCTGGAGAATTCCATGGACTGTATAGTCCATGGGGTCGCAAAGAGTCGGACACAACTGAGCGACTTTCACTTTCATTGAAGCATAACAAGTACATAATAAATGTTAATTATTAGTATTTTAAATATTGTTATTATAAAAAGATACCAAAAGCAGGAAATATGTCAAATTTACATTTGAATTTTGATTTGGGCTCTTTTCAGTTACAGACATAAAGCCTAGTCTACCATTTACTGCTTCCTAGGTGACTCAGTGGTAAAGAATCCACCTTCCGGTTCACGACAGTCAAGAGACACGGGTTCAATCCCTGGGTCAGGACGATCCCTTGGAAGAGGAAATGGCAACCCACTCCAGCATTCTTGCCTGGATAATTCCATGGACAGAGGAGCCTGGCGGGCTACAGTTCTTGGGATCCCAAAGAGAAACACAACTAAACATGCATGCATGCACTCACAAACGACCACTTACTGATCATGTGAACAAGTAGCTTAGCCCCCTGGACTTCAGCTTCTTTATCTTTTAAATGGTGATAAGTAACACCTACTCCATACAGTTAGAATAAAATGATATAGTATATATAAATTACCCCACACATAAGTGGGCACTTAAATAATATAAAAAAATCAAAGCATATAACAATAGCTATTATTCCTCATGTGTCAGCTCCAGATACTCAGCTAATTAGATATCACACTTATCAGGATAATTGAATAAATTTTATTTTTGGACCTCATTAAACTAAAAGTCCCTTTCTATCTTAAAAATTGAACTTTCAGAAGATGATCCATTTGAATTGCAATTAAATAGCAGTCATCTAAATAATTAAACAATAGAGAATCTATGTATAGCAACTGTTAGACAGTTTTCTTCCATCTATTTTAAAGAATTGTGGGTGCATGCTATGCAAATGGATTTTCAGGGATTTTTTTATTAACATAAATAGACTGAAATTTAAGTAACTTGAGCCGCATAGACAGTATGAGTCATAGTACTCATTTTTTCTCAGCTATCTTGAGTTCTATGACAGCCGTGTTTTGGGAACCCAGTAACAATGAGGCCTTGTGAGGAAGCTCTGAAAACCTGTATGGCAGAGTGCTGTTACCTCAGACACTCAGATGTGCCCTAAGACACTCCTCCACCCACAGAGTTTAACTCAGATGAAGACATTCTGCGCCCTTTGCATGATGCACAGAACAGCAAGTTGGACGAGCTGGTAACTGTTCCTAACGCCGAGCAAGAGGCACCGCAGCTGATGCCGCTGACACTCCATGGTCAGTATTGCTCATTGCAGAGTTAAGATCATGACTGTGTCAGGGTTAGCAGTCATAATGCAAGAAGAAATTACTTTTATGATAAATCAAAATACCAAGTGGACCAGAAATATGCCTTCTTTGCACTGTTTGGTCTCGTGCACGTTCTCACACTAACCGCACTGAATCGCTTGATTTCTGTGTCGCGAATTTATTTAGAGAAGAAACTCTCAAAATAGGCCATTACTGCCCTTTGCCTTTGGGGGCTTTTGTTCTTGCCTAAAATCAGATGGGAAGAAAGAGCGCAGAACCTTGGCGGGGGCTGTTTTATTACTCTGTCTCCCCTGCGGCAGCGGCCGTGAGGAAGCAGTCTTCCTCGGTCTCTGTTTCTCCCACTCTTGCTCCGTCTCCCCTCTCTCCTCCGACCTGAGATTCCCCCACGAGGGCCTGTGCCGTGCCGCATGCACAGAGCTCTGGGCGGCGATCGCCTCTTCCCAGTCAGCGCTCCTCTCCTCCAGCCAACGCACGCGCAGCCAACTTTGAAACTTATCTTCAGGCTTACGTGTGTCAACGCCAGTACCTTAGACTTTAAGCTTCATCTCTTTCATTGACTTCTGTCTCCTATTTTTTTTTTTCCTCCCATCTTGCTCTTTAACTTACAGTTAATGAAGAATAGCGGAAAGGGCGTGGATTCCACTATCAGACCTGAACCTGAATGCTGGCTGCATACTTCTGTGATTGTACACGTTACCCAAACTTACCAAAATTCCATTTTCTCCACTGTAAATGGTGATAATGTTACCTGTGTTAAAATAGCGTGCAATACAAATTAACTTTTCTCTGCTTTTTTCCAACCTTTTTTCCCTTCCCTTCATGTCTTCTCTACGATAGCTCAAAGCTAGCTCTCTGATCCTTCCTTTTTGTCTTTTAGTCATTTCTACCTTAGTGTTCCTCTCAATCTGGCCTGGGCCCCAAGATTCACATTTCAAATCTGTACTCACTAGCTCTCGAGATTATGTTCCTCAAATCTCTGTCATACTAACTTTGATAATCCTTCAGTTCAGTTCAGTCGCTCAGTCGTGTCTGACTCTTTGCAACCTCATGAATCGCAGCACGCCAGGCCTCCCTGTCCATCACCAACTCCAAGAGTTTACTCAAAAACTCATGTCCATCGAGTCGGTGATGCCATCCAGCCATCTCATCCTCTGTCGGCCCCTTCTCCTCCTGCCCCCCAATCCCTCCCAACATCAGGGTCTTCTCCAATGAATCAGCTCTTCTCATGAGG
>JADEYB020000010.1:878126-908086 GCA_015832495.2 Alces alces | reverse complement strand
TTGTATATTTTTGAGATTAATCCTTTGTCTGTTGCTTCATTTGCTATTATTTTCTCCCAATCTGAGGGCTGTCTTTTCACCTTACTTATAGTTTCCTTTGTTGTGCAAAAGCTTTTAAGTTTCATTAGGTCCCATTTAGAACTTTCTCTTTGATACCATCCTATCTCAGTCATCTTATCCTGTGAACACCCCCTCTCTTTTCCATTGTGTCTTTTTAAAAATGCCTCTGGGCCATCACACCTCCCTGGAATGCAGTGCCCCTTGGAGCGTGTGGTTCATCCTTTTTCCGAATTGCTTGTGGATTTTGTTCTTTGTCCACTTGGAGTATAGAGAAGGGAGATGGCGTTAAGAAGGCAATGCCAGCTAATTATTTTCAGACAGTGTTAGTGGGAGCGTGGTGGCGAGATTGAGAGAAAATTGTGAGCTTCTACAAGCCAGTGATATTCTTGTTTCATCACCTTTGTTCCTTGGAAAATCATTAGATCTAAATGCACTATTACATCAGCATAGCTGCTCATCTTCACAGAAAAGCGTTTATGAGCTGACATTTAATTCAAGGGGTTCACTTTTATGAAGTACACAATATTTCGCTGGGCTCCTGAGTAAATACCTATTCCTAAAGCTGCAGACTTTGTAAGAAGGAGGGGGCAGGAGAGGAATTGTTCACTGGATGCGGTAGATCCTGCTCAAGCCATGCTATGACCTGGTACAGAAAACAGATTCGACCCATGTTTCTCAGATTGCCTTTGGGTCATTTTGAAGAACCGGGGTCCCTCCCTCCTCACGCACGCGCGTGCACACACACACGCACACACTCTTTGTAAATAGCCTGTGTGGGTGGCACGGTTACTCGCATTTCCATCCTCACACCTTCTGACACTGCTGCACTTTGAAAAGAACGTCAAGAAAAATGTTTCCTTTGAAAGTTCCCCTTCCCGGATGCCTTTCCCCTCTGCTCTGTAACAGCAAGCTTAGGGCCAGAAGAGATTCCTCCAGGGTTTTAAGGACATCAATCAGTTTCACAGTTGGAGGCAAAACGCTTTCCTCAGGGAGCATTTCTTAGCATAAAGCAGGCTACTTGGTTAGCCTGTGTTAAAAGGAGAAGAACCAGAATTCACTTTTCTATTCCTGCTCGGTTTTATTCTTCTTCTTTTTCTTTCTTTCTTTCTTTCTTTTTAAGCTATTTTCCTTCTACCGCTCTGGGCTGTTGGGCTGTGGAGGTCCAGCAAAAGAGTCATGTCTGGCTTGCCAGAATCTGGAACAGGAACCACGGCTTAAGTGCTGCCTCCTCCTCCTTCTCCTAGGTCACAAGGATCTAAATCTTTCCTGAAACCCACAAGGGGAAAATAATCCTATAAAAGAAGGATGGTTCTTAATTTCTAGGAAATCTATCGACTGACTCGCCTACTTGTTTTTTTCAGGCACAAACCCATATTCATGCACATAGGCACTTCAGATGCAGAACCTCCCTTGTCGGAAGCTAAAATTAGTAGCAAGGGTTGGATCCAGGTGGTTGCATTATCTATCTTCCTAATGTTAAGGTAAAAATATCAAGAGAAAAGGGAGAAAATGACTAGACATATGTATGGAAGAGCGGTCTGGGTAACCTGAAGAATTGCTGGACTAACAAGATGATATTTTAAAATTTAATGATGATTATCATTCAGCCATGATATTTGTGCATGTTACTAATGATAACCAGGAGGTCAAAATAGGAGGTTACCCCTGGCTGAGGTTATTTTGTTTTAATAAATCACAATAGGGCTTAGTGACTCTTATCTGAGTGTGATTTACAAAGTTAACATTTGTCTTAGAATTTGGAAAATGAAGCTGTCCACACTTGTTAGTTAGGACTGTAAATGAGTTCTGGTGATTATCTGTCTCTGGTGTATTTGGAGGGGAGCTTCAGGAAAGCCCTTTCTAATACCTTTGGTGCCTTAGCACCTGGGGCTTCCTATCTTCAGTTTCGTCTAAAAATACCCTGCTGGCTGGACGCAGTGCTATGGGGGTCACCTGCTTCCTGGTGTTCATCATTCTGTGTGGGTTGGCTTGAATTTTAACAAGATCTGTTATTTACAGCCCACGTGTCTTCTGCGGCAAATAGATTCCACTCAAGGATGCTCCTTTATCTTGCTAAACAGGGTGGTATGTGAGAATGCAATTTGAAGAAGCCAAAGAGTGCATCTTTCTCAGCTTGGGCAGAAAAGCAGGGCTGGTAGGGGTGTGAGGGCGCCTCCAGGAGTGAGTCGGAGCTGCATGAGGCCGGCAGTGAGCAGCGCCGGGGAGGAGGGGACAGCCAGAGTCAGGGCGCAGAAAAGGGAAGGGGAGCCTTCCCTTCTACTGCCTACAGAAGCTCCAGTGACGTCTGCTGTGACTTGGGGTTTACAGACTGGATTAGTACATTTGGGGGAGGAAGGATTTGAGAGTGAGGTTGCAGCAAAGTGCTGAAAACAGCCTCTGGGCAGGAATAGATCAAAATCACAGGTTGCCTGAGGGAACCTGGATGTAATCTGTGTGCACCAGCATGAAGATATTAGTCTGTCTGTCTGTCCTTCTTTATCTATCTATATATCTATCTCAAGAATTAAAAAGCAACATAAAAAGTGAATAGAATGACATTTTCCTGCTATTTGCATGGATTTCAAAAATAAGGATCTTAGAGAAGTGAATATTAATTCATCAGCCCCTGATTTATTTGTAATGAAAGAGCCAGTTTGATTTCTGTTTTGATTTATGAGATGGGTCTCCAGCACTAAGCGATCTATGTCACTCAACCAAATGCATTTACTGCTTCTGTGACGTGTTTCTTATTCTTCGCTGCATCCCTCCCTTTGTTGCATTGATAGACTCTGCTGCTTTCCCCGCCTAACCGTTTCACCTTCTTCATCAGCACGTCACCGTCAACAGTATAGTTTTCCAGAGCAATGACAAAGGTTCTGTTTGAGTTACAGGTACTTCACAGGCTTAAATTTCAAAAGTTTGTGCATAAATAAATTGTTTTACCTTGTGGTTGCATTTTTCCCATTGAAACTGTATTATAAACTATGTATCACACTTCATAAATCTGTGGCCTAGAAACCCTTAAAACATATTCTTTTTATGCAGTGAGATGGATTTTTTTTTTTCCGTCTTCTCCAGAGTTTGGCATCTGTTTAGCTAGGTCAACTGAAATGGGCCTTTGGTAATATAGCTCAAGGCAGGAAGGAGACGCTCTTTAATAGCAGCATTTGGGTTAGTGCAAAGGAAAGGCACGTCTGTGCAGCTGGACACTCCATTTTAGATGTTCCACCCTGAGGTTAGTTTAGACCCAGTGAGGCCTTTCTTCAGCCCTCCCCACCACTCCCCATCCACAGCCTGGCATCCGGCTGGGTGTCGAGCAGGCAGAGTGCTGGCGGGCAGGGCAGCCATGGCATGAAACGAATAGTGGGCCATGAGCCTGGAGAAGAAGACAGAAGACCAAAGAGGGAGGTTTCCCTGACACCAGGCTGTAGATGATCGCGTGGGGTGCCCCTTCTGGGGAAGTTGCACCCTAGCCCGTTAGGTCACGAATGGTCTCTGAAGGATGAACAGAAAAGAGAGACCAGTATGGGTAATAAGGAATAGGAAGAACTTTTAGCAATATCTGGAATTATGTAACTTACAATAACTGATCGCTGGGAACATTTGTGTGTGGTACACTGTCTAAGACTCCCAAACCAGCCTTTACCAGAAATGTACAGAAAATGGTTTTGTTCTTCTCCAGTACACCCAAAGTCAGCTTTGATTGTGACCCCATGTAGACATTTGTTAGGTGGAAACCCAGGATTTATCAGAGTTACAAAGACTAAAATTGCCTGAATTGTATCTACAAGAATTTACACCAGCTCGAAGGAAACAAAAATGAGCAAATTTGATTATAAATTGTAACCTTATAACTAGAGCTTAGGATATACCACTTCAAACATTTATTGAAATTCCTGATATTGATATTGTTATTCCAAACTTTTTAAGGCCCCAAGACATGAATATTGGGAGATACAATTCGAGGTAAACCAATCTATAATTTCTATCAAAAGGAGAGGGGCTGACAAAGAAAAAACAATATTTAGTGCTGGGGCATCTTTGGAAGCACACGTGTGTTGAGTGTAGAAACACTCTTTACGAGCATTAAGTAGCTGCCTTCTGGCTGTGCCGAGTCTTCACTGCCGCACGGGCTCCCCTCTGGCTGCGGAGGCAGGGCCGACTCCTGGCTGCAGTGCTCAGGCTGACCGCGGTGGCTTCTCCTGCTGGCTGCACACGGGCTCCGGGCTCCCGGGCTTGAGTAGTTGCTAAGCAGGACTCAGCAGGTGTAGTTCCCAGGCTCAGAGCGCAGGCTCAGTAGGTGTGCATGGGTTTTGTTGCTCTGTGGCAAGTGGGATCTTCCTGGACCATGGATTGAAGCCGTGTCTCTTGCATTTCCAGGCAGGTTCTTGACCGCTGAGTCACCAGGAAAGTCCTAGAAACATGTTTTTTTTTTTTTTTGAGGTGAAGGGAGAAGCTGAGGGAAAAACAACACAGGCAGGTTTTATTGCACTAAATCTGCATTTTAATAAATTATTTTTCAGTGGTTTAGAAATAAGCAAAATGTTGCTATTACACTTGGTTGGTAGTTTTTGCTAATGGAACCCCAATCTAGGGTGTTCACCATGGAAGACTCTAGGGTAACGCCCCAGCTTGTGTTCCTGCACAAGGTGGGAATGGCAGCAGAAATCTCTAAGAACAGATGGGAAATCAGCTTGGTGTGGGCCCACCTCTAAGGACCAGTAACACCACCTTTATCACCATCTCTTAATTTAGTAAACACTTGTTTATCTATGGATGCTAGGAAATGCAATAGGACCCAGTATGAATGAGTCAGTTGATTTTTAAAATTAATCTTTATTGGTATATTGTTGATTTACAGTGTTGAGTTAGTTTCTGCTGTATAGCAAAGTGAATCAGCTATCAGTTCAGTTCAGTCGCTCTGTCGTGTCCGACTCTTTGTGACCCCATGAACCACAGCACACCAGGCCTCCCTGCCCATCACCAACTCCCAGAGTTTACCCAAACTCATGTCCATTGAGTTGGCGATGCCATCTGACCATCTCATCCTCTGTCGTCCCCTTCTCCTCCTGCCTTCAATCTTTCCCAACATCAGCTGTACATATACATATATTCTCTTTATTTATTTATTTTTTATTTTTTCCATTTATTTTTATTAGCTGGAGGCTAATTACTTTACAATATTGTAGTGGTTTTTGCCATACATTGACATGAATCAGCCATGGATTTACATGTATTCCCCATCCCGATCCCCCCTCCAGCCTCCCAGATCACCAGCCCAGGTTGGATGCGTGAGACAAGTGCTCGGGCCTGGTGCACTGGGAAGACCCGGAGGGAGCGGCTGGATCGGGTTGATTCTCTAAATTCTCTTCCTGTGTAAGTCATTTCAGAGTATGCACGGGGGTTGCCGTGCTGTGCAGTAGGCCCTTGTTAGTTATCTGCTGTGTATATAGCGAAAGTCACTCAGTCGTGTCCGACTCTTTGTGACCCTATGGGCTCTACAGTCCGTGGAATTCTCCAGGCCAGAATATGGGGTAGGTAGCCTTTCCCTTCTGCAGGGGATCTTCCCAACCCAGAGACCGAAGCCAGCTTTCCCTCATTGCAGGTGGATTCTTAACCAGCTGAGCCACCAGGGGAGCCCAAGAATACTGAAGTGGGCAGCCTATCCCTTCTCCAGTGGATCTTCAAGACCCAGGAATCAAACTGGGGTCTCCTGCATTGCAGGAGGATTCTTTGCCAGCTGAGCCACCAGGGAAGTCCTGGTATTTATAGTAATGTGTGTGTATCAATTTCAATCTCCCAACTTATGCCCCCCTCACTTTCCCCCCAGTAACCATAAGTTTGGTTTCTACATCTATGACTCTATTTCTGTTTTGTAAATAAGTTCATTTGTACCATTTATTTTTTAAGAATCCACATGTAAGCAATATCATATGATATTTGTCTTTCTCTGTCTGACTTCACTCAATATGATTTGCATATATGCTTAAATAGCTAACTCTGGGTGGAGAAAACTTGACTGTGGGGAATTTGTTCATGTCATCCAGTCCTGGTCATAGGCATGTTCCTGAGATGATTTTTAATATAAGCCTAGTTAGAAACATGGGCGAAGTCCTGGTGAGAGCTTAAAGTGTCCACAGTCTTTTTCTTTCTATGCAAGCAAAATAAAGTCTGGGAGAAATTTTATGTTGGCACAGTAAATAGAGGAAAAAATGTGTACTCATTAAGTTCCTAATCTAATTGAAAAGACACCTGCAGGTTTTATTGATTAGGTATCTTAGCAATAACTCTGTTGCTTTAATTAGTTCTCTTATAATTACATGGAGATTAATTTACACTGTGAGTATCAAATCACAGATATCAGATAAAAATATTTATTGAGTGTTTACTGAGTGTGAATCATTCTGAAATAAGAATTGGAAAATCTAATGAGGTCATCACATTTGCCTTCCATTTAAGAATAATGTTATTTGTCTTCTCCAATATTTCTCCTAGGACCTTGTGTGATATAATTTTGACTGTCTTATCCTAAGTCACAAATTTTGCCGGAGAACTTTATTGTTTTTACAGATGAACATCCTGATTCTTTTTTCACCCACTTGGAAAATCCTCTTGTTCCTAACTGCAAAACCCTCCTTTTTACTGTAAGCCTAGCTAGCACTGTTATTGTTGTTCTCTCACTAAGCCACGTCCGACTCTTTGAGGCTCCCTGGACTGCAGCACGCCAGACTTCTCCATCCTCCGCCATCTCCCAGAGTTGGCTCAGAGTCATGCGCATCGAGCCCGTGATGCTGTCCAGCCATCTCATTCTCGGCTGCCCTCTCGTTTGCCTTTGGTCTTTGCCAGCATCAGGGTCTTTTCCAGTGAGTAGACTCTTCACATAAAGTGGCTGAAGTATTGGAGGTTCAGCTTCAGGATCAGTCCTTACAATGAACAGTCAGGGTTGACTTCCTTTAGGATGGACTGGTTTGATCTACTTTCAGTCCAAAGGACTCTTAAGAATCTTCTCCAGCACCACAGTTCAAAGGCATCTGTTCTTCAACAGAGTTACCATGATTGACTATGTTTGAGATCACCCCAGGGCGCCTGAAAGGAGGAGTGCGTGAAATGAGGAGTGCAGGAACTGCATCCGCGGGAGACCTTCCGGGCGTGGGACTCTCTCCTGTGCTGCTGCTGAGCCATCCATCACATTACTTTGCTCCTAAAGTTCATGGCGTCCTGACAGCTGCCAGGCAAGACTTGATAGAGCCACAATGCAGTTAACATGCTTGCGAAGAGACTGGGACAAAGATGCCGTGTGCTTCCTAGTACATGAGCTCACTTGTCCTCACCAAGCACTTATTAACTCTTCTGTTTGGAGAGTGACCCGTAATGTGACAGAATACAAAGGCCTTGAGATAAGACTTGGGTGAGTTTTATCCGACTTGTCCACCTGTATTTATGAATTTCTCAGAGCTCACCTTTTCTGGCGGAGCTTGGCATCACACACACTGGCACAGTCAGGGTCTGCAGTGGCAAGTTCACCTGGATCGGTGCTCCTTCCCTTCAGGGTCATTATTCCAGTCTGTGGTTATACGCTGTGCGTGTTTGGATGGATGCTTACCCTCCCTCTACTGTTAATTCCACGAGACAAACTCAACTTTGAATTCATAGTACGTAGCAGTGCCTGGTGTATAAGGCAGCCAATGAACATTTGTTGAAAGAATGAATGCATGAATACATAAAAGAACAAAAAGGTCATAGAGTCACATTTCAGGATGTGGTTAAGAAGAACTAGTTGGTATAGGTACATTAAAGCTCAGGAAGCTCCGGTCTACAAGAACCCAGGCAGGACCCTTGAGCCAGAGTCGAAAGGCAGAGATGAGAGTGCACCGTTCACCGCAAAGCAGAACGCCATTGTGAGCAGCCACACTGTTGGAAAGCCACTGGACCGTGTGGGTTCTTTCTCAGCTCCGAGTCAGGCTGCCTCGTCTTGCCAGCCTGCTGAAGCTAGGCTCTGTACAAGCCTCACCTGCGTGCCAGCCCACGCAGGGAGCCTTGCGGCTGCCTACAGCGATTCCTGGGCCCCGCGGTCCCCAGCAGGCGGCTGCCGTCTCCACGATGGGCTTGAGTGTGCGCCCAGGTTCCTGGGGGGAGGCGGTGAGGCTTAAGGAAGAGAGGAAGGACTTTGAAGTCAGACAGAGTTAGAGTCTAGCCTGGACTCTGCCGTTTCTTACCTCTTTGATCTCGAGCAAACTGTCTCACGTGTCAAGGTCTGCTTTTCAGGTGTGAGCACAGGAATGTCCACCTTTCAGGACCGTAATGAGGATCCAATTAAATATGTAAAGAGCCTGACATTCGAAGCTGCTCGGTGAGGGGAAACTTCTTTTTAATCACAGCTTAAGGTTTATGCTGCCAGAGTATTTGTGTTGCTGGATGTAACATCACTAGGCATTCCAGACTTTCCAGGGGGTTCATATTTAGTTTCAGATCATAATTTGAAGTTATTTGGAGGTAAAAGATATTTTCTGTGATGGCGCTCAGTTACGTGTAAAATATTTGACAAATGTCTCACCATAAAAGATCTTGAGGGAAAAAATTGGCTGAGATTTGAGCAAATAATAGAGAAGTTTAGGGGAATCAGACAGCAGATAGGAGCTTATTGTCTATCCTAGATTCGTAAAAACCATTTCCCCAAATTAGCATCAGTTCTTACCCTGGTTATAAAATGCCAATAATACAGCATTTCAGTTTGAATTTCCTGCTTTAGCTCCTTATAGGGAATTCTGCAGTAACATTAGACTTTCAGATTTAAATTGCAAGGTGACCTACTTTCTATTATCATCATTATTGTTATCTACATTTTATTGAATGCTTAGATCTCCAGGTATTGTTAAGCATTTTACATACTAATTTCGTTTCAGTACCAGTGACGTATGAGGCAGTATTGCCATTCTCGTTTTATGGAATGGACACTGCAATCCAGTGGCAAAGAACTTGCCCAGGATAACAAGCCTAGCCAGTAGCAAGTGTCACAGGAGCCCTGGTTGTCTGCCTCAAGTCCACACTGTAAGTTAGCTTTAAAAACACAGAGCCACTTGGTTACTTTCAGTCAAGACTTAATAGGAAGAGGGAAAACAGGGCTCCAGCAATAGCCTGTCTGTGGTTCTTTTCCCTCTATCTAGTTCATCTGTCCTCCCAGCAAGCAACAATTCCACTCTCAATGTTCAGGCATTTGAAAAATGAAAAAAGGCAAAATTATTGCTAATTGATTCAGAAGCAGGGGAATGAGTGCTTACATATTTCCAAGACTGAGATAATTTCCCTCAACATAAGCACATTAGTCATAATTATCAAGTGCATTCACCAAGTAGATGACACACGTCATTGTGTGTAACACTCATGCCACCCTGTGAGACGTCATCACCCCCACGGGAACCAGGGCATGGAAATCTTGAGTTACTTGTGTAGTCACTTTGTTAGTAAGTGGTGGAGCCACTAACACCTGTTGGATCTATAGCCCTTTTGCATCTGATTCTGAAGTGTGTGGGCTTAACCTCTATACCACACTGTCTTCGGTTTCTGCTGATTTTTGTTCAGCAAGCCTCTTCTGTGGGGAAATCTCATAAATCTTCAAAGATGTGCAATTAGGTCTTCATCGGGTGGGTGGTTTATCAGTCCGCTTTTGTGTCTTCCTTATAAGTGTCAGGTGATTTACAAGACCATTTCTGATAGGCATGAGAGAACTAGGGAACTTCATGGGTGGCTTGTGTTCCTCTGGATGGAAGCAAACCAGGCTATGATCTGTGCCATCTTGTTCACTTTTCATTCTAAACATCCATCTAAACATTCATAAGGGCAGTAATCTTGTCTTATAAGAGACAGATGTTAGTATCTGTCTCTGCATTCCTTGAATTTATACTGTCCTGGCTAAAAGACACAAGGCAACAGAGGAGGACTGGATAAGTGTGCCTTTGTATGGCATCAAAACATGTATACAGTTTGGTCTTTATGTTATCTTCACAGTGTTAATTAGTAAAGTTTACTAAGGTTTTCTGTTGCTGAAGCTGAAGCTCTAATACTTTGGCCACCTGATGAGAATAGCTGACTCATTGGTAAAGAACCTGATACTGGGAAAAATGAAGGCAGGAGGAGAAGCGAGCAACAGAGGATGAGATGGTTGGATGGCATCACCGACTCACTGGACGTGAGTTTGAGCAAGCTCTGGGGATGGTGAAGGACAGGGAAGCCTGGCGTGCTTCTGTCCGTGGGGTTGCAAAGAGTCAGACACGACTGAGTGACTGAACTGAACTGAAGGTTTCCTACATAAATCGTTTCTCTTAATCCTCAAAACACACAGGAAGTAGAGGTTACTGTTAGAGAGTGTATAGATAAGGAAAACTAGATTTTATGAGTGAATAAGCCACCCAAGTAACAGAGCTAGTAAGTGGCAGGATTGGTATATTAACTCACATTTTCAGCAAAAAAGCCCATTGTCCTTTATCAATCAAAGGTGATAATCACTTTAATGTTGCTTCAGAGTGGTATTTACGTTTTCCTTTGAAGTTTAAGGTGTTTTCATCTTGTTTCTCCATGTTGGCTTGTGTGTATATAGATCCCTTATGCATGATTGTTAACACAACACTGGAGAGCAAGCTAGCTAAGCCTTTCAGCCAGTTGAATTATCCTGTACTTTCCATCTCTAAGCTCTCATTGGAGCTCACCACAGCCCCGCTCTGTGATCCGTCAAAGTCTCCTAGGACTACTTGGGTGATGTGGTGGTGGGAGTGGTTTAGTCGCTAAGCTGTGTCCTACTCTTGCAATCCCATGGACTGTAGCCCACGAGGCTCCTCTGTCCATGAAATTTTCCAGGCAAGAATACTAGAGGGGGTTGCCATTTCCTCTCCAGGGAATCATCCCAGCCCAGGGATCAAACCCGGGTCTCCTGAACTGCAGACAGATTCTTTACCGACTGAGCTACCAGGGAGACCACTTGGATGATAGTTATAACTATCCATGAAAAAGACTTAAGCCTCTGTTGAAAATTGTACGTTTTAAAAGTGTAGTCTTATGACAACATTATCAGGTGAACTAAACTGTGTGATAGAGATGTGGTCTTCTTTTATTTACGTTTGAATCATTTAAAAATGATATTAGACTATTCCAACAGAAGATGTCCTTATACAATAGGAAAGCATCTGTAATGTAATGTGCTTTCTTGGGCCCAGGCAATAGAAAGGAAGAAGAAGAAAATAGATAGGTAGATGAAATCCTAAACATTGTGAAGGATCTCTTCAACCCTTCTAACTGGGCCATGTTTGAAAGTGAAGTATTAGTCACTCAGTTGTGTCAACTCTTTGCAACCCCATGGGGTTGTAACCAGACTCCTCTGTCCATGGGATTCTCCAGGCAAGAATACTGGAGTGGGTTTCCATTCCCTTCTCAGATCTTCCCGAACCGGGGTTGAACCTGAGTCTCACATTGCAGGCAGATTCTTGACTGCCTGCACTACCTTAGGTCACTATTGTAGTGACTGCACTAGCATTAAAAATAACTTTGCTAAAATATTTCTGAAAATTTACTAATGACTGTAACACACTTAGTGACATTTTAGAAGTTACATAAAATAAATTATGTGAGGGTTCTCATGTGTTCCTGCAATGAAGGTTGATAATACGTATCAGGATCAGAATGAAAATATAGATTTCTACTGCCTTCTGTGCTTTTTGAAGCAAGCTGGGTACATAATAATTTAAAAAATTAATTTCTCTTCAAGTCAAACTGGCTAACATAAACCTGATTCAGAATAGCTTTTGGTTTTCTGTAGCTCATGTGGAATGAACATTCTCTAATTGGAACTTGGCATTTGAACCAGTTGGTAACAAGCGACTATTTCACAATATTGTAAATTAAGATCACTCTGGGTGATCTTGGTTATTCTTAAAGGGTATCAAATCTATCAAAGCATATTTACTGTGCATCTACTATAGGTATAGATATAGTTGTAATTGCATATGGTTTGACTGCTGCCCCCACACTCACCTTCCCATTGATTTGATGGCTATACTCAAACTTTCTGTAGAATCAGGGCGTAGACTGTCAGCAGACCTGACCCATCACCTGTCTGGATACATTCGTCTTCCTACCAGCACCGGTCCAGTACTCTTTTAAAACCGAGTTGGAGCTTTCATGGTTATGCACATTTTCTGACCAGAGACTAGAGTACCCATTGGCTCTGTTCTTTCCTGGTAGTTGCATTCTAAGGCAGCTCCAAACTTCTGTTTGTGTGTTCTGCTGATGCCCAGACCTTGATCACGGTTACTTATGATTTCTGACTCCCGTTAGTCCTGAGTTGCAGTTTCTTTGTTTTGTCCATATTT
The DNA here is from genome assembly GCA_015832495.2 of Alces alces. Taxonomy (NCBI): domain Eukaryota; kingdom Metazoa; phylum Chordata; class Mammalia; order Artiodactyla; family Cervidae; genus Alces; species Alces alces. The sequence goes on along the minus strand of JADEYB020000010.1, from coordinate 895,667 downwards.
CTTCCCATATCATGTTTCATAGAATTTGATCATTCATTTCTGATATCTGTCAACACCTTGGCCAACTAAATGTAACCTCATACCAAGAGTTACAACTGAAAGCTATGATTTATTAAGGGTTTATTACGTGCAAACTTGTATACCAGGGAATTGCACATTAAAATTAGTAAAAATATAATAGTAACTGAAATTATTTGATATTCTATTTAATACACATTAAATATTATTTACTATAAATTATTGATATTATTATTAATATTATTACTAATAGTTATTAATCTACATGGTAACCTGGTGATGTACATATTCTTAAAATTCCAATTTCACAGGTAAGAAAGCAGAAACTCAAGAGATGAAGGTGACCAATTACATCACAACAACTATTATCTCAAGAATTTGTCTAAATTTAAAGAGATATGTGCTTAGGGATCAGTTGACTGTTATTCACAACAAAAACAACAGGAGTCCAGGTGAAAGAGAATATTTTGATGTTGGTTTTGGAAAGTTTTTTAGGAGGTGACAGAATTAAGCTGAGTTCACAGTTCACATTAAATGCTGGATAAGATGCAGTCCTCATTAAAGTTTTGCAGATTAACTCATAAATCCTGCACATTTCTTTTAAAGTTTATTTTCATTATTACATACTTTTGAATTATTGTGAGTGATATCAATTTTTCATTGTTTTCTTCTGACTGATCTTTCTGGTACATAGAAAATCTATTGAATTGGGGGATATTTATTTTCTAATCTTCAAACCTGGTGAGCTCTCTTATTCTACCACTTTTGCATTTGATTTTCTTAGTTGTCCATGTAGGCAATAATCATATCATTTTCAAATTAATATATATTTGGTTCCTCTTTGCCAAATGGATATTTCTTAAATTTCACTACAGCATTAAATAATATTGTTTATAACTAGCATCCTCATCTTATTCTAGATTTTAATAGAAATATTTTAGAACTTTACTATTAAATATAATATTGACTATTGGTTTAAGATGAAAGCCCTTCATCAAGTTAAGCAAGCATCCGTCTGGTCATAGGTAACTAGGAATTTTAAGCAGTAATGGATGTTGATTTAGCCCACTTTGTTCGGGGGGCGGGTGTGCATTGGTTGGGTAAGATGTAGATAAGAGAAAGTTGTTTGACTTAAGGGTGGCAGAATGGTGTGAGCCCAGTGGTGCTTCCGTGGAAGTGCACATGCATGCCTAGGTGGACAAGTTTGGTTGAAGAGGTGAATTTATGCCGATGGAAGATCTGACCAGATTAGAGATGCAGACCTGAGTAGAAACTTGGAATTCTAGGCTAAGAACTTGGGCTTATCCCTGGAGAATACATTGTGGAAAGACAGTGAAGAATTTTGGGAAAAGGGATGATATGAACAGTGTGGTCTTTTCTCTTTTGCTAGTTTTTTTTTTCTTTTTGTAAGTTTGAGTTCTCATTTTTGTTCAGAATCCAGTGGCTAGGAATCTTGAGTGAGGCTGTTTTAAACAATGGTATATAATATAATGGGGGCCTGACCAGGCAGCTACTCAATCCCTGGCTTCTGGAGAAGAATCTGACCAGGAAACGAATCAGTTAGTCCTATGGGAATGGCAGGTTATCTACCTGGTCTCTGGTACCAATACAGAAATAGAAGGATGGCACCTGCTATATGAAAATGCCAATTTGAGCCATAATAATATGTGAAGAGAGGGTTATAGGAGTAGTTTTAAATTTAAAAGGAGATCAGAGAACCAAGAAAAATAAAATCGAGGTGTAAAAAAAAGTCAATAGAAAAATGAAAGGTGGTAACAAATGTGAACTCAAATTTTTTAAACTGATTGTACAAAAGTGGGATGGTCTTAAACAGAATTAAATGCAATTAACTGTGGCTTAGTGGAAAGATGGGGATACATGTCTGCAAAGGGTCTGAGTAACATCAGCAACTCAAATACTGAGAGTCAGGGCACTTTTCAAGGGCCAGGGCCGGCTAAACGAGCAAGAGGCTAGAGGATGCTTTCCTCATTAAGGTGGAGACCTGAACATTTTGGATGATGGAGAGGCAACAAAGAAAAGTTTTGAGCAAACCATACATAAGGAATCATTGATAGAAAAAATCTGAAGTGGTGGGAAAGTGGAAGATTTGGAAGCAGAGAGTGGAGTATAAGATCAAGAGGCAGATGTAGAAGTTAATCTAAAAAAGAGAATGGCTATGTAGAGTGCGTAGGGACGTGCCCAAAGCATGTACTTAGGTATTTCCTGGGAGAGAAAAAAGGAAAATGGCCTCAAAAAAGAAAAGCATGGCAACAACTACAATGTGAAGTTTTTCAGAGAATTAATTAGGGGAAAAAGAATTTCTGAACATTAATTAGGAGCAACTGTCTGAATCTGTCACAGGCTGTTGGCTAGAAGATGAAGTTCACTCAGTGTGTGATCCCTTCTCACTGTTTTCTGGGGCATGAGGTGACGATCAAGGGCTGAGGGCTGGCAAGAGGAACGAATGGGAAAGAGGTACAAGGGGGCAAAGAGACCTGGGGCCATAGTGACCCCGCCATCACAGGGTTGACCAACGCATCGAGGCCAGGTGGAGATGCAACCACAATGCGGTAGGTTGCTGTAGATTTTATTTATTTAGCTTTCTTTTTTTAATGTGCAATTAGGCTTCCCTAGTGGCTCAGTGATAAAGAATCCGCCTCCAAAGCTAGAGATGCAGATTCGATCCCTGGGTCGGTAAGATTTCCTGAGAAGGGAGTGACAACCCTCTCCAGTATTCTTGCCTGAGAAATCCCATGGACAGAGGAACCTGTCAAGCTGTAGTCCATGGGGTCACAAAGAGCGGAACGTGACTTAGCAACTAAACAATAACATCTGCAACGCAACAGGAGAGAAACAGGCATAATGGCTAGAATCTTAAACTTTGTATACCCAATTTAGACACACAGCAAAAAGCCTGGTTCTTGAGCTACTAATCTCAAAGTAGGAGTTTAGTTAATCATGGTTTACCTTTGAATTGACTCTCTCATGGCATTGAGATATATATATATATAATCCCTTCCCAGTAAAGTGAAAGGGAAATTGTGCTAGAAATCAGTAAGTCTAGATCTGTATCCTTACCTCTGCCGTAAAGCTGTGTGATTTGGGCAGACTGTATCACCTTTTTGGATCTCAGTTCCCTCATCTGTTAGGTGATGGAGAGAAAGAGATAAGAAGAGGGAAAAGGAGAGAGACGACAGACAGGTGGTACGAGGATGAATACCGTTTCATAAAAACCTGAGCATCCTGCCACAGGCCCTGGGCTGGGCTCCCGTGCTGCGGGCTCTGTCAGGGTTTTACACATGGCGCGGTGTGTCTGTTGATCCCATTCTGTCTGCCCCGCCTCCTCCTTCCCCTGCCAAGTCCAAAGCTGCCAGCAGGCTCGTCGGCACCCTTCTTCTGGATTCTGTATGTGTGTGTTACTATATGAACTTTGTTTTTCTCCTTCTGACTTAACAAGGACAGATGTGCGGATAGATGGCCACGCCACCTCTCTCAGAAGCTGGCAGAAAGAACCCCTGTGGAGAGAGCCAATTGCTCTCCATGGAGAAGGTTCTCCCAGGAGTGGGGGGTGGAGCTTTTGTGGACTGTGCATAGTTAAAAACTGAGCTTAAATGTTGTTTTTTAAAGTTCAAAATTGATACTATGTTCATCCAGCTTCCCTTAATGTTAAAATATTAGATAACCGTTATACATTTGTCAAAACTAAGAAATTAATCTTGTGACAATACTATTAACTACAGATTTCGTATTTGCCAGTTTGTGTGTGTGTGTGTGTGTGTTAATGTCCTTTTTCTGGAGAAGGATTTGCTCCAGGATAACACGTGCATTAAATCAGCATGGCACGTGATAGTCGTTCTTCGTTTTTCACGTGCTGAGGATTTTGAAGAGCACTGGTCAGATGTGTTGGAGGATGTCTCTTAGGTTGGGTATGTCTTGCGTTTCCTCGTGGTTAGCTTGGGCTTATGTGTTCGGGGGAAACATACCCAGAGGCAAAGTGATCTTCTCATTGCCTCATGTCATATGCGCACATGTGGGCTCCGTCATACTTGACTCTTTGTGACCCCACGGGCTGTAGCCCAACAGGCTCATCTATCCATGGAGGTTTCCAGGCAACAACACTGGAGTGGGTTTCCATTCCTCCTCCATGGATCTTCCCAACTCAGGGATCAAACCCGGGTCTCTTGTGTCTCCTGCAGTGGCAGGCAGATTCTTTACCGCTGCGCCACCTGGGAAGGCCTCATATCATATTTGGTACATATTAGCAACACGACTGATGAGCAGTGAGGCTCCCCTTGGTTACAGTGGTTTCTGGTGTGTCCTTCCACTCTAAGGTCACTATTCTTTGCTTTTCTATTTTTACTATTTCCTTTCTGTTTTGTTTTGGTGGGTTTTTTTGCTATTTTTTTCTATTCTTTGAAAGTGACTCTCTCCCGGAGGAGGCAGTGTCTACATATTTCCTTAGAATTCTTATCTAAGGAAGATTTGCCCTTCTCCCCCATTTATTTCTTATCTGGTCATTTACTTACATTGGTGTGGACACATGGATATATATTCAGTTTATTGGTTTTTAATCCAGTGCTGTAGCTCATTATTTTGTTGCTCAGATAGTAGTAGCTTTGGACATCGGGAGCTCTGCCGGTCTGGTGCCTGTGCCCTTTTTTATAAAAAAAAAAAAAAAGGAGTATAATTGCTTTATAGTGTTGTGCTAGTTTCTGCTACACAACAAAGTAAGTCAGCTGTATGTGTACATATATCTCCTCCCTCTTGAGCCTCCCTCCCCTCCCAGCCCCTCATCACACCCCTCTGCGTCATAACAGAGTTCCAAGCTGAGCTCGCTGTGCCATATAGTAGCTTCACACTATTTCACACATATACACAGTAGTATACATATACACACATACACATATACATGTATACACACATGTACAGTAGTGCACATATACACACATACACATATACATGTATACACACATGTACAGTAGTGCACACATACACATATACATGTATACACACATGTACAGTTGTACATATGTCAATCCTGATCTCCGTCTGTCCCACCCTCTCCTTCCCCTCCCTCTATCCACAAGCCCACTGCTATGTCTCTATCTCTATTCCTGCCCTGCAAATAGGCTCATCAGTACCGTGTTTCTAGATTCCATAGCATCCATCTTCTTTCCTCTTTCTTTCCCTTTTGTTCTCTCATCTTTAAAGCAGTTTCTTTCTAGCAGTACAAGATGCTCCAGGCTCATCTTTATTTTCTCTGCCTCAGCCTAAGAATTAGCCACATCTCCAAGGAACGCAGTTAACTAACTTATTTTTTATTCATGAACTCAGAATCTTAAAATGAAGTTTATTTTTCTTTAAGTGTCTGAAGGCTGATGCAAATTTGTGGATGGTCCATCTTATGCAAATGGAACTTCCCTTGCTCTTTTAACTTTACAGTGTCAGAAATTGTATTCGACATGCAATTGAAAAACATCAGTTATCAGAAAGCTTATTGTTGTGGTTTAAACCAGATGAATGTCAGCTATATAAGGTCTGAAATGGTGAATATTATTCTTGTTCAGTCAGATCTTGGGCAACCAGGAATGATTTCGTTAAATTCTTCTCTAAAAAATAGTGTAACGGCAATTTATACATCTGAGTCTAGTGGAGGTGATTAGTATAAATTTCTTAGCTTGCACTTTCTAAATATTTCCTAGTTTATCTGTGCTGAAATATGTTACTAAAATTGTTGAGCTCTGGACAGCTGGCCAGAGCTAAATGCAAGTGATTTTTCCCCATGAGCCATATGTTCTGGGAATCACTCTGCTGATAGATTTATAGCCTTTTGCTGTGATCAGGGGGAGAGTAGGTGTGTCTCTCAAATACACTACACACACTCTATGCACAACCGAGGCAAGCAGCAATTTATTGCCACTTCTTTGGTCTTATGAATACTAAAAGGACAGAAGCTAGATTGTCAGCATGGGAAAGATAGACTAAAGTGTCTTTTGCAGGAGACCACATTTTTTCCTGAAATAATAAGAAATATTAATTCATTTCTTTCCTTAAAATATTATTGCAGCCTTCCTAGATAAATTGAATTTGCTTCTCTAATTCCCATGTCAATGTATTTCACAGGGCAACATCCTAATATTGAAAATTTAAGAAGAAAAAATTGCTTTCTTAATAAACTTATAGTCTCCACGAGGCAGTAGTTATTTGATTTAGCGCTCCAATATGTTCTCTTTAATGATAAATGGCTTTGGTGGTGGTCAAAAATCAGTCGTTTCATTGTCGTGTTTCTTCATTTTAATGGTGTATGTACTACTCGGAGACATAAACTGAACATGTATAACAATTCAACTATGTTGGGGAAAGAATTAATTCCGCTTATATTTGAACATGGAGGACAGGCCTGGCCTTGAAAAAACTAATTCACGAAAACCTTTGTCTCAGCACTTCTGCTTTTGCATTATTAAAAGAAGTGTCTGATAGTCTCATTCCCTGTATAGTCTAAATAGGCCATGCCGGTCAAGTTTCCATTCTGCCTCGTCATTCATGATGTCTGTAGCTCCATGGAAACAATAAAACAGAAAAGGAGGAAAGGTCGGGCCCAGGAGTAATAATTATATCACCAGGTTTTATGCTATTGCAAAGTGCCTTCTTGTGCCCCATCTCTTTGATAAGCCCTAATCACCTTTGCCCAGACACTGGCTAGGGTAGAGCTTGGGTGTCACTTCAAACATCTAACTGCTTTCACTGACCTCAGGACCAGAGTACCACCTGAGGATAAATCTTCAGGACTTCCTTATACATCTGAGCAGCCTGAGGGTTTCCAAGGAGTACAGCTCTCCCTTGACCCAGATCTCTATAACGTGCATTTAGTCAGAGAAAGTCAAAGTTGCTCAGTCATGTTCGGCTCTTTGCGACCCCATCGATTACACAGTCCATGGAATTCTCCAGGCCAGAGTACTGGAGTGGGTAGCCTTCCCTCCTCCAGGGGATCTTCCCAACCCAGGGATCGAACCCAGGTCTCCCGCATTGCAGGCGGATTCTTTACCAGCTGAGCCACAAGGGAAGCCCTAGTCAAAGAAACTAGCAAATAAAGTACACACAAATATAGTGGGAGGATTACTAAAGTGGCAACATCTCCATTGAAGAACTGAAAAATACCAATGACCTAAACATAAGGATACAAAACAGTCCTGTTGCTGTTACTGTTTCCAGTTTTATGAATTAGGAGACTAGCCCAAGGAGGGAGACTTTAGGAAGGACAGGAGAGGTGCTGCGGTGACAGAGATCCAAGAAGCAGCCAAGTCTGCCTAAACACGACCATGGCAGCAGTATCAGCTTCCCAAAGATACACCTAGTGTGACTGAAGCGTCAGTTTTCAAAGTTAGAAGGAGCCTCAGAGATTTTCCCCATTTAAAAATAAAGAAACAAGGTTGAGAGTCATGTTTGTCCAGCCTCATTCAGGCAGATAGTCTCTCCTATGTTTGAAGACTGCTCCAAAGGATATGGAACCCTTTCCTCCGGGACCCCTTCCAGAGTTTGTCATTCTTAACTATTTTTCCTAGAGTCCAGCTAAAACCACTCAGGCCGCAGTTTATGCCCTTTCCCTTGAGAGATAGGATAAAGCAAAATACATACACTCTTGTTTATGCATCGTCCTATTTTATGGAAAAATCTTTGACTTAAGGAAATATGATCTGGGAGAATTTATTTTTAGAACTGACTGAAAAAGATCTGATTTATACCCTATTAACCCTACTTTTTCAGGAAGGCCCTTTTTCCACAACTTCACTGAAGCTGAAGCATTGCTTCTCACAAATAGACTTTCTCTTCACAATGATATCTTTGTCTTTAAATACTAACCATTGGTGACTTCTTCTCCAGGGGATCTTCCTGGGCCAGGGATGCCAATGCATCTCGTACATTGGCAGGCGGATTCTTTACCACTGAGCCGCCCCGGAAGCCCACACAGAGCAGTATCTACTCTTAAAAGTGAGGTTGAGATGAACATTTCACTTTGTGTTTATGAACTGAGATTAATGGAGCAGCCTGAATGTTAGATTAATACCATCAGAAAGGGATGGTTCAGGGAGGTGTGCAGCTTTGAAGAAAGAGGGGCAAGAAGCAAAGACCAGTGAGGACAGGAATCATTGAATAAGAAAGACAATGACAAATTGATCTTTGAATAAACACATAAACAAAGGATTTCCAGTGTACCAGTTCCTCTCAGGTTGACAGTGAAATGTCTACGTATTAGTAGAAAAATATCCACTTGACAGGAAAGGGACCAGTAATGTTTGAGAAAATGAGAAGCTATTAAAAAGGAATAATTGTGTCAGACAGGCAGTGAGCAGTTCAGAGAACCTCATCAACAGAAGGAAACTAAGCTACTTGCTCAAGAAAACCCATTCTAAATGTAGTTTTGTATCTGGGGCAAGGGGGGAATTGAGAACAAAGTCTCCAATAATTGAATCTGCGGTAATGGAATGTAAGCACATCAGCCCACCAGGACAAAGTACGCAACAAATAGGAAAGAAGGAAAAAAAAAAAGAACTTTGTCCTTCAGAAATATATTTTTGAACTTTAGATAGCAGGAGTTGAGAGATTTCTTGATGAAAATGCCTCAAGTCCTCCTGTTGCATTAGCCTTTATGGTTGGAAGTTGAAGGATTCCCTAAAAGCACTCAGTCCTGATGGAGTGCGGAAACACGAGAAGAAGAGGCGAGGTTTCCGTGAATGCCAAGTGCGTGCTCCCCTGGGTCAAAGGGAGGACAGCTGTTCAGTTGCTCCCTGATGGGGTTAATCTTGACAAGTTTTTTTGCAGTTGTTTCATCTTTGATACTGCAGGATAAAAATAGTAATGTCTGTTAGGGCTTTATGGTTTTTTAAATGCTTCAAGTTACATGACTTTTAATAGCCTATGGTCACAAGCATCCTGTGAGTTAATGCATTTTTATTGTCTGAGATGATCAGAGGCAAGTTGCAGTCCCTTCCAGTTTGTCCCCTGCCATGAGCCTTCCAAGTGGTCCTGACCCTCTTTTCCCTGACAGCCCCTTTGAAGGCCTGACTTGGTCTCCAGCCCTTTGCACTGGCTCCCGTTTTCTGATCTGCCTGTTTTTGAACTTTTTAAAATGTTCATGGGTGCACTGCAAGCCCTGGAAGCTCATGAGTGTATCTCCAAGCCCTGCAAACGTTAAAGTCACTCATTCAGTAGCTGTTCATCACCAACCCTTCACCCAACCCCCATCCCCCACCCAGTTAATTCTCTCCTTAACCGATCAAGTAAGTCAGTGGGAAATGAACCCTCAGTTCAGTTCAGTCGCTCAGTCGTGTCTGACTCTGTGACTCCATGGACTGTAGCATGCCAGGCTTCCCTGTCTGTCACCAACTCCCAGGGCTTGCTCAAACTCATGTCCATCGCATCGGTGATGCCATTGGAGATGACATCTCATCCTCTGTCGTCCCCTTCTCCTCCTGCCTTCCATCTTTCCCAGCATCAGGGTGTTTCCCAATGAGTCAGTTCTTCGCATCAGGTGGCCAAAGTATTGGAGTTTCAGCTTCAGCATCAGTCCTTCCAATGAATATTCAGGGTTGATTTCCTTTAGGATGGACTGGTTGATCTCCTTGCAGTCCAAGGGACTCTCAAGAGTCTTCTCCAACACCACAGCACAGAAATGAACCCTAGTACATCCCTAATTGCTCAGTATTCCAGCTGGGTCCATTTGTAGGCAATGAAATTGAAGCTGAGAGAAGTTACACTGGCCAAGATCATACATTTCACAAATGCCTGAGTTACAACCCAAATTCAAGCTACCGCTAGTCATCAATAGATCATACACTAACTGTCCATATTTTATTCCACCATCCCAAATCACTCAATAGCAAATTCTATTTAAATGTAAATTAACTGTTCTTTAAGGATTTCAATACTGGAGCTGCCTCATACTTGTTAAATCTTCAGGCTTAGAGGCAGTACCTCAGGCAGGTTGCTTTGACCTGGCGTGAGTAACACAGTGACCCAGATAGAATGATGTACTAAAACTATAGCTACAGTTAGGGATGTGTGTGTGCTCACACGTGTGCATATACATATAATTTGGAGGGAAGTTAGAAGGGATGATTAGTGATAAAGTTAAGAAACGGATCAAGGATCTTGTTATGAAAGGTAATATTTCATATTAAATTTTGCCTTGAAGGAATTTAGATTTTGCCTTGAGGATTTGAATGAGTCTCACAATGATCTTAAGCAAGAGAGTAATAGAATGACATTTATATTGTTCATATTACATTTTATGGCCTCACCCTTCTGTGTACCACATATATACTCCCAGTAGAGACTTACTGATGTGGATAAAAAGAGATCAGAGCCCTAAGGGGCTTCTCATGTCATAGGCAAAGCCAAAGGATCATCTTTCATCAAACAAATTAATTCCAGCATCTATGTTTATTTCTTCTTGATAATTTATAAATTTCATATATGACAAATATTAAGTTATATGCAGAAAAATATTTTAAATCAGATACCAGTTACAGAATTATTGAACCGTTTTCCATCTCATTTTAGAATATAATTGAAAAAACATTCTGTGTTGTACACCACTTAATTTCCATTATTACTAATACCCTTTTGGAGATGTCTTTGGCTGACCTAGTATTGTTTCCCAAAAGCAGAAAGATAAATAACAAGTTGATTGTTCATCAAGTGACATTGCTTTTGTCTGGAAACATATCCCATTGCTGTTGGAGGTTTTAAAAAAAAAGTTAAAAGTCCTGAATTGCCTGAATTGCAGTTTTCTCACATGAATATATAATAAATCATCCTCAAAGCTTGACTATATAAACAAATAGTTTCTGTTCTAAAAAGGGCTTGCTCTGAGGCCCACAGAATCAAAACAATTTCAGGAAAACTAAAATAATATTGTCAGCCTTTATAAATTATCCCTTGGCTTATAATAATAAAATAGCAATGCTTAGACCCAAATAGTGGCATTCACTGTGGTCTGTACTTCTACCTACAAATACCAGGGGTGTTCCATAAGGAAAATAATCAGCATCCCAGGCAATCAGTCCCGGAGAAGTACAAGATGAGTGACTCCTACTAGCTGGCCAGGTCTGCAAGCATGGACACTTGGCCCCGTAGCACAGAGGCACTGCAGAACAGTACATTAATGATGAATAAAGCAGGAAACAGTCGTGGATATTTCAAGAGCTGTAACTTCATAAGAAACTTGAAGCAGAACTCAATCAGTGTACTCGAAGCTGAACCAGAGATCTAAGTCAGAACAAATAATGCCAGGGGATGGAGGATTTAGAGAGCTTAACCCTCAACAGTCTTGGCCCTCATTTACTGCAGTTCCCATGTTACAACGTAGTTTGAATATTATCCTGATGAAGAGCTGACATCTTATGCATGTCCCAGGCAGGATGTTAATGGGACATCCCTTAAAACTGATCTTTTTCTTTTTTTTAAAGAAATCAGGGTTCAGCATTTACTTATAAGAATAACTCAGAATTAAAAAAAAAAGAAGAAGAACTCAGGTGTATGAAGGAAGGAAAGGGGAGGAGGGCTCCATTGGCAGCCCCAATTCTGTACTCCACTTGGCGAAACAGAAGGCTGGAATTAGCTTGCTTGATCCTCCTTAGAAAGCAGTTTAGGTAACCATCTGTTGATACATATCCCTTGAGGGTTTACTCCTTCACACTAAGTGGCTTATCAACATATTCATTCCAGACACAACAGACCCACTCCCCATGTTTCCCCCCAGGAGTTCTGGTAAATAAACATTTCTCCCTCTTATTACATTCCATGTAGCATTTTAACACTCAAGTCAACTACCTGGTGACCTGGCTTTGATCACATTTGGATGTCGTCCATCTGAAGAGCAACCACACACAGTCAATGCATTTTATACATGCTTTGTAGCACATGTATAGTTTATCAAGCTTATTCAAATGCACTTCTTCATGTACACACCCTTCTGAGCAAAAGAGAAAGAGTAAATGGCAAGCCCAGAGTCAAACAGCTCATAAATGGCAGCGCAAGTACCTCGGATTCATGTCCTCTGACTCTAAATTTGGTACTCTGTCCACAATCACGCTTCTGTCATTGGGCCTTAGAGTACTTCTCTGTGCCTAGTAATCATTGCAAAAGAAAAAAAAATTAGCCCTTGACTTAGATTATTATGGTGGACGTGAAGGAGGACTTCCAATCTAGGTCAATAGGTATGGTATCATCAGTGATATTACAGAATGTTTATGATGGTATAAAATAGATTTTCCAATATTGTCATCATGACTCTGAGAAGCAAAGATATTGAGAGATAAAATTAATAATCCTTGAAGCAAACTGTATAATTTGGAGGCTCCATTAACTCCTGTGTGTCTCAACAATAGTGGAAATTTTATAACTGTTTACTGATATGAATAAACTGAATGTTTCGCCACATATATTGTGACCAATTTGGTAGGATGAGCTGAAGAAAACTTTATTTGTAGCTAACAATAGCACAATTTCCATGTCTTTTAAAATTCCCATTTATTTATGTCAGGTTTTCTCTTTTAAAAAATAGACAATTTCAACTAGAGTAAAATTTGTACAGGTTAACAAAAGTCTGAACTATAGATGTATTTTTTACATGTAAGTAAGTTTTATCACTTTTATATAATTATAGTATCCAGAACCAGGATAACATAAAGTTCATAATTAACATATTAAAGTAAAAACCAAGGACAGCTTCCCTTTGCTTTTATTCAGTTCTAAATCAAAACATGTTCACTGGGCACTTGTTCAATAAAGAGCCCTGGATATGAATCCCTGCTCTCGAGGTACTTTAGGTGTGGATTCACTGTGCAGATACAGAAGTTTCTATGGTAGCAGGCTTGAACTGTTTATGATAGCTCTCCCAAGTTCTCATTAAAATATCCATGAAAATACAAAAAAAAAGTTAAAAATAAACATTGGCAACATCACTGTAAACCCTAGATAAGAGAAGACCATGTGCAAAATATAGGTGGAATTTCAACTAATTGCATCGGCAACAAGGACCCAGCTCAGCCAAAAATAAATAAATAAGTCTTTTTAAAAAGTAGTTTTCTCTTTTCCACCCTTAGACATAACATAAAACTCAAAGGAAGGGGGTAATAAGGGCACTATCTCCCTTATCATAGCTGTAATGTACTACACAGGAGACAGTTATAACTTACTAAAATTTCTGAGAAAAAATTACTAAATATATTCAAGGTCTATTGGCTTCATGGAAGAAATCTAGAACATATGATCATATCTGTCAATGTCAGACAAAGTTACCAGAGCACAGATCTTCAAAGTAATTGGCACGCCTAACCAGTGAACTCTGATTTGGAGTGATGAGAATAGGAACACTGTCTGGTCAAAGTGAAAAGTGTGAGTCGCTTAGTCATGTCCAACTTTTTGAGACGCCATGGACTGCAGTCCACCAGCCTCCTCTGTCCATGGGATTCTCCAGGCAAGAATACTGGAGTGAGCAGTCATCCCTTCTCCAGGGGATCTTCCTGACTCAGGGATGGAACCTGGGACTCCTGCACTTGTAGGCAGATTCTTTACCATCTGAGCCACCTTTTATGACTTATTTTGCTGGACTATCTCAGGCAACAGGGAAATCAAAGTTAAGTAAGAAATCACAGAGAGGCCATATTCGTTTAAAGATATCTGTTGGTAAAGCAGGGGATGAGAGCCTTTGCGTATGGTAAGCCATCCTGACAGATTAATTCTAGTGAGTTAGGAGAAATAAAGGCAAAAAGAAGCCACACACATACACTTTTGTGTGTATTTCTACAAGCTTGAAATATAGAATTAGTTTTTAAACCATAAGAAGCTTCAAATTGAGTATCAGGTCCAGGAATTAACATGAATAGTAATAAAGTCAAGCATTATTATATAGATTTACAAAGAAACAGAGGAAAGGAATATGGAAGAACTTATAGGTGAAACTGACTCATTCAAAAAATTTTTGATAGAACAAATTGTAATTGTGTATATTCCATAAAATTAAAAATCAGAATCTTTATCATCTCTTAATTGTCTTTAAAGAATTTCTCTAAAATAAATGGGGAGATGTGACAAGGCAACAGAAGGAAGTAATATCTGAGCTTTCACTAGGCAAGAAGTAACAAAATATATTTAAAAAAAAACTATTTAAAACCCTAACAGAAATAAAGGACACATTAGAAACAAAATATTACAAATTGTTGAAAACACAGTAAAAGGGACAATGATAGGCTTCAGGAAAAGGAGTAAAATGAAATAAAAAACCAAGTAAGATGAAAACTACCAGACTATCTTTATGGAAAACAGACAAGGGAAATCCTACATGAGTACAATCTGTTATCTCCTCCGTGCCACTCTAACACCATAAAAGAGATCTGAAATAATAAGACAGAAATTATTTAAAGATATTTATAATCCTGTCCCTTCCAGAACTGCATCGTTAGTCTATAAGGGCACATCATATCATGGAAAAAGTATTCACACTTCTGTCACCACTAAGAAATATATTCTCATAAAATTATCAACTTTAAAGATAAGAAAATAAGACATTGGCCACTGAAAGCTAGTTATCTGTTATGGGAAAATATAAGATTTATTTCAGATGTTTCCAGTCCAACTTTAAAATCTAAGCGCTATAAAATCCTCAAGAGAAGAAATTGTGATCCAAACTGGTGCACAATTGCACTCATTCCACACGCCTGCGAGGTCATGCTGAAAATTCTCCAAGCCAGCGGTCAACAGTACATGAACTGAGAACTTCCAGATGTTCAAGCTGGATTTAGAAAAGGCAGAGGAACCAGAGATCAAATTGCCAACATCCACTGAATCATAGATAAAGCAAGAAAATTCCAGAAAAGCATCTACGTCTGTTTCATTGACTTTGCCAAAGCCTTTGACTGTGTGGATCACAACAAACTCTGGTAAATTCTTCAAGAGATGGGACTACCAGACCACCTGACCTGCCTCCTGAGAAACCTGTGTGCAGGTCAAGAGGCAACAGTTAAAACCAGACATGGAAGAAGGGACTGGTTCCAAATTGGAAAAGGAGTACGTCAAGGCTATGTATTTTCACCCTGCTTATTTAGCTTATATGCAAAGTACATCATGTGAAATGCTGGCTGGATGAATCACAAGCTGGAATCAAGATTGCCAGTAGAAGTATCAATAACCTCAGATATGCAGATGACACCACCCTTATGGCAGAAACTTAAGAGGAAGTAAAGAGCCTCTTGATGAAAGTGAAAAAGTTGGCTTAAAGCTCAACATTCAGAAAATTAAGATATTGGCCTCTGGTCCCATCACTTCATGGCAAATAGATGGGGAGACAGTGGCAACAGTGACAGGCTTTATTTTTCTGGGCTCCAAAATCACTGCAGATGGTGATTGCAGCCATGAAATTAAAAGACGTTTACCCCTTGGAAAGAAAGTTATGACCAACCTAGGTAGCGTATTAAAAGCAGAGACATTACTTTGCCAACAAAAGTCCGTATAGTCAAAGCTATGGTTTCTCCAGTATTCATGTATGAATGTGAGAGTTGGACTGTAAAGAAGGCTGAATGCCAAAGAATTAATGCTTTCGAACTGTGGAGAAGACTCTTGAGAGTCCCTTGGCCTGCAAAGAGATCAAACCAGTCCATCCTAGAGGAAATCAGTCCTGCATATTCACTAGAAGGACTGATGCTGAAGCTGAAGCTACAGTACTTTGGCCACCTGATGGGAAGAGCTGTCTCCTTAGAAAAAGACCCTGATGCTGGGAAAGATTGAAGGCAGGAGGAGAAGGGAGTGACAGAGGATGAAATGGTTGGATGGCATCACTGACTCAATGAACATGGGTTTGAGCAAGCTCCAGGCAAAAGACAGGGAACCTGGCATGCTGCAGTCCATGGGGTCACAAAGAGTTGGACACGACTGAGAAGCTGAACAAGAACAATCTGTCATTAAGCTATAAGGGTAATGGATAAGTAGTTTTAAACACACCAGGTTTTAAGATATCTTGAAGACACTTGAAACCACTAAGAAAATTTAAGCCAATCAGGGTATAAATGCATACCTTACAGAAAAAGATCTAGCTATAAGTATTTGATTTCATTTAGCTATCAACCTGAAACTAATGCAAATATGGAGATAATGATTATAAAACAGAATGTAGAGTTTAAGCCCAGACAGTGTAGAGATGAAGAATCTAGTAGATAAATTAGAAAAATAATTGTAAAAAACAATAACCCCAAGTAAATGAGTTAATAAGTTAGAATTTATTAATAAGTTAGAAATTAGAATTACTAAGTTATAAATTAGAAACTGACTGAATAAATCTAAGAGCTGATTCTTTGATAGCAGTGAAAGAGCAGTCATAAAATAGATAAATTGATAGACAATTAAATTTCTAGAATTGGAGATAGCAAAAATTTACAAAATAATTTTAATAACTACAAGGAAGTTTTTTGTAATCAACTTTAAGGGACTATATTTTAAGATTTGGATAAAATGGATAATTTTCTAGGAAATCATAATACCCAGCCTTGACCTAAAATAGAAAAAACCTGAACAGATTGATTACCAAAGAGAAAACAGGGAAAGAGAGATGTTGAAGAGCTAACCTAAAAAAAAAAAGTACCAGTTCCTAGATGGTTTCACAAGGTAGTTCCACTAAAGCTAAAAGAAAAGGATAATTTCAAATGCCGTTTAAAATGTTCACTAAGATAGAATAAAAAAGAAGCCAACTAAATTTTTTTTTACAAAGTAAGTATGATAATTATACCTAAACCCCAGGCAGCAAAATGAAAACCAAAAAATGTTGTTTACAAAGGAAAAGAACCAAGTGAACCTTAATCAGCTTGACACTGAACACCAGACAATCACAAAACAATGAAAAACTTGTGACCCAAGAATTAGAGTCAGAAAATGTGGTCATTTATGTGTGAAGGAAAGAGAAAAACACTCTTTTAATATGCAGTGGCTCAGGAAATACACTACCTATCTAAAGTGCCTGTAAAATCGATCAATATCTCAAATATTTTAACTAATGGAGGTAAATGAAGTAAAGAATCAAAGAATGGAGGAAATAATGGTATAAGAAGACTGTCATTAACACTGAAACCAGTTATAGATTTAGCTTCTATATATGAGATATATATGTGTTCACTTAAGTATATATCTATCTATGCATAGAGATGATAGGTGTTATGTTTAGAAAATTTAATGCCAAATATAAATGTGTGTGTGTGTGTGTGTACATAAAGTTTGATGCAAAATGTTCATCTGTGGATCTACTTAATAAAATGGCAATAAATGAAAAATTTAAATAAAGAAACACTTTCTACCAACTATAAAAGAAAAACCACTGGATTGAATTAAACCAAAGGGCTTCCCTCACATCCTCCAGGATAGACCATATCTTGGGTCACAAATCAAACCTCAGTAAATTTAAGAAAATTGAAATCATATCAAGCATCTTCTCTGACCACAATGCTATGAGACTAGATATCAATTACAAGAAAAAAA
>JADEYB020000010.1:746577-868912 GCA_015832495.2 Alces alces | reverse complement strand
AACTGCAGGAGCTGGTGATGGACAGGGAGGCCTGGCGTACTGCAGCCCATGGGATCACAAAGAGTCAGACCTGACTGAGCAGCTGAACTGAGCTGAGACTGTTTATATATTTATATGCAAACATATTTGAAAAATTAAATGAAATGAACAGGTGTGACAGAAATATAATTTGCCAAAATTGACCTCAGTAGAAATACAAGACTTAATAAGATACTTTTTCAATAGCAAAATCAGTGAGGTATGAGAAAATTGCCACAGGAGAAGTACCAAGTCCAGATTTTCTCAAGGGCGTTCTAACATCCTTCTCCCGAGCACAGAAAATGAAAGGAAACTTCCAATTTTTTTGAAGAGAGCAAGTATAACACTGATGTCTAAATCACATAAAATATAAAAAGAAAGCTTAAGTAGTCTCATTTTTAAATATGGATGTCAAAATTCCAAGTAAAACATCAGTGAATAGAGTCCAATGGTATATTAATTAAAATATACTCTTTAATAGCAAAAGAGAAATAAATGATTATTTCTGTAGACACTAAAAAGTTCTTGACAAAATGTAGCACCCATTCCTGATTTTAAAATATACACTCAATAAGTATTGATTCTTCTTTAACACTAAATATACATAACTCACCTTTTAAGCCATAATTTTTTTAATAGGAAAACTTTACAGATAGTCCCAGTAGGGTCAGGAAAAAGTTCAAGTTGCCCACGTATCTTTGCTATGTTTAGGAACGTATTATATGATTTAGTCAATACAGTTAGGCAAAAGGAAATAATTCAACACATGAAAACTGGCAAAAGAAGAAGTAAAAACTATATCCTTTTAGAGAGACTTTGTTTATAAAACTCAAAGGAATCAGTGATAAAACTGACAAAGATAATTAGGAAAATATGAAATTAATAATGCAAATAGATAGCCTTCATATGTATAAATAATAACCAACTAAGAATATAATCATATAATGAAAGTGAAAACCCATTTATATTAATATTTAAAAAATGAAATGCCTAAGAATAAGCCTTAGAGCAGTAAGCATACTGGCCCCAGCTCTGGCATGACGGCATAAGTCTGCTACAGTCTCCATTTCCAGCTGCTTGCAATTAGCAACGCTGGGAAAAAATACAGACATGAAACCACCTAAGGCTCTTATATTAAACAAAAGCAAGAACATTGTGGGGGGAAATCAAAACTTCAAGTAGATGCCACATGAATGAGTTTCTCAACTTGCTTTTTGATGGACTTTGCTCTCAGCACAGAGCCCCCGGAAAGTGCAGGGTGGTAAGGCACTGAAGTGCCAGCGGAAACCCTGTCTTTCTGGTTAGAGGAACCAGCAAGAGGAGACCAAGGATCAGAACCACAAGAAGGGAGAAGTCCCAGAATAGGAAGGGACCCCTGACTATGCACACAAATCTGCAGACCTGGGCTCACTCCCGAGTTACATGCGTGGAACAGACCCGGAGCAGCTAGCAGGCAGAGGCTGAGAGAACTCGGAAGAGATGCGAACCACAGCCAGGGAGAAGTGAAACAGTGCTTGGGGTCTGCGCCTCGGCGGGTCTCGCTGTTGTCAGTCACGTAGTCCTGTCCGACTCTCGGCGACCCCGTGGGCGGCAGCACGCCAGGCCTCCCTGTCCTTCCCCAGCTCCCAAAGTGCACCTTAAAACCAATCATTAACGCTCAGGTCTTGGTGTCTACAAAGAATTTCTTCTGTGTTTTCTTTAAATTTTTGGCTGTGATTTCATGGATGTGACACCAAAAAGCATAGGCCACAAAAGCATAATTAAACAAGTAGGACTGTATCAAATTTAAAACCTTCTGCATAGCTAAGAAAACTGTTAAGAGAGTGAAAAGGAAACCTACGGAAAGGGAGAAAATATGTGCAAATCATGCATCTGATAATGAGTTAGTCTCCAAAATGTATAAGGAACTCCTCCATCTTGATAGCAGAAAACCTAATAACCTGATTTTAAAGTGAGCTAAAGATTAGAATACATATTTTCCCGAGGAGACATACAAATGACCAACCGGCATATGAAAAAAAAAGAAAATTCAGTGTCACTAATCATCAGGAAAATGCAAATCAAAACCACAATGAGATGTCACCTCATTCTCGCTAGAATAGCTATCATCAGAAAGACAAGAGGTAACAAGTATCGGCAAGTTCGTGATGAGAATCCTGAGCGCCAATGGTGGAAATGTAGAATGGTGCAGCTGCTATGGAAAGCAGTACAGCGGTTCTTCCAAAAATTAAAGTTAGAAATACCATATGATCTAGCAATCCTGCTCCTGGGGATTCATCCACAGGAATTGAGATCAGGATCTCAAGGAGATGTTCGTGGCCCCACGTTCACCGTCCGTCAGTCGGTCAGTTCAGTCGCTCAGTCGTGCCCGACTCCCTGAGACCCCATGGACCGCGGCACGCCAGGCCTCCCCGTCCATCACCAACTCCCGGAGCCTGCTCAAACCCATGCCCATCGAGCCAGTGATGCCCTCCAACCACCTCATCCTCCGTCGTCCCCTTCTCCTCCCGCCTGCAGTCTTTCCCAGCATCAGGGTCGCTCACTGTAGCGCTGTTCATAATACTGCAGCCTATTCCATCTACTGCACACAACCTGAATTTCCACCGGCAAATAAATAGATGAAATGAGGGTTTACATATGCAATGGCATCTTATTCAGTCTTTAATTAAAAGGAACTTCTACAGTATGTGACAACATGAAATAACCTCGAGGATGTGGGGCTAAGTGAAATAAACCAGTCACAGAAAGCGAATACTGCATGGCTCCGTTTACTAGAAGTGTCTGAAATGGTCAGATTCATAGAATTGAAGAGTAGAATGGTGATTGCCCACGGCTGGGAGGAGAGGGTGAGAGGGAAGCTACTAATCTACAGCCTTGACATTTCAATTAAGCAGGTGAATATGTTCTAGATCTGCCATACAACATTGTACTTACAGTTAACTATACCATACTATACAGTTAATCATCTCTTAAGAGGGCAAGGCGTGCTCAGTAGATCTCATGTTAGATTTCTCTTTCCACAATAAAAATAAAGCTCAGAGCACTATTCAATATAAAAAGGGTTTTTCTCAGAGTTGAAAAATAGGTTTTAAAACCACGCAGTTGTTTGACTTTCAGTATTAACAGCTGCTCCCCTCTCCCAGTGACATCAGCAGGATTACATTAGGCAGATGTGAAAATGATCCCCACCACATCATCTTACCAGGGTGGGATAGAGACAACGTTTGGAAGAAACTAGGCTGTTCATTGTTCAGAATCTTTTTCCGCTTCAGATTCCGATCCCGCGCACTTTTCGGTTAAGAAGAGGGACAGCGAGACGCTGCTGCCCACGTTGCCGTCTCGTCTGCCTCAGCCTCAGGAGGGAGGCTGCGGCTGGTACGGTAGCATCGCGCCTCCAGCTCAGACCAGGTGGCAGAGAACGAGAGAATATCATGGTCTGTAACCACCCTGTAAGAGAAAACTAAAGTTAGCTCATCTTTCTCTCCCTGTGTTCCTGCTGTAGTAGTCTTAACTTATCTGGGATTTACTTTGAGCTTCCTGTTAAAGACATTATATACTGTTTAGAGACTTCTCTATCTTCACCCAGGCTGTGATTTCAATGCAGAAAAATCAAACTATGAGTTTCTTGAAGGCAATCATGTTTTATTAATTTTTTTCTCTCCAGTCACTTAAGAGTGATTAACACACGCCACTGCTTCTCTTCAGCGGCCAGGTCGTGTCTGAGTCTGTGACCCCAGGGACTATAGCCCACCAGGCTCCTCTGTCCATAGGGTTTCCCAGGCAAGAATACAGGATTGGGTTGCTATTTCTTCCTCTAAGGAATATTCCCAATTACCATACAGAAGACCCCATAAATTCTTAAATTTGGATAAAAAGAAAAAATATTGTGAAAAATTATGCAGAGAAATCCTTGATTTTTATTTTTCAGTAAGAAGAAATATATGCCTAAAATCTAAATTAATAGTCTTTATTCAAAGCAAGCTGAATTTGAGATGGAGTAAATTAAGGATAGATGAGGAATAAAGGGATTAGTAACTTTGATTTGCAGGAAGTGACATCACTCTGGAGAAGGTTAGTTTTTTTCTGTTCTCTATTCTTTACCTTCAGTGACTGTTATCAACAAGTTATCCCCGAGTCCCCGATGATACAGTCAGTTACTAAATAAAGGAACAATTATAAATTTCACAGTGAAGGTCTCTCTGACACACCATTCTTTTGTGGGGAGGTAGATGAAAGAAGAAGGTGGAGGAAATATCATTTTTTTTCTGATTGTGTTCTTTTTCCTCCTGCCCATTGTGTGTTTTACTGCCATCCATCAGAGTTATGTCAAGAATAGACTTTACCTAAAATAGTTGGAGAGCACCATAGTCCGTCACTTACCCCGTCATTGAGTCGATTTGAAACCTACTGTCTTCTAGGTCAAAAGGAATTGCTGATATTTTTAGAGAACATGATGGATTACAGTGAGGATTCTTAAACAAAAGACTAAAATAAAATATCAACATTATTTTCATTTCTGAATTCAATGGAAGAAGAATGGGAAAAGTATAGATGACATGTCTCACTCTACCTTATTTGCCATTTATTTTGAAAGGGAAGAGGGTAATGGGGATAAATTCCAAGCCATCATTTAAAAATGTGGCCACAGGCACTTGTTATTGATGTGTCATTGCATCACGCTCCTTGATAAAATTTAAATGCACTTTTTTTCCCTACCTCTGATTTAAGGTTATCTGTACAGAACTCCTCCAGGGGTGCTCCCCTCTTTGTGCCTTCGTTTTTCAAGGAGTGTGAAGCTGACACAAAACTTCTATGAAATCTGGCCTTGAAATCATAGAGGAAAGAAAATTAGCGCTTTGTGGACTCAGCATCCTCTGGTGTGGGGCATCACTCGGGAGCGAATGTTCCTCCCAGCTGACTCCTTAACTAACCAGGGCCACTGACACCTCAGTCTTGTGTTGCATCCAAGGGATAACTTTTAATTCATCGCTTCAAGTACACCTAGTTAGTTTCTAAGGTTTTAGTTCCCTAGTACAAAGGTTCAGAAGTTGGTGTCTATGGAACACTGGAAGGATCGATAAAAGGACAGAAGAGAATATCAAGAACTTGTCAAATCTGCCTTCCACTCAAAGTTAAAGTTAGAAAGTGAAAGTTAAGTCGCTTAGTTGCATCCGACTCTTTGCGACCCCGTGGACTGTAGCCCACCAGGCTCCTCTGTCCATGGGCTTCTCCAGGCAAGAATACTGGAGTGGGTTGCCATTTCCTTCTCCAGGGGATCTTCCCAACCCAGGGATCGAACCCAGGTCTCCTTCATTGCAGGCAGACGCTTTAACCTCTGAGCCACCAGGGAAGCCCACTCAAATTTCATTCTTAAAACGTCTGCCTTTATTTATGCCCCAGGTGGCGCTAGTGGTAAAAAACTCACCCACCAACGCAGGAGACATAAGAGATGTGAGTTCCATCCTCAGGTTGGGAAGACCCCCTGTAGGAGGAAAAGATCTCCAGTATTCTCGCCTGGAGAATCCCGTGGAAAGAGGAGCCTGGTGGGCTACAGTCCATGGGGTCGCAGAGTCAGACACAACCGAAGCGACCTAGCATGCACACACGCACATGTTAAGATTAATCTATATACTGTATGGATTAAGGAAACTACTTGTTTAAAAAGTTGGAAAACCATCCCAATTTAGAATAACATAAGAAAAGCAGAATCATAAAACTTTAGAGAGAAAAGGGATTTAAGTGACAGTATAATCCACTTTTCTGATTATATGAATGAGAAAATTAAGCTTGGGAGAAGTGAATAGACATGTCTTAGGGCTCATGGTTATTTGCAGACATAGATCTGTTGATGTGTTATCCAATATTTCATTTTTTTGCTCTATTATGTCAGAGATACTTGAATGAAAAGTAAGGAAGTGTCCTTGTGATAGCTAACTAAACTCCATGATGTTGTTAGCTACTCTGAAGATACGATGGAGTATTAAAACAAATTAGTCACCATTCATTCTTCCTTCCATCCTTTCTCCCATCCATCCATTTGTTAATCTCTAGCCAAGCAAATGTAGGTTAACACTAGAATCCTGTTCCTGATTATATTTTAATAGGAGAGGTAATATAGTAAATCCATCTAGTCCCCAAACACTTAAAGAGCTAAACACTAGAAGCAAGTCTTTAAGGATTTATAGGTAGGCACATATTCCAGATCCTACATTTAGGAGAATCCTGAATCAGATTATGAACATACATATAACACAGGGCTTCTGATCACAGGTTGTTCCTGGGGACTTCCAAAAACAATTTACATGAAAAAGAGGAACTTCCTCCCTAGATTTTACTATGAAAATCTGGACACCAATACGTCAGCCTGAACTACATACTGATGCCACTTTTTGTCGTAAGTTCTCCGTGTGTCTTCAAGCCACTCATTCCCTCTCCTGGGCATGAGCTACTCTCTAGAGACCATAAAACAAGGGGATTACAGTGATGTTAAAAACCTGTGGTTTTCACCAGCTCTTACTGCCCTCTGCTATGATCATATCACCAGCTCTCTCACCAGGCCCCCAGCCCTCAAGTGGTAGCTCACATATGCTTCCAATAATTCTTTTAGAGACCAAAAGGCACATATCCTTTTTTTTGGTCTTCTGTTCCAGACTCACTCAGGGACACGAGTGAGTTTTCCAGGGCGTCTAAGGGATGCGGATCCATGTGAAAGTGCCCTGCACCAGCTGGCAGAGCCCGCAGTGGTTCTCTCTCTCGGTCCTGGGTGTCGGCTTCAGCTCCCCGGGGCCCTGGTGCTGCCCCTGGGCATGACCGCTGCCTTTCCCTGGCCCTTTCTTTCCGAGTGCAGTCAGGCGCTGCTGCCACAGTAATCTACTGTCGTCCCAGCCCTCCCCAGCCACTGTGGCTCCAGTCTCCTGCGTGGAGATGCTTTTGCTTATAAACTCTGTCCAAAGGTACGTGGGGCTCTGTGGAAAACCATAAAGATTTCTTCTCTCCACCTTGTCTTCTTCTCATTAAGAAGAGATCAGAAAGGGGCTGTTTCGGTCCTAAACTCTACTGAGTTTTTCTTGAAATGGGTTTGATGGTGTGAAATTAACATATAGATATTCACGACTTTTTTCCTTTTTTTTTCTACCTACTTTGTTTTTTTGCCTCCCTCCTCTCTGAAGAGCTAAAGGATGAAATCTAAACGGATTATTTAAGAAAAACAAAGAACCACATCCCCAGGCTGGGGAGGGGGAGTGTTTGGGAGCGGGATATGCATATTGTAAATGCTCTGTGCAGAGGAGAGAGGTGGCTGAGAGACCAGGATGGACAAGACTATGTGGATGGGAGTGAAAGTGAAAGTGCTCAGTTCTGTCCGACTTTTGCAACCCCATGGACTATCCATGGAATTCTCCAGGCCAGAATACTGGAGTGGGTTGCCATTTCCTTCTCCAGGGGATCTTCCCAACCCAGGGATGGAACCCAGGTCTCCTGCATTGGAGGCAGATTCTTTACCAGCTGAACCACAAGGGAAGCCCCTGTGGATGGGAGAATTCTTCTTTTACCCTTTCCTTGAAAATTTATTTATTTTAATTGAAGGATAATTGCTTTATAGAATTTTATTGTTTTCTGTCAAACCTCCACGTGAATCAGCCATAGGTATACATATATGCCCTCCCTCTTGAATCTCCCTTCCATCTCTGGATGGGAGAATTCTGTTAGGATGTAAGGATGAGAGACTTCCAGGTATCTAAGGATGTTCAAGAATGTGGAAAAGGCAGGAGGTTTTCACTAGAAGAGCTATGGACTGAGTTTCTTTGTTTACCTAATGCTTGAAAGACAAAAAAGTAAAACCTTAAATTTCAACCTAGACTGGTGAAGTTTTACATACTCTGTGTAGTTATACCCATATTTATGTCCTGCCCACCACCGTATCCTCACTCTATTCCTCTCCCTTCTATAGACTAGAACGTGAGTTCATAAAGACTAGGTCAGGAGACAAATGTGAAAGAAAGACACCAAGATATATACAAGGTTCTGGCTGCCTCTTGAGGTTAAGTCTTCACTACACAGCCAAGCTTGACTGTCTCTCTTCCCCCCTGAGATGAATTCTCACCAAGACTGCTCTTAGTCTCATACACTCCTGGTAGATCCAGTCCTGAGTCGGCCAGAGTTGCCTTCTAGCCTTGCCTGAGTCACAGCCAAAAAGGAATAGAGTTCAGGCTCAACTGGGAGCCCCGCTAAAAAGCAGGGGTGTGTCTTGGGCCCTGGTGGGGAGCCCTTGCTCATGTGCGTGAGCTCTCTGGGTGCCACTGTAAGCAGACACTTTCACTGTTTCCTCATTCCTACATTCCAATTTTATAAGTCTCCAAATTAATTCAGAGCAGCTGAAGACGAATCTGCTTCAGAAGACAGCACACTTCTCAAAGTATCCCAGTTGACTTAAGGGCTGATTTATTGTAGACTTCTG
Organism: Alces alces; assembly: GCA_015832495.2. Classification (NCBI taxonomy): domain Eukaryota; kingdom Metazoa; phylum Chordata; class Mammalia; order Artiodactyla; family Cervidae; genus Alces; species Alces alces. Next base: position 860,439 of record JADEYB020000010.1, on the reverse strand, counting down.
GGCTCACCAGCTTTTAACCACTTTGCTTCTCAGATCAGCATCTGTGTTTGTTTAACAGCCACTGGTTGACTGACTCTGAGAATCACGGATGCCACATGAAGGCTCAGGAGCCACATAGCTCATCTTCTGAAGTGATACTGTGGGTATTTCTGTCACTCATCAAACTAGGATTTGTCACATGGAAATTGCAGTAAAGGATTGAGTCTACCAGTTTCCTGGAAAAATAAATCTCAGAATTCACAATGCCATGAAGTGTTCTCCAAGCTTGTCAACATCCTTTCCTCCTAAAGCCAAAGCAGAGATGATGTCATTTCCTGATAGCAAGGAGGTTATTTTAATTCATGTTTTCAATGCCTTTCCATCATGGACATGATAGCAGTCCCCAGGCTTTTTGGTACCAGAAACTAACTTCATGGAAGACAATTTTCCCACAAACCAGGGGTGGGGTGGTGATGGTTTGGGGATCATTCAAGCGCATTACATTTATTGTGCACTTTATTTCTATTGTGATTACACCCATTCCACCTCAGTTCATCGAGCACTCGATCCCGGGGTACTAGTACTAAGCCCAAGACCTAGCACAGAGGTCATGGAAGGACACGCATAGTCTCCGTTCTCAGCTCAGTGGTGACCCTGCCTGCTAAGGCGGCAGATGGGCGCCCGTCCCCACAAGGCGGAGCGTGACGCCAGGTCGAGAGGGGCACCCGAGGTGGGTGGGCAGCCAGGTTTGACTGCGGAGGAAGCAGTGGCCCACGGTGGAGCCGGACAAGGTGAGCACACTCAGCTGTCATCCCTCACGGCGCCTCATATTTGCCGGGAAGAGAACACTTGCCTTAGAAGCCCCCACCCCTGTCCTTCATGCGAGTCCCTTCCATCTCCCGCCAGCACCCCTCCCCTGAGGCACTGTGGTGGGTGCGTATGAAACAGTGGAGGCACTTTTGAAATCCAAGATGCCCAAGTCCCACCACAGACTGACTGAAAGCTGTCCATGCAAGGAGGCTGGGATCTCTGTTACTTAAAGCTCTCTGACCGGAGCACCCCAGAACCCCCCAGAGCACGGCAGCCATGCGGCCGGCCACCCCAGATCACCCCAGATCACCCCAGAGCACGGCAGCCGTGCGGCCGGCCACCCCAGCACAAGTCTTCACTGTGGTCTCTGCAAATCGCTGCTCTGAAGGGTCTTCCCAGAATCCCATCAGAAGGGCTGGGTGAGCATTCCCTGAAGTGCATCACATGACAAAACCTGCTCTTAAAGATGTGGCTGTGGGTCCAAGCTGAAGATGAGATGGCTGGGGGAAAGAAGCTCTGTGCTAAACTTGGAAGTCCGCCAAGTCTATGTTGATCCCATTCATCATGTCCAGACTCTCAACTGACAGCAAGCAGATCTGTCTAGGACACAGTCAGTCAGTCAGACCACTGCAGCTCATGGGCATGAGTGTATGAGGCCAGATCTAGGTGGGCTTCAAGGTTAGCTCTCAGCCCCTCCATAGTTCCTGCAACTGTTTATTTGTTGGCTGGATCAAGGGCTTCTTTTTCTGTTGTGATTTAAGAACATTCCAGGTTAGGCCATTTGCTCAGATCAATGACTGAAAACTTGCAAGCACCCCTGGACCTTCAGGCTTTAGAGACACCCTGTCCATATGCATTTCTTATGTCCCTGGGATGCAGTAGGATCAGCGTGGTAGCAGAGGAGACTCTGGACTTGGGAGAGGAGGCCTGGTTTCAAATCTTGACTGTCCCCATGTGTCTCACTTAACCCCTCTGTGTCAATTTCCTTGTCTATAAAATGAGGGAATTGGATTAGAAGATTGCCAAGGTCACACGCCTTTTCACTGGGATAGTGTATGATCGATAGTACACTGGAAACTGTTAGAAAGTCATTTACATAGATTTTTGTCTCTGCCAATGCTAGAGATACCAAGAGAATATTTTATACAAAGATAGTCACAATAAAGGACAGAAATGGTGTGGACCTAAAAGAAGCAGAAGATATTAAGAAGAGGTAGCAGGAATATGGAGAACTATACGACCCAGATAACCATGATGGTGTGATCAGTCACCTAGAGCCAGACGTCCTGGAAGGTGAAGTCAAGTGGGCCTTAGGAAGCATCACTATGGACAAAGCTAGTGGAGGTTCTGGAATTCCAGCTGAGCTATTTCAAATCCTGAAAGATGATGCCGTGAAAGTGCTGCACTCAATATGTCAGCAAATTTGGAAAACTCCACAGTAGCCCCAACACTGGAAAAGGGCAGTTTTCATTCCAATCCCAAAGAAAGGCAATGCCAAAGAACGCTGAAACTACTACACAATTGCACTCATCTCACACGCTAACAAAGTGATGCTCAAAATTCTCCAAGCCAGGATTCAACAGTACATGGAACGTGAACCTCCAGATGCTCAAGCTGGGCTTAGAAAAGGCAGAGGAACCAGAGACCAAATTGCCAACATCTGTTGGATCATCAAAAAAGCAAGAGAGTTCCAGAAAAACATCTGCTTTATTAACTATGCCAAAGCCTCTGACTGTGTTCAGTTCAGTCGCTCAGTCATGTCCGGCTCTTTGTGACCATGAATCGCAGCACGCCAGGCCTCCCTGTCCGTCACCAACTCCTAGAGTCCACCCAAATCCATGTCCATCGAGTCAGTGATGCAATCCAGCCATCTCATCCTCTGTCATCCCCTTCTCCTCCTGCCCTCAGTCTTTCCCAGCATCAGGGTCTTTTCAAATGAGTCAGCTCTTCGCATCAGGTGGCCAAAGTTTCAGCTTCAGCATCAGTCCTTCCATTGAATATTCAGGACTGATCTCCTTTAGGATGGACTGGTTGGATCTCCTTGCAGTCCAAGGGACTCTCAAGAGTCTTCTCCAACACCACAGTTCAAAAGCATCAATTCTTCAGCGCTCAGCTTTCTTTATAGTCCAACTCTCACATCCATACATGACTACTGGAAAAACCATAGCCTTGACTAGACGGACCTTTGTTTGCAAAGTAATGTCTCTGCTTTCTAATATGCTGTCTAGGTTGGTCATAACTTTCCTTCCAAGGAGTAAATGTCTTTTAATTTCATGGGTGCAGTCACCATCTGCAGTGATTTTGGAGCCCTGACCTGCCTCCTGAGAAACCTGTGTGCAGGTCAGGAAGCAACAGTTAGAACTGAACATGGAACAACAGACTGGTTCCAAATAGGAAAAGGAGTACATCAAAGCTGTATATTGTCACCCTGCTTATTTAACTTATATGCAGAGTACATCATGAGAAATGCTGGGCTGGATGAAGCACAAGCTGGAATCAAGATTGCAGGGAGAAATATCAGTAACCTCAGATATACATATGACACCGCCCTTATGGCAGAAAGCGAAGAACTAAAAAGCCTCTTGATGGAAGTGAAAGAGGAGAGTGAAAAAGTGGGCTTAAAACTCAACATTAAGAAAACTAAGATCATGGCATCTGGTCCCATCACTTCATGGCAAAAAGATGGAGAAACAATGGAAACAGTGACAGACTTTATTTTCTTGGGCTCTGAAATCACTACAGGATGACTGCAGCCATGAAATTAAAAGCCGCTTGCTCCTTGGAAGAAAAGCTATTACCAAGCTAGACAGCATATTAAGAAGAGAGACATTACTTTGCCAACAAAGGTCCATCTAGTCAAGGCTATGGTTTTTCCAGTGGTCATGTATGGATGTGAGAGTTGGACTATAAAGAAAACTGAGTGCCGAAGAATTGATGCTTTTGAACTGTGGTGTTGGAGAAGACTCTTGAGAGTCCCTTGGACTGCAAGGAGATCCAACCAGTCCATCCTAAAGGGGATCAGTACTGAAAATTCATTGGAAGGACTGATGCTGAAGCTGAAACTCCAATACTTTGGCCAGCTAATGGGAAGAACTGACTCATCTGAAAAGACCCTAATGCTGGGAAAGATAGAAGGCATGAGGAGTAGGGGACGACAGAGGATGAGATGGTTAGATGGCATCACTGACTGATGGGCATGAGTTTGAGCAAGCTCCGGGAGTTGGTGGTGGACAGGGAAGCATGGTATGCTGTGGTTCATGGGGTCGCAAAGAGTCTGACACAACTAAGAGACTAAACTGACTGAATGATATATGTATTTAGAAGTGTGACTTATAGAAAAAATTTTCAAAGTTATATTTTGTTAATTAAAATGGAAAGGAAGATAATAGCCTGATTTTTTTTTTTATGTCTGTCACATATCACATATCGTTTGGAGTGTTTCTTCTTTCTTGATTTCAATCTAATCTCTCCTAAAGTCCAGGAAAATTCTTGTTCCAGTCGGAAAACCCTGGAAAATTCTCATTTCGGACAAGAAAGCCGAGTTAGAAGTAAAAGAGCTTGTCTCAGTTTATAGCGCTAGTAAATAACAGAACTAGGGTTCAAGTTCAGGCTTTGTGATTCTAAATCCAGTGCTGTTAATAGTTCAAATTCTGTTATAACCCTGCAAATAAAAGCACGCCTTCCCGTCAGTTAGCTGGCTGGGCCACCTCAGTGGGCACCGACTGTGGATAGCACACGTGAGGGTCAGGCGCTGTGCGCCCGTCCCTTCAGCTTTCCTTCAGAGCACGTCACAGGAAATGGAGCCTCCGGGAGGCTTTGGTTAGCAACTCAGTCTGACAACACCCAAATGAATGCCTCTGTCTCCTTTCTGCTCTGACTAACTCCTCTTTCTTTAAGAGGAAAAATAAAAAATATAAAGCATAGCTAAGTGTTATGGCAAAAATCAATGCTGTGGTTTTAATCAAGAAAATGCCAGCAAAAAATCCCAAGTTTAAAATCCCAAGGAAAACATAGCCAAGCCCATGGTAGTGGCAGAGGAAGGAATTATGCCACAAGTGCTAAGGAAAAGGTTTAGGTGTTTGCCAGGACTCTGCATTGTGGTCACATAGGGCATCATGACATTATTTTCTGCCTTTCTGTGTGATTAAAATACCAATTTTGAGGCTGTAAGAATTTTAACCATAATTCTCTCCCATTTTATTAGACATTCTTTAAAAAATGCAACATCATTATAAAGACCTGAAATAGTAAAGGGGAATGCATAAAGGTGTTATTGGCTCAACTAACATTCAACTGGATGGACATGAGTTTGAGCAAGCTCCAGGAATTGGTGATGAGGAAGCAGTTTGAAATGACTCTGAGGTCACACAGTAGGGCCTTTAGGTGGTCAAACCTCCGTTCACACTTGGCACCTGGCAAACCTTAAATATTTTAACAACATGTGTGTGAGCAGCTGGCTGGGCAGATGCACCATTCATTGCCCCGAGGTCGGGCGTTTGCCTGTGGTGGGTGTGGAAGAGGCACCAGCTTGACCGTCTCCTTGGCCTCCAGCATCCTGTCAGTTACCTAATCCAATTTCCCCTCATCTCCCACCACTACCAGCGTCATTTCCATGTCCTCTCTCACAGTGTTTTTGTTTGCTTTTTAATATTCACAGTTAGGTTGGTCAACTCCAGAAGTTAATTGTCCTTGCCGGTTTTGCTGTCAGATAAACAAACCTTTCTTTCTGTCTGTCTATAGTATTAGTCTCTCAGTCATGTCTGACTCTTTGAGACCCCCATGGACTGTAGCCCGCCAGGCTCCTCTGTCCATGGGATTCTCCAGGCAGTAATACTGGACAGGGTTGCCATTCTCCTCTCCAGGGGTTCTTCCCGACCCAGGGATCAAACCTGGGTCTCCTGCATTGCAGGAAGAATCTTTACGGTCTGAGCCAGTCCATCCATTTGTCAATAGATTGTACACAGAGTTCTTTTGGTCTAGGACTGTGAGGCTTTCCAGGTATTTTACTTCCTATTTTACTTCTCAATAGATTTCTCTGTTGGGTTTCTATATAGACTCAGGCATGACCACTAGATAAAGTAGATATAGCTTTCATGGGCTTGCAAGAGTAATTGCTTTAATGAGGGGTCTGATGTGCTTCTGTTGGTCTCCCAGGAAGCATGGCAGAAGGGACTGGGTTTATAATTGACTCTAATCCTCTCTAATCTTCCACCTTAACCTCCCCAAGAATTAAGTAATTGATTTTTGGTCTCTTGAAAGAAAACAAAGACCTCCTGGGATGAAACTTGGCAGCTGCTCAAAGACAAAGAGACGATCCAGGGCTGGCACCATTTGTATTTGGATGTGGAGAACTTTCTGGACCTAATCAGGTGGTTTCCCTGCCACGTTCCCTTAGAGTCCCAGCGTTTGGTTCCTAATCGAGCACCAGCGTGATCCTGGGTCAGAGCTCAGACAGAATATTATAACCATGTCTTTAGCCTCAGTGCCAGACACCATTAAGACGAACATGGCAGAGACAGTGGAGGCCAAGGTTATTCTTTAGCACTCTGCTTCCTCTAAGAATCACTGCTCCCTCCCTGGCGCCCACATCCAAGGCCTGTGGTTCCAATCTGCTCCTCTCAGGCTGCAGGCATCACGCCTTTTCTCCTCCGCCCCTCAGGAAGGCCAGAGCCTCTGTCTTTTCCTTCTCACAAAGTCTTTTCTCCGTGTAGGCATCAGCTGCTACAACAGTGAGCTGTGGAGATAAGGAGAAGCTAAATTTTAAATTGAATATTATTCACACAGTTCTTGTTCTTTTAAAATCTACTGGTGAAAATGTGACCACAGTTATAAGCCACTGTGAGTGGAGAATGACATATACGCTTTGAGAGAAAGTTTGCCTCCTTCTCTCTGACCCCTCTTCCCTCTGGCCCTCCTCTTCTCCCCATCCCGCAGCCACGTTTTGAGTTTCCGTTGCTCCTTGTGGAGCCCAGAGTCAGCCCACTTAATCACCTTCTCTCCTTCCTTTGTGCCCCGACCGCTCGACCTCCTGGTTTCACCACCTTGCAGAACTACAACCTCCTGTCATGCTGACACCGAGGACTGTTGATTCCCATCCAAGGTCAACCTGTCATTTTCTGCCTCATCCTCACCTCCGTTCAGGAATCCTTTTCCTTATTTCTGCGCCCTCTTGGCATCATCCTCCCGGCTTCTCCCTCACTGATTTTCAGCAAATGATCCAGCTTCTCCTCTGTTTTTATATCATGTTGAGGGCTCAGATCTGAATGTCTTCAACTTTCTTACTCTCCACATTCCAATTTTACTGTAATATTTTTTATTCTCCCTCCCAAAGCAGAAGCAATTCCCACCCCAACCCCTTTTTTCTTTGCAGTGTGATCAGTCCATCTGTGCTCTGGATTGCAGCCCTCTTCATCTTTTCCCAGACATTTTCCTGTAAATTTTTTACTCTTTCTTGAATTATTAGTGTCTTCTTCATCATCTGCTTCCCCTCAGCCTAAAATGAATGCTATATTATCCTAAATCCTATCCTAGACATACTTAACTGTTTCACCTTCCTGCTACCAAAATCTTCCCCTGCCCCCCCAGGGGCAAAAAAAAAAAAATCCTCTATTCAGTCTGCCTCTCAAATTCAAGTTCAGCCTCTGTGCACACTCTCCTGCCGCTGCCTATTTAAGCTTTCTAGGGAGAAACAGAGGAGGGAGGAAGTATATACAGAGAAGGAAAGCAGAAAGGAAACAGAACTTCAGGAAGACTAATATTATGGCATGGAAGGTTGCATGGCCTTTGAAGAAGAAGGCGAAGGGTCAGCCACACAGGTGTGTGGCGTAGGGGATGGGAGCAGAAGAGCTCTGCTACGGACTTGCCCACAAAGGCTGGAATGCATTTCACAGGGGCCCCAACCCTCTGAGCAAGGGGAGTCAGGGTGGGAAAGAACCCATGTTCCATTCCAGCCAAGCGAACCCCTAACCCAGTCAGCTGATGGGCAAGTGTCTGGGTCAGAGCAGCGGAGTCCTAGTGACCTTGGCCTCCTGCCAGACACTAGTGGGTGGAGGGATCAGTCACCTGCTGATGCTCAGTCCTGGATGCAGCTGCTGAAAGATGAAGGCATCTTCTACCTAGGTGATGCGCCCCCTCAACCTCCCACCCACAAATCCACCGCCGCCTCTATCCCCAGGAACATCAGTTTAAAAAAGCGTTTATTCATTTCTAGGCTTCCGTGGTGGCTCAAACAGTAAAGACTCTGCGTGCAGTGCAGGAGACTCTGTGTCAGGAAGATACCCTGGAGAAGGCAACGGCTACCCACGCTAATGGTCTTGCCTGGCAAATCCCATGGCCGGGGAGCCTGGTGGCCTACAGTGCACGGGCTCACAAAGAGTCGGACACGACTGAGGAACTAACCCCCGTTTTTACAGATTTCCAGGTTGCGTTCTAAGTTTGTTTAGCCTTAGTGTCTGTGTCAGATGATGTCTTTTTTATTTAAATTAATGAAAAAACTTTTGGTCTTCAACCTAACCAGCAAACTTAAAGACCTATCATCAAACGTACATGTACAAGAAGAAAAGCCAGACCAAGACTCGACTATAATTTAAAGGGAAGAGAGTGTTGTACTGTTTTGTCACACTGAGGCCTTGATCCAGACAGAGCTAGTTCATGTCAGAAAATATTAAAGGACCAGCTCTGCAGGATGCGGATCTGGGGGCACAGGCCACATTTGATGCGGTAAAGAGAGGCCTAGCTCATGACGGGTGTAAGGGAGGTGTCCCAGGCGTGTGTGCCCAAGAGCGACCGAGGAGGAAATGGGAGGAGAAGCCAGTGCAGAAGGAACCCTCGATCCTTTCTCAGCCAAAAGGAAAAAACAAACAGAAAGCTCCTTGCTTAAATAGGCGATACCGCACTGAGTAAGAATATTCATCGTTAGGTTCGCGCTCTCTTTTACGGTGTCATTATTCTAGGCGAGGATTATTCCTGTCTGGTGTCCACGAAGCCCCCAAAGTCACGGACACATAAACACTAGCTCGCTTAGGGAAGCCCACTGGCAGCAGAGCCCAGGGAAATTGTGTCATCCATTTAAGCCGTCTCACATCCCAGACACTGTCATCCCGGCCAGCACTGGCTCCCTTGAAAGCAATAAGCAGACAATATAGGAAGCTGTCAGAAAATCCAATATCTAAACCCGATATGAGACGGTGGCCCCAATCTAATAAGAATAGGTTCATTTAGCTTTATTCCTGTTTTGTCACCTGCTTTGTGGAGAAAGTGAAACATGATAAATCAGATCATTATGGTCATCTCTGAGTACATATTGACTCATCATTCCCTAAACTTTTATGTTAAATATTTACAACCATGTAAATTCATGGAGACTGAGTTTCTTAATGTTCCCCTCCTTTCCTTGACAGCATTACAGCCTTCCTCTGCTAAGGAAACTAAAAGACTCCCTCAGGTTAGCTTAAACAACTTGATTGTTGGATGATCTGGGACTAATTTAAATTCACAAATGAATTGAATAGAAATGTAGATACTCATCTGGTCTAGAGTGAGTCACCTTCAACCAACACCACTCCAGGAAGCCACCATATTTGCTAAGTTGCCTATGATTTCCGTGAATCCATAGTTTTATTAAAACTGTAATTTGATTTGAGAAAAATTGCTAAGGAGACAAAAGGATAGAGAACCTGAGACCTCAAACTCTTCCAATATATTATTTTTTTAAGTAGATAGATTTTTTAATTCAATTTAAACATCTTTTATGGTGGGTCTATGCCCTGACCAGTACAATCTGTATATTGGGTGACTGTTTACTTTAGGCTTTGATTAGTAAAATCTGCCTATTAATCCGGTCACTCCAACGAGCTATGACTGATCTACTGTATGATCTGTCTACTTTTTAAGGGTCACAGGAAAAGCCTCAGTTGGGCATGGGGCTGTGGGGAGGAGTATTAAGGGATTACAGGCTGCATCTGCCAGAAGAAGATATTCATTCATATAGTTTATTGTAATTTTGTGATTTATATAGCCTATCATCTGTATATTTCATGGAAATCTTTTATAACTTAATGGCAAGCCATGCAGATTACTCGGCTGGCTCTCTAAAAGTCATTTAGTGATGACCATTAAACTCGTCTTGAATCAATGAACTAGAAAGCAACTTTCATTTGTTCAATTTTTAGCAGTTTACTGTTTTACAAAGAGGAAAAGTTAAATGAGCTGTCTGTCCTCCAACCACACTGATTTGGAGAAAGTTATGTCCAGAAACTGTCTTCCTTCTCTTGACTTCTCTCCTTTGGGCTTATTTTTATTAATAACATTCTGTAGGTAAAATAGGGGCCAGGCTTTGTACCTGTCATATATGTGGTCTCACTGAATTCTCACAGCGACCCTGGAGTTTGAGTACTCTCATTATCTTTATTTTATATATAAAAAAACTGAGGCTCAAAGAAGTTCAATGACTTCACCAAGGGCATTTGACTAATAGCTAGTGAATCCTGGATGTTAAACTGCAGTTTGTTTCAAACCAAACCCTCGGTTGCTAACCATACCATGTACGTAACCTTGCTTAGAAAGATGATGTTGCAAGGCTGTCTTGGGCTTTCCTCCATTCCCCAAGGTCTCTCACATGACTTTCTAAATTCCTATGGTCGGAGGCAAATCCTTGGATCACCTTTTGCTCCATGTGTCACTGTTAGGGATTCAGAACTTGCTGGGAACCCAGCCCAAGCATCGGTCCCCTGTCTCCAGGTCTTTTGAATCTACAGTTGATACAGGTAGAGAAAAATAAATACAAATGGTTTTCATCGAGGAAAGAATTAGGCAATAAGTGCACACTAACATTTTGGCAAAACGTTATTGCTATCATTAGAAAAACAAAATGTAAAAGGTACTGTGCACTTTGTGTTAGTAATGGCTAATTTTGCAGTGGTTTTACTTTGGTTCCAGGTGTTTTACATGTCGTCAAACTTCACACACCCCCTATTTCACAGACATGGCAGCTCAGAGAGGCTAAGCATCTTGTTTCAGGTCACAGATGGGAAATGGCAGAGCCAGGAGCTGAAGCAGATCTAACTATAGAGCCCACATTCAACACTCATTATTCCAAATTGATGAAGGTGTTTATCTTTATATCGATATGCAGGTTTTGGTGTGATAATCCCTGTGATTAGAAACATGAGGTAGGGTGTTATATACACAAAGTTGGAAAGAATGAAAAAAAAATTAATAGAAGTAATGCTTTTCAAAAATTAGGAGGCTAAATGGATGATTAGCAGTACTGAGTTTGAGTTAGAGGAGTTATCTTAAAGATTAGAGAATATAGAGATGATTTTTTTTTTTAATTTAGCACATCTTTAGTGGTTTGAATGGTATCCCCCCACACCTGGCAATGTATATGCAAGTCTTAATCCCCAGGACCTATTAATATGACCTAATTTGAAAAGGGTCTTTGCAGCTGTCATTAAGTTGAAGATCTAGGGACGAGATCATCCTGGATTAACAGAGTGGGCCCTAGATTCAGCACGAATGCCCTTACTGGAAACAGAGGAGGAGCGCTCAGTGAGGGGAGGCCCGTGAAGGCTGCGGCATCCCACCACAGCGATGCTGGCAGACCCCCGAGGCTCAGGAGCAGCTGGTCCCCCAGAGCCGGGGGCCTGCCGGCCCCGTGGTCGGGACTTCCTGGCTCCAGAGCTGCTGCAGAACAAGCTTCTGTTGTTTGAAGCCACCACGTTGCTGGAGATTTGTGACAGCAGCCCCAGAAGACTAATACAACATGGTATACCTTTAATTTCTACATAAGAAATTATATTTTTAAACCCATAGTCTCCAAAACCTCTATCCAATGAATTTAGTGACCAACACATCAGGACCCAGGGCTGCCTGACTTCAGACGGGGGTAGAACGTCCTGATCGATGTTCATGGGAGGAGTCTTGGTCCATAGTTTGTGACTGGTCCGGCCTCCCACCTTAAAACCAGTCAGATTCTAGTTATTCTGCCCATTCTCAAGCATTTATTTCCACCGTGACCTCCTGTTAGATCATGGGAGTATTTTCCTGCCCCCATTCAGGTTTCATTTCCATGTTATAAAGGTAAAGAATCTATTGGAAAAATCCAAAGGTTTTCCTAAACAAGAATTTCATATTGATGCCGATGCTCACTCTCAAGCTCTCCGGGGAACTTGATCCTACCTAGAATGTTAAGACCTAATGGAAAAAAAGAAGTCTTTTAAATGGTAACACTTGGTGTCCCCAAGGCATGCTCTTGACATACTTGGCGGTGACAGAAGTGATGGATCTGAAGGGTGCTGATTCCTCACTTGTCTTTAAAACCAAGAACTAAATGATATTCTGTCATGGTTAGAGTCTCAAAAGCGTGTCTCAGTCACTCTATACACAGAACACAATGCCACTCTCCTGATTTCCACTGTCTTCTTCCATGAAATCTGGGATCCTCTTGAAGGCACTGTCAATGCGGGCGGGGGCTCCTCCCTGAGAGAGGACACGCCTCACCGCACAAGACTAAAGTAAGTGGCGCTTGTTAGGCCCTTCTCAAGGGAGGACAAACATCCCTTCCTGACTTCCATCCATCACGCTCTGGGGGGTTCTGAGGTGCCTCCTTGCCGGTATGCCGGGCACTCCCCAGAAAGCCCTGTCCTCGACCAGATGGACCAGTAAAGGAAGCCTACAGCTTTTCCTGTTACAATACCTGAGCGCTGCTCTGGATGTTGTCTGTCTGTCCCCCTGGGAGCCTAAGCTACGTGGGTATGTAAATGAGCTCCCTTGACCTCCGGTCCAGCCAGTGGGTACACATAAACATCTCTTCTTCACTCTCCTCCTTCCCTCTATCTGATGAAATAGATATTAGGTATTTGTCAAAACGACCTGACAAAATGTACGTAGTTGCTCAGTTGTGTCTGACTCTTTGTGACTCAGGCACTGTAGCCCGCCAGGCTCCTCTGTCCATGGGATTCTCCAGGCAAGAATACCGGAGTGGACTGCCATTCCCTTCTCCAGGGGATCTTCCCGACCCAGGGATCAAACCCAGGCCTCCTGCGTTGCAGGCAGATTCTTTCCTGTCTAAGCCAGCAGGGAAGCCTCACCTGACAAGTCAGAGTGAGGGAAAAGAGTCAGGCTGACACGTGCATATCCCCAGGTCCCTGCCTGAGAGCGTGCCCTGGCGTGGCTGCACTTCCACGCCGAGGACACACTTCCTGTCAGGAGCCCCTCTGCCTACAGACATGCTCTCTGGTGACGCTCCTGTTTTCCTCCAGTCCTGAGAGAGAAAGTTACTTCTCAGCGTTGCTCGTTCTGAGAAGCCTGCCATCCCTTCTTTCCCCATACCCTACCACACCTCCATAAATAAGCTCTAGGTTAGACTCCTCTCAGTTATCACTTGTGTTTTCTGCCGGGAAAAGGCTGGCTGATCAGCTCCGGGGTGGTGCACTTCCCAGGGAGCTATTGCTTCAGTGAATTGCTAAGCCACCAGTGACAGCAAGAGTCACATTACAGCTTTCCTGATGTTTCTAAAATATTACGTGCCTATATGTCAGAGACCCAGATTTCACCACATTGATCCCCTTATAGTTACAACAGTACACCATTTAACTCTGACTGTCCGAGGAACCATGGACATGACCTTGGCCAAGCTTCCGTGAGATGGTGAGGGACAGGGAAGCCTGGTGTGCTGCATCCGTGGGGTTGTGAAGCGTCGGACGTGACTTGGTGATTGAACAACGAAATCGGAGAAAGACTTTTGTCGTAGGTAGAGGTAAGTTTCTGACCCTTATTTTAATCTTATGTGCTGCTGTTGAATTCCATGACGCATGTGACAAGGATTTATGGGTTTTCTATAGTTGATCTGAGCACTTGGCAAGTCAGCCATGAAATGTTTTTAAATTTATATTCACTTCATCAAGGTATATAGTCAGCTGTTTTATGAACTGCTAATTTCCTTAGTCTAACAGACCTCCTGGGGAACTTAAAGGTCATAACTGGTGGTAGGTCTGGCGGGGGTCCTTACGGGAGCCACCGCTCGCGGTGGTAACGCTGAAGACCCATCAGGGAAGAGAGGAGGTTCCGCATCTTTGTTCTGTAGGTCACCCCTAGTGCCGGACCGAGCTGGAGCCCGATATTTGGTGAGATGCTCATCAGAGTGAAGGCCACATCTTATTTTAGGACAACTTTACCAGCTTATTTCAGTTTTGTGCGCATGGTGAGATGAATATGCAATACTGTCCTCATCGATGGGAAGTGGTGCTTCTTAGCCGAGGGAGTCTCACCTCCCTAGAAGCACTCACACAGTTTCCGTGGGGGCTGGAGAAAGAGCAGGGAGCAGGGAGCAGACTTGGTCTCCAGAAGCGCAGCCTGAGGATGATACTCCCTGGAACCGGAACTGGGGACTGAAAACAGTGTTGTAAAGAAGAAGGACAAGGCGGTTCACGGGCGTGTGATTGAACAAGCGACATGGTGGACAAATAATGTCTGCGTCCCTCTCGGTGCCTTCGGAGGAGCCGGGCAGAACATTCTCGCGTGAGAAGCACCACGTGGGCGCCGGGAGAGGAGGCATTTATGCGGCAGCTGCCGCGGGGCCCCAACTCCACTTTCACCACCGTGCGCGTGTCAGAGGGGATGCGCGCGCCAGAGGAAGAGGTGCTCCGGGCAGCCGGGGAAGGGCGCCTTCAGGCTGCAGGCGGTAGCTGCCCATTGCCGCCACAAGAGCTGGTCTCAGGTGGAGAGAAAGGCTGCCTGACAAGGCGGAGCCCCTTAGGGGACTCCAGAGCCCACGCGTACTCTGCATTAGCACCGCAGCGTGTTACCCCAAGAGCAAGTCAGAAACTTGACCTCCAGCGATGAGCGTGAGGGAGGAAGTAGGCTCTCAGTGAGGCCGAGCCCCACGGTGGGAGGAGGTGGGGGCCGAGTCGCGGAGGCGAGGACGGGCCTCCGGGGAAAGGGCGGCCCCCTAAATCCAGCCGCGTGAGGCTCCTGTGCAAGGGTGTTCAAAGCAGAGGGGACGGCAGATGCAAACCCCCGGGGCTGAGTGAACACGGAGAGCCGAGGGAAGGGAGGACAGAGGGGCAGGAGAGGGAGCGGGGACCCTCGCTGAGCCGCTGGCTTCTCCCCGGCTGTGTCTGGCCGGGGTGTGCGCCGGGAGGACCTCGGACACTGTCAGCGCTGACAGGTGCGGTCTGCATCTCTCTCAAGTATCTCTCCAGGCCTCTGAGCAGTTTTCTGTCTCGAAGGCACACATGTGCGATATGTGTGCTGTGAGGCTGATATGGCAGGGGGTGAGCTGCTTTCCTGGGGACTGAGTTTGGCTGACATCCCAGCACCCACATTTCAGCCTGCTTCTGTTGTCCTTCACTCATGGCCTCGTACATAGCAACATCTGTGATACGATTCATCCTTCCTTCTGTGGAGAAAATAAAGTAGCCCAAGGTAAAGCCAAACTCTTGAGTTCAATATTTACAGTGTAAATAACTCTTGTGACTTCAGGTTCATCATTTCCCTTCCCTGGACACCAGAGTCCTCCTTTTTAAAATAAAGGAGCTGATTCTTCTGAGGTTTCTTGGTTCTATAACTGTGCTTAGAGTGTGAAATTGATACAAATAACTTCTAATTCCAAGTAGACTCTATCTTTCTCAGAAGCAATGACCCCATGATTCTCTTTTAGGGGGAAAGAAGCTTTTCTAACATTCTCAAAAGTGACAAAACATGATTTTGTTTTAGGGGGAAAAAAAAGCCTTGATGATTTTCAGCTTGCTTCAGAGGACTCTCCACACACAGGGTTTTCTTTGTGGTTCTGTTTACACCAGCATCTCATGCTCCCAGAGATATGCCTTCCCAGGCAGGCGCTCGGTTCCCCACTCCGCTCTAATGGTGGGCACTGGGGATAAACGGGAGACTGAAAAGAGAAAAAGAATTGCTCAGAGCTGTAAATAAGAGACCTATGATGCCTTCTCTGAGCAAAACCAGATGGAAAAATGATAAATGACTAAAGAACAGTGAAAATAGGATAAAACTGATGCTGAATTATAAACACCAGGGTGAGGTTAATTCAATAACTTTCATTAAAATATAGCATGCCTGGTTTCACCCAAAGAAATAGTCAGAATTCCTCCGGGAACCTAACTTGAAAAGCAAGCAAGCAAATGCACAAATAGAAACTTTTCAACATGTATACATGTATGTGTTTACATATACTGAGTATGACTATATGAATATACATGTACATATACAAATATATACATATAAATCACTCACTGCTGTTTCCTCTGTAACATACAGGTGCAGGTTAATAGAGAAAAAGGTCATCAGTTCAGTTCAGTTCAGTTGCTCAGTCGTGTCCGACTCTTTGCGACCCCATGAACCGCAGCATGCCAGGCCTCCCTGTCCATCACCGTCTCCTGGAGTTTAGCCAAACCCATCTCCATCGAGTTGGTGATGCCATCCAGCCATCCCATCCTCTCTCGTCCCCTTCTCCGCCTGCCCGCAATCCCTCCCAGCATCAGGATCTTTTTCAATGAGTCAACTCTTTGCATGAGGTGGCCAAAGTATTGGAGTTTCAGCTTCAGCATCAGTCCTTCCAATGAACACACAGGACTGATCTCCTTTAGGATGGACTGGTTGGATCTCCTTGCAGTCCAAGGGACTCTCAAGAGTCTTTTCCAACACCACAGTTCAAAAGCATCAATTTTTCGGCCCTTAGCTTTCTTCACAGTCCAAATCTCACATCTATACATGACCACTGGAAAAACCATAGCCTTGACTAGACGGACCTCTGTTGGCAGAGTAATGTCTCTGCTTTTTAATATGCTGTCTAGGTTGGCCATAACTTTCCTTCCAAGGAGTAAGCGTCTTTTAATTTCATGGCTGCAATCACCATCTGCAGTGATTTTGGAGCCCAAAAAATTAAAGTCAGCCACTCTTTCCACTGTTTCCCCATCTATTTCCCATGAAATGATGGGACCAGATGCCATGATCTTAGTTTTCTGAATGTTGAGCTTTAAGCCAACTTTTTCACTCTCCTCTTTCACTTTCATCAAGAGGCTCTTTAGTTCTTCTTCACTTTCTGCCATAAGGGTGGTGTCATCTGTATATCTGAGGTTACTGATATTTCTCCCGGCAATCTTGATTCCAGCCTGTGCTTCCTCCAGCCCAGCCTTTCTCATGATGTACTCTGCATATAAGTTAAATAAGCAGGGTGACAATATACAGCCTTGATGTACTCCTTTTCCTATTTGGAACCAGTCTGTTGTTCCATGTCCAGTTCTAACTGTTCCTTCCTGCCCTGCACACAGATTTCTCAAGAGGCAGGGCAGGTGGTCTGGTATTACCATCTCTTTCAGAATTTTCCACAGTTTATTGTGATCCACACAGTCAAAGGCTTTGGTAGAGTCAATAAAGCAGAAATAGATGTTTTTCTGGAACTCTCTTGCTTTTTTGATGATCCAACAGATACTGGCAATTTGATCTCTGGTTCCTCTGCCTTTCCTAAAACCAGCTTGAACATCTGGAAGTTTATGGTTCATGTATTGCTGAAGCCTGGCTTGGAGAATTTTGAGCATCACTTCACTAGCGTGTGAGATGAGTGCAATTGTGCGGTAGTTTGAGCATTCTTTGGCATTGCCTTTCTTTGGGATTGGAATGAAAGCTTACCTTTTCCAGTCCTGTGGCCACTGCTGAGTTTTCCAGATTTTCTGGCATATTGAGTGCAGCACTTTCACAGCATCATCTTTCAGGATTTGAAACAGCTCAACTGGAATTCCATCACATCCAGTAGCTTTGTTCATAGTGATGCTTCCTAAGGCCCACTTGACATCACATTCCAGGATGTCTGGCTCTATGTGAGTGATCACACCATTGTGTTTATCTGGTCGTGCAGATCTTTTCTGTATCATTCTTCTGTGTATTCTTGCCACGTCTTCTTAATATCTTCTGCCTCTGTAGGTCCATACCATTTCTGTCCTTTATTGAGCCCATCTTTGCATGCAATGTTCCCTTGGTATCTCGAATTTTCTTGAAGAGATCTCTAGTCTTTCCCATTCTATTGTTTTCCTCTATTTCTTTGCATTTGTCATCGAGGAAGGCTTTCTTATCTATCCTTGCTATTCTTTGGGAAAATGCCATAGGAATATTTTTTAAACCTATGTTTTCTAGATTGTTGCTTCATTGTCAAGAATTTGAAGGCAATTTGCATATTAACTTGAAGAATGGTTGTTTTCAACTGTTGAGAACATAAAGCTGGATTTTTTAATAGTGTTGAGATAAGACCCAGGGGGCACTAATGGTAAAGAGCCTGCCTGCCGATGCACCAGACCTAGGAGATGCAGGTGTGACTCTGGGGTTGGGAAGAGCCCCTGGAGGAGGAAATGCCAACCCGCTCCAGTCTTCTTGCCTGGAGAATCCCATGGACAGAGGAGGCTGGCAGGGTACAGTCCATAGGGTCACAGAGAGTCAGACACAACTGAAGCAACTCAGTATAGCAAGTAGTATAGAATTCTTTATAAAAAAAATCTTTGACCTTTGGCAAGACAATTTTACCTTTTGTACCTCAATTTTTTTATCTGTAAGATGAAGTGTTCTGTCTATAGTAGATAATCATACAATTGCTTCCAGCTCCAACATTCGCTAGATCTTGGCAGAAAATATTCACGTTTTGTGTGCAACCACATTTATGCCTCTGTTTTTGACTCTTCCACAAAAGACAAATGTTTGAAAAGTTAGACTATTCTGGAAGTGGGGAGTATGTTTTTATTCACAACTATCCTCTATGTTCTTTTGTTCCACTCTGAGGTCTGAGGTTTAGAACAATATCCCTGGTCTCTGTAAGAACCTGAGTCACCAAATAAAATGAAATAATGTTCATTACAAGGTTTTTATTGATCCAGAATGAGAAGCAATACCTTTTAAAAAGATGTTCAGCAATGAGGACTTTCTCTCTGACCATTTCCTCTCCTCCTTACAATCCTTCCTCCTCCAGGAAAAAAAAACTGGTTTAGCTCTCAGTTACCCTAGAAATCTATTAATCACATCTCATATTTCCTGATAGCATTTATTATTTAATTAGCATTGCATTAGGTTCACTACAAGAAAGAGAGAAGGAAGGAAGAAAGAAGAAAAAAAAAACTGACATGGTCTCTTTTTCTCTCTTTACCTTTCTCACTTAATCTCAAACTTAGAGCTTCACTTAAAGCAAATTATTGGGAAAAAAGAAAAGGGGAATTACTGACAAAGGTCAGATCCAGTGCTTGGCCGACTTTCCCTAGCCTATTGTTTTCACAGAGTGTAGTAGCACAGTATCTCTATGTGAATCTGTGGTTTGTAAAAAGGTAATGTGGCTAAGAGTATGTTTGTAGCAGTCTACAAGAGCTGACTCATTGAAAAAGACCCTGATGCTGGAAAGACTGAAGGCAAGAGGAGAAGGGGACGACAGAGGATGAGATGGTCGGATGGTATCACCAACTCAATGGACATGAGTTTGAGCAAGCTCCAAGAGATGGTGAAGGACGGGGAAGCCTAGTGTGCTGTGGTCCACGGGGCTGCAGAGTCGGACGTGACTGAGCAACTGAAGAACAACAAGACGATCAGGGTGTGTGACTTTGTTCCATGCTTTTATTTTTTAAGCTCTAAGATCAATTGAACACGTCTCAGTTTTTCAAGGTGTTTTTAAATTTCTCCATTGAATGTGAAGAGACATTTGAAATAAATTTCATTGCTTTGAAACCAGATAGAATGTAGAATTTAAAATATTTCTTCTAATTCTGTTTATGCCAACTTAACCCTAGAAATGTTAATGGTTTTTCAAGTGTATTTCTGCAAAAGTTGAAATTATTGAGTTATTGAATCATTAGCTTCCCAGGGCTTTGGAAAAATCAGGAACCATCTTTCTCTCTCTCTCTCTTTCTCTTTCCCTCTCTTTATGTCAACTTGCCACTAAAAAGAAATATCCAAAGATTACTTACTAAATTATTCAACTGAATTTTGTAATTCTGTTTCTCAAAATGAAAAATGTTTTAAAATTTACTTAAAAACAGTTTTCTGGACTTCTGTAGAATAATATATTATGAAGCTATTTTAAAAGGAATAAGTTTATTTTTGTTGTGTAACATATATATATATGTCTGCAATATAGTATGATGCCCAAAAAGCACAGGTTAGTGTACATGTGGTAAAGTGCATAGAGAGCGTCCATTTTCTCCATATATACACATTTATGTGAGTGTCTAGAAGAATATAAGGCAAAATATAAGTACTTCAGTTGTCTTTGGGTGCTTAGAATGCCAACTGACTTTTATTTATTAGTTTTTATCCCTTTAAAGTGTTTTCTTGTAACGAGCAGTTGTCATTAGAAAGACGCATTACATTCAAACCAGTCCTCAACAGATGGACTGTGCATGATGCAATGATGGTGATGAAAGAGGTCATTGTGTGAAAAGTCTCATGAAATTCTTTCTCTTCTGTTAGATGATAATTCTCAAGATTAAAAAAATCTGAGTGAAAACCTAAAGGAGGACCCTCATCCTCATGGAGGCAGGGCCACTACCTGTACCTAACTGGTTCACTTCCAGTTGGAAGTCCAGCGATCCCTTGATGATTACTCCTGGGGAGGGCAAGGGAGTAGGACCCATTCTTCCAGCAGGAATCCAACTGTAGCTGGTTTTTCTTTCCTTGTATCCGGGTGCCCGAAAATTCAGAGGAGATTTGATTCCATGTCAGTTGGATACCAGGCCTTACCTCCTCTTTCCTTGTGATGTCCACGCCCCCATCACGCTGTCCTAAGGCAACTGCGAGGAAGGCGCTCCTCCTCAGGTGCCCAAGGAAGTACAAAATTCCTAAGAGAGCTCCTGCCTCTTTCTTTCCCTTCTTTTTTTCAGTCTACCTACTAATTCACCTAATTTATCCTACTAAAATGTTACTTTTAAGTACAATACTATTTTGCTGAAAATCCAGTAACTCTCTCTGACATGAAGAAAAAAATCTATAACCTAGAATTCAAAGCTCTCCAGAACTTAAACTCATCCTAGCATGACTTTGCCTCAACACCCCCAAGAAAGCCTTTGCGTCATGATAACAGCTAACTCACTGAATTGACCTTGAAATTCAATACTTCCAAGTGTTGGCTTTTCCTGTTTTCTCTCTCTGGAATGGCTTACCTCACGGTCTCCCCCAGATTCACTTCTACAATATAAAGCCAGGTTAAGACTCACACTTGATATGTTCCTAGCCCACTGATCTCTAAGAGATCGCCCCCTTTCCTAAAGACCTGTGCCACCTATTCATTCCCTTCTGTCGTTTATGTTAGTTGACTTCTTTGGTGCATGCAGACGTTTTCTCCCCAGCAAAATGATTCGTTGTCTTAAGGACATGGGCTGTGTTTTATCATCTGTATTTTAAAATCACCTAGAGATATGCCTCTTCAGTAATCCCTTAAGAGTTGGCACTAAATATGTGGGGATTTTTTTTTTTATGAACTGAAGCATTAACTAGAATGTTTTCTAAGCATTTGGTAGAGAAACATGTACAACAGTAGAACACTCCACATTCCTGCTTTTTTTTAATGTAAGTAGTTAAAGGATGAAATCTAAGACTAATCAGTCATATTTTGAGTTAACCTCAGTGAAAACCACAAGAGTAAGACTACCTTTTGCTCAGCTTCCTATTTTTGAAAATGTCTTTATCTCGTTGAGGGTTAGTGTTTCCATGGAGCATTTAAAAAGTTTGTCCAAAACACACAATTATGGCTTGCCTCTAGCAGAATTAATGCATGCCCCCACTTCTCTCTGTCAATAATTGAATTTGCCTCTGAAGTTCAAGAAGTTCAAGATTTCCTTTTGTGTGTAAATTGGCTGCTTCTGTTTTCTCTGTACATGCAGCGGACCCAAATCTAAGGCAGAAGAAACGCTGTGCAGCGGGGATTTGTGAGCAGGGACCATAATAGAAGAGACTGACATGACTTCACAGAAGAGTTATTTTTAAGTGGAGAGAATGCCTATCCTTATGCTGCAAGGGCCTTTAGAAACTATTCCCGGGATTGAAAAGCAGGGTGGGGCCAGTTCCCATCACCGGCCAGCAGCGTTGGTCTGCGGGGCGTTGCTGCCACCTGCTGCATGCAAACAGCCATGGAGGGGCCGGCGCGGGGCTGGCAGCTGCAGGATGCCAGGCGTGCACAGTTACCGTTCTGTGGGCACCCCAAATGTTTCTTCTCTTAGACCCTGGTTGAGTCTCAAAGGAAAACCTGTCCAACCTGTTGACTCTGGGCTGCAGAAGTATAAAACACCACCCAGGAGGGAGCTTTGCCTGGCAGCCACTACATGGGGAGCCTGGGCATCCCAGCCCCCACGAGAGGCAAAGATTCCATTAAAGGTGAGTCTGTAGGTCTGAAAAATAAGTGAGAATTCCCCTTTTCCTGAATCTGAGGGAGTTTTTTTTTTTTGAAGAGTTGCTTCACTTTACAACATTAAGAGATAGGAGACCTCTAGAAACTTTAAGGGGAGGATATTTTTCTTAGAGAATTCAATAAATTTAGATTCTTATTGGCATCCAGTTAGGTAGATTTTTCTTAATATGAAAAGTAGAGTAGGTAGCTGAAATCCCTGCCCAGGCTTGTAATGTATCTCAGTTTAATAGGGACACTAACCTACAGATCAGGGCCTTCGTACTATATCTTCTGGCCTGTTTTTGCTACTATACTCCATCACTGTGACTTACTGGAATTTCTAGGAGAAAAGGGGCAGAGATGAAGGCACCAAGATCAGTGATATTTCTTCCTGCCTTTCATTCAAAGACTTTGAACTCCCTATCCCTCCCTGAAAATACCCGTCAGCCCCACCTGACCCAGCCTCCAGGTACCTGAGGCTTACTGAGGAGTTGAGAGTGGGGAGTAAGAATAAAAGTCTGGGAGTCCTGGACTAGGAAATCAGTAACTCTACTGTCTGGCCTTTGCGGGAAACGTCATTAGCTGAGTAGTAATGAGTAAGTATGACAGTTGTCATAGCAAATGTTTGTAGTGGTGCTGTAGAGGGTAGCCTGCACATCCAGGAAGACAGTAGCCCTATTTCATCATGTAAAAATCTCTTCTCCCAGGTACTTCTAAAATCTCCTGAATGGCAGGAGTGATGCTTTATATCTTAGCATCATCCATAGCCCCCTAAATCCTTGTGTGGGACAGATCAGTACATGCATAATAACGTGATACTTGATGACGACCTGGTCAAAATTATCTCCGCCTGACCTCAAAAGAGAAACCATCTTAGGAACACAACTCAGCCTCCTCATTTGTCTTTAGGCTTCCTGGGTGTTTCCTCTATTTCAGTAATCAGATTAGGGTCACAGAATATTTCACCAATTGTTCATGAGATGGTATATATTTATTTTTAATCTAGGTTCATTAAACTCATTCTGTAGTTCCAGCCTAACCTTTCTCAATGCTGGGAGGTAAAGACATCCATATTCTACCCCAAACTAGAGACGCAGTACAGTTGCATCTGGCAGGGAACAGTCATCATGTCCTTCTGTCAGTAACCGGACATCTTTACCAAGGAGTCACTTCCCCGAAATCTAGTCTCCGTCCTCTGTAAATGGAAGTTAGTGGGTGGATGTTAACAGGCCTGGGAACCAGCTGAGGTGGGAGATACTTGGCCTTTGGATTCTGACTGTTTTCTCCGTTTCTGTATGGTGTTTGCTGAAGCACAGACCTGCTTTTCTGTCATCATCAAAGCAGCTCTCCTGCCCTCATGATGGGAGACTTTCCTCCCTGACCACCAGCCTATCCTGGATGGAGTGGAAAAGGAGCCTTCACCTCTACACCTTCAGGGAATGTGGGTTTCCCTGAAAGAAAGGAGATGTTAAAATCCCATTTCCTAGCAGGAGCTGACCTCTCTTACCTTTCAGATTTTATTAAAATTAAATGTGTTAATTCTTTGTCCTTTCACCCTAGAGTAATTCTGGAAAGAAAACATATTTTAAAATTGAACAGAAAGACTATTATGAAAGATGGTGAGCTCACATTTGTTAAATGACTTTGTGCTCTTGCAAAGAAATGTATGAAAAGCACATTATGAACTGCTCTGCGTGATTTCCTTTGTTTGGATTTTAGAAGCAGTTTGACTGACACAGATCCTGAAGGGGAGAATCTTTGGATACTGGAAATGCTTTTAACGAAGGTGATGCAGAAGACTGCAGAGAACAATTTCAACATTGTTCTGCTGAAGGTTATACTTAGCTCTGAACCACATTACTTTCCTGTCGACGTTTCATTTCCTGGGGTCTTGCCAAGTGATAAACAAACACAGGCGTGTGGTGGGTGTGGGGGTTTTCAGCACGAAGAGGGAGGCTGGAGCTTTCTTAGTTAAAGGCATCTGTTGACTTCCGTGATCATTATGAAAATGCTGGTGTGAGGCCTTCAGGAGACAATGGGGAAAAAATGGACATCCTATGCTGTCTATTCCATCATCCAGATGCACCTGGTCAGGGGTAAGGCTTCGGGTTGTCCCTTCTTGTCACACTGGCTGCTTCAGGGAGGGAACGGGGCCTCTGTTCATTGAAAATGCCTTGTGACTACTGCTGGAATTGATCACCAAAGGCAGATTGTCACTAAAGTTTTCAGTTATGTATTTAAGTGGCAGCTCTCAGCGAGATGCAAGGATCTAGAAATGATTGCAAATGAGTACTAAAAACAAGAAAGGAATGGGTGGTTTGCGCCACTGCTCTGAGACATTTACACCCATTTCCTTCCTAAGAGGGTCTCTGGAGTAACTGAAAAACTATGCTTCTTGAAAATGAAATGCTCTCCAAATGGTTGTCAGAACAACTCTGGAACACTAAAAAAAAAGATTCATAAAGCCATCAAGGCTCAGAGCTCCTTGCTCAACTTTTTCTCTCTCTCAAATAATTTCTGTTTTGGATTTAACAAGCATTTCTCCTCCAAATACTCAGATCTTTGGAAGTTGAACATATGCTGAATTTTAATGAGGCATGTATAGGTATGGACCTGGAAGACAAAGCAGACGCCTTGTGGCAGTGCCTAAAGGGCCGATTTAAAATAGCAGGAAGGAAGATGCATTCCGCAGCCCGCAGCATGAGCGTACTACCGTGAGCCTGGGTGTCTTAAGGATTAGCTGTGCTTTTCAGATATAGCTACGAAGATTTTAAAGAGGATTTCTAAATCAAAGGAGACACTGGAATATAATGCTTTAGATAGGATAAGAGGTGTATTATCAGGCAAAGCTGAGCTCACAGGCAGCTACATTAAACTGCACTAACCCCTGCCTACCCAAACTTCTGCATCCATAAAAGTCTAGTAATTCCCCGTTGTCAAGTACCTTTGAGAGCCTGTTTTTTTCTCAGTTGCTTGTCATCTTTTTATCTTTTTCCTTTGTGAGCTTCAGTGGTACCTATCACAATAATATATCATTCCTGAAACAGTATTCCATGTTAATTCTAAAGCTGAGACCTACACTATGGAAGGCATGTCAAAGGCTTGACATATCTGAAGAGTCTTGTGCCATTTGGTCAAAGAACTGATGAGAGAGAATCTTCTCTCATGTGTAGTAGCTCAGTGTTGATTATAGATGATGATGCTCAATGGTTTATTTTTAGTGGAAACCTCTACCACTCTTTCCCCTTTTTACCGCAGGAATCCTAACTATAGGGAAATGATGGCCCTTTTGACTCTCTTATATTGAATGTCAAATTTCTTACTCTTCTCAACCAATCTGGAAGGCAGCTGGGAGGTCCTGAAGGTTATAGAAAGAGCACAGACTCTAGACAACTGAATTCATGTTCTCTCACTGAAGGATGACTTTACGCAAACCACATAATCTCTCTGTGCCTTGGTTTCCCCTTTGATGACTAGTGTTAACAGCATTACGCTTTGATGTGTGTGGAGGATTAAGCAAGATAACCTATATGTCAAAGCCACCTGTAAACATGTATTTTTTTAAATTGTTATATTCTCATTGGTTACTTTTCAGCTTCAGAAAATAATACTTGGTGTTATTATGTGTTATGTGCTCTTAACTCATAAACAAAAAAGCCAATTGTATTCATAGTAGGAATAGCTGTCATAATAAATTTACTAGTGGGCGCAAGTTCCCTCCAAATGCTAAGGCAGCCAGGGAAGACAGTTCCAGCTGCTCCCTCAGTTCCCCAGAGTAACCAAGGTCTTTCACCAAGGAATCCCTCTCTGGGAATCACGCAAACTGATGGTCACACCCTTCGTTTTCAGGAGTGGTGGGAGAAGCCTTCAGCGGAGAAGAACACATTTACGCTTTGCCTGGCTCTGATGTCAACCTGACCTGCCAAGCGCAGAAGAAAGGCTTCCTGGTGCAGATGCAGTGGTCCAGGATCTCGGACAAGGGCGGCCTGCTTGCTGTTTACCATCCCGAACACGGCTTCTATTGCGCCAGCGAGAGTCCCTGTGGGTCTCTGGCGGCTTTCAGGGAAGCGCCTGGGGATGTGTTTGAGTGGACTCTGAACCTGAGGAACGTTTCCTCCTCGGTGACCGGGAAGTATGAGTGCAGCTTCACTCTGTATCCAGAGGGCATTCGGACAAAAATCTACAGCCTAAAGATCGAGACAAACGGTAAGGAAATACGACTGCGAGTGGGAAGGAAGCATGTACTGAAAGCATTCAGCTTTCAGCAAGTGTGTATTCTGAGCCAGCCCTGTGCCAGGCACAGTGCTAAGTACAGGAAGGTTGAGTGGAAAGAGGTATTTCCTGGAAATGAAGACAGAAATTGATCAAATAATGCCATGAATTAGTGTTAAACTGAAGCAGTGGTAAGTGATAAAGGCCACAGCGGTTTTGTGAGAGAACATGATAGAAGCCAGGGAAATGGACTCTGAGAAAGTGGCACCTGAGCCGAGGTCTGAAGACTGCGCAGGTAGTAACACTATTTGGGAGGTGGGAGATTTGTGACGGATCCAGAGGCGGGAGACTGCCTTGGTGAAGGGCTGTGCAGGGTTTGAGGACGTGGGGAAATGCCAGTGGGACTGCGGTGCAGAATCAAGGGATGAAGTGGGAGATAGAGTGAGGACCAGATCATACTGAACCTCGTCAACCACGTTCAAGGCTTGATATTTGTCTAAGCGCCTTGGGAAGACACCGAAGTATTTTCATCCCAAGGATGGCATGACATTATAGCCTGGTTGAATTTGTGTTCGAAAAGATGGTGCTGGCTTCAGCAGTGTGAGGAAGAAGTGAGAGGGGATGAGAAGAAAAGGTGGAGAGGACTTAGGGGACAGCCCCAGTAACGCAGAGGAGACAGAGTGGTTGTTTGGGGAGACACAGAAAGAAGATGACAGATTTGATGCTTGGGGCATTAAACAGGTAGGACTTGGGAACAGAATGGATCTAGGACAACGGCAGCGTGAGTGAAGGAGAGAGAAAACGTGCGTGTGTCTGGCAAGTACTCCTGAATGGTGGTGCCGTTCCCTGAGGTGGGAGACTAAGGAATCAGAGCAGATTTGTGGGGGGAATTTATCCAAGTGGCTTTGGATATATTTCATATAAGGCAGGGAAAATTACCAAGGAGGCTGCTGAATGTGTAGCATTCACTCATACGTGCTTTATAGGGCCACCTTTGGAGGCAGGACTCCTAGGTTGAAGTACTAATTCCTTTCTGGCTGGAACTGAATTTCACCTGGGGATTGGCATGTACCTTCTCTGAGCCCATCTGGAAAATGATGATAATAATGGCTACCCTAAATTAGTTGGTCCTAAAGTAAATGATCTCTATACTCCCTGGAGAAGGAAATGGCAACCCACTCCAATATTCTTACCTGGAAAATCCCATGGATGGAGGATCCTGTTAGGCTACAGTCCATGGGGTCACCAAGAGTCGGACACGACTGGGTGACTTCACTTCACTTCACTTCAAAGTAAATGGTCTGTGTACTAGTGGAAAAAATGAAGATGAAAGTCAACAAATGGAAAATGCACACGAAATGGAATGATTTTAACTTAGGGGCAAAGTGACCTGGTGGTACAAGGAAAAAACACAACACAAACTAACTCACAAAGGCCATGCTTAGAGAGGACACCACACATGGGTTTATTGTCTCCTCTCCACTTCTCATCAAGAGATAAGACCACGGCGTTGGCAGCCCAGCTACAGAGCAGACCTCCTCTACCTCTGCCTTAACCGTGCCCCAGTTCCCATTGCTGATTTCCAGGAAAACTGCTTCATTTGGGGATGGATCAGGGTGGTAAGGTAGAATGAAGAGAAACAGAAGACCTGTATAGAATTTACCTGCATATATAGATTTTGGAGTCAGGTAGGCTGCATTTGGATGTGGGCTCTGTCACCCATTACATATTTCATCGTTACCATCTTATTCTAAGTCCCTAAGTCTCTGTTTCCTAATGTAGCAAATACAGATAATTATAGGACCTCCTTCATAGGTACCATGATTTTGATGATTAGGTGAGGTAGTCGCTATAAGGCACTTAGCATAGTTCCTGCCAAAGAGCAAGGGTTTGGAAAGTGGTAGTTTTCATTATGAATAGTAAATATAATCATAATGAGTGAATGCTATTTCTCAGGTCTTATTAGAAAATGAGTCCACCCCCCTCTCTTTTTGTATTTGCCTAATATGGGTGGCTCAGATGGTAAAGCATTTGCCTGCAATGCAGGAGACCCGGGTTCAATCCTTGGGTTGGGAAGATCCCCTGGAGAAGGAAATGGCAACCCACTCCAGTATTCTTGCCTGGAAAATTCCATGGACGGAGGAGCCGGGTAGGCTACAGCCCATGGGGTCACAAAGAGTCGGACAGGACCGAACGACTTCACTTTCTTTCTTTCTTTTCTTTAATATGGAACAGAACATTTGCCACACTTTAGCACAAGTACATGTTGAACTTCACTTTAGACAATGATTTTCTATCTTCTTAAAACTGTAAACTATGCTGCTACAGATCTGCGAACCTAACATTTATTCCATGGAGAATGGACAACATGGATAGGAAATAGGAGGTGGGAATGGCTCGACATGAAGACAGCCAATGGAAAGGAGATACTGTGTCATTCAGAAAGGAGACTGGTGTTGCCTTTGAGGGAAAAGGTATTTCTTAAAGGGCCAGGCTTCTAGCTGCTAAAAACAGCAAATCACCGGGGAGACAGAAGTCATCTGTACATGCTTTGTGCTTGTCAGTTCCCAGTCGTCTGGTTATAACTTTGCTGTTCATCAGCTGGACCAGAGGGGAGAAAAATGGCGTCAGTGTTAAAGAAATATTCTGGTGCTGTGCATTTGGGTATAAAGGGAGCCAAATAGAAAAGAAAAAGAGAAAGGGAAAAACTCTCAGCACGCAGTGATCAAAGATGTGTGTCCTCAGCCCCTCCGTTGTGTCTGACTCTTCAACTCCATCGACTGCAGCCCACCAGGCTCCTCCGTCCATGGGGTTTCCCAGGCAAGAGTACTGGAGTGGGTTTGCCGTTGCCTCCTCCAGGGGAAGTCCCCACCCAGGGATTGAATCGGTTGTCTCTTACATCTCCTGCGTTGGCAAGGAGGCTTTTTACCACTAGTGCCACCTGATCAAAGATGCGAGCCTGGTATAAGCCCAAGGGGCAGATACTTAGATGGGGCCTCTTGAGTTGTTACTCAAAAGCCCTGTCAAATCCCCCAATGACATCTTTTTCCCTTTAATTCTTTTGATCTTCGCTCACTTCTCCTCTCACTTGGACCACTTCCCTCTCACGTCCCTGGGAGATCTGCAACAGGCTGCTTGGGTCGGCAAAGCACACGAGCGCACGTGTGTGCAGTAGGTGAACAAATACCAACCGAAGTGGCGTGTCAGAATCAACGCGAAAATGCGGAGGGACCAGAGGTGGCTGCCACCTCTTTCTGTCTCCTCTCTGCTGTTTCGGGGTCTGTTCACAAAACAGCGTGTCTAAAGCCTGCCCGCCCGCCCGCGTTCCTGGAGCCTTGGAGGGAAAACGCTCGGCGAAAGCTGAGAAGGGACTCTTCTAACTGCGCCTTGTCCCTTTGAATGGACCAGCGCTCCCAGGCTGTGGGCGAGGGCAGAGATGTTACGCAGTTTGGCATTTGCTTCTTTCTTCATTCTCATTTGACAGTTTCCTTTTTTATTCATTCCAAGAAACACGATTCTTTGAGTCAAGCCTTGGGTGATTGTAATCCAGGTTCCCTTATTTGATTCTACTGGATCACACAGTCTTCAGACTACTAAGACTTTAATGCGTTTAAAATACGTAGTTCTTAGAACTGGCTATAAAACATACAATGTGGCTTTAATTGTGGGGAGGGGTGTTCACCTTTTTAGAAGCATTAGCAGGAGAAGAAGGAGGAAGGGTAGTAGAAGGAGGAGGAGGTGTAGGAATAACGTAGTGTAGACTGTAATAACAGAGGTGGGACTGGTAACAGAGAGGAATCATCCTGATAATATAATCTTGAAAATCTTGGTCTAACTGCATGCTGTTACCCTGCCTAAAGGCATAATTTGTTCTTCAACCTTTTTTTCCCCAGTTTCATTGAGATATAACTGACATGTAACATCGTGTTCACTTTAGGTGTACAACATGATCTTGTGTGTGTGTGTGTGTGTGAAGTAACCATCACAGTAAGTGCCGTTAATATCCATCACCTCACCCAGTTACAATTTTTTTTTTATGATGGACCTTTAAGATGTACTTCCTTTAGCAACTTTTGAACATGAAGTATAGTGTTTTTCACTTTAATCACTATGCTCTACATAACATCTGCAGAATTTATCTATCTTATAACTGGAACTTTATACCTTTTTATCATCCTCATTCATTTTGCCCGCCTCCCACCCCCTGCCTCTGACCAGTCTATTTTCTTTTCATCTGAAGGCTGTCTGACATTTCTTATTTTTCTTTGCCAATTCACTTGTTGAGCAAATTTGATTATTTGTCTTGTATAATTACCCACAGCCTGGATTTTGCTTTTATATCTCATGGCATCTCCATGTTCTTCTTTCACCTTTTAGTTAGGTATACATATTTGATCACATTTATTTTTATCTTCTGGTAAGAATATTTCGTAGATGATGTTGTGTAGTTACATCATCACTACATAATGTCTGGTTTTTGTGATGTTAACAGCCATTGATGGGTATTGCCTTAGATCCATTCATTCATTATTGGCTGCCAAATAGTGATGTTCTAATCTTTCTTTCCTTCATTTATCAACTGAAATGTTCTTATAAAGAGGAACTTCCTCTCATGAACCAATTGTTTACTAGACATACAATTTGTTTAAAAAAAAAAAAAAAACAGAATAGACACTTGATTCTTTCCCTTCACTTACCAGTTTTAAAAATGAGTTTGTTCACTAGCATTCTTAGGTGACAATTAAGTATTTGTGTTCAGTATCAAGAATCTTTATGAACTTAAGCATATTAGTGAGTTTTAATTTATTATAGTTATTTTTATTAGGCTGAAAATATCCTATATATAAAATCTATTAACCCTTTGTGATATAAACTGCAAATATTTTCTCGGTTTTTCATCTATCCATACTTTCTTATGGTATTGTTTCCAATGCAGCATAATTCTTACTTTTTGAAATAAAATCTATCATTTTTTTCTTAATGGTTTCTTAATTTTTTTCTTAATTAGAAAAAAAAAATTTCTAAATTTGAGTCATACTTAAGAAAAATTTTCCCCATTCCTAGATTATACAGAAATTCACTCTTTATTTCTGACACTTCCATGTTTTAAAATTAGTCTTTAAACTAATCTTAGGTTTCTAGTGCTATATATTATATCAAAATATATTTTTATTATTTCTAGTATTTTTTTTGTATTTCCTACTTTTTTTCCTCTCTGTGGTTCAGTTTGGAAATTCTCTATTGACCTATTTTCCAATTAACAAATAGTGTTTTTCTTGATATACAGCAATTTTTCGATCTCATCAAATTCATCCTCAATTTCTGATATTATATTTTAAAGTTATTGTTTTTGATAGAGTTTTAATTCTTTGATGAACTTTTTCATCTTTTCATCTATTCCCTTCATCTTTTTCTCTATTCTTGAATATGTTAAAAAGTTATTTTAATATCTTTATTGTTAACTCCAATGTTTCTGTTTTTCTATGTATGCAGGTTGTTATATGTATTACATATATAAAGAAGACATATTGTATTGTTAATGGCAATAATACCAAAAGGAAGGGATGTGCTGGAGTAAGTTGTGGAAAAAGGAGATAAAGCAGACGCGAAGCAGACACATGAATGATCGCAGATAACAGACCCAGCAGAGCAGTGTTACAGTTAACGATTCGAAGAATTTCACGTTCTTAAAAAAGCTGAGAAGAAAAAGAAAATATATATAAAACCTTATGTTGACCCATATATTTACCATTTTATATGCTCTTCATTTCATCCCATGGAGAGAAGTTACTATTTGGTATCATTTCCTTTCAGCCTGAAGGACATAGTTTAGAATTTCATATAAGAAAAACCTACTTGCCATGAATTGTTTGTCTCTTTTTCTCATTTTTTATTTTTGAACGTTAGTTTCAATGAGGGTAAAATTCTTAGTGGGCTGTTTTTCCCTTCATTATTTTGAACACGTCTCTGATCCTCATCGTTTCCAGTGAGACGTGGGCCGTTGATTCTGTTATTGGCCCCTGCATGTGATAAGTTTGAGATTTTTTTCCTTACTGATTGCTTTCATAATTTTCTCTTTGTTTTGGCTTTTGGCAGTTTGATTATGATATGCTTAGGTGGGTATTTGGTTATATTTATGTTACTTAGGTTTTAAAGTTCTTGAATGTGTAGATTAATTTGGAGAAATTTTTTTAAAAGTCAAATATAAAGTTTTGGCTTTTGTTTCTTCAACTATTTGTTCTGTTCTCCTCTGTTTCCCACTATTTGATATTGTCCTATATGGTTCTGAAACTATTTTCCCTCAATCTTCTTTCTCTCTGCTCTTCAGATTAGGTAATTTATATTAATCATTATTTAGGTATGCTGTTTTTTTTTTTCTTCTGCCATCTCAAATTGGCTGTTGAGAATCTCCAGTGAATTTTTAAATTTTTATTATTGACTTTTAACTCTAGAATAATCATCTGTTTCTTTTTATCTTCACTAAAATTCCCTATGTATTGAATCATTGTCACCATATTTTGCTTTAATCCTTTGAACATACTT
Organism: Alces alces; assembly: GCA_015832495.2. Taxonomy (NCBI): domain Eukaryota; kingdom Metazoa; phylum Chordata; class Mammalia; order Artiodactyla; family Cervidae; genus Alces; species Alces alces. Next base: position 827,531 of record JADEYB020000010.1, on the reverse strand, counting down.
TTAATAGCTGCTTTGAAGTCTGTTAAATCTAATGTAGGGTCTACTCAAAGTGAATTTCAACGAACCACTTTTTTCTTGAGTATGGGTCACCTTTCTTGTTTCCTTCATACATCATCATTTTGTTGTCGTTGAAAGCTAAACATTAAAAAAAGAAATGTAACGTGACAACTCTACATTCTGTGGGGTTTTAAAAATTTCAATAACTTACTCATATTTAAATTGCAAAATCTCTCTCTTTTGCAGCGTATGGCCATTAATACCTCTGCTTAGCTTTTTACTATAATTCTTATGTCTTTAGTTTTGCTTCCAAGGAATTGCCCGTACATTGTCAAATTCCCTTTGTTGGTCCACAAATGAATTTGGCAAAAATCGTGCTCAAATACCTCAAGCCCAATAGGCTTCCACCCTCTACACATGGACGTCTGTATGGGAGGGAGTTAGAGACTGCATTCAAAGTCGGGACAGTAATACCTCCCTTGACTTTCACTTTTCACTGAGCTCTCGCAGATCCCCTTACTCATGTATATTTTTCCCAGTCAGCCTGGGATGTGTAAAGAGTTTATGTCAGCTCTTTTAAGACTCTCTGATTTCTAGAATCTCTGTTCACTGTCTGGTCCGCCACTCACCCCACTGGGACTGCACACCCAGGCTGACCAAGCCTCAGTTTTTTTCTGTTTCCTACCGAGTTTATCCCTGCTAGCTGACAAAGTGAAGGATTTTCATGCTCACACCTAACTTAAGTCTGTCCCTTTTGGAAGTAAAGCTGCTGGATTTTGTAGCCAGCTGTAAGATGGTGAAATGACCTTTCTCTCCGACCTAGTTGAGAAAGGTAATGGAAGGATCCCAAAGCAAGCAGGCTGAAGACTCCTACTGTTCTTACTGAAGCTCTGGTGGCTTGTCAAGAAGAAATGTTTCCCAATTAAATGTTTGTCTTTGGTCAATTTCCAGGGCCCTGAAAATGGTGATTTCTAACACATTTGCTCAGTTTTATATGTACCTGTTTTTCACTGACCTCTTCATGCTTCCAAAACAAGGAGTCCCTCAATACCCACCCAACCCTGTTTTTGATACTTATATTGTATCTTCATTTAAAAATATATATTCATTACTACTCACTTATAACAATTATTTATTCTTCGTGCTAAAGGTAAATACATACTCAACACTTACCCTCAGCCTTTATGTAAATGTCTCTTCAGTTTGAACAGGCTTCCCTGGTGGCTCAGAGGGTAAAGCTTCTGCCTGCAATGTGGGAGACCTGGGTTCGATCCCTGGGTTGGGAAGATCCCGTGGAGAAGGAAATGGCAACCCACTCCAGTACTCTTGCCTGGAGAATCCCCACGGACGGAGGAGCCTGGTAGGCTACAGTCCACGGGGTCGCAAAGAGTCGGACACAACTGAGCGACTTCACTTCACTTCCTTAGTTTGAAGTATGTTCTGTTGGAGAATATTCAGGAAATGTTCATGGGGCAATATTCCCTGAGCTCTTGCGTGACTTTTAATAAGTTTTCTTTTCATAATCTTCATGTTAAAGATTGAATATAATATCCTCAACTCATATTTTTTTCCCTTGAGTATATTAAATATGTTGTGTGTTATTGTTGCTTAGTCATGTCCAACTCTTTGCAAGCCCATGGACTATATAGCCCGCCAGGCCCCTCTGTCCATTGACTTCTCCAGGCAAGAATACTGGAGTGGGTTGCCCTTCCCTTCTCCAGGGGGTCTTCCTGACCCAGGGATTGAACCTGGGTCTCCATTTACCATCTGAGCCACCAGGGAAGCCCATTAAATATGTTACTATATTATTTTCTGGCATAAAGAATTGCTGTCCAAAAATTAGTAACAATTTGATTTTCTTTCCCCAGAACTGATTTTGTTTAACATTTTTATTAAAATATGCTTAATATCCATTCTGAGAGTATTTTCATACTTTTGCAGTATAATCTTTTAATATATAGTTTCTAGTCATTTTATTTTAAGAAATTGTACTAGAATTATAATTTCCAGTGTTTTTCTATTGCTTATTTCCTTGAGTATCTTTTATTAAACATATTCTCCATCTTCCTGCCCATCTCTTTCTTTGAATCTCTTTTACCTCTTTTTGCTTATAACATTATTTACTAACATTTCACTTAAAAATTTCCCTCATTCTATTTTTAAACTTTTGTATTAATACATTCTTGGTTTTTTTTGCTAGTTTGCTCTTAATTTCTGAAATGATTTTAAAAACATATTTCCAACACTTTCCTGAATTTTCTCACTTATCTTCTATAGAATTTCTTCTCTCCAAATGACTCATTTATCAGTCTTTCTAAAATTTATCATAGCTTATATCATTTTCTTTATTTCTTTTAGCTCATTTTGAATAATTGGGCTATAGTTTTTATTTATTTTGAAGTCATATCTTTCTAATATGCTGTTATTATTGTAGGAATGTTACTTTGGTCTCTATTCTTTTTTTTTTTTCTTATGGTATCTTTATATGTGATTCCAACCCACTTTTTTTCTATTGCTCTAAATATGTTTGTTAAATAGATTTTGACCTTTATCATGGAAGAGTACACCAGTCTATCTTTTCTAGAGTCTTCAGTGTCTCTAGAGCTCTGTCTTCTATTATTTTCAAAATAAGTTATATGCTATTGTACTTTGTAAGACGCACTTCCTTTCCTCCTATCCCTCACTTTTATCTAAATTGCCTCTTTGCTTTCTCCGGTTGGGCCTGTCTGGTGTAATTTGGATTCTACTCCCAGGGATTTCGTCTCAGAGCGGGATTTCTCTGAAAAGTCCCCTCTGCTCTAGCACTGACAAGCCTTTTCATTTTTCCCTTGAAGGCTCTGGTAGTTTGGTGCCTACAAACTTCTTTCTCTATTTCTGCTGCTATTCTCAGATCAGTCTGCCTTTCTTTCCAGTGATTGTCTGTTCACTTTTTTCTGGAAGGTAGGAGGGGTAAGTTCTTAGTTCTAAGGGCCATGGATTTTCCTGTTTCTTTTTGCACAATTGCTTACACCACAGTGGTTTGTTGATTTGTCCTCAACTATGAATGATGTTATATTGTTATTTAGTGTTCCCATAGATATTGCCTATAGTTTTAGTACTCTAGTTAGTCTGTTTTTATTAGGAATCTCAGGGATATTAGAGTTATGCCACTTGTATTGCCAACTTCTCAGAATCTGGACTAACTTTACAAAAATTTACTACTTATGTGTTTGGGTAATGCACATTAAAATAGAATTCACATATCAAGTAGATTTCATAAACTATACAAATATGTGCCTTGGTCAGTCTCTGTTTAAAATAAAGTGATGTAAGTAGAACAGTTATAATCTCAAGAATAAAACTAAATAGTATTAATGGTGGTATGCAAATATGGTGAAAAAATTTGGCGGTGATATACATGTAACTCCATTTGGGAGTGCTGTTATAGTAAATGCTTTTAACCATAAAAGACAAGAATTTTTGTTATTGTTGTTTTGTTCTGGTTTTTAAATTCTGAGGTTGGAGTAATATATGGAAGCAGCAAGGAAGGTCCTGATCCAGTCCTCCTGATCTTGAGGGAATAAGGATATAAGAAAATAAACAACCACTATCTGAGAATGATGCAGGGAAAATGAGCCCTAATGGGAAGGCCTGGCTTCAATTAAGAAAGCAGGAGGAGAGAGTTATCATTAAAGAGGACAACTGATATCAACAAGAGCTTGAAATGCAGCAAAGCTTTAAAGGCAAAATACATTTGAAATATTCCTATGTTTTTAAAAAAATGTGCTGTTGATAATAAGGAGAATGTTCATACCTCATGACCTATTAATTATACTTCTGGGAATGTACCTTAAGTAGCTAAATGGTCAGAAGAAAGCTATTAGTTTAAGGATGAACCTTGCTATAAAGATTGTAATAGTTTAAATAAGTTAAAAACTGAAAAAGCATATGATTCAATACTTGAAAATTGCTAAACAAATTATGATGTATGTATGTGATGTAATAGAAATATCAACTACAGGTAGCTTAAGAATCATGCAAAACCTTTTAAGTAAAGCTATAGGTAACATTTGCTGGTAAATAAAATTGCAAAGTATGAAAAAAAAATACATGCATGCAAATAAGATTTGTATAGATATAGGAAGAAAGAATAAGATTTTCAGGACATTAAGATGATAGAATTGTCATTTATAAATTATTTTCTGATATTACAGTTTACTCACAAATGTATATATATATATATATATGTATATAACTTTCCCCAAAAGAGAGACTATAAAACTGTTTATCTCATATCACTTTTAAAATGAAAATAATTCATTAAACATGCTTCCTTGGAGTTTCCTGATGTGTTTTTCTATGTGATTTCTTCTTTGGAGAAATATCTGTAAGCCCTAAAAAGACAATCAGGTATAAAAGCAGTGAAAAGATCAACATATGTCAGAGGTTTGGTGAAAGGAAGGGATGGGAAAGTAGAGCAGAAAGGATTTTTAGGTCAGTGAAACTATTCTATATGATATTACAAGAGTGGATATATATCAGACTTTGGTCAAGATGCATGGAATATACAACACCAAAAGTGAGCCTTATGTAAATAAAACATGGACTTTGGGTGATGATGTGTTTGATGTCGTTTCATTGATTGTAATGAAGGCATCACTGTGGTTAGGGACGTTAACAATGGGGGAGATTGTGCATGCATGAGGGCAGGGTGTATATGCAAACTCTGTACCTCCCACTCAGTTTTGCTCTGCACCTAAAACTTCTCTAAAAAAATTGTCTATTAAAAATTTTAAAAGACAACTGAGGCCAGATTATAATGTTTTATATTCTGCCTGGCCCAGGAATTATGATCTAAAGACTAATGCACCACCTTGAGGTTAAAGCAGAAGAATGTACTGACCTGTGAGCTGGATTCTGTTCGGGGAGTTTCCCTGGAGGTTTTCAGTGACGGACAGCCCTGTGCTTCTCAGTGACCCTGCTAAGCCATTTATACAGCGAGGACTGCGGCTGGCGGGGTCCTCTTCATAGGTGTGCCCTGAAGACAGTTGAATCTCTATGCTAAAACTGTTCTCGTTTCTTGGATTAAAAATACTTTACAGACCAATCGTAGATCCATGTCTTTCCCTCCTTATGTTTTGTTACAGTTGCACAAGAAGAATGGAGAAGCAACCATACAATAGAAATAGAGATAAACAGGACTCTGGAAATACCATGCTTTCAAAACACCTCCTTAGAAATTTCATCTGCGCTCACCTTTGCATGGCTGGTGGTAAGTGTTGCCCTTTGCAGTGAATAATGGCCATAATCTTTAAATATTAATGAAGTGAAGATGAATAACAAGGAATCGTAGGGCAGGAAGCGCCCTGGATAAGAGACAAGCGTTATGTGAAGGTTGAGTTAATGTCTGGAGGAGGGAAGGGAGGACACTAGGATTCCTTCCAACTCAGCAAGCCCCCGGGTCTTTGAATGCAGTGACTTAGAAAGTAGTTCCTAAAGGTTAGTTTATATTTCAAGCTGCAACCTCAACAATGACAACAGAGCGAAGAAAGTGTGATGGCGCCCTGGAGAGGAGCCACATCCGGCAGAGCCCTATTCACACTTACTTGTTGACGCACAACACGTGCGGGGGCATAGACTCCCTTTGTTCCCAGAACCCTACTACCACATCCTGGAAAATACACGACATTGCTTGGACTGGGAAACACAAATGCTTAACGCATATCAAATACAAATAGAAAATGTCCACGAGAGCAGCGGGATGTCTGTACGAAACGTTCACTGCGCGGCTCCATCACCGCCGCAAGTAATGGCAGGCCCGTGGGAGCTGTGTTTTCTGACTTACAAGAATAAAACAAAACAGAAATATGGATTTTGATGTGAAATTTTCCAAGGCAAGTCAACCAAATGGCATCCAGCTATTAACCAATATATAGAGTGGACTTCTACTACTGTTAAATCAGCTGATAACACAAGCCTTACACAATTATAAAGATTACCTACCATAAACACAATTTTGAGGATCATGAAATGGGTGGGGTTATTTAGATGATCCAGAATATGACTATATTAATTTTTCAGGTCTTCATCAAAATGAAAACACAAGATTTAAAATTCTTACGTAACTAATAGATGTCCATGCGTATAGCAGCTGATAGCATCTGCAAATACGGTACTTGCACGCTTGATCGTGTATGTTACAAGTTAGCAGACTTTTGTGGACTGTCTTCGAAACTGACCCTTCATGTAAAAGGTTCTCTGAGGATGTGCCAAATCCAAAATAACTGACTTTCAAGGAGACTTTAAAATATAACCTACTAATAATTTTTTATTGTCTAGATATGTTTTGGATAGTTAGTATGATCAAAAGACATTATAAAATGCCTTTATCAAATTGTTCTAAAACCTACAGTGTCTGTCTACCATGTCAAAAAATGTATGCTCCCCCTTTTTATGGTTTGGTTGCTAAAATGTAAGACTTCCTGCCTAACATTATGCCCATCATTAATAAAAGTCAGTGTTTCTTAACTAATGTGATACAAGGTGGTTCTTAGGGAAAAAAAAATTAAGAATAGAGAGCTTCTCAAGAAGACACAAACCTGCTGCACTAAATATTACTGTAATGGAAATACGGCATCCATACCTAGCTTACATTATTAATATCTCCACCAATGGACAAAAATTCTCCACCCTAATTATCACTAATTCACTATCAATAGGGGCAGTAATACTTAATAGTAATCAAAAAGACTAAGAGATTTTTGCGGGCTGTTAAGTTGATCTGTAGTATCCTTGTCTTATCTGAAGAGAGTCTAGTCTGTTTTTCCAAGAAACTGTTTTAAAGTTTTCAGTCAGCTTGAATCTTTCTGTGACGCTGAACTTCTCCAGGGCAAAAAGCTGCATCACTCATTTTAAAAATCCCTGGATCTAGTATATTGCCTTGCCTATAGGCACTCAGTAAACAGCTAATAAATAACTGAATGGATTTGCTTCATCTCTCTTTGTCCTCTCCCTTCATAGTCCTATTTGTTGGCTTCCTATTAAACGGGTGATCGCTGTACCTCATGCTGGCTGTGTGATTAGTTAATGAGACGCTCAATGAGTGTCAGTGACTAGATAACTGATAAGACATCCTCAACAGTTGTCCTCAAAGAAACTAAGAAGGCTCTGTAAACACTGTCTTTGAATCCTGCCAAGACATTTGAGATAAATAAGGGATGGAGAGATTGCATCTAAGGTCATAGTGAGAGAGTGAGTCAAACTTCTACTGAAACCTCAGGCCCTGCTCTCACTTTAAAGAATGCATCATTAATTGAGACAACTTGAGGAATCTTTTCGAAAGAAACTTCTTTTCAAAGGGAACATTGTATTGGCAAATATGCTGATTAAATTCCAACTGTGCATTCCCCTTCTAAATGTCGAAATCTTTTTGCTCCTTTGATTTGCATTCGTCCTCCACCCTGCCAGCGCTGTGGGATTCAGCAAGTCTGAGATGAAATCATCTAATCTCCCATTATTAAGGAATAAACTACAGCTCTTTATGTCATGACTTTGTAAGTCTGCAGAGGATATAAATATCCCCTCAATCCATATTTTAGTACTTTAGTCTCTTGTTAAGCCAGCAGTAATAAGCATAATGATAACCGATTGTTCTTACAGATATGCTATAATGTGACTTTTAGAAAGGTTACAAGGAGATGATGAGGATGAGCTCAGGAGGGTAGAAACCCCGTATATCGGTATACCGAACTCAGTAACTGGGGAGCTGCAGAATGCTCCCCACTTCAGAGCCGCGTTAAACCCTGGAAACAATTCGACAAACTAAAATTAGCTTAATCTAGGTCACTGGAAAACAAAAGCCCCGTTCTGTATGTGGAATTTTCTAAAATCTAATTCAGTTAACGACCCTCACGGGAAAGGTAATTATTGGGATTTTCAATTATCATAAAAATATTACTGACTGTGTATCCCTGATCCCATGCTGAGACTGTGTTAAATGTGTCCATGGAGCAGATCCATTGCACTCTGGGATTTTACATTCCAGGATCGCAACTACACTGAAGTAGAAAGGCATCTGGTGCAAACTGTGCATCTAACATTTCTATAGCACAAGAGGTAACTAAGCAAGCACAGAGGATGTCAGCTGAGGGTCGGTGTGCATGATGTGATGATGAAAAAGTCATAGAATGTGTTTATTTAGATGGAATGCACTTTGTAAAGGACAAATGGTGTTCTTCCCAGTTTATGTCCTGGGGCATGAGCCTGCAGTCGTCAGGGAAATTCTGCGGGGTTATTCTGAGAGCTTCTCAATTCACTCTAATGTTCTGTATTCATTCCAAACTATCATCCTGATTTCCCACAGTATAAATTTCAGTTCAGTCTAACAAACATATGTGACTCTGTTTTAAGCGCTAGGTCCTACAGGGATAGAAACCTGTACTGGACATGTTTCCGACCATGAAATACAACTTTAATAAAAATGTAAAACAGCAACATGGAGGGAAAATAGTTTGATTCTGACTAAATGGACCTGGAAAAACCTCTTAGGTTATTTCTGAGCTGGATAATTAAAGCCAATCAACAGCAGACATGCATTTCGCCAAGACCCTGGGACCTGTGAGCACACATTGGCAGCAGCCCCTTTGTCAGGGTGGGAGAGATGTTGAGGGGTGGTTGTTCCCAAACTTGGTGGATAAAGAGAAACCCATGACTTTTCTCTTTAAAATCAGGAAAAGAAAGTGAGAAACATATCACACAGTTCAATACTAATGATAAAGGCATACAACTAGAATCTAGATGCTTGTTTCCTTAAATTTTTCTCTATAAATGTATCTTTTCTGTACTCTCTTCTTTACTATTTGTAATATTTTACATGTAAATGAAAATCAAAATGGGCTTCCAGGTGGCACTGTAGCGAAGAACCCGCCTGCCAATGCAGGAAACGTAAGAGATCTTCTTCCAGGAAGATCCCCTGGAGGTCCTGGCAACCATCAGTATTCTTGCCTGGAGAATCCCTTGGACAAAGGAGCCTGGCGGGCTACAGTCCATGAGGTACAAGAGCCGGAAATGACTGAGGCGACAGCACGCACACACAGTAAACAATATTGGTTTTCCAAGCCTGTGGGGAGCCTAGCTATTCAGAAAAGAAAGCTGTCACCTTCTATCTGATGGCAACTGACCCTATCTTCACCATAATCAAAAATGAAGTGTTAGCCAACCTACAAAATGTCGACAACCAATTGTGTTGATTGGAAAAAATATTGTTGTGGATTTCTATAAAATGGACATGGGGAGCTTTGCAAGCAGTCTGCTTTGATAGCACGGACTGGATGGGGAATAAATAGAGCAAAGTGAAGACAAGAAGCAGTTAGGAGATAAAGAAGCATCAGTCAATGCAGTTAACAGAATTCCCCGAACGGGCTCTATACACCCAGCGCCTGCCTTGTGCTGTGGCAACCACTGCCCGCGCTGACAGGGGGCTCAGGGCAGCCCAGAGATGAGGTGGCCTTGCTAAATCAAATAGTACCATGGTCTCTTTTCTGCACTGAAAACTCTGATTCCAGTACCAAAATAGGAACCCTTCTGCAAATTATCTTAGGATTTATCAGGTCATTAAAAGAATGCAGGAGTTTTCCATGATTCAATATGACCCCCGCCCCTCCAGCCCTCATCATGCTAATTATTTTCTCCAACTCCTGTTTATTATTTACTTAGGCATTTATTTTCCTTCTGTGGGTCCTGATTTTCTGTTTGTTTTTCTTGTGAATTTGTTCTTCTCCTCAATAGACTCTCAGCAGAAATGTCAAGGACTGGCTGTTCTACTGCTTTTTTGAGGCTATATGAAGCAAAGCGTGGCTTTTAGAGGGAGATGGTTGTTTTCAAATCCTGGCTCTGCATTTACTAGCAGTGTGACCCCAGAGCTAGGATCAGGGTGAAGTGAGTAGGGCCGTCACCTTGGCTGCAAAATTTAAGGAAGTTCCCAAAGAAATCAGTAATCATGATACTTTCAAGTATCAAAATTCACGGAAAATCCATGATAAACAAAATGCCAAATTTTTAAATAAAGGCACGGTATCTTCTGTTTGTTATGAGACCCAGCTATGCTCTTCAAGGAACAGGATTTTCACAATCAGCCTGTGGTTCCTGGATCTTTGTGGCATGGTGCTCGCCTAGGGCCACAGGCATGAAGGTTGACAAGGACAGGAGAAATGATTGAACAATGCCTGACTTTATGAAGTCATTTTTCCAAATGTTAAATTGTAGAGTTTTTGTTAACTTTTCCCACTGTTAAATATATCAAAATATGGGAGGATATTTTGCTAAGTGTGCATAAGAACACACATTTTTCCTTTTGTCTCAGAATTCTATACAGCCTTGGATGTGTTGCCCAGCCTGATTTTAGTTCTGTCATCCACAAAAAACGATAATTATATGATATAATTATAATTTTATTATAATTATATAATTATAGTACCAGCCCCATGGTGGTGTTGTAAGGTGGTGATTAACTTAATACAATACCTATGCTCAATACATATTAAAAAGTAGTTTTTAAAGAGTTCATTTGAGTACTCACCATAATTCTATAATTTAACCATGCAAAGAGTAAATACTCATGAACTCACAGCAAGCTGATCCACTTCAGGTTGTAAGACAGTGATTTAGTATTAACTGAAGATTTGCTGAGTGTTAGGACTCATGTAGGTGTATTCTACACACTAGCTAATTCCATCTACATTCCTCATTCAACTGTAAGGGTCCAGCAAGTTGTAAATTTCATCAAGTTTTAGAAATATTTATTAATATTTTAGGGATTCCCAGGTGACTCAGTGGTAAAGAATCCACCTGCCAATGAAGGAGACAGGAGTTTGAACCCTGGGTCAGGAAGGTCCCCTAGAGGAGAAAATGGCAACCCATTCCAGTGGTCTTGCCGGGAAAATCACAAGGACAGAGGAGCCTGGTGGGCTATAGACCATGGGGTCGCAAAAAGGCAGGCGTGACTGAGCGCTCACACACATTAGTATTTTAAAAATTATGAAAAGAAGAAAAGAAAAACAGCCAAGAACAAAGATTCTGTGCAAGATCCCCTACCAGTCTTTCTTGCAGAACAAATGCCCTAGAATCATTCTTATCAGGTGAGAGTTGAGGTGTATTCTGTGACGCCTGTCACCAAAGTTAGGTCAGTTCAGTTCAGTTTTGTGTCCGACTCTTTGTGACCTCATGAACTGCAGCACACCAGGCTTCCCCGTCCATCACCAACTTCTGACACCTACTCAAACTCATGTCCATCGAGTTGGTGATGCCATCCAGCCATCTCATCATCTGTCGTCCCCTTCTTCTACTGCCTTCAATCTTTCCCAGCATCAGGGTCTTTTCAAATGAGTCAGTTCTTCGCATCAGGTGGCCAAAGTCTTGGAGTTTCAGCTTCAACATCAGTCCTTCCAATGAATATTCAGGACTGATTTCCTTTAGGATGGACTGGTTGGATCTCTTTGCTGTCCAAGGGACTCTTAAGAGTCTTCTCCAACATCACAGTTCAAAAGCATCAATTCTTCAGTGCTCAGCTCTCTTTATAGTCCAACTCTCACATCCATACATGACTACTAGAAAAACCACAGCTTTGACTAGACGGACCTTTGTTGGCAAAGTAATGTATGCTGTCTAGGTTGGTCATAGCTTTTCTTCCAAGGAGCAAGCCTCTTTTAATTTCATGGCTGCAGTCACCATCTGCAGTGATTTTGGAGCCCCCCAAAATAAAGTCTGTCACTGTTTCCATTGTTTCCCCATCTATTTGCCATGAAGTGATGGGACCAGATGCCATGATCTTAGGTTTCTGAATGTTGAGTTTTTCACTCTGCTCTTCCCTTTCATCAAGAGGCTCTTTAGTTCTTCTTCACTTTCTGCCATAAAGGTGGTGTCATCTGCATATCTGAGGTTATTGATATCGGCAATCTTGATTCTAGCTTGTGCTTCCTCCAGCCCAGCGTTTCTCATGATGTACTCTGCATATAAGTTAAATAAGCAGGGTGACAATATACAGCCTTAACATACCCCTTTCCTGATTTGGAACCAGTCTGTTGTTCCATGTCCAGTTCTAACTGTTGCTTCCTGACCTGCATACAGGTTTCTCAGGAGGCAGGTCAGGTGGTCTGGTATTCCCATCTCTTTCAGAATTTTCCACTGTTTATTGTAATCCACACAGTCAAAGGCTTTGGCATAGTCAGTAAAGCAGAAATAGGTGTTTCTCTGGAACTCTCCTGCTTTTTCGACGATCCAGCGGATGTTGGCAATTTGATCTCTGGTTCCTCTGCCTTTTCTAAATCCAGCTTGAACATCTGGAAGTTCACGGTTCACGTACTGTTGAAGCCTGGCTTGGAGAATTTTGAGCATCACTTTGCTAGTGTGTGAGATGAGTGCAGTTGTGTGGTAGTTTGAGCATTCTTTGGCATTGCCTTTCTTAGGGATTGGAATGAAAACTGACCTTTTCCAGTCCTGTGGCCACTGCTGAGTTTTCCAATTTTTCTGGCATACTGAGTGCAGCACTTTCACAGCATCATCTTTGAAATAGCTAAAGGTAGGTCAATGTATCATAAAAGGCTCCTTTCAATCAGCAAACTGTCCACACCTCCAAGATCTCCCATTTATATAAAAACTTCTGGCTTCCTGGAGTTTTTTGTTTTGTTTTGTTTTTCAGTTTTATTTATTTATTTTCTTTACAATATTGTATTGGTTTTGCTATACATTGACATGAATCCACCATGAAATTTTTCATTCTAGATAATCCTCAAAATTTTTTTATTTGTTTTGTGATGGTTTGGTTTTATTAAGATATAATGTCTCAGAGACTTATTTGTCCCTTTCTTGGTGCTGTGACCTAAGTACCTTCTCTCTATGACCTTTGAGCAAGTTACCTTACCTTGGTTTATTCCAGATTGTTTTAAGGATCAAATAAGACTTGAAAGAACTTGGCAAAGCACCTAAAAGTAGGTGCTAAATAAACATAAGCTATGACTAATAATGTAAAACCTTAGCTGTGGCCCTAGCATAATAATACTATCGTCCCTCCCTCTCCTGGCACTAGACATTTCATTGTTTGCCTGCGTTTTGTCACCCTCTTCCCATTCGCTCCCTGAAAGCGGGCGCTCACATGCGGATTCTTGCCCCACCCCCTTTATATCTGGGGCCTCTACAATCTCTCAGGATCTCCCGATGTTATAGGTTACAGGGACACTTTGCAACCAAATCCATCTTTCCCAATGAAGGGACAAATCCCTCCTCTATGACAGTTGAACTCCCAGAAAACAAGTAAAAAAACCTAAGCATGATTTCTTTAAAAAATATCTTTTCTCTATCAGTTAAACTACTCTGGCCAGTCATTCCCAGATACACAATAAGGAAAAAGCCATATTCTTACCAGTCTCCAACCTCAGCCTCTGATTGCCTATCTTCCCACAACAAAGTGACAGATGGAAACATTCCAAATGGCAAGGTATTTACTAAAAGATCAAGCATTTCGAACTTCTGGATTCTCACAAAAACAGTCCCTTGCATAAAACAAGAACAGTGAAACATAGCTTGTGCTGAAGCACCGGCAGGGTGAGCCTGCTTCCTTAATTATAGTAAGTTCCCTACATATGAATGAGTTCCATTCTGAAAGCATGTTCATAAGTCCAACTTGTGAGCCCAACAAAGTTAACCTAGGTACCCAACTAACACAATCAGCTACACAGTACCATACTGTAATGGTTTATAATAACTTTGCACACAAATACACTAAAACAAACGTCTTCCACCTTACAGTGCAGTGCCTTGAAAAGCGCGGTAGTACCGTCCAACAGCTGGCACATAGAGGCTGGCATCGAGTGAGCAGAAAAGAAGAGCTACTGGCTGGAGAAGGGAGTGGAGGTGGGCGATGATAGACCTGAAGGGTTGCCAGCAATAGGAGATGGAGAGAAAGCTGCAATCTCACTCACGCCTGATGATGGCACAGGTTCTCATTCCTGGCTGGATTCAATTCTATCTACCCTCTTATTTAAAAAAATGATCCAGTGACGTCTGGGTAGCAGCTCTTTTTTTCCTGATCATAGATGACACGCTAGCCCTGGATTGCATTCTAAATGACTGCTGCAGCCTTTGCGTACTGTTCTACATTTGGGTCCTGTGCCTCAAGAGCTAACAGTGCCGCCTCAAATAAAGAACGTCCCCTTGCTGTGTCCCACGTCATGCATCTCTTTGGTTCTTCGGTTTCTCCTTCTTCCTCTGGCCTCTCTTTGTCCTCTCTCTGGGCCTCCAGTTCCATCAGGTCTTCATTAGTAAGTTACACGAAGTAAGCGCACCAAAGCGCAACCCCCTGGAGAGGATGCATGCACGTGACCGTGTGCACCAGACACGTGGACTAATTTACATGGTTAGACACGCAAACATATGTTCCCATCTTTGAAAGTTCACAGCATGAATGTTCATGTATCGGGGGTTTATGTGCTGGCCTCCAGATTACAGAGGCTGAGTGAAATGCCTTCCTGTTGCCACCCAATACTCAGGGCCCCTTTTGGGACCCCTTCTCCAGAACATAATCTGAGGCCCCTGTCTCCCTTTAATTTTCTATGCTCTTTCTTGTTAGGAATACAGCACCCTGAGTATTAGGTCCATCTTTATGTGGGCATGTACTTTGCTTCAGGAGTAAGTCTGATTCTCTGCAGGCAGCACTGTCTGTCTATTTGCAGGTAAAGCTGTTACCAATACAAATGGTGTCTTCTGTAAGAGATTCTCCTAAGTGTATTCTGGAAATGCCTATATAAACCATAAAAGAAGTCTGTCTTCCTGCTTACACTTCCTCTTCTGCTCCCAGCTCATGCTTGAATTCTCTCCCTCACCTAGCTTCCTTCTTCTATGCAGAATCTAATTTTTTGAACTAGAGATTCCAAGCCACAGACTTTTGTTTTCATTGTTTCGTGACTTGTTTCCCATCTAATGCATCCCAGTTCAGCCTTCTCCTTTTCAGTTCCTTCCATTTTCCCCCAGCTCCTACAAATAATGATTCATCTACTGTTTGGCATTGGACCAGTGGTTCTCAGACCTGGCTTCTCTGAGGACCTTTTTAAAAAAGTGCCCTGGGATGAGGCTTATCCCAAAACAACTGCACTAGGATCTCCAGAGAAGAAGCCGTGCACGAGAATGTGTTCCAAGCACTCAGCTGAAAGTGCCGAGTTAGAAAGGAGTACAAACATGAGGCCATGCGCGTCCTCCCCATTTGTGGCCTCGAGTCCCCTCCTCACTAGAGCCTTAGGCAGCAGCATACTGACAGAGACCAGCGCTGCGACACCCTGTCCATGAAATCCAGGACAAGGCGAGAACGACGGGAGCATTTCTCATAGATCTAAGAAAGGATGCGGACCCAAGTCCTCCAGGTAAACGCCGATCTCCAAATTCAGATTAGCATTTACAGCCTGCTCTTTACGTGTCCTCTTTGAAGGTCCCAGACACAGACACAGCTAGGCCGAGGTAAGAAGATGCCAAAGGGCTCCGTATTCAAGGAGGCACCCACTCTCAGGGCCCTTCCTGCACTTACGAGACCCTGAGAGTGAGTGCCTCCCTAACCTTGCATTTTGGGAGTCTCTCTTACCTCATTCTGGTCCTGTTCCAAGCGGAGCTAAAATGAGAGCTGTTCTAAAGGAGCTGGGAGAAAGGAGGATTGTAATCATCCAGTTCGGTGAAATTTAATCAGTAAAACTGATACAGCCCCCTGAACATATCCCAGGTTTAGGATTTCAGAACTTGAAATGAGAATTGTGACTTGACATTAACTCCCCCAAATCCCACTGTCAATATGCAGCTCATGGAAGGTGATGAAGCAGTTTTAATCAGAAAAGCAGGAATTTCTATTTGTGTTAGGAGAAAATGACAGTATATTTTAAATTGAAAGTTGAGTGTGATGATACTTTCTCTAGTAACATACTCAATATCTCTTAATTTCAATTCTTCATTCATCATCTCCCCTGTCACAAGGTACAAATGGATTACTGCATGTGGAATGCCTAGTCCAGAGCTGGCACAATTGAGCGCTCAAAGCTGGTAACCATTTTGTCTCATCAGGAGGATAATGGAACTCAGGAAACACTTACCGCTGGAGGTCACCCCATCAGCAATTCCACGTTATTTAAAGACAGAGTCCGGATAGGTGCAGACTACAGGCTCTACCTCTCTCCAGTCCAAATCCACGATGATGGCCGGAAGTTCTCCTGCCGCATTGTGGTCAGGGCTGGCAGAGTCTTGAGGAGCTCCACCACCGTCAAGGTTTTTGGTAAGAGTTTCTGTTCTCCGGAGTCCCTGCCTTGCTCCTGTTACAGTCTCCAGATTCTTCCCCCGCCAAAGATGAAACACTGTTAGCTAGACAGCAGCCACTCAAGGGCCGCTCTGCTGGAGTTCGGTTTGTCTTGACACTTGTCATTCATGTTGTGGGTGGGGATGAGGGAAGGAAGCCAAAGAATGACGATTCAGCAGCCGTAGGTCACCAGTCTTCTGGTGACCACTAACCGCTACCTTACGCGCATTACTGTATGGTTTTCTGTATGACCACTGCTTCATGGTTTTAACGTCTCCTGAGAATGCTGGAGGTCTCTTTCGTTATAACTGCCGAAATCTAATTGCTTAGTTGTCTGGTTGTATTAGTTGCTTGCTGGAGCAAGGTGGAATTAGGCCAGTGTGAGGAAAGGGAGATGACAAACAGCTCCAGAGAAACTCGGCAGGAGTCCCCTTGCCCCCGCCAAGGCCAGCTGGGGTGAGAGGCTGCCCAGCTCCTCCAGCAAAAGACCTGCAGGGCTGGCGCTCTGGCCCTGCATTTGCAGCAGAGTGGGCTTAGCTGAAATGTCCACTGTGGCCTCAGTCAGACTGCAGAGACTCTGCAGGGAAATGGGAAAATTCTGTTTTGTTCAGTGATGCAAGGAAATATTAATGAGTAGAAACTTGTTGGCTTTAGATACTTTTCATTTTGGTGACCAAGAACTGTGTTTTTCAAAACATCATTTTTCTGTTATTTTTTTTAATTTAATTTTTATTAAAACATCATTTTTAAATGAAGGTCAAGAGGAAAGCAGTAATGTAGATGAGCAATTCCTTGTTTTTGAAAATGAGGTAAAATAGAAAATAATTCACAAAACCTAAGAGCATAGACTGGAAAACAAAAAAACAAAAAAAAAGAGCATGGACTGGTAGATTTTTTTCTCAGTTAACTGAACGATAGGATAAGTGAAAAATCTTTGCTTTTATCTAGAATCTTATTGAATTATTACTAGAGATCACACAATCCAGTATTTTAAAGGAATTGCAAACCCTTTAGTTCATAATGAAATAGCTGCAGCCAGAATGTATTTAGTTTGAAGTCTCTTGCCAATAGCGCCTCCTGTATGTCTTTCTTTGACTCGCAACGTCTCCCTCTTGCCTTCCTTCCCTCGCTCCTTCCTTCCCTCCGTCTTCCTCTGTCTCTTCTCTGGGATGGGTTAGGGAAGAATCAATTGCTCCCGTGATCAGGTTCCTTATGGGGCCTAGACAGTGTCCTGTGATGAGTTGGAAAGACTGTTCATCTCTTTGATTGATACCACCATTCTCTCATTTATGGGGTGTGACTGTCTTAGCCCAAACATAAGACCAATTCATCTGGCCTCCCTATTGGCAAACTGATGTAGGCAGTCATCCAGGATGTGAAAAGAAATAATTCTGTTAGGCAAACTGTGTCCCATTTGACCAAGGGTTTTTGTACCACAACTTGATCTAATTGCCTTGTCAACATTTAAACCATGTCCCGTATCTCTTTGCTGCATTAAAGTATCTTCATCTTGGTCTAGAGTGCTTTCCACTCTTTTCCATCTCATCCTCATGCCCCGCTACATCTCTCGGCCTCTATATTTTTGTTTGCTTCTTCTTTGAACTCCTTTCAGTGGATGCTTAAAAATACAAGACACTGCCTACTTGTTCAAATAACTAGACTTTTCTTCTTTCTGATTTTCTCCTTTAGCAAATGGGCCAGATTGTATTTGGACAGTCTTATCCAATCTTTAACCTATTTGGGGTGTGACCCTGGCAGAGAGTTATGCTGCATATCTCATTCAGGACCCACTCTGCATCCCCAGGTGATTCCTCAAGTAGAATAAGCCAAAACTAAACACATGAAAACCTTGAAATAGATACTGATATGTGTCACTGAGCCATTCTATATGCCCTTCATCCAGTTTATCTTTTCCTCCTGAACACCTTTGTCCTCTACCAGACCATAAACCGGAAGCTCCCCCTGCCACTTCCTGGATCCCCCGCACTAGTCTCCTATGACTTGACTTTCCTTATGGGGAGTCCCCCGCCATCACAAGTTTGTTCTCCGCGATTCCCCCCGAATAATCTGTCTCTATCTATCACCCCTGCAACTTTTGGTATACCTGTTCCTGCTTTCAGGCCCTTCATTCTACCAGCATTTATTGCTAATAAGAGGTCAGAAAAAGGCCGCCTCCCGTTACTATTGTGTCTTGGTTTGGGTTCTCCTGAAAGAAAACTCTGAGACAAGAATTTGCATTAATTTATTTGAGAGATAATCCTAGGAAATATAGGAGTGGGAAAAATATGTCAAGGAAGAGAAGGAAGATAATAAAATGTACATGATCAAGCCAGTTAGCGATGTGGGCTTAGAGCTCACCCCGCTGGGAAACCGTGGATGAACACGCATCAGAGTTACCCGTGACAAGGGCGAGGAAGCCGGGGCATTACCCACAGCTCCCCACCTGTTTCCACCATTAACCCGCTGGGACTTCCAGTCTGCCCTGTCTGTGGACTGAGTGTGTGTCCATAACCCCAGGGAATCGTCAGGAGAGGGTCACAGGTGTGCCCAGCAAAGGCTGCATGGATGCAGCCGAGGCTAAGAGGATGCAGCAGACACTGATGGTACCTGTGACAAGGGCCTTAATATTTTATCCCCTGGTTCACAGAGGGCTTTGTCTGTTATACTCAGCTTGAGGCTACTTCAGTTCAGCGTGATGTTCTCAATGTCTGTTTTATGCTGGGCATTATCAGTGCTAGAGATGGAGAGATGAATAAAGCATTCTGGCTTTAAGAATTTACAGTTTAGTGGGACAACAAATCACTGAAAGAGTCCCTGATCTTTTCTGATGCCAAACAACTAAATAAGAACCAGGTGTTTTTCCAGCTCCCTTCAGCGGCCTCCACTTATGCTTTATTTCTAGACCTGTGGGCACACAGACTATTCCTCTCTCCTCTCTGCCCACTGCCTGCCCCCTCCCCTCCCTCACATTCTGCTTTCACCTGCTCTTCCTGCTGCTGCTTAGCTGCGAAGTCATGCCCAACCATTTTGCAACCCCAGGGACTGTAGCCTACCAGGTTCCTCTGTCTGTGGGATTTCCCAGGCAATAATACTGGAGTGCAGTGCCATTTCATTCTCCAAGAAGTCTTCCTGACTCAGGGATCAAACCCTCATCTCCTGCATTGGCAGGTGGATTCTTTACCACTAAGCCACCTGGGAAGGCCCTTTTCACCTGACTCACCCGTAATCATCTTTAAAGCATCAGCTGTCCCCACTTCCAAAAGCCTCCTCTTATTCCCCAAGGTTGGCTTAGAAAGCTTCTCTTAAAAGCTTTCTTCAAATCCTACGTGTCCCTAATAACAGTTCTTATATCAATTCTAATTTCTAGTTTTTGTACGTGTATTTTCCATGTAAATGTAAATTTCCCAAGGATGATGAATATGATGTGTCCACCTTTGTTTCCTTGACATCTAACACAGTGGGAGTTTAATAATATCTGATGAGTTATGAATTTTTCACACATGCGTGCACACACACACACACACACACACACACACACACTAGTGACCACTAGTATCATTCAGGACCACTAACTAACTGTTTTATTTGCCTTTAAGCTAAGCCGGAAATCCCCATGATTGTGGAAAATAATTCCATGGATGTCATTGGAGAGGTGAGTCACATTAAAGCCTTTGAAAATTGACAGTATAATATGTGAAGGTGTGTTCATTTGCCTCATTGCTCAGAATATTTTCTCAAAGGACCTTAATTCAATTAATTTCTGATAGGAATAAAGGTAAGCTGATTCATCAAGGCTGTATATTGTCACCCTGCTTATTTAACTTATATGCGAGTATCATGAGAAATGTTGGGCTGGAAGAAGCACAGGCTGGAATCAAGCTTGCCAGGAGAAATATCAATAACCTCAGATATGCAGATGACGCCACCCTTACGGCCGAAAGGGAAGAAGAACTAAAGAGCCTCTTGATGAAAGTGAAAAAAGAGAGTGAGAAAGTTGGCTGAAAGCTCAACATTCAGTGCTCGCTTCGGCAGCACATATACTAAAAAGCTCAACATTCAGGAAACTAAGATCATGGCATCTGGTCCCATCACTTCATGGCAAATAAATGGGGAAACAGTGACAGGCTTTATTTTTCTGGGCTCCAAAATCACTGCAGATGGTGACTGCAGCCATGAAATTAAAAGACATTTACTCCTTGGAAGGAAAGTTATGACCAAGCTAAATAACATATTAAAAGGCAGAGACATTACTTTGCAAACAAAGTTCCATCTACTCAAGGCTCTGGTTTTTCCAGTGGTCATGTATGGATGTGAGAGTTGGACTATAAAGAAAGCTGAATGCTGAAGAATTGGTGCTTTTGGACCGTGGTGTTGGAGAAGACTCCTGAGAGTCCCTTGGACTGCAAGTAGATCCAACCAGTCCATCCTAAAGGAAATCAGTCCTGAATATTCATTGGAAGGACTGATGCTGAAGCTGAAACTCCAGTACTTTGGCCACCTGATGCGAAGAACTGACTCATTTGAAAAGACCCTGATGCTAGGAAAGATTGAGGGCAGGACGAGAAGGGGACGACAGAGGATGGGATAGGTGGATGGCATCACTGACTCAATGGACATGAGTTTGGGTAAACTCCGGGAGTTGGTAATCGACAGGGAGGCCTGGCATGCTGCAGTTCATGGGGTCCCAAAGAGTCGGACACGATTGAGCAACTGAACTGAACTGAAGTTGATTCTAGAAACCAAAGTTCAATTCAGTTCAGTTGCTCAGTCATGTCCGACTCTTTGCGACCCCATGAATCGCAGCATGCCAGGCCTCCCTGTCCATCACAAACTCCCGGAGTTTACTCAAACTCATGCCCATCGAGTCAGTGATGCCATCCAACCATCTCATCCTCTGTCATCCCCTTCTCCTCCTGCCTCCAGTCCCTCCCAGCATCAGGGTCTTTTCCAGTGAGTGAACTCTTCCCATGAGGTGGCCAAAGTATTGGAGTTTCAGCTTTAGCATCAGTCCTTCCAATGAACACCAGGACTGATCTCCTTCAGGATGGACTGGTTGGATCTCCTTGCAGTCCAAATAACTCCAGAAAGAATGAAGGGATGGAGCCAAAGCAAAAACAATACCCAGTTGTGGATGGGACTGGTGATAGAAGCAAGGTCCGATGCTGTAAAGAGCAATATTGCATAGGAACCTAGAATGTTAGGTCCATGAATCAAGGCAAATTGGAAGTGGTCAAACATGAGATGGCAAGAGTGAATGACGACATTCTAGGAATCAGTGAACTAAGATGGACTGGAGTGGGTGAATTTAACTCAGATGACCATTATATCTACTACTGTGGGCAGGAATCCCTTAGAAGAAATGGAGTAGTCATCATAGTCAACAAAAGAGTCCGAAATGCAGTACTTGGAAATGCAATCTCAAAAACGACAGAATGATCTCTTCGTTTCCAAGGCAAACCATTCAATATCATGGTAATCCAAGCCTGTGCCCCAACCAGTAACGCTGAAGAAACCTAAAGGGAATCCTTATTGTCTGCCTTCGGGCTGTCACAACATATGATCTTGTGATCCTTAGTCCTTAAATTTCCTGGAAAAATTGTATCAGTTGTTTAAATTTCTGTTGACTAAAAATTGAAGTAGATAGTGAAGGAAAAGTAGTGTGGAAAGCAGTGTGAATGCTGGTGTAAGAATGAGGTTTTGCTCAGCTGACATTTAATGTGTTCTAATTCATTTCCTATACCAGCTTTTCCAGTGTTTTTATTTTTAAAACTGCCCATCTGAACTTTTTCAGAATTCTGGCTATTTCTTAGGCAATATAGGAAGGGCAGGAGGAAAAGGAAATTGGAATCTGACTTTAATTTCTTGTAGGTAGTTCCCAGCCTCTAGTCTTTGGGATCTGGTCTCACTTCTCAGCTCTTCCTCCTGTTGGCTGTGAAGTTGTGCTAATTAATTATTACATCTTTGTAGTCAGGTTTCCTGTCTATATGAAGGGCATGAGGAGAGTTTATGCATATTGCTGTTGTTTTTAGGATGGCTTCCCAGGTGGCATTAGTGGCAAAGAGCCTGACTGTTAATGCAGGAGACGCAGGAGACGTGGGTTTGATCCCCGGGTCAGGAAGGTCCCCTGGAGTAGGGAATGGCGACCCACTTCAGCATTCTTGCCTGGAGAATCCCATGGACAGAAGAACCTGGCGGGCTACAGTCCATAGGGTCACAATGAGTTGGACACGACTGAAGTGTCTTAGCGGCATGTTGTTTCTAAGAATTGAACAAAATAATGTGTGGAAAGTTCTTAGTTCATTGTTTGATATAAAGTGCTTAGTAAGCATTTTCGTGGACTATTATGTTTTGTTACTCAGCTGTCTTGTGACATTATGACTTCATTCAAACTTTTCAAAACCCCAAGTAAAATTAATATTCTCCATTAATTTTCAAACATGTCCTATTAAATGGGATTAGAGAAAATTATACTCCTGGTTTCTTCTAGCCCCAAGAACATTAAATAACTTATGATATCTTGTCATATTTTCACTAATATCAATCATGTAATTTGACACTGCATACAAATCATAACTCAGGCTCTGTGGTATGATTTTAGATGAGTGTATTACCCAAGCCTTTGTATCTTTTGTTGATTTTATGGATGGATCTCTTAGATTGTTATTGTAATCCTGAGTACATAGAAAAGGTTTCCATTTTTTTGGTTCTGCCACAATTAATTTTCAAGTACTTCACTTCAGTAGTTTAAATAAAAGACATAATCTTATGTTATAATGTTTTGTAGGTGTTTTTGTTTCTTATGAGGATTTTTCTGTAGTTTCTTGGGCCAATGTTTACAGGTAATGTGGACTCAGTCCATGTATTATTCTAATTCATTTCCTACACCAACTTTCCCAACTTTCCAATCACAAGATTGGATCCAAGAATTTCAGTTTTTAAGAAAAGGACTTTGTCGTATGTGTCATCAGATTTTCTCTTCTGTACCCATAGTTCTCTAGGTACTAACTAGAAAAACCAGAGAATGTTCCTTCCTGGGGAATTAGTGAATAATCTCTCACAGCTCCACATAATCAGCTGCAGGACACAGCTTGTCTATGGATCTTTTAAGACGTTGCCAAACATTAGTAATTTCTCACTCTGACATTCTTATAATCTCCATTGTATTTTAAATAGCATACTAACTCTTCAAAGTCCTTTCACATGCTTTTACCACGTGATACTCCAGGTAAGCCTCTGAAATAGGTAGAGATCTGTCAAATCACAGATGAGAAACTGGGACCTGGAGAGTCTAAACCACTGGCTAAACCACTAACAAAAGGCAGAACTAGAATGAGAATTTAGCATGTCCATGCCCAGGCAGGACCGCATAGCAAGGAGATCATGCTTCAGGGGCCAATAGAAATGAGGTCAAATCCTGATTTGACCACTTACCAGCAAGATAGCCTCATCAAGTAGTTAAGCTTTATGTGTCTCAACTAACTCATTTCTAAAGCCAGGATCATAATAAATATTATGCTGGGTTCTTAGGTACATTGGATTTATCCACAGTAATGAGTAAATAGCACAGAGTCAATGTCTCAGAAATGTCTTTTTTCCCTGCTACTATTCATCATGTACTCACTCTTTCACTTATTCTTTCCTCTGCATGTATATTCATAAATCTACTGTGCGACTGATTCGCAGAGACAGTGGGCAATAATGAAATGGCAGAATATAGGTTGTGGAATTTGATAGGTCTTGGTTTGAATTCTCCTTCATCAGTGTTAACTCCAGGCCTTAGACCTCAGATTATTAGGCTCCTCATCAGTGAAGAGGGACAATGATCCCAACCTGACAATGGTGACCTGAGGACCAAACGAGAGAACCACATGCAAAGTATCTGCCATCTGGCAACCACAGCGCTCAGCAATGGTAATCTCTATCCCCATTACTTCATCTATAATAATAATCCATAATCATCCATTTGAAAATATCCATAATCATCCATAGGTGATTATCATGCACCTATGGAATGCCTTGCTAGGTACTACACATTCACGACAGCCCTGTGTTAGAGCGACAGGGATTTGAACTGTGTCTTCCAGTGTCACCAGTTAAAGTTACAAAATGTATGGTTAATTTAGTTTTCCTGTAAAGAGAAAAGTCCCCTGATTAGTCTAACACTGAAGCCTTGCAGGCTGAGACATGCTAGAGAGTGACAGTGAGATTGTCACATCCCCTATGGATGTCGTGTTTCCAAGGGCTCAGCTTCGCCAGGGCCCCCAACACGGCACACAGCCTTGCCGCCACAGCTCCATGGAAAGAAAGGGAGTCTTTAGCCTAAACTTCAACACCTCCTCCCACCCACCCCCCACCCATGTAAGCAGAGTTTTGCTCTGGAGCAAAAGATACTGGGCCGAAGAGCCTGTCAACACAGCCCACAGCCGTCTATATCCACTCTGATAATGCAGCAAAAGAAGACACAGGAGAGAGAGAGGAAAACTCTAGTTTACTCAATAGGGCAGTCTTTCCACGACGTCTCTTTCCACGTGGGTCTCTTCTTTCTGCCTGTGCTTTTACTTGGTCATCTCCAGGGGGCCCTCTCCTCATTCTCTAACTATTGTATTTTATAAAATTTAGGGAAAAAACTAGAAAACAAACAAAAAACTACTTCACATGAAACAGGAAGCAAAAGCAAATGGGGCCTAAAAAGGTAAGAGAGGTTAAAATAATAAGACTCATGGAAAAAAGACACTGTAATCTTAAATCCAAACATCGGAGTTTAGCAGGAGAGCTCTATTAGCTATTTACAGAATTTGACTGTTTGTGTTCATTTAATTTTGGTTTTATAAAATTTGAGTGTCTGTGGATTTCTTGACCTTATTAAACTCCATTCTTTGTGTATGTGTGTTTTAGATATTGCAGCCTCTTTTTCCCTCCTAGCATCTTTGTGGCATTATGAGGCTCCGGAGTCCGTATCTCCAGCCGGGTGATGACCGGCAGAGCTGCCACCATCATTTGCAGCAGTGAGCCCTGAGCTTTTACCACAGGTGGAGAGGGTCCTCAAAGGAGCAACACACTTTTTGGGGGGAAACCACAAGGGAAGTGAAAGCTTTAATATGAGGCACATTTCTAGAAAAAGAGGGAATTACAAGACTACAATGCAGTGTGGGTTTTTCACAAGTCTGGTGTTTGGACTTGTGTCTTTTCCACAAACAGCTCACAAGGAAGACAGATGTGGCTGTTAGCCGCTGACAAGTGTAAGAACAAGCAGGAGAAAGGAGCCACATAGGTGACGACCGAATGAGGCACGATGCCACTATTATACCAACATCCTGTCTGCTTAGGGAGATGAGTGACTGAGGGCACTCGCGCTCTCTACAAGAGGAGATACTGGCGTAGTCTCCACTTGCCTTCTGCATCTCTCACCATACCCTCCTTTCCACTCCCAGCCCAGTTTTGAATGTATGTAAATAACAAGGTTTAATAGGAGTCATGCAAAATAAGTCAGCTCCAGCACAAAGGCCAGAGTGGCTTCCAGTTTGATCTTATTCAAATCCTGTGTTAACATTTTAAACATGTTCTCAGCAGCCCAGGGAATTTACCTTTTCCTTATGGACTGCTGGATTCCTTTTTTTCAAAGCAGCTCTGAACACTTAAAGATGAACAGCTTTGTAAAAACTGGAGAACAAAGCATTGGCAGGTAGCTGTAATGCTAATAGTCTGAGGTGTATAATATAATCTGAAACCTACTGCTTAAATGAATGAGTGGTCTGTGGATACAAAACAAAAGCAACTTTACTCATTAAAACTGACCTCAGAAGTGACGAAAATGTCCTCTGTCCTTCATTCTCCCAGACAGTCAAGGTCTCTTACCTTTCCATGGTGAACTTTCTCTGGGGAGCTGTCTGTCTCATCTTCACATTGCTTTGCTTTCCCTTTCTCAGTTTTCTGCCTCTCTTCTTTTTTCTCCTTATATAGCCCATCTCTCCACCTTTTTCTTTTTCTTTCTGAGTTTCTTTCGCCTCCTCCTCACAAACTCCTCCTTCAACAAAGCTTAATATGAAATCGAATTATGTTTTTTAAATATTTATGAACAAATTTTTATATGCTCTATTCTTAATGTTTAATTCAAGTGAGTTGGAAAGTCTTTAATTCTCTGTGCTAATTATCCATTAATTACTTATCTGTTAGATTGCTGGAAAGACTTACAGGATTAAGATGGATTATTCTGATAAAACAGCTTTAATATAAGACTGCAATAATGGGAGAAACAGACACATTGAAAGAGTCTGGAGATCTCAGGCCCATATTTCTTTTTTCTTCCACTGCTGGGTCCCACAGAACCAGCTTTACATCCAGTTCTTAAATCAACACCAGAATGTGTGCAAACACTTCTGTCCCAGGAAGCCTGAGCTCTGCTCATCATGGGGTCTCCAGAATGAGCTGGCCACATAGGCATATTCCAGCCACCCATCTAGTCTCAACCATCAAAACCTTCAGCTCCACCAAAACCAAGTACTAGGCATAAATCCCATTATTTTCACTCACTGAGGCTGACAGGCTGGTGCATTCTGCCCCCAAATAACTCACAGACCCATGGTTAATATAGTCTAAAGTTTTGGTGAGTACTATTCTAAGGAAACTTAGATAAGCATTTGGCCAATTCAGACCTGCTGAGATTAACCCATACTATTCTTTCTCTTAAAATCCTACCAAGCTACTTTGCTGTATATTTAAGCTGGAACTAACAGGACGTTTTTGCTGTGGGTCTAAAGTCAGTGTTTTCAGAATAAACTTCCCCCAAGCCCCGCTTAAACAAAATGGAAGGGGTGAGCGGCCCCGGCCTGGTCTTGCTCCCTCTGGCAGGCCTCCTTCTCTGCCCGCACCTTCCGCCTCATCTCCAGGATGGCCCTCTCCACCTCCTCCAGGGCGCGCTCCCGCCTCTCCACCGCGCGCTCCCGCCTCTCCACCGCGCGCTCCCGCCTCTCCACCGCGCGCTCCCGCCTCAGAAGCTCCTTTTCCCTCCGGCTGGCCCACAAGGCCAGCGCCCCCACCTGCTCCAGCAGCCGGGCCCAGTCGCCCTCAGTGCCCGCGGGGAGCTGCGGCCCTGGAGGCCGGGGGTCCGCACGCGGCCCGGCCTGGCCCTGGCCACCCTTCTCCAGCTCGTCCTTGTGCACGCCCTTCAGATGCTTCCAGAGGGCCGTGGTGCCCACGTTAACCCCCGGGCCCCGGCTCACCTGCCTGCCACACAGGCGGCAGGTGGCATACTGGTTGGGGTGGTGCCCGGCGCGGGCAGGGGCCAGGTGGAAGTACTCCCAGGCCTCGGAAAACCGAGTGCCCTTGTGGTGGGCAGCGGCGCGGGCGTGGCTCTGGCGAAGGGGCCGGCCGGCTCTCCCGTCTCACTGGCCTCCGCCTCCTCCTTCACCTCCAGCTGCCCTTTGGCCTTCATCCAGTTTCCGTCCCCGTCCTCCTCTTCCCGCCTCATCCCGTCCCCTCTCTACAGCGTTCCTTGAGCCCGAAGTCTCTGGAGCTGAGCTGCTCGGGAAGGGCCTGGGGGACTCGGGGTTTGCAGTAGCGGCCACAGGCGGCCACGCCCGGTGGAGTGACTTCCCTCCTTTCTGCTCCACTGGAGTCAGGGTGAGTCAGAGCCAAGCGCAGTGGCCTTGGAGGCTCTCCTCCATGACGCGGTGCCTGCTGATCCCTCCTGGGCCGGGCCGGGAGGCAGGGCCGCTCAGTGGAGCGATTATCACTGCAAGGCTTCCGTGAGCTGTGCTCGGCACCTCGACCAGCACCAAGGCGCTTTCGAACACAGAATTGCAGGTGTTCTCTTGACTCTTCCCCTGGCTGCTCCCACTGCTGCGGTGCTCCCGGAGACCTGTCTGATGCACCTCGGAGGCAGGAGGAGCAGCCTCGGGCTTCAGGCTGTCCAGGATGCCAGGGCGAGGGCCTCACTGGTCTCCCTCAGCGTGGGTAGAAGCGAAGAGACACTGATGCTAACTAGGAGAGACTCGACGTCCCTCTGAGCAGATGCAGAAGCCAGTCCAGAAGCTACAAAGCCTGCCAGGGTCTGGGAAATGCAGTTCCCAGTGTAAAGTCAGCTTGCTGCTAGAAAGGTTCCTCGGGGGCTGGGCTTCTGAGCACTCGGAACAGCAGGCTTAGCTGTTTTCAGCAGGAGGAGCTGGCATATTTGGACGACAGGGCTGGGGAGCGCATCTCCACAGCCTGGTTGTGGCGGGGTGACCTCAGCAAGCAGCTGGCCACACTCCACCTTCCCCGGCACCATCATCTGCAAAGCCAACAGTGGATGAGATCTTCCTGATGGCAACTTCCTCCAGCTGTCTGGTGTAGGGACCCCATTTTAAGGATAAATTAACACATGGAAGGTTACGGTACATTTTAAAAAGAGCCTGACTTCTCTCTCTTTGATCATTGTTTAAATGATTGAGAACCTTATCCATCAAGCTTTGCCACCCTGAGCAGTTCAGAAGTACCACCCAGCCCCAGCGGGTACTTACCGGCGAGCAAGGCTGGGGACTGGTCTCTGAGGGTTCCGATGCAGGGAATGCTCCTACCCCATGGGAAGGTTGTTAGCTGCCTGCGGCCGCAGGGAGGAGAGCACCTCCACTTGCTGCTCCCTCCCACTTCCAGGGAAGATTGTTTCCATATGGGTGTGGTCCTACCTGAAGGGTTTTTCTGCAATAAATGCAGGCCTTTTCTCCTCCTGCTTCCACCACCAAAACAAGTTGTCCCTGGCAAATGTTGTGAAGTAAAACAATAAATCAAGCACCTACAAGTCTTAGTTGTTTCCAGAAGACTAGATCATCTGGCCTCTCAAGCAAAGAAGATTTAAGACAGAGGAAGGGTGAAACATGGGCAAAGAAACCACATGCCTTGAGGATACCTGTGGTTTCAAATATTTTGTCCAGTTGTCAGGCCGTGAAGTCTCCATTGTTGGTTGGAAACTATTGGTATTACAAATAAAGTCAGTAGAAAAGTCAGAGAACTTGCAGAAGGGAAGATTAAATAAAAGGACCCTTCTGCAATTTAGAGAAATATAGCAGATTTGGGGTTGATTTCTATTATAGTATGTAACTAGAATTGGAAAAGCTGAAATCTGTTGGCTTCTACTTTCAGTTGAAGTGAAATAAAGGGATAATCACAACTTAAGCAAAAAATATAAATTTACAGATAGATAGATTTTAGAAGGAAAAACTACTAAGAGGAGACAAGCCCATTTTACAGATATCCATGGGAGGAAAACCTTGAGTTACAGGAAGAAAACACAGAAATGGTAGAGTAGAAAACATGGAGAGACTAAAAGTTAAATTTCAAATGAAAAGTAAATGTGTGGGGCCTAGAGAGACTCCAAATAGAAATGAAGAGTTGGTAAACAAATAGGGGAACTTTTTTTTAAGGATTTTTCTTTCCAGACTAATAAGCTAAATATTTTCAAACTGATTCTGTGAAAAGTCCTTTGGAAACGGTCCTGTCCAAACTCAACCAAACTGAATATGGGATCATTTACAAATGGTTACCATTTCAGTATTTCATCTGTGGAAATAAGGGAATGATCAGTGTTACAGCCAGATTTGGATTCATTTTTCCTGACTTGTCAATCTCATCTTGCTCCAACCTCTGCTTCCAACATCCCCAGCTCACACCCAAGTCCATGAACCAATCCATCAACCATCTTTTGTCAATTTCCCACTACTTTCCACCTGTAGGTTCCAGGCCTGACTCTTTCCTGTCCACAAAATATAAATGTGCCAAGTTGTTCCCAGATTTATCCTTCTCTGTACTCCCACAGAATTCTCCAAATGCTTTTTTGGCACTTTCTACAGAATTCTTTGTGGTATTACTCACTTATACCATATGTACTTAGAATAATGTGCTAGAGAAACCAATAATTTGCTTGTTTCGTGAATACTTCATAAAGAGAATCACACTGAGGGAGTGAACGATTTTGACTCCTCAGCAGAGAAAGGTGTGTGTGTGTGTGTGTGTGTGTGCACGTTTGTATGCATGTGCACATAAACTCTTTTTCACATTTATTTCATATTTTTTTCAATCTGACATGTTTTTCTTCTTAATCCTTTGAAAGCTAACAAAGAAATACAACTTGGCTTGCTCAGCAAAATCACATATGCTTGACATTTCATAACATGTTTGACTTCAGTGTGAACTAGTTTAGCCTGAAATTTTTCAATTTTAGAGACCAGAGGAGTTTCAGGACAAGAGCCATATTCCTAAACAAAATCTTAGAACACTGTCTGGAGATAGTATAGAATATTTGAAACCTGAATCATTCTATGAAATCTGAATTTAGGAAATTTACAAGTGTTAAATCTTTTTAATATTTTTATTGAGTTAACAAGAGATTTCTTCAGTGAGCCAGTTGCCTTTATAAAATAATGGAACTCCTACTCATCCTGATATTACCATATCATCATCTTTTCGTAGATTAGATGAGCATAGAGAAAATGAATCATGAGAGGGGCTAAAGGTATTGACATCAATACAAACCTTTACACATTTTTAAAACATTTTTTTTCACTATAGATCCTACACAAATCACCTAGATAAAGTCAGTCTTTGGCATTTTATTGGATTAAATAAACAAAAATCTCTTTCCTTTACTTAATAAGAATATATTTCAGGAGACCTGCTTTTGCTTTTAAGACAGAAAGAGACAGAATTTCATGGATCTGCATTCCTGTCATGTGCCTGCATCCCCATTAAGAACTGAATGGGTGAGAAATCTGGGGCTTCAGCGTCTGCTATCTACCATTTTGGGTACAGCAAATAACCTCCTCTGAAAGTCTCAGTATTTCCTTGGGGGTTTTACAGTGATGTTCTGAGGGATGTTCATCTGCGCCTTGGTGGGATCTCACCAGAAAGATGGGGCTTAGTATTATTCTTAGATTTGGTTTCTCAGCTCTGCTCAAAATCAGACTCTTCAGGCATAACTAGTCTGCAGGAGAATTAGCACACCAAGCATTACATATAGGTAACAGTTCTTTACTAATTAACTAGCATATTCATCAATTGTGAAAAATATCTGAGAATTAAAAACTTAGGGCTGGCTACATGTAAAATACACATACCTCTTGACGAGAAAACAAAACTATAAAAAAGATTATAATTTTCTAGTGTCTCAGATGAAATAATGAAGATCAGATAATACCTTACTGCATATTTTCACCAGGCTCTTGAAGAAACTACCATCTCACAAAAACAAACACAGTGTTGGGAGAAAAAATAATAATAATAAACTAACCCTACTGCTAAGCTCCCTGGTTTTGTAACATAAGCTACCTGCTCTTCTATTTGCTTCTTACTTTAATGCAACATGTTTTACCAGGAAATATCTTTTACTGAGATTAAGGTAACACCTCCAGTTTTACCATCAACTACATTCCACTCCCTTTAACCATTCGGTGATTCTGTGCCCTGACTTCCCCGTCTGTCAAATGGCAGTATTAAAGTGGGTCCTACTTAGCCTATAGGATTGTTAAGATGATAAAAAGTTAATTAGGTAAACTCTTTACAAGTCAAAAGTGAAATGTTTATATTAAATGGTTTCTGCAGTTGTTGCTGCTAACAGTACTTTACATTATTGGGGGAACAAAAACAACAAAAGTCTGGGTCTCTTTTAGCTTTTAGTCTGACAGAATATTCTTCCCTGGCCTCTGCCTGTTATAACTTCTTCCTATTCTTTGGTTTCCATTTACGCTATTTTATTTTGCCTATGTAGAGATGTAATCTTCCTTTTCCAGAACTCAGAATCCAGGTTTGCAACATTAGTTTAATTCTAGATTCTTCTTAAATTGACCTTGAATTCTAGCTATTAATTTGTAACGTATCTATAGGCGGTTGCCGTTTATAGTTCACATTTCAAGCAGCCTCTTAAATGTGAACACTGCCTTGTTAAAAGTGGAAAGGACTTCCCTGATGGTCCAGTGGTTAAGACTTTACGCTTTCACTGCGGGGGGTGCAGGGTCAACCCCTGGTCCAAGGAGTTCCACCAATAAAGAAAGAAAGAAAATAATAAAAATGGAAAAAGTAATTTTTGTGCCAGTTTGCCTCATCTGAGGCCCAGTGGAGATGTCTGGGGCACCAGTCTCTTCTGAATTGGCAAATAATTCTTTCCATATTCTGTCTCTAACCCCAGAGAATTTTTACCTGCTCACTGAGGAATGTATTTCCCACAGCAAACCTCACCTGGTTTATACAGAGGAGCTTCCCTCAAGCTGAAATAGAAGGTAAGGAAATCAGTCAATGGAAGTGGGTTTGGCAAAAAAAGAAAGAAAACAAAGAACAATAGAAGTTGCCACTGCCCAAGTCGATCTTGGCATTCAAGAACAATTCTCATTCCAAGAAAACATCATCTTGCCTACCAAATGCCATTTTCTGACACCTCATCTGGCTCCTCCAAGGAGCAGGGAGGTCTTTCCCAGAATACAAGAAATACAGTTGACTTGGTCCATTCACATATGAACAGTACTGTTATTATTTAACTGTTGGTAAATGGAGATCTCTTCTATGAGAGCAAGCAAGTTTAATTCAATGTACATGTATTAATCATGTCATTTAGTTCCAATTAACTTAGCATCACTACCTTAAATCAACAAGCAAATAATTTCTATTTTTTCTTGCAAGGATCTGGGTAGGGTGGGGGTGGAGGATTGAAGGAAGTATATGTAAGTAACTTGGCTCCATGACAAGGAACATGTTCATCAGGAGGATTAAAAGTTCCTGGAGCAGGACACACACGGAGGCAAGCTCAGGTGAGGATGGACAGAGCCGTGTTTTCATGGCAAACACGATAGACGCTGCCAGAACAATCTGGGCCATTTCCTGCCTGGGACAATGGCCCTTCTCCTTTCTCCAGAGTCAGTTTTCCTCAAAGCTCAATATATTTTCAGCAGTAGCAGTCACATATTTCTTGCTGTATCACCTTTAATTGATAACGTTTTAAGTCTTTGTTGATGAATGATTTTATTGATCCACCTGACTCATGTTGAATTACTGCTTTTGTCACTGGATCACTTGAAAACCAGTTCACCCACAATAATGACAGGATGCAATCCTGCAAATATCTGTTAAGGGTCATTATAGGCTGTTCATCACAGATATGTTAGAAGGGTTATTACCCTTACATCCATGAGGCCAGGCACTGGGGCCAGAGTTTCCCCAGCACACAACTGCATGCAGTTATTACTTTGGCAAGCGCTGACTTTAGAATTAGCATTGAGAACCTTCAGTTTCAAGAAGCTGTGAAACAAAGTTCTGACCCACAGGGACAGAGAGCTCTGCATTCATGCCCTGCTGACGCGTGTGCTATTTGGAGGCGGCACCAGCAGCGG
The DNA here is from genome assembly GCA_015832495.2 of Alces alces. Lineage (NCBI taxonomy): Eukaryota > Metazoa > Chordata > Mammalia > Artiodactyla > Cervidae > Alces > Alces alces. Next base: position 793,886 of record JADEYB020000010.1, on the reverse strand, counting down.
CAGTTAGACAGGATTCTGTTTCTAAAGAAGACTCACAGGAGCCAATGACAGTGTTATAAATAAATGTCAGCTTAGTTCCGGAAAAGGACATAATCTAGCACCCATATCCCTAAGGTAAGCATGTGGACCCCATGTACACTTAAGTGTTAGTCGCTTGGTCATGTCTGACTCTTTGGGACACCGTGGGCCGTCGCTGGCCAGGTTCCGCTCTCCGTGGGATTCTCCAGGCAAGAATACTGGAATGGGGGCCATTCCCTTCTCCAGGGATCTTCCAAACCCAGGAACGGAACCCGGGTCTCCTATACTGCCGGCACATTCTTTACCCTTGAGCCACCACGCAGCCCGTGTACACATTCACAGCGCCTCAAAGTGGGGGACCCAAAATGGAGTCTCAGCTGAGGTGGTTTTATATTCTTCTGGTCACTTAGCTGTATTCTTGCTACTACCCACTCTCCACAGAAGAGACCTCCCAGGATCTCACTCAGGCCAGGGACAAATCATCAGTCTCGCTCAGCAATGCTGATGAGCTGGGAAAACTTGCCCCCTAACCCACTAGACTCATGGTTATAAATAAAGGAACACCTTTAACCAATATATTCCATACCTTGATCATGGATCAAGGCCATGTAGGAGCTTGAACAAAACAGTTCAGTTTAATTCCAGGCCTGTCAGACAAATGGGCAGAGCTTCAGTTTGACCACCTTTAGGCCATACCACTGTAAGCTGAACTGTCTCCAGTCATGCCTTGGCATCATTTTACGGCTCATATGGGAAATGTTGGTGACGAACCTTGTTCTTATCTGTCTTGTAGAAATGTATACCGCTAGTGAAAAAAGAAAAGACAAAGATGGATTTTGGGAACTGAGGTCTGTTTTGACAAGTGTACATGATAACAAACCAGCCCACTCAAACAACCTGACCATCTGGTGCGTGGCTCTGTCTCCAGTCCCTGGACACAAAGTGTGGAATAGCTCATCTGAAAAGATCACATTTTCCTTGGGTGAGTTATCTATTTAATGAGGGCAACAAGGGGGTGGCCAAGACTGCCATAAGTTCAGAACATTTCTAACTAAAACAAATAGAATACTGATTGTTTCCATGATATTTTAATCTCTGAAAACTCTCTCTACACTATTCAACATTATTCTATTTCAAAATATCAAACATTTTTTGACTAAAGGGACTCTACTGAAAAGAATTTCTTCAAATAAAAAGTAGCTAATTCCTGTTTCCAGGAATTTCTGGTGAATACAGTGAACTTTTTGTTCAGATTCAATTAATAATAACTCAATTAACTAGCATTTTTGTTAATCTACCATATGATGAAATTTAATACTAATATATTGATAATCAAGAGCGTTTTTAAAATCCTAAAATTACTTCTGAGTCTATAAAAGCATTCATTTGTATATAGCATATTTAATTCTAATACTTAGGAATGGATAAGCCATGTTGTATATGTGTGTTCGCTTAGTCGTGTCCAACTCTTTGCTACCCCATGGACTGTAGCCTACCAGGCTCCTCTGTCCACGGAAGTTTACAGGGAAGAATACTGGAGCAGGTTGCCATTTCCTTTTCCAGAGGATCTTCCCAACCCAGGGATCGAATCCATGCCCCTTGTGTCTCCTGCATTGGTAGGCAGATTCTTTACCACCCTGCCACCAAGGAAGCCTGGAAAAGCCGTGTATACCATACCACGATTTTAGTATACCTAGATTTGAAGCACAGAATCTCACACAGAGGATTTTTATGACTTCAAAGTTAATATGTGGGATCATTCTACTTATTACAACATTTGATTAACCAGAATCCATTACTCTGAACCAGATCAAATAATAAAGATTTACTACAAAAAAGATGTGAACAAGTGTCTCAACAAATATAGTGACAACAGATTGCCCATAAAAAACGAAGTGTGAAGTGACAACTGTCAGCTATTCTCATGTAACAACAAAGTAATACCTATACAACTTAATATTGCAAGTCATTATTACAACTCTGCAGGATCGCTGACGTCATTCACCACCTTCCTGTTTTCAGAGATATTATAGCCTATAACTCATAAGAACCAGAATAATTCATGAGGGGAAAATGTCCCTGGTTTCAAGGCTGCAGTCCGCACATGGGTCCTCCCCCACCCCGACGCCAGTGCCCCTGGTCGGCCCCTGCGAGCCTGGGTGGGGTAGGTGGCCCTGTGAGCCCACCCCACCCAGCAGAGACAGGTGCCATTCAGAACCGGGACAGCGGCGGCGTCCCTGCACCCCTCCCCATTCGCCTCACTCTGTGACCTCTGACTTGATCATTCAGGAACGGTCATGAAATGGCCACACTCAGCTTGACCTAATTCCCTCAGAAGTAACTGCTCCTCCTTTCCAGAACACGGTGCAAGCTTAGGGCGACAGTCTTGGAAGAGGGTAAAGGTAACTGGTTCTCACGTAGATTTCCCAGTAGCCTTGGCAGAACCCAGAATCATCACAGACAGACTTGTTGTTCTTGTTCAGCCGCTCAGTTGTGTCGGACTCTTGGCAACCCCATGGACTGTAGCCCACCAGGCTCCTCTGTCCATGGGGTTTCCCAGGCAAGAATACTGGAGTGGGTTGCCATTTCCTTCTCCATGGGATCTTCCTGATCCAGGGATTGAACCCACATCTTCTGCACTGGCAGGCAGATTCTTTACCACTGAGCCACCAGGGAAGCATCACATTTGAAAAATATTTTATGATGTTAAGACTGTTTCTTGGTTTTTTGTTATTGTTTAAAGACTATTTTTTAAAGCAGTTTTAACGTCACAGCAAGATTAAGAGGCAGGTACAGAGATTCCTCATATACCCCTTCCCCACACGTGCATCTTCTCCCTAATCATCTGCATCACCCACCAGAATGGTGCCTTTGTCACCACTGATGAAGCTACACCAACACAAAACACGTGCCCAGTGGCCTTAGTTTACTCTGGGGCTTCCTCTTGGTGTTTTGCATCCTATGGCTTCAGACAAATGATGTACTCATCATTATAGTGCCATAGAGCCCTGAGTTTTCACTGTCCTAATATAGATTTTTTTCACTTAATAATATGCATGTAGGATTCCTCCATGTCTTTTCGTGGCTTGATACTTTTTTTAGCACTGAACAGTATTCCTTTCGACGAGTATATCACAGTTTATATATCCATTCATCTACTGAAGGACATCTTGTTTGCTTCTGAGTTTGGGCAATTAAAAATAAAGCCTTTATATTCTTTTCCCATATAGGCCATTCACTTTGCTATACACCTGAAACTAACACAACATTATAAATCAACTACACTCCAATAAAAATTTTTAAAAAGTAAAGCTCCAATAAACATTCATGTGCAGGTTTGTGTGGGTCATGTGTTTGCAGCTCCTTTGAGTAAATACCAAGGAGCACAATTGCTAGATCGTATTTTAAGAGTATGTTTAGGTTTATAAGAAATCAACAAATTGCCTTCGAAACTGACTATATCATTTTGCAAACCCACCGACCAGTGATGGAGAGTTCTTACTGCTCCACATCCCTGCCAGCATTTTGTATTGTCGGCATTCTAGATTTCAGTCATTCTCACAGGTGTAACAATATTTCATTGTTGTTTCAATTTGCATTTTCTGATGATATATGATGTGGAGCACGTTTTCATATGCTCATTTGCCAAATGTATATATTCTGTGGTGAGATGTCTATCTCTGGCCCATTTTTAAATCAGGTTATCTGTTTTCTTATTGTTGAGATTTAAGAATTTCTTTGAATATTTTGATAATGGCACTTTATCAGATGTGTCTTTTGCAAATATTTTCTTCCAAGCTTGCCTTCTTGTTCTCTTGAACTGTATTTGACTTTAATATCAGAAAATAGTGAATATTTTAAGGCAATAAAGAAGAACACAGATTCTGGTACTCAAAGCACACCATAATTTCAATTTTACAGGATAGCCCGGCTCTGGTATAATTTTAAGCTCTAAGCGGATGGTTAATTTTAAATTGTCAAATGAGTTTTCACCCTTTACAATAAAATATTAAAGACAATAAATCTTAAACAGTTCAGTTTCCCAAAATTATAGCTTGTATTCTGCTCATATTCTGACATCTGTCTTCATGAATGATTTAGAAGATACAGTTGAGGCTCCACAAAACACTGTCATTGCAATATCATATTTTCCCATTTGCTATAAGTTCTTAAACATTTACTTGCAAACATGCTTTCTGCCTGCAATAGTACTGTTGGATGCTTCACAGACTCTGGAGCAAAGTTCTGATGCCTTGTGCAAGAGTCATTGCCGTGTGGAAGAGTCAGACTATAACTGTAGGCAGATATTGAGATGAAAACGCAGGAGATAAATCTGTCTCTCAGTGCTAGAATAGAGAAATTCTGAGACTATTAGAGAACAGAAAGGAGATTTAGAGAGACGGGGGGAGCAGTTTTTGCTCTTTTGTTCCCAGAAAAGAGTAATAATGTTAGCAGGCTAAAAGGTAACAGCCCTCTGAGGTGCTTCCTTCCCCACCTACCCCTGTCTTCCAGGACATTCACCTGCTCAGCGGTTCTTACTCCAGAAAACTCAGGAAGGGGAAGGGATCAAGGGGCAGGTGGCTTGTCAGGCAGCTATTTGAGTACCAGGGCCTAAAGAATTGTCATGATTCAACAGTAGTTTAAAAAAGAAAAAAAGAAGACTCTTTCTAAAAACCTTCTAACATGTCAGCCTAGTCTATGAGAGTGTCTGATATTGTGAGGCTGCAGAACCGGTGTTTTGGCATGCGCAAGTTGTTTTGTTTGCGGGCACTGGAGAGACCATCTTATATTGTTTCAGTTCAAAAGTTAAGCGCAGATACCTCCCCAGGGTGGATAATATTCTGGCTATCATCAGCCTCAACAGAGGTTTGTTGATTAAATTGATTTCCAACTGTAACAGCCGAGATCCAGGCCTTTGGGATACAAGAGGATTGATGAGTGGTTCACTGTGTCTGAGAGTGCCCATATGTGTTTGAGGATGTGGAAAGAAGATTCAAAAGGGATAGCTCAAGAGCGGGAGGAGAGGACTAGTGAATATGAAGGTGACGTATGCCAGCCAAATGCTCCTGGTTTCATGGATTGCCTCATACCTGTGACTGATCCCAGGAATGTTGAAACTATCAAGAAAGGCCTTTACTATACATACGGATCACCTGATGATCTTCTTAAAAAGCAGATTCTGATTCAGTAAGTTGAGGGGTTGGGAGGGGCCTGCATTTCTAATAAGATCCTAAAAGTTACTATGGACCACATTTTGAGAAGCAAGGACATCCCCAAACCCGAGGTTCAGTCCTTTCCTGAGTGAACCAGCTAATGGCTGAGGCACACTCTGAGGAAGCTCTAGAATTGACCCCGCTGCCCTTGAGGGACAGACACATGGACACTGCTGCCCATGAGGGTGGGCCTAAGCGCCCTGCCAGCCAGCGCAGAGTGGACACACTCAGAAACGGATGACGTCCAGCAGCCCAGCCCCTTACAACATCACGGTAAATGTAATGCTCTGAAAACTAGCTGACGTGTTCCTGTTAAATTCTGTATTTGATTTTGGGAAATAAATTGTCTTTGTTAGGTTTTAGCCCCTCCTTTTTATACCCACTTAGTTTTGTTTTTACCAGGACAGAATTTCTACTTCACAGGCCAGTCTGAAACTAGAAACTCTTGATAGCCTTAGCAAAGCTGTGCATCATTTTTATCATAGAGCAAAGAGCTCATCTCAAAATGCAAATCTTGCAGCAATAACGTCGTAATGTACTGTGAAGCTAAGGACCCTGCAGCTTACAAAGATATTTAGTGATGAAACCTGACAAAGTAATATCTTAAAATAGAAATAGTCAACAAATAAAAATTAAATGCTTCTTTCCCAATTTGGAAATCTAGGATTGAGCATAACCTATCAACAGCTTTTGTTCCAGTTGGCAAACATTTTCTGTTTTTAACCCGCCAGATAGTAACTATGTTGTCTTGTGGACCGTGTGATCTCTATCCCAATTATTCAGCTCTGCTATTGTAGTACAAAGGCAGCCATACACAATACATAAACAAATGGGCATGGCTGTATTTCAATAAAACTTTATTTGCAAATATAGACAGCGAGTGGAATTTCACCTTAGCCATAATTTGCCAGTCTCTATTCTAATCAATCTACAGACAAAAACACTTGTGATTTATTTTTCCATACCCATGCTCCATCTCATTAAGGTTGTTATTTCTGTAAGGTGTTACCAAAAAAACCCAAATGAACTTTTTGGCCGGCCCAATAGTTTGGAAAATGAGGTGTATGACACAGCAGCAGTCAGATACATATTTAAAATTCATCTTCTTTCAATTCAGGGGTAAGAGGAAATATTCATCCACTTGCATGTGCCAGGAACCAGGGATACAGTGAGAAACAAAACAGTTACTTCTCTTGAGAGACATAGCAATGAAGTAATGAGGCCTTTGCTAGGGTAAACATTAAGTACTATGAGCACATCACAAAGAACCCTAGGATTCTTCAAGTCTGAGAGGTACGTAGTAGAAAGTTTAGAATGGGAAAGTCTTAGGAAACAGCAAGCACAAAGATCAAGAATTCATGGAGAACATATTATGTTTGGTAAATTGAGCTGGATTGAGAGTATGATTTTAAAGAGATGTAAAAGATAAAGATTCCCTGGTGGTTCAGTCAGTAAAGGATTTGCCTGCAATGCAGGAGGCCCAAGTTCAATCCCTGGGTCGGGAAAATCCCCTGGAGAAGGGAATGACTACCTACTTCATTATTCTCGCCTGGAGAATTCTATGAACAGAGAAGCCTGGCGGGCTACAGTGCATGCAGTTGCAAAGAGTCAGATATGACTGAGCAACTAACACTTTCAAAAGATAATGGGCAACATCAGGAAATGAAGATGGAAATTTAATGTGGGATTAACTGAGAATCGGATTTGTGTGTCACAGTGAGGAGCTCAGACTTGCTCCTGATAGCATGGGGGGAAGAGGACAGTCACCCTGCTGACACATCCACATGCTCTTCATACAACCACCCCTCAGGATGCTCAATAGCAAGTGGTCACATGATCGCGACACAGCCAACTGGACACAACCTGTAGTCAACAGCAATAACAAATAACCAATAAAAATAAAGCACAGATGCTTTCAGATTACACAAACAGATTCCTTCCAATGTGATATGTGCTATCAAGTGACATAAATCATATATACTCTTTCCTTAAAGTATAGAAACAATGATATCATTTCCAATTAAATGCCCAAATAATTGATTCAGATCATCAGATATGTAATACTATAATCAATGCCATTATATATAGAACAATCACAAAACCCCCTAGCCTTAAATAAAAATAACTTTATTTAAATAAAATTAATTTAAATATAATTAAATAATTATATTTAATAATTAAATATTGATTATATTAATCCACATGTTCCTAAAGTCAATAGGTCCTTCTGACATTTGTAAATTGCTTTAAACTGATGGTAGAATTATTTTACAGTACAACAATGAACTTTAAGGAACTGAGATGAAGCAACATATATCAGCCTCTCTTTCATCCCAGAAACTCACCCCCCCACACACACACACACGAAAGAGAGAGAAAAGAAAAGTTGTAACCAAATAAAAATCTTATGGAAAAAAATAGAAATTTTAGTAAGAGCACAATAATACCATCAATCTTATGCCCACTGATGTCATGTCCTTTTGGAGAGCCGTATCACTGTTTCTACTCTTAGTGATAAAAAATATTTTCTGGGTCTATGGATTTGTAAACCGCATGCTTCCTTGACGCCTCAAAACGCTGCTGCCACCATTGTCTCACCAGGTCCTGGCTAAACGTGGACGGTTCCCCTGGCCTCTCAGTGTTGGCTGGTGCCCTCCCGCACTCTCCTGGCATCCTGCCCTTCTGTTACCGTAGCATTCAGCATGCTGCCTGGCTGCCTGCCCATATGCTAGGCTGTATGCTCTCTAAAGACAGTCCTATGTCCTTACCTTTCGCCAGTTTAGTCCACTGCCTTGCCCGTAGCAAGCAATAACGATGACTTTTAATCATTAATAATTTGTTAGATGAATAAATAAAGGTTTGGAGGGAACTAAGTTAATATTTTATCTTCCTATCACAGTATTTCGTTCCTTAGCAATGCCTGTTTCATCCTTCCAGGCTCAATGAACCCTCCAACAGATTCTCCACTCAATGCTACAGAATCTACCCTTGGCACACAACCTTCTCCAGCCAACAGCATATCTCCTACAGGTAAGAATGTTTTCATACTGTTTTACTTCCCATGAACTATTCATCTTTTAAGTAGACTGATAAAAAAAAATTCAGAGAATTTGTATGATTCATGCCCCATTCTTACCTATGTAGATTTTAAATAAATATATTAAGTACTATTTTCATGGATTAAAAGAATTAGCACAACTTCCAAAGTCTTTCACTTTAAGACCTGGCAAGACCAGGGTCAATAAAAATTCAGTGAGAGATTTAAATTCTGTATGTATTATTAAAGAAGCTAATTGACAGTTCTCCTCTCCAACTGTGCTCTCAGTGGGGTGTTTAAGAAATTGTTGTAAATAGGGACCCTGTGGGCCATAGGTAGGTAGATAGTTTTAAATTTAAATTTGTTCTGGTTCAAATTAGTTTTGACAAAGTTGACTGGGGTGAGGACTTGAATTCAGCCTCCCAATGGCATTATTAATAATGGAGTTCAGGCTGGGTCAGTGTTACTATGGCAAAAGGATAGCAGTGACTTTCAGAAGTTGGCATTGATGCAAACAAATCATAAATTTCCATGTCTGTGGCCTTTATGTTTAATAAAGAACCAAGGTGACTTTCTCTAGCACAGAAAAAGTATGTTCTACATAGAGTAGAAGTATGCTTTTTATTTCTCCTTTAATTAAAACTATCAATTTTAGCTCAAAACAAGAACTGAAAATGGAATAAAACAAAGCAGTCACTAGAAATGAACAATTCGTTTAGCCTGTAGCCTTTGACAGATAGCCTGCAGTCACGCCACAAGCTGATGGCTCTCAGAGAATGAAGCATGTGGCAGGGTGAGAAATGCCTGCAAATCACCCAATAGAAGTTTTGCATCCATCTATTTTTCCCTAGTTCTTAAGACTTTGTAATTTTCTCTTATATGCTTCTTTTTCTTCCACTTCTAACTTGTCATTCAGCAATAAACGATAGTAAATTATGATATTCTTCATTCAACAAACAGCATATTCAACAGTAATACCTTAAATCTCTCTAGTACTCTATGTATTAGTTTTCCATCGCTGTATAACAAATTACCCAAACAAAAATAAACTAGGTATAACATATATATTGTCTCATGTAGTTGTACATGAGACAGGAGCAGCTTAGCTGAGTGTGTGGCTCAGGTTCTTTGCTGAGGGTGGAGTCAGGCTGTTGGGCTCCCGTCATCTGAAGGCTTGACTGAAGCTGAGGGCTCTGCTTCCACACTGGAACACGTTGGCTGGAGGGCTCAGCTACTCACCACATGGACCTCTCTATAGGGCCGCCTCTCTCTATGGCAGCTGCAATCCCCCAGACCAGGTAACTCAAGAAATAGAGTCACCAAGATAAAACCCCCCACCTCCTTATGACCCAGTCTACAAAACTGTACACCATTATTATTCCTATATTCTATCTGTTAAAAGCAAGTCACTACATCCAGCTTATACTCAAGAGGAAGAGAATTGAGCTACACCCCCTTTTTTTTCATTTATTTTTATTAGTTGGAGGCTAATTACTTTACAATATTGTAGTGGTTTTTGTCATACATTGACATGAATCAGCCATGGATTTAGGAAACCAGACCTGAATGAGCTACACCTCTTAAAGGAGAAAGTGTCAATGAATTTGTGTACAAATTAAAGCAACCACATTTTATCACTTAGAAAATGTTTGCACCTAAAATTCAATGTGGTTTGATCTTTTTTAAAATGAGAGGATCCCGTAGACAGAGGAGCCTGGCAGGTTACAGTCCATGGGGTCACAAAGAGTCAGACATGACTAAGTGACTGAGCATGCACACGCTCATCATGAGAGGCAGACAGAGTAAGCATTCCCATCCCATTCCCATTTTCCAGATGGGGAAACTGAGACACTGAGAGCTTAAGTGACCACATGACAAACAAGTAGCAAAGTTAGTATTCACATTCACAAAGTCAGTATTTGCACTTTGGTGTAAATCTAGTTCTCAATACATCAGGTGCCAGCTTTTTCCAATTGGTCTAAAACTTCAGGAGGACAGGGATCATATTTGTTTTGCTTCCTCACACATGCCCAGCACAGTGTTGGCATGCAAAAATATTAGTTGAATAAGTGAATGAAAAAGAATAAATCAGAATAATGTTCCTTCACTATGTAGATATCATGTTATACTCTATGCTGTCAAAAAAAATGATAGTTTGTTTCCACCTTCAGAAAGATTGTTGTGTGTTTGGGGAGAGATGACATGCACATATGAAAATAGTAAGTCCGAATAGTAAGGTGAAACGTGCCGTGTTTTATAGAATTACAACTACAGAATTACAATACTGGGGAGAGGCCGTGTCTTCATTGCCGTGCTCGGGCAAGTTCTGTCCAACTCTCTGAGACCCTTTGACCTGTAGCCAGCCAGGCTCCTCTGTCCATGGAATTTTTCAGGCAAGAATACTGGAGTGGGTTGCCTTTATCTTTGAATATGGAAGGGTGTCTATGAGTTCACGAACTCAGGAAATGTTACAAAGAGAGATGAAATAAGCTGACCTTAAGTACATATTATATTTATTTGACAAGTTAAGAGCATGGGAAAATACTTTAAGCAAAACATTGGGGTCACCAAGAGTCAGACAGGACTTTGCAACTGAACAACAAATGAAAAGAACAAAGTGAGCAGTTGTGCGCTGGTGACGATATTCATGGGGATTAGAGAAAATATTGGTAGGTAAGTTCTGGTTAAAGGAGTGGGATTGTGTAGCATCCTTAAGCAAGGATGAAGATTGGAAAATGCAGAATAAAGAGAGCCTTAAGACCAATCTAAGAATTCTAGTTATTATACTTAAGAAATGGGAGGGACCTCATGAAACATTTTTAGAAAGGAATTGACATAATTCATTCACCAAATGTCTATTGAGCACTTACTCTGTACCAGATACTCTTCTAGGTGCTAGAAATTCAACAGTGACTTTTTCTCTTTTTCAAAAGAAAAAAGAATCCTGATGGTATATCGTGGTACATACAGTCTGCCAATTGAAAGCATAAGTGAGTTTCTTCTGGCTCACTTTTCTATGCGGTTAATTGACATGCACTACTGAACTGTCCCATCAGGTCAAATATCATTCTTATTCTGTGAAGAAATCCAAGGAAAAGAAAAGGACATTTGCTATCCTGAAGGAGTCTACAATCCAATATAGCTCTAGTATTAGAGAAGTTGAAAGAGCACAAAGAAACATATTTGTTTAAAGCAGAAAAAGTGCTACCTCATCTACAATCGTACTCAGGTGATGTAGTTGGGAAATTCCTGGAAAATCAAAAAACCTCCTGAAAAATAAGATCCCACCACGATGGACTCAGGACTCTTTCAGATCAGTGGTTCTCACCAGGGTGATGTTGTTCTCTGTGCCCTGCGCCAGGGACAAATGCAGTGTCTGGGGACAGTTTTGGCTGCTACAGTGAGGGAGGGAAGGAATGCTGCTCCTATCATCTCTTATGCAGAGGCCAAGGATGCCACAACACAGGGCAAAGAATTAATAGGGTCCAAAATGTCAATAGCGCCGAGATTGAGAAACCCTGTTTTACTTCCCGTCTCAAGTAGCTCAAGTGTAATAAGAGTAGCTATTTCTCACTTTACAAAATCTAGACCTCTGTCAAGATAGTAACAAGGTTATGTTTGATATATTTTCAAACATAAGCGATTTTTATATGTCAAAAAAACCCATGATTTAACATGGCTGCTTATATCTAAATGAAATTCACTTGCTTAGAATAAACATTGAATTATAACTGAAAAAATCTAAATTTCATTTTGGCTATCCAGGGTAATTATGAAATCACATGATGACTGGCTGCCTCAGAAGCTGGTAAGGCTTACCTTTGTGTACTTTTAAGAAAGGAAACGGGATGGAACATGTCATGAAAACCAACTTCAAAAGGCTATGGTTTCATTCCAAATTCTAAGATCTAGTGAACTATACAATCAGTCATAATTATCAAGCTACAGATCTTGCTGCAAACATCCAATTCATATTCCTTTTCTTACTAATGAAATTATATTCTTTTAAAAAATGTAGAAAGTAAAGAAAACAATGGAACTTCATAGCCAATGGCAAGAGTGACTCAGGAAAGCCCAGCTCAATTCAACCTGAATTAACGTGTTTTCTGAGTCCCAGCTGTTGTCTCAGTACTATCCTAGGAAAAGACAAGAGGCTGAAAAGCTGAGTGGTAACATAGGCACACGCCTGTGTGGAACCATAGAAGACCCCAGACAAATTTAGGATGAGACAGCACTGGTGTAAATCCAGGTCTTTCAGACATGAAGACTGGAGTGCGTTGCCATTCCCTTCTTTAGGGGATCTTCCCAACCCAGGGATTGAACTCGGCTCTCCTACATTGCAGGCAGATTCTTTTCCATCTGAGCTGCTAGGTAAAGAAACTGCCTGCCAATGTAGGAGACATAAGAGATGTGATCTTGATCCCTGGGTTGGGAAGGGGGAAGGAGGAGGAGGAAATGGCAGCCCACTCCGGTCTTCATGCCTGGAGAATCCCATGGATAGAGGACCCAGGTGGGCTGTCATCCACAGGGTCACAAAGAGTCAGACACGGCTGAAGCAGCTTAGCACACACACACATAGCCTCAGAGAGCAGAGCTCAGAAATGCCACCCCTGATGCTGAAAGTCATCCAGGACCTTCCTTCACTCAACAAGGAAACACTGAGTGCTGACGATGAGCTAGGAATTTTTGAGGTACTGGGATCCAGATGTTCAAGCTGGATTTAGAAAAGGCAGAGGAGCCAGAGATCAAATTGCCAACATCTATTGGACCATTGAAAAAGCAAGAGTGTTCCAGAAACATATCTACTTCTGCTTTATTCACTATGCCAAAGCCTTCAACTGTGTGGATCGTGACAAACTATGGAAAATTCCTCAAAAGATGGGAAAACCAAACCACCTGACCTGCCTCTTGAGAAATCTGTATGCAGGTCAGAAAGCAACAGTTAGAACTGGACATGGAACAACAGACTGGTTCCAAATAGGAAAAGGAATACGTCAAGGCTGTATATTGTCACCCTGCTTATTTAACTTACATGCAGAGTATGTCATGAGAAATGCTGGACTGGATGAAGCACAAGCTGGAATCAAGATTGCCAGGAAAAATATCAATAACCTCAGATATGCAGATGACACCACCCTTATGGCAGAAAGTGAAGAACTAAAGAGCCTCTTGATGAAAGTAAAAGAGGAGGGTGGAAAAGTTGGTTTAAAACTCAGCATTCAGAAAACTAAGATCATGGCATCCAGTCCCATCACTTCATGGCAAATAGATGAGGAAACAGTGGAAACAGTGACAGACTTTATCTGGGTGGGGGCTCCAAAATCACTGCAGATGGTGACTGCAGCCATGAAATTAAAAGCTGCTTGCTCCTTGGAAGGAAAGTGATGACCAACCTAAAGAGCATATTAAAAAGAAGAGGCATTACTTTGCCAACAAAAGTCCATCTAGTCAAGGCTCTGGTTTTTTCATTAGTCATGTATGGATGTGAGAGTTGGACTATAAAGAAAGCTGAGCACCGAAGAATTGATGCTTTTGAACTGTGGTGTTGGAGGAGGCTCTTGAGAGTCCCTTGGACTGCAAGGAGATACAACCAGTCCAAACTGAAGGAAATCAGTCCTGTATATTCTTTGGAAGGACTGATGCTGAAGCTGAAACTCCAATACTTTGGCTACCTGATGCAAAGAACTGACTCATTTGAAAAGACCCTGATGCTGGGAAAAATTGAAGGCGGGAGAAGAAGGGGACAACAGAGGATGAGACCGTTGGGTGGTATCACCGACTTGATGGACATGAGGTTGAGTAAGCTCCGAGAGTTGTTGATGGACAGGGAAGCCTGGCATGCTGCAGTCCGTGGGGTCGCAAAGAGTCAGACATGACTGAAAGACTGCACTGGACTGAACTGGGGTATAACGAACGAGACAGGCAGCCCCCAGCTCCACAGAATTTACAGTCTAGCCAGACCACTTCCTTAGCCTTCCATTTCATTGACCACCAGGCCATAGACCTTTTGCCTCTGCCCCCTATTTTTATGTTTGTGCACAACACTTGATCTCATGGCATTAATTTTTTATATTAAGCCTTCTCTAAAAATTTAGCCAATTTTTACCATCTGGATCTTTCTACCCTAACTCTTAGAAGTTTTGAGGGAAATATCAAATCCAGTCTGTTTCTAACCACTGACCAAGCTCTGCAGGTGAGCACACCTGATCTTTGGTGAGTGGAGAGTCAGACATGAAGCATACAGACTGAAGGAAGCATCACCCAGGGACACAGTGAAACTACAAATTTATGAGAAAGCATGTCAGAAATGAATGGGGTCAAACCGGAATTAGGTAAGGTTCAGTTCAGTTCAGTCACTCAGTCGTGTCTGAGTCTTTGTGACTCCATGAATCGCAGCACGCCTGGCCTCCCTGTCCATCACCAACTCTCGGAGTTTACTCAAACTCATGTCCATCGAGTCGGTGATGCCACCCAGCCCTAACACAAATACAGGGGAAGCAGATCAGATCGGTTGTGGTCTGGATATTGGATTTTAAAGTTAAGAGAGGAGGATCCCGGAGAGACACTGCAAGGCAGTGAGAAGCCTCTGTGATTTGTTTGTGAGAGCAGCTTCTGACACCTTCTGCGGCCATGACATGCCTGGCGTCAAGGGTCAGGACACCTCTGTTGCTGTCTGAGAGTTTTATTGTATGTATCCAAGCACCGAAAATTAAGAAAAAGAAATGAGTTCTGGGAGCAGGAAGAGTAGAATCAGGAAAGTTGCCCAGGGGATCTGGAAAGAAATATAGACGCACGTGGAAGAAAGATGAGAGACAGATCTTCAGACAACGGTCTTGAGCAAAGACCGAAAATGCATGTAGGGCGTGGGAAGACAGGCAGGATGAGTGCTGACAACTCTTGCTGGGGAGGGGGCTGCAAGTTGCTCAGGTGAGGTGGAACCAGGTGGGAATGAACGTAGGTTGTTTAGTTGCTAAGTCGTGTCCAACTCTTTTGCGATCACATGGATCTAGCCCACCATCCTCCTCTATCCATGGAATTCTCCAGGCCAGAATACCGGAGTGGGTTTCCACTTTCCTCCTCCAGGGCAGCTTAGGTTAATGGGATATGTATCCGGGCTGTGATCTGACCATCAACAAACAGCCACTATGGCTTTTTGAGTATATGAAAAATGTAAGTAAAACAGAAGACCAAATGATGTAGATTGAACGTGATAATGGTCTAAACTAGAATGGACATATGTAGAAATGGAGAGTAATGTGTGTGACGGCTGTCTCAGCAGAGTTGTCTGCCTAAATGTGGGAGAATAAATTAAACACTTTTAGTAAAACTATTGTACAAGGGTCTTGCAGGCTTTTTTCTACTAATTTTCCCCAAATTTTTACCAACTGCTATGATTGTATTGCAATGCTAAGCAATAATTTTAATAATGTTGGTTAATATTTGAGTGCCTCTGATATGCCTGGCACTATTCTAGACTAGTTATTGCATTATTTCATTTGTTGTTGTTGTTGTTTAGTAGCTGAGTCATGTCCAACTTTTTTGTGACGCCATGAACTGTAGCCCCCAGGCTCCACTGTCCACGGGATTTCCCAGGCAAGGATACTGGGGTGGGTCACCATGTCCTCCTCCAGGGTTCAAACCCAGGTCTCCTCCATTGCAGACAGATTCTTTACTGTCTGACCCACTTCTCCAATGGTATAAGTACTATCATTATCCCCATTTTACAGATGGAGACACCAAGGCAGAAAGAGGTTAATTAACTTACCCAAAATTGTGCAGAAAATGAAACAGCCAAGATGGAACCTAGACAGTTAGCTTGAAAGCCTGAGTCTTACTGCCTCTGAGAGTACATGTTGGGTGCTCAATAAATGTCCCTGGATGTTGAATAAATCCCTTCTACTATGGTGTTGGTATTGCTGCTATGAAAAGGTCAACATGACAGCTATGCCTACACTAATCTTTCCCTTCTCTAGACCAGCGCTTTCTGAGAAATGCAGCCTCCTGAAGTGGGGCTAACATTTCCTCAGTTGAAAAGAAATTGGAGAAAAATCTCCTCCTCCATTCATTTTCCATTTTCCTCTCGACATCATTATACTATAATTCTTCCTTCCCAGAGATATGTACAGAATCCAAATAAAACTTTAATGCTCTCCATTGTATTCTAGGAAATTCTGGATGTTGCCTCTTTGCCACCACCATTCAGCTGGGACACACATTACAGTTTGTTAAATAATTTCTCAATTCTTTCCATAGCTGTTGCACATAAGTCAAGGGTAGCCTCCTTGGTGACTGATTTACCTTGGGTATTTGTTTATTCAGTTTTCCCCCTTGGGGTGAGTTACCTCTAGGGAAAAGCTATTGGAAATTCTTCAGTTCATTTACTGATTATTGAGTGTCTGTGAATGAGCTCGGTCCTGCCTCCTGTCACCTTCCCCCATAGGAGTCTTAAAAATTCTTTCTGGACCAGTAATCCAGCAACACACACTGCCTTTAGTCCTTCAGTGAGCACATGTTCCCCCTAACTATCTGCCTTCCATGGAAAACAGTTGTGTGTAAAAATTAAGATTTCACACCTCACATCTGTTTTTGTTGACCTGAGGCGCAATATCCACCTTATCCTGATATCAGGGGTTGCTGAGGCTGACTCAGACGTGGTTAGATATATTTGCTGACCTATATTCTTTTAAGTGCAATTGTCCAGCTAATGACATTGTGGGTTTAAAAGCTCTATTTTTATGCTGCAGGTGTATTGATGGAATATAAAATAACACATTTTGTCAAGGAGACTGGTAACTATGTCAATAAATGCTATGTCAATAGAGTAGAAGGTCAGGTGAAAATATTACTATTTGAGAAAATAAGTTAGATTTTTAGGTTTAACTCTACATAAAATTAGGCAAAGTCATGGATAATTGAGTTTAATGAACCAGATCACTATGACAGTAGCAGCCTAAACTTACAAATAAATTTTACCTTTGTTTTTAGTTGAATAAATAAGGTAAACTGAGTAGCTTAGCAAAAAGAATAATTTTCTTTTTTCCTATCATTCCCTGTTCTAATGAGCACTGTAGAGTTTCTGCCTAGCTTCTGAAAGAAATTTTAGGTAATGTTTTTCCTTGGCTTTTTGGTGATTTTTGTATAATAGTTATCTGGTCCCTTTCAGTCACAAGAGCAGATTTGTGTCCATAATTTAAAAAGCAGGTCAGTGTAATTTCAGAATTTGAAGAAGTTAATTCCGAACTTCTGTCCCTGCTCTGCACCAAGCTTGGGTCTGCTTCAGCTGTGGAGCCTGGAATGCCAGGTTGCATCTTCCACGTGTGCGGTGGGGAGCGGAGAGACGTAGGAGGCATGGTTGAAAGTTTCTGGGCAGCCTCTTCTCCACTCTTACTTTTTGGCTTGACTCTCTCTTTGGAGATTTGGAGAAATGCAGAAAAATGAGGAGGGGTAGATAAGGGAAGATCTCCCTTGTCAGCCTTACTGTAATGTGATTTAGGTGCCGTAAGGATGAGGAAAATAAAAACTGCTGTCTCGATTTCGTGGGAGCACCTCGTCAGCTTTCTCATCTGCCCGTGACCGGCCTGTGGACCTGCCCCCTTGTGCGGGTCATGCCCATCCTTCGGTCTCCTGCTCACTGCCCCCAGCACCGCCTGCCCTCCTTCCCACAGCCAGCTAGCTTCTACTTGGGAACTTTTGTGTTCTATTTCACAGAAATAGAAAAAACAACCCTAAAATTCATACTCATCAAAGACACCAAATAGCCAGAGCAATCTTGAGAGAGAAGAACAGCTGGAGGCAGAGCTGAGTTTCGTTGCTGAGAACACAGTTCTCGAGTGATCAAGAAATCACATCCTGGTTTCTCAACATATTACGAAGGTGCAGTAACCAAAACAGCATGCTGTATGCATGAACAGACATGTAGGCCCGTGGAACAGAATAGAGAGCCTAGAAATATACCCAAACTAATTTTCAACCAAAGTACCAAGAGCACACACTGAAAAAGGATAGTCTCATCATTAGATGGGGCCTAGGAAACTGGATATCCACATGCAGAAGAATTAAACTGGACCCTCTTCTTACACCATATACCAAAATCATCTCAAAATAGATTAAAATGTAAATATAAGTCCTGAAACTATAAACATCCTAGAAGAAAACTTAGGGGAAAAACTCCTTGACATCAGTTGGCCTCATCTATGACTTCTTTGATATGACACCAAAAGTTCAGGCAACAAAAGCAAAAATAAACAAGTGTCCTATGTCAAACTTAGAGAAAAAAACAAACTACAAACCTCTTGCACAGCAAAGGAAGCAACAACATGCAAAAGCAATCTGTGGGTTGGGAGGAAATATTTGTGAATCATGTATCTGATAAGGGGTTAATATCCAAAATATATTAGGAACTTCTTCAATTCAATAGCAAAACAAGAAACAGCCTGGTAAAAAATAAACAAAAGACCTGAATGGACATTTTCCTAAAGGAGATATACAAATGGCGAAGAGGTATATGAAAAGCTGCTCAACATTGCTAATTATTAGAGAAATTAAAATCAAAACCAAAATGAAATATCACCTCTTACCTGTTAACCAAAAAATTAAAGGCATCCTTGTGTTGGCAAGGATATGGAGAAAAGAGAACCCTGTAAACTGTTAATGGGAGTGGTATGAGACACAGACTTTAACTGAAAATAGTATAAAAAACATGGAAAATGGTTTCTGAAGTTCCTCAAATATTTTAAAGTAGAACTACTGTTTGATCCAGGAATCTCTCTTTTTAGTATATACAGAGAGGAAACGAAATAAGCCACCTTTAAGGGATATTTGTGCTCCCATATTCACTGCAGAGTGAATTAAGCAAAATTAATCTTAAAATAAATCAACACCTTTACTTGTATTTTTTAATTCCTTGAAGAAGAAAGCATTGACCAAATCAATATTCCTCTTTGTTGTGATCAGTGCCATTTTATCCATTATCCTCCGCTTGCCTCACATCACAACTGCTCGCCTGTCTTTTATATGGCACATAGTCACCCATGTTAAATAATTAATTTAAATTGTTTGGAAAATATTTCAGACTTTCCCCAAATTAATTTGCCATCGGGCCTCTAGCATTCCCCTTCCCTTCCTTCTCTGGCAGTGAGAGGGAGGGTCACTGGGAAGATGACTAGAGTCCAGGTTAAGCGGCTGGGCTTCGCTTTCCACTGTCACAAAGAGCCAACCAAATTGGCTCTTACAGATGTTCTGTCTCCTCCATTCAACTCAGAACTGACTAGAGCTGACTTCTGACTTAATTGAATTTCTAGTGATAACAGAAAGGATGATTTTTAACCTCAGTGAAAAAACATTTTAAGTTTTAATAGGAATGGGCTTCAAAAAGTTTCAAATCTCATCTAACCTCATGGCAGTTCATGAATTAATATAGCAAGACATTTTCTATAAAGCAATGTTTTCTTCTAAACCCCTTCTTCTTTCCTAGAAACCAAGGATGATGGTTATATATCTCTGGACATGTGCAAGGTTAAATAACAGTAAATATTCAAACTGAAGAAGAAATAAACAACCAGGAAACAATATCTAGCTATCTAAAAAAGCAAGTAACTGTCTATCATGGGGTAATAATTGCTGTATTACTTGCCTACAAAGTATGTCATAATATAAGGCCAACTATTGAATGCTAAAGAGGATTTGCCGTGTTGAATGCAAACATAACCTTGAAACAAGACAAAAAGCAAGGATGACTTATTCGCATGCCAAACTATATAATGCGAATCTTTTATAAAGACTTGACTGAAAGGGGTATGAAGACAAGTCTTTTAAAATGCTATACTTGATGTCAAGAGATTGTCAGATACACACGTCCCCTTCAAGTTACGGAATCTCCAGGTCAGGCCCTAGGAAGCGATTGCTTTCAGAAACAGAAGTAAAATAAAACGAGAAACAAGCAATGCTGGCCACCACCGGCGCGCTGCACTCTGATGGCTGTCCTCCTGACGCGAGGCCGAGAGTGCGCCGCTGACCACACTCAGCTCAGCCCTGCACGCGGCGCAGACTCGGAGGGCTTGCGAAGGCCCAGCCCGGGGTAGACGGGCACCAGCCCTGGGGTAGACGGGCACCAGCCCTGGGTAGACGGGCACCAGCCCTCGGGTAGACGGGCACCAGCCCTGGGTAGACGGGCACCAGCCCTCGGGTAGACGGGCACCAGCCCTGGGGTAGATGGGCACCACCCCTCGGGTAGACGGGCACCAGCCCTGGGTAGACGGGCACCAGCCCTGGGTAGACGGGCACCAGCCCTCGGGTAGATGGGCACCAGCCCTGGGTAGACGGGCACCAGCCCTCGGGTAGACGGGCACCAGCCCTGGGGTAGACGGGCACCAACCCTGGGTAGACGGGCACCAGCCCTCGGGTAGACGGGCACCAGCCCTGGGTAGACGGGCACCAGCCCTCGGGTAGATGGGCACCAGCCCTCGGGTAGACGGGCACCAGCCCTGGGTAGACGGGCACCACCCGCGGCCGTCGCTAAACCCCTGCGTGTGAGGCGCCGCCGTGTGCTGGGCCCGGAAGCTCCCACAGCCCTTCCCCGGCGTCCTCGCTCCGTTCCTCAGGCCGCCCTCCCGACCCTCTGACCAGGCCCTCCCTCCTCCAGTGCGCTCCTATGCGGATCGGTTTGTGCGAGTCTCTGGTTAAGAGCCGTGCGCTCTGTAAACCCAGACTCCAGAGAGACTGATCACTGTGTCCCTAGTGCTGGGCAAAATGCCTGGAAGACAGAGGCTCCCAAATCCTGGGTGAGCGAATGAAAGAAGGTGGACAGGGAAGAGAAAGGCACACCAGTGCTGATTGCTGAAGTTGGGTCATGTGACGCCCAGGGGCCTGAACCTTGGGCCGCTGTGTGAAGCCATCTCTGGATGGCTTCAGCTCTGACTTCTGCAGGATAGACAAAGTCCCAGAGTAAAGGGGTCACTCTTTCCATAACCTGTGCAATTTGATGCAGGCCCTTAGGCCAAGATCAGAACAAAATTCAGCTGGAGATGAGTAAGACTGAAATGATCTTGGGCCCCTTCAAGAAAGTGATAGGTGCCATTGATCCTTTTGTTCCCAGAAGCTTACTGGCATGTATTCAGCCCTCAGCAAACTCCACAGGCCTGCTCGTGAGAGGACTCAGAGCTGTTCTCTAAACCAGGCAAGAGACACAGGGAAGTGAGGGTCAGGGCAGCAGGCGTGCCTCAGCCCTGATCCTCTTTGCAGTGGTCCACGAACAGCACTTGTTAGATGGAGTCGAATGAACCCTTCCCCTGCAGTAAACTGCAGTAAGCAAGGATTTATGTCACATTATTTTTTGACCTCCAGGAAAGAACATTTAAGCAGTCGTTTTAATACAAATGAAATTCCCAGTTATCATACTTCATCACAATTCCAGTGAATCCTGCCAGAATTAAATCATATGTTACCAATCAGTGCCAGCACCCAGTGTGGGCAATTAGAAAATGTCTGTTCATTGTAAGTAAGAAGTATTTTCAGAGAAGGCTGGCAGCTGCTTATTAGCCTGAGATTTCTAGATGATGGTGGTGAAGAAGAAGGGACAGTCGCTCAGCCGTGTCAGACTCCTTGCAACCCCATGGACTATGCAGTCCATGGACTTCTCCAGGCCAGAGCACTGGAGTGGGTAGCCTTTCCCTTCTCCAGGGGATCCTCCCAACCCAGAGATCAAACCCAGGTCTCCCACATTGCAGGCGGATTCTTTACCAGCCAAACCACAAGGGAAACTCTCACAAAAAAATGCCACGTTCTCGGATGACTGCTTCCTCGTTCCTTTCATTCACCATCATCACCATTGTTATGATCCTATCGCCAATGTTAAAGCCGTTTCTTTCTGCCTTCACTGCCTAAGTCACTTGGTGAATGCTGTGAAGGCCAGCTCTCAGAACAGAGGGAGAGAATGAAGGAGGGAGGAAGAGTGAATAAATGAATGAAGAAAAGATGCCGGTCCATGGGAGGGGAGATAAGAGACTACTGACTGACAATGAAAGCCATGCGTTCTCCCATACCAGGAACAGAGTCCCTGAGTAAAGGGATCATTCTTTTCTTATCCTTCTGAGAATAGTCTAAAACATGGATAGTCTTTCTTGTTTTTCCTTTCCCCTCCCCATTCCTCTTGCACCTTTTCTTCTTATAGTAATTAAGAGGAGCAGAAGCACATCATATCTTTCAGAATCCCACAGTATCCAATGATTACTTATAGCTAGTTATTTACTTCTCTGTAGTTTTTACCTTGTCTTGTATGGTTATGAGAAAAGTCTGTTGCTAAGTTGCGTCTGACCCTTTGTGACCCTATGGACTGTAGCGTGCAGCCTCCTCTGCCCACGGGATTGCCCAGGCAAGAATACTGGAGTGGGCTGTCATTTCCTTGTCTAGTGACTCTTCCCTAAGTCTGGTGTCCTGCATTGGCAGGCAGGTTCTTTATCATTGAGCCACCAAGGAAAACACATAATCACACACAATTTTAAAAAGTAGATAACTGAAGAAATTACTGCAAAGAGGGACAAAGATAAAGCCATCTTGATGAGAGAGAAATGCAAGTTCACTCTTTGATCCATAGGTTCATAAAATTATAAGGAACCAGTTGTGAAGCCATGATAAAAGGCGCTTGCTCCTTGGAAGAAAAGCTGTGACAAACCTAGACAGCGTATTAAAAAGTAGAGACATCACTTTGCCAACAAAGTTCTGCATAGTCACAGCTATGGTTTTACAGTAGTCATGTATGAATATGAGACTTGGACCATAAAGAAAGCTGAGTGCTGAGGAATTGATGCTTTTGAACTGTGTTGTTGGAGAAACTCTTGAGAGTCCCATGACTGCAAGGAGATCCAACCTGTCAGTCCTAAAGGAAATCAACCCTCACTATTCATTGGACGGACTGATGCTGAAGCTGAAATTCTAGTACTTTGGCCACCTGATGCAAAGAACTGACTTATTTGAAAAGACCCTGATGCTGGGAAAAATTGAAGGCGGGAGGAGAAGGGGACGACAGAGGATGAGATGGTTGGATGGCATCATCGAGTCGATGGACATGAGTTTGAGCAAGCTCTGGGAGTCGGTGGTGGACAGGAACGCCTTGCGTGCTGCCATCCGTGAGGTTACAGATTGGCACACACTCCGGTGACCGAACAGGCTGCGGAGGAAACGCGGAGCTGCTCTTCATGCAGACTTCCTGAGACGTCCGCTAGAGGGCGCGGCGGAGCGCAGCCCGCAGAAGGTCCGCGGGGAGGGAGGCCGGGCTGACCTCCCCCGCACGCTCGGCGGATGGGCCGTGGGTGAAGGCCGGGCCCCGCTCCCTGTGGCCCAGGGACGTGGGCCCAGCACTCGGTTGGCGGCAGTCTGAGCTTACTCTGCAAACACTCCCTGTATCCTGTAGGCAGTCTCCGGCGTGTTTCTGTCCCAGCCCTCGATGGGCGGTGGAAGGCAGCGAGGGGAGGTTACAAGGGCTGCGTGGTCTCTGAACCGCTGGGGGCCCAGTGAGGCGAGCGGAGTTGCCGCTGACCAGGCCGTCGGAGAACTAGCGCCCAGCGGGCTGCCGTCTCTTCACCCCCGAAGGTACCCGTTTTCTGGTACAGCCTTTTGGAATGTAGTTCTCGACTTGGGCCAGCCCAGGGATGGAAGGATCGGTTACCTCACATCAGCCCCCTCCTAGAAGGACTGGGGGAATGGGGCAATGGTAGAACTCATCAGGAGATTCAAGGCGTCTATTGTTACGATATGCTGTGTGTTCACCATCTGAGCTAAACTGCAGATGAGCTGTGGTAGAGCTTCTAAGATTACTTTTTAGCCCTTACCTCATGCCAGGCATACTTCTAAGTACTTTATACACTCACCCTGTAGAAAAGTACTGTTATTTTACACGTGAGGAATTTGAGAAAGAAAGGTCAATAGATTCTGCCAAGATCACACATCTAACTTCAAACTAAGGCAGGCTTCAGTTCGTGGTATCTGGTTCTGGAACTGATGCTTTTAATAGCTAAGCTGCACTACTTTTGCAGATCCCCAAGTGATTTGCAAAACTGTCTTGTAGACTCTGGGTGCACTATGCTGTGTCTAATGCGACGGCTTCCTAGCAGTTAAGAGCCAGATGGAAACCGGTCTTCTTGGCAGCGTTTGACTGCACTGACCCCACATCTGCCCCACAGTCTTCCCGCATGAATGTTTGCTGCGCTGGGCTGACTGGCCCTGCTTTTGGAAACCCTCCGTCGCCCTTGGCTTCTCTAGCAACGTCGCCCCTGGCTTTCTTGCTTCCTTCCGGGCTCCTCCTTCTCAATCTCCTTTTCTCCCGCCAGTATGTTACATGGAAGTTTTCTTCATCATTCCATCCTAGACACCATCTTCTCCCAGGACCCATCCTCCTTGGAGCTCTCAGTTACTCCAATTACTGTCTACACACTGATGTCTCACAAATATTCATTTGCAACCTAATTTCACTCCTACGATTCAGACTCACATGAGCAGCCCTCTGCTGGAAGTTGATATCTTGTATGCAATCAAAATCAATCTGTCCAAAATTTATTTCAATTTTGTACCTCTGGGCCTTCCAAGGATATTTTTTCTGTTTTTTAGATAATGACATCTTGATCCAAACAGCTGCCCAAACTGGAAAACTGGGAGTTACTCTGACTTCTCTCTTTTCTTTTTTTCCTACATTCAGCTATGTACCAAGCCCTATCGGGCCCACACTTGAAACCTTCCCACTTCTTTTCTTCCCTGCAGCCTTCAACCTATAGTCCAGGCCACCTGTCACTTACCCTGGGCCACAGCATCTTGTAAGGGCCAGCTGGGTAGTATTCCTCTGTGCAATTTTAAGGGTGTAACTTCTTCTTATTTCATCCTCATCTCTTTACTTCTCACAGAGTGCCTTCAACATTCTGACCAGACTTCAGTTCTCTCCCCCATTTTCTGTCCACACTACTTGGAACATTCTGCTTCTTGATTGCTTTCTTTCTCTGATGTGTCTTGCTAATTCTTGTCATTCTTCAGGCCTAGTTGTTAAGTCACTTCCTCCAGAAAACCTTCCCTGAGCTTCCCTGCCTTGGTTACGAGTTCCTCCTCTGGAATCTCACAGCGCCGTGTATTTTCTCTGCCATAGTACTTACCATCTTAGACTGCAGTTCTGTTTTCACTCTTTAGGAGGGAAAGGAAACAACCTGCAATAACAATAAATTCCAAAACTTCATTTTTTTCATTTATACTTGATATAAATTTATTTATCCTAACAGAGTCAGTATAAGGCCAAGCTAGTAGCCGAGTGCTCTGCTCCATAGTTATTTGACAACCCAGGCTTCCAGCTCTTTCACAAATAATGCTGACTTCCAAATCACTCTGCATCATAATATCTGGATAGTACATGAGGAAAGATCATGGAGGATCATGTGTGGGGTGTTTTTGTACGACAACGCTTGAAGCAGCAGCCATCACTCCTACTCACAGCAGGCCTTGCCTACTTGCCTTGCCTGGGCCTTGGCGTCTGGGCACCACACCTAACTGCGCAGGAGGCTGGGAAGTGCGGTTTCTCTGCGCCAGAAAGAAGGGGACTGGGCTTGGTGATCAACCAGTAGTCTGCCACAATGACCTTTATTCTCACTAAATTATATACTCCATAAGGGCAGGGGGAAAAATTCCCCATTTGTGCACTTTATCCTCAATGCTAATACACAGTGGGAACTCGCTAAGTATTTGTCGAATAAATGAAATTGTGTGTGTCCTGTCTTTAAAAGACTTTTTCTGCCCATCCTGATGCTGGATGCACATTTTTTTCCTCAAACAGCATCATCTGAAGCAGCGTCTAACATGCCTGCCTGATTCATGGACCTGGGGTATAGTATGTCTTTGGTGTTCTGGTAGGCTGCGTTGAAAAATGATGCTTGTTGATCATCTCTTATGTGACCTACTACTGGTGCTAATGGTAAAGAAATCACCTGCCAATGTAGGAGACATAGGAGACACGGGTTCAATTCCTGGGTCAGGAAGATCCCCTGGAGAAGGGTATGGCAACCCGCTCCAGCATTCTTACTTGGAGAATCCCATAGACAGAGGAGCCTGACGGGCTACAGTCCAAAGGTCGCATCGAGTCAGACACGACTGAAGTGACTTCACACACACACACACACACACACACACACACACACACACACACACACTAGCCATGATGCCAACTTATTTATTTATCTTATATATACTTCTTTCAGAGATTCAGTTACCCTTGTTTTCTATTTAAGGCATGCCCTTTCCAGCAACTGAAATACCTGGGAAGTTGCCAGGCTATTCACTACTCATTAAAGCTTGAGGGTGAAAGAATATACTGGCTGCCACACTGTAAAGATATTGTTGAGAATATTGTGCACATTCTACAGTACCCTTTTTACAGAACCTGGGGAGAAAATTCTTTCTAATCACAATAAAAAGAGTAGTGATATTTTTCTTAAAAACTGACTGTTTTTATCTTATAATATTCATCAGTGGTGTAACAAATGCTCTTTATTTCTTAACATTGTTACTAGAACATTCTGACCGAATGTGCAGTCCATATCTACTAAGAGAATATTAGATCAAGAAATACATTATGCAATATCCCCAGCTAGGTTTTAACAACACTCAACATTCTTTATCTAACTTCATTTTTTCCTACCCTTATTTTCCCTTTCTATCCACTTCTTTTATCTTCTTGTATTTGCCTATTTACGTAAGCCACCATGAACATGTTTTGGAGCAAAGGAGAAATACATAGAAATAAAATCTATTAAACATTTGTCTTCCCAAGAGACAGAACGTGTCTCAGTGGCTGTAGTTGAGTATTTTTGTATTTCAATCTTCCTTGCTTTATCTCTAGAGGTATTTTCAAATGAATATGAATTAGTCTTTCATTTTGGGGGGAAGGGAGAAAGGAGGAGAATGGGAAATTATGGCTTATGAAGATGAAGATGATTTAGAAAGCTAGGGATTGAAGTAAATGTGAAACTATATTTCACATGTGAAAATATTGTGAAAATTCACTACAAGATAAGTTCCGTGAGGGTGAAGATCTTGTCTTCATTGTTCGAACTGCATGTTGACTCATCTTGTACATCGTAGACACTAAAATAATATATTTTGAAAGTGTGAATGTAATACACTTGCACTTAGGAGAACTGGGTTAATATAAAATAAATAACATTGAGCATTGGGTGTGCAACCACAAGCATAGAACTTTTGGACTCTGTTTTATAACTTACAAACTGAAGCCATCAGACTATGTATGCACTAAGATTCTTTCCAAATCCAATACTCCATGTTCTACATGCTGCCTTTGTTAGTATAGTGGCACATTTAAACATATGAAGGTAAATTCCTACGACAGTTTGGAAATTTTGTTTTCAAAATAGGTTATCGAACCCCATCATCAACAGCCCTTGTAGATGTGAGCACATCAAATTCAAACATCACCTCTCCAAGCGCTCAAAGTGAGTAGCAAGGCTCCTCATGTGACTCCAAAGAGACAATACAACCACAGTTTTATTGCAGCTATAACAATATTGAGGTTTGGGGGAAAGCTATATTTTTCATTTGATGTTGATATTTTGGTTTTGAGTTACTTTGTGGCAAATTGTAATCCAGTGACTATATATTGATATGACAACTACTATAATCTTAAAAATATGGATTCAGTTCAGTTCAGTTCAGTTGCTCAGTCATGTCTGACTCTTTGAGACCCCATGAATCGCAGCACGCCAGGCCTCCCTGTCCATCACAAACTCCTGGAGTTTACTCAAACTCATGCCCATCGAGTCGGTGATGCCATACAGCCATCTCATCCTCTGTCATCCCCTTCTCCTCCCGCCCCCAATCCCTCCCAGCATCAGGGTCTTTTCCAATGTGTCAACTTCACATGAGGTGGCCAAAGTATTGGAGTTTCAGCTTCACCATCAGTCCTTCCAATGAACACCCAGGACTGATCTCCTTCAGGATGGACTGGTTGGATCTCCTTGCAGTCCAAGGGACTCTCAAGAGTCTTCTCCAACACCACAGTTCAAAAGCATCAATTTTTTGGTGCTCAGCTTTCTTCACAGTCCAACTCTCACATCCATACATGACCACTGGAAAAACCATCGCCTTGACTAGATGGACCTTTGTGGACAACGTAATGTCTCTGCTTTTTAATATGCTATCTAGTTTGGTCATAACTTTCCTTCCAAGGAGTAAGTGTCTTTTAATTTCATGACTGCAATCACCATCTGCAGTGATTTTGGAGCCCAAAAAAATAAAGTCTGACACTGTTTCCACTGTCTCCCCATCTATTTCCCATGAAGTGATGGGACCGTATGCCATGATCTTAGTTTTCTGAATGTTGAGCTTGAAGCCAACTTTTCACTCTCCTCTTTCACTTTCAATATGTGGGTTAAAAATATGGCCACTCAAAAATACGGATTGGTGATTTGTTATTCTCTTGTACCTGTCATGTGTCATGGGACTTTTAAAGTGGTATTAAAGTAATCTTGAGAGTACTCCCAGTGCTCTGAGTTGGTGACAAGAGGAGAAAAAGAAACTCATGACGAGCTGGCTGCGAACATGAACCACAGACTTGGCTCAGCTCGGGCCAGCCAGTGTTCTCTGTGCTGGGGAAGCACGGTTTCAATTTCAGATTTCCCCAAAGTCACACAGACTAAACATTCAGCACACCAAAGTAAAATTAAATTACAACTTTATCAGAAAATAGAATTCTGAAATTTTTGTCTTTCAGCCAGTAATTCCAATGTGCCTACCCGAGGCTTCAACTACTCCTGGACCTCCAGTGGGAAAGGCGCCAAACTCTGTAAGTGAAATGTGAGTCCCCTGGAGTCCACCGGGCCTCACTCATTTATCCAATACATATACTGAACAACTACTGTGAGCTTTGTTTATGATTGTGTTAACAAATATTGACAAGGCATCAACCATGTTTAAAGCATTGTTGTGGCTGCTGGGGATGCCTGTAAACAAAACAGGTCTAAGTCCCACAGTCTGGTGGATGAGAGACAGGCAAATAGTGCTAAGTGACGTGGAGAACGCAAGGCAGAGGGGGAGACGGTGAGAAGCGGGGCTGAGGGGCAGTGCCCTTCTAAAGAGGGTGGTCTTGGAAGGCCTTCCTGAGGAACGTGACGCCTGAGCAAAGTGGAGGTGAAGCAGACCTGGGGGGAGGGAACCCGCTGGAATGTGCACATCACTAAAAAAGGAAAAAAGAGGCTCAAGTGAGGCACAGAAATAGTTTGTTACCTGCGTGTGACCACGTAGCCGCAGGGCCTGCTGACAGGTAGCGACAGGGCCTGAGAAGGAAATACACCGCCTGTTAGTGGTCAAGGCGAAGACGAGTGTGGTCTCCAGCGGCAAAGGATGTGGCTGAAGCCAAGAGAAGTGAAGGCCCTGGGTACCACGGGTTCAGGACTCTGAATTGAACTCCTGGGCCCTTTGCCACGGAGTGAATGTGCATGGGCCTTTTAAAAAGCATTTAAATTGTCCACTGAAAACCTCTAAGCATCTTTTACACCCACTGACTCAGTCATCTCACTGATGGGAGCTTGTCCTTAGGAAATAAATCAAAGAGGGAAAAGGAACCTATGTAATATTTCTCTTTGAGCATTATTTCTTCAGCTTTTTTATGGACTTCAGGCTTCCCAGGTGGCTCAGTGGTAAAGAATCTGCCTGCTGATACAGGAGACGAAAGAGACACAGGTTCAGTCCCTGTGTTGGGAAGATCCCCTGGAGTAGGAAATGGCAACCCACTCCAGTCTTCTTGCCTGGGAAATTCAATGGACGGAGGAGCCTGGCAGGTCCGTGGGATCCCAACGCATCGGACACAATTGAGTGACTGAGCTTGAGCTCGATGGAGCTCAGGTTCACAAATTTCGGTTAACCATGATCTTTAGTTCAGGATACTTTCATCGTGAGTCTAGGCACGACCCTCTGTAATTGAATGTAATCTATATCTCTCAACAAACATGTTGATAGTATACCAGACACCTGTGAATGTAGCACCCAAATACAGAAAATACAGAAATGGAGAGGAAGAGAGCGCCCACACGGGAGAGGAGAGAGGCCGCGCAGAGAGACCACCACGCGGCGTCCAGAGAGCTGTGGAGACGCCCTTCCGGAGTGCTGGCTTTCTTAACAAGAAAACCGCCTTAAAATGCACGCCCACCATGTACCTTACACAAAAATAAACCCCGTAGAGTTTAAAATAGTTATGTCAAAAGCTGAATATTCAAACGTGTAATAAATCAGGGTGAATTCCTTCCTGGCTGCGGGGTAGGGAAGGGCAGAGGAAAGAGGAGACACTAGACGTGAAAATGACTGAAAAATTAAATTGAGAAAATTCTTTTATTACGACTCCTTCAAGTTTTAAAAAAGGCAAGCTATAATCTGGGAGAAGATATTTGCCACATGTTTGAAAAAGGATCAAGAATATATAGTTGACAAAGGATCAACACTTTAAATCGAGAATATATAAAGAACGTCTACAAGCCGCTTTTTTAAAAGACAAAAGCAGTAGGAAATGAGCAAATAGGCGCACCACAGAAGACAAGATCCAAGTAGCCAGAAAACACTTAGAGATGCTAAGCTTCTCTAACGACCAGGACATGCCAGTGAAGACTAAAGCCAGAAAGTTATTTTATACATAACAATTTGCAAAAATGAGCAAGTCTGAAATTGCCGAGAGTTGTATAGGATGCAGACCATATTGTTATATGTGGCTGGTGAGAGTATTAATTGGTACCATCTCTTTCCACCACTTAGGCATTATATTGTATAGCTAAAGAGTTTTATACCAGACAATCCAATGGTTCTGCTTCAAGTATTAGTCACTCAGTCATGTTTCAACCCCATGTACCATAGCCCGCCAGGCTCCTGTGTCCATGGGATTCTCCAGGCAAGAATACTAGAGTGGGTAGCCATTCCCTTCTCCAGGGAATCTTCCTGACGTAGGGATCGAACCCACGTCTGCTGCCCTGCGGAAAGATTCTTAACCGTCTGAGCCACCCCGGAAGCCCACTTGTATATAAATACCCCCAGAAATTAATTATTTCATGTGTCCAGGGGATTTATATACAAGTACTGGGGAGGGGGACACTACTTATAACAACAACAACAACAACCGTAAATAATCTAAATGGTCATAGTTAGGAGTGTAGATAAATAAGCTGTAATATAATCATAAAATACTATGGAACGATGAATAATGAGTGAATGTCAATCACATATGGCAACATGAATGAATTCTAACAGCACTATGTTGAATCAAAAAAGTAAACGCCAAGTGACAATATATGGAATGATAATTTCAAGTAAAATTTATTTTTTAAGGTTAAAGAGATTTTTTTCAATTTGTATTGAAATATAGTTGATTCACAACGTTGTGTTAGCCTCAGGCGTACAGCAAAGCAATTCAGTAAAACATATACATTAATATACATTCTTTTTTACATTCTCTCCCGTTATAGGTTATTACAAAACATTGAGTATAGTTCCGTCTGCGATACAGTAGGGCCTCTGCTGATTATCTGTTTTATGTATAGTAATGTGTATTTTAATCCCAGACTCTTAATTTATCCCTCCCCTCTCCTCCCCTTTGGTAACCATAAATTTCTATGTCTATGAGTCTGTTTTGTAAATAAATTCATTTGTATCCTTCTTTTAATCCCACATATAAGGAATATAATATGATGTTTGTCTTTCTCTGTCTGGCTAACTTCACTTAGTGTGATACTATTTAGGATTAAAACAAGCATTAATATAACCAAACACTATATGGCTTAGATTTAATATTCAATAAAAATTTAAAATATGTAGACAATATTCAGAAAGTGTTTGCTTTTGAATGGACATACAAAGGACAGGAGAGGGAGTAAACATTTATAATGTTATTTGTATAATTCCAAAATCTGTGTATGAGTTGGGGAATTATTAAGGAAAAATATGTTCAATAATAAGAGAATGTGGAATAGGATGAGATAATTTGAATATTATGAAGCCAAACAAAACAATAGCCAGTATGTACTACAGTGAGAAAAAATGATCTGCTTAAACTAAGGTTTTGAACTTTTCATTTACTTTATTTAAATTATTACAGTAGCATCTGTGCCCATACTAAAATCCTTTTCATCCAGTCCATCACAACAGTATAAAGTATAGAGACCACCCAAGGTATTTTTGCCCCAGAAACTGGAAAATTGAAAGGGTCTTACTTGAAAGTGCTCCCTAATTTACACAGGAATATTTTTCTTCTTTTTAATAGATTTCATAATGAAATAAACTATTGTAATCCTTCACAGTTTCTGTCCTTCCCCACTTGAAAACTTCGTTTATCCTCAGACATCTCTCTATCATTCTTACCATAAAAATAGCCTTAGAAATTGTGAAATCTAGGAAGGGGCTCTAAAACCCAGCAAACAACTTTTTCCTGGCAATGAAAACCCCCTTCTTACTTATGCAAGAAGATCTTGTTAACCGGTTGCCATTTTTCATCTATAAACTTAGAGAAAAAATTCCCTGCAGTGAGTTGCTCTATTTATAATCATTCACAAAAACACATTAAGATCCAACAAGTTAATATTGATTGCTCACTCCCAAACTGTTTTTGAAACATGTTTCTACTCGTTGGATTGGGCTGTAATATGACATCCAATATTAGATGATGCATTTAGCAAGATTCGTGGCAGGCATTGGTAATGGGAATTTTTTCTTTCAATATGTTTATTTTAATAGATTTATGAAATGTTCAGAGGCAGAAAAAGAATGATAATGCATCGATTTCTAGTGAAATAAACCCACTAGCAATGTTTCTAGGGCCCTTGCTCTTTGTGAACACATTCTATGAGATATTTGCTTATACATACACTTTGTATAGTTCATATATATTAAATGTCACTAGAAGATTCTGAGCACATTGCATTTACACTAAACTCATACGTATATGTTTTAATATACTCTTTTGTTGTTATTTTGTTATTTATTAACTTGAAGAGGTCTAGACTGGAATTCAAGAATATTAGAATCTTAATCCCAGTTCCTGCAGTCTAGAAGAGGAATGCATATTTTAGTGTAACCATCTATGAAATGGGGATACCAAAACCGACCTTCTAAATACCCAAAGTGTATGACATTAATGACATCCTGGGACACATTTTCATCCTGACACTCAGGTTACCAGGCCATGGAGCAGAAAATTGAAGCTTAATTACTTTTTTTTCCCCCCTGGGTTTTCCAGTCATCCATCTGGTCCAGTAGAGCCTGAAGCCACATTGAAATCAGTCAGTCTGTCTCAGACAAGCAGAAAAATGATATGAGTCTCCATGGGTCCCTAAACCTTCCAATTTACTCATTACCAAAATCATCAAGTTTACCTATGCATGCACGCGCACACACACACACACA
Source organism: Alces alces (assembly GCA_015832495.2). Taxonomy (NCBI): domain Eukaryota; kingdom Metazoa; phylum Chordata; class Mammalia; order Artiodactyla; family Cervidae; genus Alces; species Alces alces. The sequence goes on along the minus strand of JADEYB020000010.1, from coordinate 760,199 downwards.
CACACACACACACACACACACACAAGCCTCAGGATACCTCTTACTGATCTCACATGAGGTCTTCATTCCGTTCTTTGACCTTGCGTCCCTTATTCTTCAAATTTTACATACTCTTCTTAATTCTTTTTTATTTTAAATTTGTTTGTAAGTTGAAAGATAATTGTTTTACAGAATTGGGTTAGTTCTGCCAAGCATCAGCGTGCATCAGCCATAGCTCTTCTTAACTCGTACCAGTGTACTGCTTGTCCTGCCCCTGGTCCTGGGTACTTCTCCTCAGACTCCTGGTAACAATTTCATGAGAACCCTCTACTTTTCGTAGGCAGAGGGTGACGGAAACGCTGGACCCGAGGAGCTGAGGATCAGTGGAAGGGACCCAGCAATGCCAGGACCTACGACAATGGTGGGCCTGTCGCAGGCTGCGCCGGATCTCCTCAGCCACTCTGTTCCTATTGGTCAGGATGCTGACTCTGAGTGATAAACTCACCTGGAGTAACAGGCTCATTCTTACCCTCAGATTCTAAAATCTTACAGGGCACTTCTCTTTCCATTTTTCTCTCTCGAAAACACTGTTCTGCTCCCGTTCTGTCACCTAATTCCTCATTAAGTCAGCCTCAAATTAGAGATTTATTCCTCTGATTTAAAATTCTCTCCTTCGTTAAAATACCAGGGGGATTCCATGGATTTCTACACTGTTAGTACACAAGCCCCACACTTCCAAACTTGTGAGTGTCATCTTTGTTTTGTGGTCAGAAAGAGCATAAGGGTCTCATTTATAGATTAAGTGATCATGGCAAGAGTGGACAGTAAGTAGCTGGTGCCAGTTGCATCTGATGGAAGGGGTGATGCTGACCCAGTACCTTGAAGAAAAAGATAGGGCAGAAGACCAAGATCAGTGAGGTCTCTGTGTCATAGCCTTGCATCTGTGGCTATTGCTTGCCACCCTATGCTTTTGCTCTAAGGACAAAAGTAAGGACAGAACTCAGAATGTCTTAAGGAAGATTGGTTACCCAATAGAAAGTCTGTACATGTAAAAATTATGCCAGAATTTTAGAGAAGTCCACGTTGCCTCAAGAACCCTAAAAGAGTAACAGAAATTATCTGTGATGTTGTCAAAAGAGGATCTGCCAAAGCAGATAATCTTGGGCTTTGATATGACACTAAATAGATCTTCCTTCAAAGGGAGAGATGCCTCACAGGTCATAATATTATTGAGAACTGTAAGCTGGTTACAGATGGATGTCAGAAAATGTTATTGCAGCTCAAGGAAAAAGACAGTACTAGCAAAGGTGATCTTGTTCTTACTATAGAGGAAAAGTACCCTTTTATGGTAGAATGGTATGCTAAGTCACATAGTCTCCTTGTCAAATAATGTTTATTTTATCAAAAGCTAAATTTAAAAGAATTGTGGAAGAAACTAATGCTATGCTAAAGGAAGGATATAAAAATTTATTTGAGAAACTCTAACCACACAGTATCCCTATGTTCACATTTTTGGTTGATAATGGTGATGTACTAGAGGACGTTATCCATTAAGCTCATATTTATCATCTAAATGTCAAAGTAGCGTTCATTCTTAGATTTAGATGAAAATGTTCTCAAAGGACTTAAAGGAGAATTAACTTATATTTAACAAACAAGATGATACCTTGAGAACACAGAATATTTCAATCAGTTAGAAGACAACAGTAATTTAACTCTGCTGAGACACCCAAGGAGACTTACGAATGGCAGAAGGAGTAGCCAGTGTTTAACACATCCTAAAAATTGGATATCTAAATGATGGACTAGTTGAGCTTTTAGAAAAAGTATTCTTTAGTGAAAGATAAATCACTGGAGATGGCCAGCTCTGTCTTACTGAGGATTCTGTAAACAGGCATTCTGTAGGAAGACCTCTCTCCTGTGGAAGCAGCTGATACACGATCTGCTATCTCTTCATCTTGCTCAGAGACTCAACTACGATATATTCTTGCTCCTGAAATCTTCCCTTTACATTACTTAAGTATTTTCAGACATGCTGAATCTATCAACTGGAAACTCCTTTTCTTCACCTCTTTCAATAGTTTCCACTTGATTTTTTAACAGATTTTGAAAAATCTCAAAGACAAAATCAGAAAAATAACTCTCTAGCTTTCCATAGTGGGTTTTTTATAGTTCAATTTTTTATTTATTACTTTTAATTGAAAGATAATTGCTTTGCAGTTTTACATTTGTTTCTACTAAACATCAACATGAATCAGCCATAGGTTTGCCCATGCCCCTTCCCACTTAAACATTCTGTAGTTCAATTTTATTGCACATTTTTTGAGATCTTTTTACACTTGCAAAGTTTTCAGAAGGCCAAAATGATCAAATAATTTGCCTCATTTTAAATATTGCCATTTTTGCAAGTTGGATGTATCATGCTGATGATATTAACATCTGAAATTGTATTATGCTTGGTTCTTTTGTTTGGAGAAAATCAATATTGACCAGAAAGGATGGGCACTCTGTATTTGATGAAAAAAACTATTGTTGTCCACGTGTCACCGATCATTACAAGCATTCTATATTGACTTACTGATAATAAACAAAAATAGAAAATCTTCTTTTAAATACCCATTTCTCTCAACGTGATAGAACTTGTTAAACCATTTGTATCTTATCATAATTGAATTTATCACATCTTTTCTTGATAGCAGATTTTGAAGAGAAAAGAAATAGAGGCATTAGGACTTCCTTAGTGGTCCAGTGGTTAAGACTCTGCACTTCCAATGCAGGGGCGTGGTTCATTCCCTTATTGGGGACCTAGGATCCCACATACTATGCAGCCAAAAGTTAAAGAAAGGAAGAAATAGAGGCATCAAGCCCTAAAAGTAGGAAGTAAAAGAGATACCATATTGAACAACAACAACAGCAAAAAAAAACTCTAAGGTTATTCAGAACAAACTGCCTTCTTCATCATTTTACCTAAACCCAGGCTTAGTTCCAGTTTCTTTTTAGTTGGTTTTTGCTCATTATCAATAAACTTCTAGCTTAATGGCTTAAACATTAAAACTCAGTGTGAAAAAGTACCCAGTCCGTTGTCATCTATAGATCTTAGCATTTTGTCTAGAACAAAAAGTAGTCAAGATCACATGCACAAGGTCACAGAACTATATTGAAGACAAGAGCATCTTCCTGACCTAAACAAACTCAAACTAGCTATATCCCAAACCAGCCGAACCTTGGGGGAAATCCCAAGTGGAGTAGCTGTGACGCTGTCCTGGGAGCAGTCCCCAGAAAGCCCTGGCCTCCTGCTCTGCTGGAAGGCCGGGTAACACGCCTTTGTCTGCACCTGCAGCTGCCATTGGCAACTAGAGAGGGGTCAAGGAAGGGTCAGGCCACGGCGGCTTGCAATGCTTGTTTTATTTTGTTTTGGCTTTGTCTACTTGTTTGGGTCTTGACATGTAAGAAAGCATTCAACTGGGAGAATCACATATGCCAATGTTTTAAATAAATGAGTATAATGTCTTTTTACCGATTATAACCATGTACTACTGTAGCTATTTTACTTTACATTATAGGCATGTTATCAAATACAGACATGGAGAGACTGCCAAGAAGTGGAACTCTTCTGCCAAAGATGGAAAACTAAATAAAAAGAATTGATAGGTCTATTTCAGAAGCCATATGTGCTTCTGGAATTGCTACCATCCACTTAAAGGGGTAGGTTTGCCTCTGAGTGGATCAAAAGGACTCACCCAGCAGCTAGCAAGGCCTGTAACCACGGAGGTCTGATAATTCACTGTAGACGTGGTTCAGTTTTCATACTCAAACCAGAATGCCATCTTACCCACAAGCACAAATTACTTTGTTCACTCTCGCAAGTTCCACCAAGGTCTTCAAAGTCCTGTTGGCATCTTCTCTTGACTGAGGCCTCCATAACACACCTAGGCTTTCCTTCTCTCCCATTCTTTTAGCTTATCTGTGGGGCAGACATGAGAATAGTCACACCACACTTTCTGTGGCTGGAGAAACTGCTCCTAGTGTTTTCCTTCCCTTTTTCCTGCTTTAACTGGCTCTAATCATAGAACTTCCCTGTGGTACAGATGAGCCTATTTGCAAGGCAGGAATAGACACGCAGACATAGGGAATGGATGTGTGGACATGGGGGTGGGGGTGGGGTGAATTGGGAGATTGAGATTAGCGAATGCTCACTGCTATGTGTAAAGCAGATGGCTAGTGGGAACCTGCCATGCCGAGCCGAGAGGTCAGCTTGGCGCTCATGGTGACCAAGAGAGCTGGGATGAGGGATGGAGTGGAAGGGAGGACCGAGAGGGAGGAAATACGTGTGCACATATGGCTGATTCACTTCGCCGTACAGCAGAAATACAATAATACAACATTGTAGAGCAACTATATTCCAATTTAAAAAAAAAAAAACCTTCCCTATTAGATACATCTTCAGCTCTCACTTTATTTTGGGACATTCTGAGGTGTTCTGCAGAGTACTTTATGATATTACTTGAAATGTTCATTAATATCCCTTTTTTCATAATAATTAGACTCAATTGAAGGGCAAGAAGAGACAATAAATTTTCCAATATCTTCTTCCTTTGACAGCTCCATGGATGCCCAGTGAAACAAACAGTTCACCGTCCCCAGATGCAGGTTCAACACTTCCTGGTGAGCACTTAGGGGAGACTTAGGGTCAGGGAAGGTCTAGGGTCAGGGAAGGTATTAGTCTGCTTTATTTGGGAAGAGGTGGAAAAGAACTGATACAAAGCCAATCTCAGGTTTTAAAAGTGCATCTTGATGGAAAGGACAGTGAAAATGAAAATGACAATGAATGAAGGCAAAATTCTTCTCAGTCACTCAAAAAAGTTAGAGACCAAGTCATAGATTTACCTCTATTTTATTTCAAGATGCATCTGGGGGCCAAATAAATCCATTAAAATGTATTTTAAGCTTTAATTTTCCAGTGTAAAATGGAATGATTTGTCGACATGGATTTGTCTACTCAAATGTTGCACAGGAATTTTTAATAACCTAATCAAACACATTAGAATGGGGAGACCTCTAATAACCTGGGACACTAGAGATAAACTTCTCTCTGTGACCCCAGCCTCAGACCCTTTCCCATAATCATTTTCTCCTGGAGATTCTTTAGCAGATATTATTTTACTGTATGTACTGTATGTTTCTCTTTCTTTCTTTAAATCCATAGGAAGCTTCACTCCTTTGGTAACTATTAGATCCTAGGATACTAATCTTGCATAAATTGGTCCTTAATAAACTCTACATATAATATTAGTATTTTAGGAGCATTTGAGCCATTCAGATGAGTTCTTTCTAATAGCAAGTGAAGTCCAATCATCATTTTACACCTCTTGGCCAGATGGAAATGGCCCTTAGGATTAGTTCAGAAATTCCCTCTGTATCCCTAGGTGACATCTTCACCAGCACAACCAGAGCATCTTCAGAAGTTCCCACAACTGCCAATGCATCTACTAAAAATAATCACATTCACATCACTGGTAAGTCATTTACCTTTTTTTTTAATTTTATGTTTTATTTGCTCTACAAATATTTATTGTATGCCTATCATTTGTCAGGCACTGTGACAGCTGTTGAGTATTGAAAACACTGGCTTCCTGAGGAGTATAATCTATTATAGATGATACATAGTAAATAAATCATAATGCAGTTAAATTTATTTGTGACAAATCCTATGATATAGTGCAAGATGTCATCAGAGTCTAACAGAAAGATCTGATTGTAATTGGGGAACTAGAAAGGATTGTCTGGGGATACATTTAAAGTAAAATCTGGAACGAGTAAGAATTAGCCAGGTGAAAAGTACTGAGAAATATTTCAACTTTATGAAAGTATAGTCTGATGGTTGGAACAAAGAGTATTCCTATAATTCAACTAATAAAAGTTTGTCAATGCTAAATATAATCCTCGTTTTTTATCATAAGAGGTCAAGGTTTTCAATCAAGTTAGGACCCTCCCAATGCAGATCTTGATTGTAAATTCAAGGCATAATCAAGTCTTTAACTTGGAAGGTATTCACTTAACCGGTGAACTCTACCTGGGCATTCAGTTTAGTCCACACTGAAGCCCATCTAGCCCCCAGTCACTGGTGCACCATCCGTCCTGCACGCGACTCGGCCCCGGAGCTACAGACTGGCACCCTCCCGGCGTCTGCAGCCGGCGGTGCCTTAAAGGACTGCCCGGGGCCTCCCTGGCGCCTCAGTGGTGAAGAAGCCACCTGCCTATGCAGGAGACACAGGTTCCGTTCCTAGTCCAACACCCCCCATGCCACAGAGCAGCACCGCCCGTGCGCCACGGCTGCCGCGGCCTGTGCGCTGGCGCTGGGGGATCGCAGCTGCTGACTGCCCGCGGTGGGGTCGCCCAGGCGCGGCGGGCGCTGCGGCCCGCGGGCAGCCTGCCCACCGCGGCCAAGAGGAGCCCGTGCTCTTGGCGACTGGAGGAAAGGCCGTGCAGCGACAAACACCCAGCGCAGCCAGAGTAAAGAAATGAGGTCGTGAAAACGGAAAAGAGCTACATACTGGAGGAGTTCGGGGAAACTGGAGCTCTGCTTTTCCACCAGGACATTGCTGAAGCCAGTGGCCTCATTCTCTATATTTGGTTGGGATAAAATTAGTAAGCATTGATAGAAGATCTATCTAAAACCTGTTGTTCTTTCATTTCTCAAAAACTTTGGAGGAAAAATGTTACAGTCCACCATATTGCCAGTGTAGAGTAAGTCTTGACTTCACCGAGACAGAACTGTGTGCAGCCCTAAATTGGTTTCCTGGGTGTTTCTTTTGTGATCATGATGCTCTAGCGCTTTGAACTACTGTGAACTCTGGCCGCGTGCATCAGTGGGCCACAGGGCTCCTTAGCAGAGGACTGTGAGAGCTGCCGGGGCACCGTCAGCATCTGCCTGACAAAACTGAAGTACCGGGCACCAGGAAGACCTCCGATCCCTGGATTTGTGTTGTGAGAGGAAACATCTTCAGCACTGGTGATCAGTGTGATGACAGAATCACATGGCTGCCATCCAAACTATGTAAAATATAAAAACGATTTGGTAACAAATATTTTAAATCTAGATTTTTTGGCTTGTGTGTGTTTTATTTTTTTGGAGACTTCACTTTATGAAAAGCACTGTAATAAACATGAAGCAATCAAATAAATTTAAAAAGTCTACACACGGTTTATAATCTAGTTAAAATAATGAAAATATTCTTTTATTAATAATAAGAAAGAAAAATGCACTTTTGCCCAAATGATTTCTGTAATCTGAAGAGGTAAAGATCTATCTATAATGTATAAGGAATTTCACTGTAGTGTTATTAGAAATAAGAAAAGCCTGGAAGCAATTTAACCATCCAACATTCAGTTCAGTTCAGCCGCTCAGTCGTGTCCGACTCTTTGCGACCCCGTGAACCGCAGCACGCCAGGCCTCCCTGTCCATCCACCAACTCCCGGAGTTTACTCAAACTCACGTCCATCAAGTCGGTGATGCCATCCACCATCTCATCCTCTGTCGTCCCCTTCTCCTCCTGCCCCCAATCCCTCCCAGCATATATTGCACTCATCTCACACGCTAGTAAAGTAATGCTCAAAATTCTCCAAGCCAGGCTTCAGCAATATGTGAACCGTGAACTTCCAGATGTTCAAGGTGGTTTTAGAAAAGGCAGAGGAACCAGAGATCAAATTGCCAACATCCACTGGATCATCGAAAAAGCAAGAGAGTTCCAGAAAAACATCTAACATTAAGGCCAATTAAATAAACTACAGTAGATCCATATATTGGGGAACCATCCAGTCATTTAATCAAATAAGGTAAACTTCTATGCACTTCTGTGAAAAATATTCCAAGAATTTTTTAAGAGAAAGAAGCCAAGAACAGAACAGTATGTGCAGCATGCCCCCATTTGTAATATGAAGGGATATATATTCATGGTACCTATATTTGCTTATATTTGCATTAAAAATTTCTGATAGGAATTAACTATTAAATAGTTAATGTAATTGACTATTAAAAGTTATAACCTCTAGTGTGGGTAGCTGGCATCTGAAGAAGTAAGGATATTTCCCTTTTATTGTAGTTTATATTTCTGTACTGTTTGAATTTTTAACATGAGCATAAAACACTTTTTAAAGTGAAAAAATTAAGTAACTATACAATTATAAACATTCCCTTTTATTCTCTGCCAGGCAGAACCAGACAATATGATTTCCTAAGAGAGTTCGTTTACTTAATTTTTCCTTCATGTTACAGAAAAAGTAAAGCAGTCCAGAAAATTGTATTTATATTGCCTCTGGCCTTCTCAGCTTCGTACTTTCAGACTTTTAGAATGTTATAATGCCTTTTACTTTTTCTTCCTCCTTCTAACACACTAATATTTCACAAAGCATTTTAATGACTCCTTAAAGAATAAGAATTTAAAGATAGACCAGTATTTCACACATAAAACTTTTACTTTACTGGAGTGAATTTGGAAAACAAATTTACAGATTATCAGTTTTATGTGTTCATTCTTTTTTAAATTTTTTATTTTATATCAGAGTATAGCCAATTAACAATGTGATAGTTTCAGGTGGACTGCAAAGGGATTCAGCCATACATACACAGGTGTCCACTCTCCCCCAAACTCCTCTCTCTTATAAATCACACTTCACTGGCCACCCTGTGCCAGGAATTGTCCAGGGCCTTGAGAAAGTGAAAGAAAGGAAAAGATTAGGTCTGGAACTTTGTAACATGAAAGGCATTCATGTGAAAAAGAAATGCAGTTGTATAAATGCAAAACGATGTGAGAGCAAGTCATAGAAATGATCCGAACATGATTGTGACTAATGAACACCCCATGGCTCTTGGAGATGCATGTTGCAGGTAAGCAAACTAATTCAACTCATCCTGCTTCCCAGTTGCCAAACTTTGGTGTTAAAGCTCATCTGTCATTATGCCCTTTTCAGGTATTGTGACCAGTAAGCCCAAAGATGGAATGTCCTGGCCGGTGATTGTGGCAGCTTTGCTATCCCCCTGTCTCGTGTTGTTTGGTCTTGGAGTGAGAAAGTGGTGTCAGTACCAAAAAGAAATGTGAGTACAGTCCTGAGACATGCAGGAGCAGTTACTTTTTCCAGCAGAAAATATTCACTCAACACTTTAAATATCATTCCTAGATAGTAGTGTTTCTCTCCTATGTAACTGAGGAAATAGGGCTTGGGGAAGCTCAGAGAGGCTGCCCAGCTTCCCCAGGACCACACAGTTGGAATGAGATGCACAACCTCTGACGCGGTGCCCGTCTACCTGTTCAGGCTAGAGTACTCACCGAATGGAACAAGTCAGTAGGCGTGAAATGAGAATGGGGGCTCACATCACCTCAAAACCGAAACTGATCTTTCTTTTTAATCTTCATTATTCTTTTCATTTTCATGCATCTCTGAACTGCCTGGGCCCAGCTGGGCCTAGATACTCAAGTGTGAAATTGAGTAAGAAAGGTAATTTTAAGAAATTTCCAGCTGCTTTTCAGCAAAATGGGCTTTTACTGCCCTTATCCTTTCTCCCCAAGGGAAAAAGAGAGCAATGGGTTACCTCCTTTTTGTCTTATTGAAATAGTTTACAGAACTCTCCTCCCTCCACTGAGAAGTCTGAAAGGCGTGGAAGGTTAAACCTCACTTCTCTGACTTGGCTGTTTTGGATCGGTCTGGTTCAGGCCATGCTTAGAGGACATCTTCAGAATACACAGAGCTGATCCTCCACATATCTTACTACTTCTGTCTCAGATAATATTGACTGTGTGGCCTGCCTTCTACTTACTGTATCCTTGAAGACTCTATAGCCACGTGCAGGGGATGTTTCGTGGTGAATAAAACACCACACCATGAGTCAGAAACTCTGGACTTTTGTTCAAGTACTATACTTTGGCCACCATGTGACCTTAAGAATTTCCTAATTCCCCAGAAAAAAACAGAATTGCAAACTTCTTAGAATGCTATCCACCTTTTGATATATATTGTCACCACTAAAGCACCAGACAACCAGGTAATAGGTGTTAGGGATTTTTATATTAAAATGAGAAAACGGGAATCTGAAAATCTGAATTGATTTTTTTTTTGTTCTATATTCAAATGTCTGTGTTATATAGAGATGGAAGACAATCCCCCTCCGTTTTTCTCAGTATCTCTCCTTCTCTCTCCCCCTAAGGAGAAATTAAGGTACTGTGGATTGACAGTCAAGGGGTAGAGGTTTTTGAGTCTGCCCGCAGACATGCCTCTATTTCCTGATAACGAGAGCTGGAGCATTTGTACAGCTAAATCCCACACTCACCTTACGCTTATGCACTTCAGACAAAGAGATCAATTGTGCAAACACAGACCAGTACTTTCTTTACACAGAGATGACTCTAAGAGTGCTCACTGATACAAACAGAAAGGATGTGGGTGCCATCCATCAACTCAGGGACTCAGGCGAGTTCACTTCCCACCCCCAACCTTCCCCCGGTTCACACACAATGAGTGTGTGGTGAGGCCTGGGGGTCAGGGTAGCAAAGGGACTCAGAAAAACTGTCATCTTTGGTCCCAGAATTTGACATTTTTTTCTCTGGAGGAATGCATTAACCCACATGAGAGAAACACGTCCCCTCTTAGGAGGCAGTTGCCATGGAGAGGGCAAGTTCTGTTTAGCAGGCTTGACTTGCCGGTCTGCTCCTGTTAAACAAGTTGCTTAAAACCTCTAAGCCTCAGTTTTATCCGTGGGATGGTGGCAATAATATTCAATTCCTAAATTCAGATTATATAACTCTATGATAAAAATGGCTTACAAATTATAAAATATCACAAAAATATTAATTAATGATACTAACAGGACTAGCAAGCAGGTTATGCCAGGAAAAAAAAACTGAGCCAGGGAAGCATGCCTCTTTCACTTTCTCTGTTTGCTTCTAAAAATATATCATGTATACATGCATCACCCCTGACATTCTCAACCTTGAATGAGCAATGTTTTGTCCCTAGCATGGAAAGACCTCCGCCTTTCAAGCCGCCTCCACCGCCCATCAAGTACACTTGCATTCAGGAGTCCATTGGAAGCGATGTGCCTTGTCATGAGCTGGAGACACTCTAGTCCTCTGAGGCTTTGACGCACAACAAAATTCTGCTAGAATCCTGTCGAAAAAGTAGATGTCGTGCTTTATTAATATAATCGCCCTCTAGCCAAGCCTCTTCTGCAGCTGAAATGGATATCAGAAGTGTATGACCTGTTTTCCCCAAAGCTCACCCTCTTTCATCTGCATATGCTGGAAATTTAAACAAGACTGACAGGCGATGTGAATTGTTCACCCAGTGCAGTCTACAAGGATTTTCTTGCCTGTGTAAGAAGTGCAAAGTGGGCTGCTGCATTAAAAAAAAAAAAAAAAAAAGCTTGCAGTGTTTTATTTTTCACTTTTAATTCCCTGAGGTGATGACAAGGGTTTTAAACTTATGTCCATACCAGATCTGCTCTTTGGGGCATCTGCCAACATTCTAAACTATTAGCCAAAATTATGTTCATCTCTGAGGGAGGGCTTCCCAGGTGACTCAGAGATAAAGAATCCGCCTGCCAATGCAGGATACACAGTTTCAATCTCTAGGTTGGGAAGATCCCCTGGAGGAGAAAATGGCAACTCACTCCAGTATTCTTGCCTGGGAAATCCCATGGACAGAGTAGCCTAGCAGGCTACAGTCTATGGGGTTGCAAAAGAGTCAGATACATCTTGTCAACTAAACAACAACATAATGTATCACAGAATAATAGATAACTAATACAGTCCAGTAAATGGAGAAATAAACTAATGTTTGCCTGCCTTAACTACCTTTAATTTCTCATTAGGTCTCAAGAAAGAAGACTAACTTCATACATACATATGTGACTATTGCTTCATGAGTAGTTACTTTTAATACAACTCAATCACCGGTGATTTGAGTAAAAGTCATTATGGTTTTATTTTTACTATTCAATTAGGAGACATGAATACAAGCAGTAGAAGTATTGGGGTAAAAAGTGGCAGAGTTGGAGGATGTTTAGATTATTTTGGAAAAGGGATAGACAGTTGTACAGTACAACATAAGTCACGCGATTTTCAGTCTATCATATAACAAGTGTCTTATGCTGTTTCTGTCTTAGCCACCTCTGAAATATTCTCTTCTGGTTTTATTATAAATAAGTTCTAGTCAACACTTGTAAATTCATCTCCAACTTGAATAGAGTGAACAGTTGCTTCTTCATGGAGGGATACTCATTCTGTGATTTAGAGGGATTTTTCTGCGAAACAGAAGGACTCGCGGTGTTTTTCAGGCAGTGTTACAGTCCTGGCCTCCCTCACTTGACTAAAAGGACACTTTCACCTGCGCCTTAAAGTTTTAAGTTCAGAGAGCCTGTCTCAAACCAGCAACTCCTCTCTCTACAAGCGGGTTTAGTTCTGTCTCACTGGACAAGTAGCAACTTTGCACCCTAATCCCTAAGAGTTCTGAATGCCTTCATTATTGACTTAATTTTCACTAAGAAGAAGCCATACATAAGCCTTTTAATCACTCATTTCCAAAGCATGGTGTGTTAGATGACGTTGTTGTTCAGAAATATTCATTTCTTTACTCACCTGCATCATGAGCACATCTTGACCTTGGGCTTGGCCATACGACTTGCTTTGGACAATGGAATATCACGGACCTGACTAACCCAAGACTTGAAAGGTGCTTGTGCGGTTGGACTCACTCTCTTGTTCTCTGCCATAATCATAAAAAGAAGATTTTCAGGGTAGACTGTGAGCTCCAAGAAGATAAGAGATTCACAGATTAGCGCAGAAACACTCAAACCAGGCCCAGTTGAGATCAACCAATCTCCAACCTAACTCAAATGTGCATTATTAAAGAGTGTGATGGTTACACATCATTATTATAGCAAAAGTTAATCTATACACATAAGTCCAGAATGCTGGGAAGGATTGGGGGCAGGAGGAGAAGGGGACGACAAAGGATGAGATGGCTGGATGGCATCGCCAACTCGATGGACATGGGTTTGGGTAGACTCCGGGAGTTGGTGATGGACAGGGAGGCCTGGTATGCTGCGATTCATGGGGTCGCAAAGAGCCGGACACAACTGAGCGACTGAACTGAACTGAGGCATATTTTAGGTCTTACTCAAGTACTGGAGTGAGAGATAAAGTCAAACTTAATTCAATCAAAGTAATCATTTTCCTTGATTCAACATAAGCTTTGTTTTAGCTACTGAACATATGGTTGGCTTGACCAAGTTAACTTTGCAGTGTAGATTTTTAAAATCATAAAATATATGATCATGTTGGGCATTAGAGGTCATACTATAAAGAGTTATGGAGTATGTGAAATCGACTTCCCAAGGTCACATAATTAAAAGTGATAAAGCCAAAATGATGAGCCAGCTCTCTGAATTCCAGTCCAGAATGTGATCAGTCTCCATTATATCATGATATTTAATTTCTTTGGTATCTCCTTTTACTATAGACAAGAACTATTTTCCGTGCACTTAAGTAAATATTGATTTTTTTTTCTAATGCCCAGGTAGTATATTCTGAACATTGTTGACAGAAAAAAAAGAAAGTAGAAATAATTGCCCCTGGGGTAAGATGGCCAGG
>JADEYB020000010.1:713115-745617 GCA_015832495.2 Alces alces | reverse complement strand
GCTCAGTCGTGTCTGACTCCTTGTGACCCCATGGGAGCCTGGCATGCTGCAGTCCATGGGGCTGCAAAGAGTCAGACACGACTGAGCGACTGTCGGTTTGCTCACTCAGACCCCTCATGTTAGCTCAAAGGCTCTGTGGGATTGTGATTATAAGGAGCAACACTGAGGGAAATAAAGGGGAAGAGCAACAAACCCAAGGTGACCACATAGAGAAGAGAGCACAGATCAGGCCTCCTCTAGCTACCCTTGGTAAATACCCGGAATGTGTCTGCCCAGAGTTCTGTCGGACGACTCCCATTTACCGTCCAAAAAAGTCATACCACCAAATGAAGCTGAACATAGCGTTAAGGCCATTCACCTATCACCAGAAAATACTCAGAGGCACTGGGAAGGCAGAGTGAAGTGGACGGAACAACAGTCATATGAGTTGTGAAAGGAAATTTGGTGGTGGACCGTGAACCGTGTAAAGAGTTAACATCTCTTAGGCATATGAAACTATATGAAACCATAGCAGTGGATTCTTGTTAAAATACATTGGTCAAAACCCATGGAAGGTACAACATCAAGGGTGAAACTTAATGTAAAGTTTGGACTTACGGTTATAATTATATGTCTGTATAGGTTCACTGATTGTAACAAATTTACTGCTCTGATGTAGGATGTTGATAAGAGGGGAAGACTCTGTGAGGGGCAGAGGTAAGATGAGGAGTCTGTATTTTTCACTCAAACTTTGCTGTGAACTTAAAAGTTCTCTAAAAAATAAAATCTACTAAAAGTTAATGTCTCTGTTCTGTACTTTCTCCCTTGAAGACATAAATATATGAATGGGAAGAGAAATGGGAAGAGAATAAAGACTGAATGGGAAGAGAAATGAGAATTTGAGGGTTTTATCTACGGTAGAACCATTTTTGTACCACTAGTTTGGGATCAGCATAATTCCACTCTTATAAGTCATTGGGTTGACTTGGGTTTTTCTTATACATAAAGCTGTTGTACTGATTCAAAAGGACATACTCTGATGCCTAACAGATCTGAACGTCACTTAACTATAAACAGGGCACTATTTCTGTGGCCAGTTAATGGAACGGTGTGACTAGCACCACGCCTGAGTAACCCCTGTGGATGGCCAGTTTAGGGTCTGGAGATTTCACACTCAAGTAAGTGATATGAAAATTCCTTAAGGACCACTCCAGTGTTTCAGCGAGTGTAGAGTTTAGTGGGAGAAACAGATTCTAAAGAAATAAATACAGTATAGTGTGATACATCTGAAAATAAAAGTATATACAAAGAAGATAAAAGAATAAAGAAGAGGGTATTATTTCAGGGACAGAGTGTGAAAAGTATTTTTTAAAGGCTTCAGAGAGGAGAGTGTTGACAGAGCAAAGGCACTTCAGTAGATACCTTGACATCTGAGACATAGTGATGGGACTTGAAACCTTACCTAAGGATTATACCAGGAATGCAAGGAGGGCTCACTGATAGAAAATCTGCTAATTTACCATATAAATAAGGCTTAGGAGGAGGAAAGATGTAGGATTAACTTCCACAGATACTTTAAAAGTCTTTGGCAAAATTCAACAACTATTTCTAATAAAAACTCTTGAGAAAATGAGATATTTTCCTAACTCCATATATATATAATATATCTGTACATATCTATATCTATCCATTTATATATAGCTATATTTATGTAATACATATATAGACTATTGTTATAATGTACAATGTATTGTATAATGTATAATGTTACTATAAGTTAAATACAGTAATGATACAGTAACAGTGTAAGTATATATTATTATATAGCTAAACATATACACACATATACTATAGTATATCTACTACTATATATAGTAATAGTATATATTACTATATAGTTAAAATATATACATATATTATAGTATATATACATATACACATGTCCTATATCACTGTTATGTATATACTACTGTAACTATGTTTGTGTATGAATAGATATATATATATATTTCCAGATGCAGTGAGAGGAAAATGGATAAATTTGACTGCTTAAAGAAAAACGATTTGCAGAGAATAAAGGGGAGTGAAAAGGCAAATGATATACTGGGTGAAAATATCCACAACATACATCACAAATAAAGAATGATAAAGAATTTGCAAAATGATAAAGAATTTACAAATAGTGAGGATAATAAAGCTGAAAAATTCTGTGGGAAAAAAATTGGTCAGATATATGACACCAATGATTCACAAAAAAAGATATGAAAATAACACTTGAACACTTGAAAAAAAATTCAAATCCATTCATATTAAAATAAATGCAAATTAAAACTTCATTGAGATGTCATTTCTTCCCATTCACTTGTCAAGAATTTGAGAAGTTTGGCAACAGGCTCTATTGTCAAGGCAGTGGGGAAGCAGACACTCTCCTGTGTTGCTGAAGTGAATGCAAAATGGAACAACCACTGTGGAGAGGAACTGACAATATCAAACCAAACTACATATTAATTTATCTTAGACTTAGCAGTTTCTCTTTAAGAATTTATCCTGAAGCACAGCTTCCATCAATATCAAACTATACATACACAAGATTATTCTTGGCAGCATTATTTGTCATTGCCAAGTACTAAAAAACTATCTAAATGTCCAAACAGGAGATTGATAGGATAAATGATAGTAAACACACAAAAAAAATGGAAACTGTCCAGCTGTAAAATCAAGGAAGAAAATCTCTGTTGACTAATAGGGAGTGATTTCCAGGCGACATCATTGAGGGAAAAAGCAAAGAGTACATAATATGCTGCCTTTGTGTAAGAAAGAAGGAAAAATAAGGGGGGAATGTGTCTGTATAAATATGTATACATACAGTTTGTATATTAATATTACGATACCCATCTGGCCCTGTTGGTGGTGGTAACTTTGACTGTGCATGTGTTGTAAGTAGCTATGCACGCCTGTCTTTCCCACATTTGTCTTCTGAATGAACCAAGAAGCAAAGGTATTCTAGTAGCACATCTGACACTCAGATCTTGTTCACTATAATTTCCTGCTGAAAGGAATCAGAACTCTCAGAGAAATGTTTGCTTAAGGGCAAAGGAGAAGTAATGTATCATTGGAATGTCTTATGTCAGAAAATAACACATTCCAAAACAATGTCGGCGGGGATATTAGAGGGTGCAGGAGTCAGCTTGTCCAATCTGGGGCAATTTGAATGCCAATATAACTAAGCATACTAATGGATTAGACGCCACTGAAAAAGGTAAGAATTCATAAGTCCTTACCACAGATGTATAGGAAGAGAGACCTGGAGAGGCAGGAGGAAGGGGGGCGGAGAGAGCTTTCGCCTACAGCAGCGTGCTGAGAGCTGACTGGCAGGTGCAGGAGCGCCGGAGCTGGAAAGTCATCACTCTGTAGTCGTTACAGCGAAGATCAAATCAGGCTGGATTCTTTGACAGACGCTAAATAAGGAGGAAATTTTCGTGACAATCTAGGTGTTTGCATGGTCTCAAAAAATGCTCTCCCTGAAGTATGCTTATTAGTTACAAGAGGGAAAAAGAAACAGTCATTATGTAGTGGAGCAATTAGACAATTTGACCAGTGATCAAAGTTAACTTCAGTGAGGGGCAGATGGACATCTGCTCCTTCAGATTTCATACCCTGAGGGGGACACACTATTCCCTTTGCAGCATTAAGGCAGAGAATGAATAAGCTGAATCCAGTCACAACGCAACATCAGATAGACACCAAATGAGCACTGTCTAAAGGCCAAAAAGGGGGCTTTAAAAATATCCCAGAATAAAGGTTAAAAGACATGGCGATTCATTGCCGCCAGGTGGCGCCAGTGGTAAAGAACCCGCCTGCCAACGCAGGAAACAAGAGTGACCGAGGATCAAGATCCCCTGGAGGAGGGCGTGGCACCCCACTCCAGCACTCTGGCCTGGAGAACCCCATGGACAGAGGAGCCTGGTGGGCTACAGTCCATAGGGTCGCACAGAGTTGGACACGCCTGAGCGACTGAGCATGCACACACAACTCTAGCCTGGATCCTCTTCTGGAGGGGTTAAAGCTACAAAGGAAATCTGGCAAATCAAAGCTGACATTTGCCAGATCAGCTGACAAAACTGGAATATGGGCAGAAGACTAGATAGAAGTATCAATAGCTCTGATTATGTAAGAGACTATTCCTATTCACAGGAAATACACACTGAAGTATTTAGGGTAAACTGCCAGAATGTATAGATAACTTACTCCCAAGGGGGTACGTGCCTATGTATGCGTATATCCATGGATACATGCATGCATATGTGCATATACATGCAGAGAGAGAGAAAAGCAGATGATAAAAATGTTAACAACAGATGAATCTAGGTAAAGGGGACATGTGGGGTTGTTTTTTTTTACTCTTTTTATTTTTGCCAACATTTTTGAAGTTTGAATATACTTCCAAATATAAAGTTTTAAGAAAAAAGTACTTAAATAAGACCCTAATAAGTATTCAGACACGACTGAACTGACTTAGCTTACACAAACAATGCTTAATTTGACTCAAAACCAGCCTATTTTTTCAAACATGGCAATCCTTAGACAATACAAGGAGATGCAAAGATCTGTTTATTCGAGGGAGTTTTCCTTCTCTGGTCCTAGGGTTACTTAATCTCAAAGTTCAGGCAAATATCGAGGATTCATCCTGCAAATCCAGTGTTTTTGTTGCATTTCTGGGCTTGCTTACTCTGCCTTAGGTACTGGCTGGGACCCACCAAAATTTCAATTTTTCTTTCTTAAGGAAATGAACAGAATTCTTTGATTTCCCTAGAACTCCGGGGCAAGCTTTTCCTCCCACCACGAAGCCACTTTATATCAAAGGAGACTAAGCTGCCTCTCCCAAATTCACCCTGAAGAATTCAACCAAATTCAACTAACCCTTGGGCCGGGTTTCCCGTCGAGGCCTCAGCAGAAACCGCGGGCACAGCTCACAGCCACGGCGGTCCCCGCGGCCAGGCGCCGCGCGCAGGCCCGTGCGGGGGACAGGCTCGGCTCGGCCTCCCTGCCGCGGGCGCCCGCACAAGACCCGGCGGTGCCTGCCCCTCCTGCTCCTGGAGAGCCTCACTCACGCCTCCACGTCTGCAGGAGGCGGCGGACCGCGGTGCGGTTAGTCAATGAATGGTTTGAAGACACTCTGTGTCCCGAGACCAAGCCTTCTGGCCTGCGGTGCTGCGTTGGGGGCACGTTCCCTCGAAACCGCAGCCGCGGAAACGCAGGGCGCGCGCCTGAGACGGAGCGCCCGCGGGCGCCAGGCCACTTGGCGCAGCGCAGAGCCGAGCGAGGGCGCCGCCTGGGCGAGTGAGCGCTGTTACAGGCGGCAGTCACAGGGGTCAGTGACAGGAGGTGGCCACGAGTGACGAGGCAGAGGAAAATGTCAGCCAAGCAGAGAACTAAGCTGAACGAGGGGCAGTCTCAGTCTGGTGGGCCGCCCTGGTCGGGCTTTTTTACGCCACGTCTCACACCATCCACTTGGAAAATACGCTCTTCCAAAGGATCTTACTGTGGAAGGCCAGTCATGTTAGGGAGACCAGAGCCTCATTCAGGGTAGTTT
This sequence comes from Alces alces, assembly GCA_015832495.2. Taxonomy (NCBI): domain Eukaryota; kingdom Metazoa; phylum Chordata; class Mammalia; order Artiodactyla; family Cervidae; genus Alces; species Alces alces. The sequence continues at coordinate 740,045 of JADEYB020000010.1, read as the reverse complement.
GGCTGATGCTTTAGATTAAACAGGTTTCTGGGTCAGTTTTAAAGTTTCTCTTTGGTGTAATCAGTCAGATTATCCACAGGTGCAGAGAAAAAGCCAGATCCAGGGAACCAGTGAAAACTAAAATAAGTATACAGGGGGAGGGGAGGGGCGTGGATGAGGAGACGTTCGTCAAAGGGCACAAACTTCAGTTACAAGAGGTGTAGGTTCTTGAGAATCTAAAGGACAGCAGGGTGTCTACGCAGCCGTGTCCGACCCGGTGACCCCATGGACCGTAGCCCCCCAGACTCCTCTGTCCATAGGGTTCCCCAGGCAAGGATGCTACAGTGGGCTGCCGTGCCCTCCTCCAGGGGATCCCCCCAGCCCAAGACTGAACCCTCATGTCTTACGTCTCCTGCATTGGCAGGGGGATTCTTCATCACTAGCCTGGCAAGTCCAGTTTCTGTAGTACTATATAGCAGTTTCATGTTTGAAAGTTGCTAAAAGAGCTGATGCTCCATTTCCTCACCATAACAACAACAACAGAAAGTAATTACGTGAGGCAGGGGATCTGTTAACTAACCTCATAGTAGTGAACATTTTCCAACATACATATGCATCAAGTCTGGGCATCTTAGTTAGTTAGTGTTAGTCACTCAGTTGTGCCCGGCTCTTTGCGACCCCATGGACTGCAGCCCACCAGGCTCCTCTGTCCATGAGATTTTCCAGGCAAGGATCCTGGAATCGGTTGCCATTTCCTTCTCCACTGTACATCTTAAACTTACACAATATTATTTGTTAATTATATCTCAGTAAAACTGGAAGAAGAAGAAGAAAATAAAAATAAATAAAGCACCAGTTAGCCAGGTGACGATCCACGGTCTGAACACGTCTCAGCAGATCAAAGAATAGTCGTGGGAATTCTGCAAGTGAAGCTTTTTCCTGATCAAGAGCAAAGAGTTAAGTCTTAGGTAGGAATTTCTGGTCCTCTCTTACTTTAAGGACATAGTCCTGTTTCTAATGGCCAGAGAAATTCGGCCTGTCACTGATTCTCAACTTGCTGTTGCTCCATGCTGCCCAAGGTTTGGGCAGATGGATACTATTTCCAGTTTTGTCTGAAAATTCACGCACAGTCGTCTACCTTGATGAACTGGATCCGAGCATGAGTGAACCAAGAATCTTTGCTATGTCTAATAAGATTCTCGTTGCCTTTCCCTTAGACCTGAGACTCTCATGTTACGGGTCATGAATGCCCATTGATACGGATGTGTGCTGGAGGGACTCAAAGTTACCGGAGAAACTAGATCATCAGTTTTATTCAACTGTAATAGATAAACAACAAAATTTGTTTTTTATTCAAATATAGTTGGTTTACAATGTTGTCTTAGTTTTGGGTATATAACAAAGTTATTCAGTTATGTGTATGTGTATATATATATATTCTTTTTCATATCCTTTTCCATTATGGTTTATTACAAGATATTGAATATATTTCCCTGTGCTATACAATGGGACCTTGTTGTTTATCCATTCTATCTGTAATAGTTTACATCTGCTAATCCTAAACTCCCAATCCATCCCTCCACCACCCCCCCTTCCCCTTGGCAAGTAGAAGTCTGTTCTTTATGTCTGTGAGTCTGTTTCTATCTTATATATAAGTTCATATGTTTCATATTTTAGATTCCACATATAAGTGATGCCATGTGGTATTTGTCTTTCTGACTTACTTGGTATGATAATCTCTAGGTCCATCCATGCTGCTGAAAATGGCATTATTTCGTTCCTTTATATAGCTGAGTAATATTCCATTGTGTATATATACATATATCTACACACGCACCATATCTTATTTATCTAGTCATCTGTTAGTGACATTCAGGTTGCTTCATGTCTGGGTTATTGAAAGTGTGCAGCAGTGAACACCAGGAAGCATGTTTACTTTCAGATTACGGTTTTCTTTGAAATGCCCGGGAATGGGATTGCTGGGTCATGCGGCAGCTCCATTTCAGTTTTCTGCGGCATCCCCATGCTGTTTCCCAAAGCGGCTACACAAATGTATAGTCCCAGCTACAGAGTGGGAGGGCTCCCTGTCCCCCACATCCTCTCTAGCATTTGTTATTTGTAGATTCTTTAATGATGGCCATTCTGAGCAGTGTGGTGGTTCCTCATTGTGGTTTTATTTTGCATTTCCCTAGTAATTAGCAATGCTGAGCATCTTTTCATGTGTTTATTGGCCATCTGTCTGTCTTCCTTGGACAAATGTCTACTGAATCTTCTGCCCTCCTTTTCTCATTGAGTTTTTGGGCTTTTGTTGTTGTTGTTGTTACTGAGTTGTTTTAGCTGTTCATACATGCAAAATTTGAATGAATTTATAAGGAAAAAAACATTCAAGTTGAAAGAAATGCCAGGATGAATGATTCCTATAGGGGCTCTGGCAGTATGAATATACCCTTCTCTAGGGTTAGGGCACCTCAGGTGGGAGAGTCGAGGAGTTCTGCCCTCGGACCACACACACACACCAGTCCCACCAGCACTGACGTGCTGGAAACACCAGAGATGACTCCCTTCCTGGCCATTCATACTCCCCATGCTGAGACCTTCACTAAGCGTCTTCTCGGACTGGCTTCCTGAGGTCAGAGCATTTCATCCTGGGTGCTGAATATGGGGAGGGAGTAGAGAAAATTTTGAGTTTTGGCCTTGAGCAGAGGCTAGAGTATATAACCAATATAAAGGCTTTATTATAAAACCATTCCCCAAATCACAACTCAAGTTTATGCTGGTAACAGCATGATTTTAGAACATTGGTTTCATATTTCTAGAAAAGATGTTCCAGTAGTCTCAGGTCCAACAAAAGGAGTCAAAGATTTGAGTTAAAAAAAAAAAAACTGTAATAAAGAGGGGCAGAATGAATGGCTTCAGAGTGTAAAGATACAGCTTAAAAAAAAAAAAGATACAGCTTTATATTCAGAGAAGGGGGAAAACAGAATATGGTTGGAAGGAGCATAAGGCTCACGTACTTCAATCTTCCATCGAAGCTTTCACCACCTTCCTGTCTTATTGTTAACAAACTTAGCTTGGATGCTTCCAGTCTTAGGGACTCATTTCCTCCCTACTTCGTTATTATGCCCTAATGAGTTCTAGAACATTCTTACTTATACTTGGCTGAAACACAAAGCGACTTCCCAGGTGGTGCTAGTGCCAATGCCGGAGACCTAAGAACCTTGGATTCAATCCCGGGGTTGGGAAGATCCCCTGGAGGAGGGCATGGCAACCCACTCCAGCATTCTTGCCTGGAGAATCCCATGGACAGAGGAGCCTGGTGGGCTATAATCCAAGGGTCACAAAGAGTCAGACATGACTGAAGCGACTTAGCACACACACACGAAACAGAAAAACGTGCTAGGTAAATTTTACTTTCTCTACTTTTGCTACTAAAAGGAAGCAGAAGCTGTGGGCACAGTTTAGGAAGGGTGCGTCAAGACATGGCTGAGGTGGGAGGTTAGCTGCAGAGATTTCCACAGATCAGAATTCTCTGAAACCAAATCTTCAAAAAGCCAAGAAACATACTAAGAGTTTTGACTATAACCTAACATTGAGACAGTGGATAAGGGGAAAATACCAACGATTCATTGGTATTCATAAAATGGATTATTCAATTATTCAATCCATTCATAAAATGGATTATTGGTGTTGGTTGAAGTTGTTTTTGTAAACCTGTAATCTTAATAATAAAGTTGGGAGGGAAAGATAATATCTGCTGTCAATTAACATGCTGTTTACCACTCAGGTGATATAGCAACATGGTATTTCCAAATGATGTCAGCAAATCAAAATGTGGAATCAAGTCATTACTTGCTAAATGAATAACAAATGTACAGAGGTCATACCAATTGTGATGGAAGCTCAAGTGATGATGAAGGTACACACCAGCGCACACACACATTCTAAGACTGATGTCACTATTCCAAGACCCTTGGGGTGGGGTAAGTAGAGATCGCTGTTGGTTTTCCTGCCAGTTAAACTGAAATGTTTTTCTCTAATTGCTTAAACTTTTACACAACATGGGTAAGAACTGCCGTTCTACCTATCCTAACTTTGTTTTTAAGAAATTGATTGATATTCCTAAGTGTTGATCTAAAGCATGTGAGACATAAAAACCCCCCGGGAGCTTTTTTTTTTAAGACAGAAAAAAAGATGCCACCCCCAGGGGATCTGATTCAGTAGGGCTGGAGTGTGAACCAGGAGTCTGTATTTACACAAGTTCCTAGCTGTTCTGTTGGTGCTGGTGATGTGGAGACTTTCTTTTTAGGGGACTTTCTATGCGCATGAAGTGTGCCTTTACTACCAGAAGGTGGCTCCATAACATATTAAATCAGGCCCTTTATAGATAACTAGCTAAGAAAAGAGCGTAGACTTGTCTAAACAAAAACAAGCTAACTAACTGGAAAAATTAAGATGTGGCGCTTCCCTCAGTTACCTTTTTTTTTTTTTTAAGTGAAAGGGTTGGGTGGGAAGGGAGATGGAAGAGGCTGCAGGAATATGGAGTGCTAGAAGGAGTAAACAGACATTAAACTAATTTAACAATCATCATTTGTTATTTAGCTTCTCTCAAAAGTATTATAGCAAACATGTGTTGTTAAAGGAAGTCTTTAAATATACCAGAAACACTTGATGTTTAATAAATAAAAAAAGCAGAGATGCAGGCTTCCCTGGTGGCATAGTGGTAAAGAATCTGCCAGCCAACGCAGGAGACACGGGTTCGAACCCTGATCCTGGAAGACCCCACATGTCAGGAAGCAGCTAAATGCATGTTGTGTGCCGCACGTGCGGAGCCCACACGTCCTAGAGCCTGTGCCCCGCAACAAGAGAGGCCAGGGCGACGCGGAGCCCACGCGCTGCACCAGAGAGCGACCCTCCCTCCCCACAACCGGAGACCCAGGTAAGCTCACGCAGCAGCAAAGACTCAGCACAGCCTAGATGAATAAATCAGTAAAATTATCTTTAAAAAAAAAAGGACAGAGTCTCAGAGGCTCTTCCCCATCACCAAGCTTTCACATCTGGAGGGAAAATCTCAGGGCTGGTGCCGCTACCTGCACTCACTCTTGTTACAGAATCCTGGTCGGTGACCGCAGATAGCAGGTCGGCGCCAGGTGGAGCCACATGTGGACAGTTCCTGTTTAAGCTGCTGCCGCTCCCTACCAGGCTCGTAAAGACACTCGCCTGCGTCTGATCCGGGTCTGGGTCACAGCCACGAGGCCCCTGGCTCTAGCCCGAATCAGCACAATGACTGACCCCCAGCTCCTGACTCACGTCAGGGAGGTCTGGGGTGCATCGGTGACGTCTCCTTCCACCGAGGCTCCCGAGGCTCCCGAGCGCGGGATGTCACTGCTCCTGAAGGTCACTGCCCGAGTGGGGACATTTCTTCATTCTATTCTGACCCTTACCACATTGTTTTCGGAGCCTGTATTGGAGAAATGAGGCTGAGAACAACTAGAGATAAACTGCTGACATGAGGCACAGAGGAAAGCAGGCCTACGCCCCCCTTTCATCTTCCATTTATCTGGCTCATCACTTCCGTTCCTCACCCTCACCACGTCCTCCAGCCAGGAAAAAAAGCCATGAGTGAGGCATCACTGTGGAACTCAAGGAATCACACAAACTCCCACCTCCAGACCGTGCCCCTGGAGCTGTCACGTGCCTGGTCACACGCTCTTCCAGCTGTTCCTTTCCCATTAAGCACGCAGCCTGGGAGAGAGGGTGGCAGAGGGTCTGGGATGTGGGGGCCAGAGACAGCCCCAGCCTCAGCATCATTAAGTTGATGTGTTTCCTGTGAAGCTCTTAGGGTGCCTTCAGCCAAGCAAAACCCAGGCCATCTTGCCCTGCCAACCAGACATCTCCAAATGACAAGCTGCTTGCTCGGAACCATCAGTGTTCACCTTTGAAATGATTCCAAAGACAATGAACTGTCTTTAACATTTCTAAAATATAATGTAGCCTCCAAGACAGGAGAAAGCCTGCAGTCACCTCTTCAGGAATTCAGTAGGGTCCTTAATCAAGCAATGGAGAAAAACAATTCCAGAAAAGAAAATAAAAGTTATAGATGTATTCGCAGAAACAGGTTTGATTTTGATGAACATTTTTATGAGAATTTCAAGGGATGAAAATAATCACAGAGGAAATCAGGCTGTCTACTGTGGCCCTTGAGTTATAGGTCCTTGGAGATAAGAAGTGAGAACCAGGAAGCAAGCACCATAGTTTCAAAGGCTGTACATTTAGCCTCTGTGTGCCAGAGTTTGGCATGCTTTCTCACTTTTTTCCTGCTTAGATAACTGATTTCAAAAACTTACCCAAATGATTGTATTTCTCTAACAAGTCTTCATTATGCTGGCATTATCTTCTATATACAGTATGGATCATTTTTCTCCCCTTCTCAAAAACTTGCAATGGCCCCTTTTATCTGTAAAAAAGGAAGTCCGAACTCTTTAACGTACTGTGGTCTTAAACATCCTTTGCTAGGTTTGCAATAATAATAGGTAACATATAATGAGAAGCCATTGGCCCAGTGATCAGCAGACTGGGGTCACAGTTCTGCCACTAGCTATGAGCTCTAGGGCAGAGTTATGTAGCCTCTAAGCTTCAGTGTCCTTTGTTAAATGGGGCTAGGAAGAGCATTTAACTCATTGAGCTCTTGTGATGGTCCAATGAGAGGAAATGTGTTCTATTTCCCATGTATCACTCACGTGTTTTCTGTTTCTCACATCTCCCATTCATTGTCATAGCTTTGCTTATGTTTTCTCAGCTATACAATCCATTTCATGCACCCGTGCCCTCTACCCACTTTCCACTTGCAGAAACTCTTCTCAGAATTCCGGACCTGGCTTGAAATGCCACCTCCTCTTTATTGCATCTCTTGGCCCTTCCCCTATCAAAATGTGTATCTCTTTATTGTCCTCCACATGCACCTCTATTATTATTACCCTTCATTCAGCCTCACATTACATTTTGAAATTCACATATTTGACTTTTTTCTCCTGGATTATATATTATCTGATATTTATCATATGCCACCTTTTAACTTTTCCTCCATTCCTAGCACCTATCAAAACAATTTGCACAGTATCAACACTCCCTTGGTTGTAGCTGTTAATTAAAATGGACTTGCTTTAAAATTCAATCCTCCTATTAAATTAGTCTCCTCTCTGCTTGATTTTTTTTCATAATACAGTATGTAACAAAATATTAACTATTCATATTCTAGGTATTAATCTATATTTTAAAATTAGTTTTTCCAAAGCTAATGTGGCATAGTATAAAAATCCCACTCATAATTTGGTCTCCAAGACAGTATGACAGAAAAATTATTCTCTAATGCTTAGAAATTCTTTTTTTTTTTAATTCTCTAATACTTAGAAATTCTTAGCTGGGATTTTTAATGCAAGTTTATTTTTTCATTATAAAAGTGATATAAAAATGTTATAAAACCTCAAAAAAGAAACTGAAAATGCAGTGCATATTCCCACCTAGCAAATGAGCTTATTTCCTAACGCCCTGTTACTCAAAGCATGGTCTGATCTAGTAGCAGCAGAAGCAGCTCAAATCTGGTTAGAAATGAAGAATCTCAGGCCTGTCTCAGACCAGCTCAATCAGAATATGGCTGATTTGCACATTAAAGGTTGAAAAGCACCGCTCTAAATTACGACCTGGAACCCAGCAGGGCATGTTTACTGAGCATCTCCTTCCTTCTAACAAATGTTTCTAGAACACCTGCTACACGCCAAGTACTATACTAGAGGCTGTGTCTTCACCTGCAAAATTTCTTCCAGGACTGACTCAAGAATATATGGAGAGCATGCTATCTTCTTTTGAATGTTTTCTTACACAATCTAAGTAGTTTTGACCGAAAACTGCCAGAGGTGCAAAACGTCTCATTCTGAAGTAGTTCCACTTCTCTTGCTCTCTCACAATGATATCTCTCAGTGTAAGGTTTAATGTGTTCTTATTCTGCTCCTTCTTTCCATTAACAGCTGAAAAATAAGGAGGGAAAGTCATTGAAATTAGCATTCCAGGTAACGCTGAAAGAACACTGCTTGTTTTCTTTGGGCAGCTTTCAAACATGAAGTTTTATGTTTGAGTCTTTTTTTAATTATACATTTAAGGAAGCCCAGAAAAGGTGACATTTCAAAAGTAAATCTTGGGATATTCCTTCAGGAATATGGGTGGGGGTGAGGGGGCATTTCATTGACCAAAACTGCTAGGAGACAGTCATTCCCAACATGTACAGCACTTACACAGAAGTGCTCTCTAAGGGTCAGAGGCTGAATGATAAGTAGTGTAGGCTTTCTTTTTAATAACCAAGTCTTCCTTGTGGCTCAGCTGGTAAAGAATCCGCCTGCAATGCAGGAGACCTGGGTTCGACCCCTGGGTTGGGAAGATCCCCTGGAGAAGGGAAAGGCTACCGACTCCAGACTTCAGGCCTGGAGAATTCCATGGGCTGTGTAGTGCATGCTGTAGCAAAGAGTCGGACACGTCTGAGCGACTTTCACTTTCTCTTTTCACTCACTCCTTCAGGAAACAAGCACAACTTTTGGTTATTATTGCACAGCTCAAAAGGCTGAAAAGCAGGTTTAAACGAATGCCAGTAACCGGCTAGAAGAGGAAGTTTAATAAAACGTCAACAGGGGGCGCTATGCAGCAAGATCAAGCGTACAGAAACGTGGTCGCTGGGCGGCCGGGTAGTTCCCCTGGAGATGAGGAGCTGGGGCCATTCGGTGATTAAGTGTCGGCTGACTGGAGCCTTCTGTCCGCTTTTGGCAGAAGTTGCTGTTTCCTTTTCCCGTAAGCGCTCCGGAGTCCCTGGGGAGCTGCCTGGCCTGACACCCTCCGGGGTCCCACCATCGAGGTCTGGTGGTTCTTCTCCATTTGCCTGTTTGCCAGGGCGTTCCTGCAGTTATCCATGTCCGAAGTTCTCATCGTTGCAGAGACCCCATAGCTTACACCGTGGGAAAGGACCCTTTGAGAGCGTAGGGAATGCTGAAGAAAGCACAGAAATGGGTTTCTGTGCCCACAAGCCTCTGGGCTCAAGGATCTTATTCCAAAATGGGATTTCCAAATAGGGCCGCCACATGAGCTGTTCCCAGAAGGCTCCCGGACTTTTCATTTCGTCTAGAAAAGGGGGTCGTACCACCAACCCTGCCTGACTTTTGGGGACACTGTGAAGAGCAAATGGGACCAAGAATTTGGAAGAAGGTTCCAAACAACAGGCAACGCAAATGTAAAGTATCATTATTTCCATTTCTGCAAAATGGGAATAAGTACTGTGTACCTGCATCTTAATTAGGTGATGGTTGAACTACAAACCATCCTTGATCCTGTCATCCAGATATGATACAGTGCTCTTTTCCCAGCCTCTTTATCTCTCCTGTTTCTGCTGCCTGCATGGTTTATTGGCAATGTTATATACTCCCTGCGTTATCGTCACTGTGCGTGTGCATGTGTGTGTGTGTGTGTGTGAGGGAAAGAAGGAGGGCAGCGTGTGGCTGCGTTTAACCTCCGTGCTGACTGTGTGAAAGGCCAGCGGAAAGAAGACCCGTCCGATCCAAGCCCCGACTCGTCCAAGCGTGCCTGTTCCCCCGCCCGCAGCCCGCGGCGGCTGTGGGCGCAGGGCGGCGGGAGGAGCGGAAGGTGCGGGTCGGGGCGGCCGGCGGAGGGCTGGGCGCCGCTCGGAGGGGCTGCCCGCGAGGGCGCGGGCCAATCGGAGCGCCCTCTGCCAGCGGCCAATCACAGGCCGCCTTGCCCGGCAAATCTGCCCGGCAGTGCCGGGCGGGGCCGCCGGGAGCCCGGGGCCGCCGGTTGCACTGCTGAGCGCCTGCTGGAAGCCACGGGGCCGGGGGCACCTGGGCGGAGGAGCCGGGGAGGGCGATCAGGCGGGTCCAGCTTGCGGGCCAGCGCAGGGACACGCACAGAGGCGTGGATCCGGCTGAGCATGGTGCGTCCGGGCGCTCAGGAGCGGACAGAGCCCCCGGCGTGTCGGCGTGTCGTGTGGGCACCTGCCGTGTGAGCGGCCCCCGGCGTGGCTGCTGGAGCAGGACGTAGGACGTTCAGTTTCTGTCCGGTTTATCTCGAGGGGCCGCCGTTCCCCCGGCCAGAGCGGGAACGTAAGAAGTTTAAGGAAGCTGGGTCTGAGCAGATTAAGGGAACAGCGGCTGGGTCGGAGAGGGTGGGGACTGCGGGTGCTGGGGGCTAGGGAATCTCGTCCTTGCCCCGCGTCTCCCCGGGGCACGAAGGCCTTTGGGCAAGACTGGCGTGACCGAGGTGGCCCTGAAATGCTGGAGAACCTCGGCGACGATGATCGCTGAATGAGTGGCGCTGGGCTGAGCTTGACCCGCTGACTGACAGAAAGGGATGCTAGCGTTTAGGAAGGTAAGAAGGAAACTCAGAATGGGGACCATCTGCTCCCCCAACCCCGGCGGGACAAAGACACCGGAGGTCTGCAATGCCGGCTGGATGGCCTCCCTCCCGCCTCGCCTCCACCACGTCCCCCTCTCCAATCTGGCGATTCCAGGTATTCTTCTGTTCCTACTGGTACCCACTCTGTTTCTGCCATTTCAGTGTGGTTAATGGGGTTGGGCTGCCTTTCTGTTGTGCTGAGAAAATAATTGTCACTGACCTTAACTAAACCTCTTTATTTCCAACTAAAAGCTTAACATTGAAGCAGCTGCTGTAAAGAGATTTAAGTGCACCGCATCACTGGCAAAAAGGGGCTTGAGAATGGAAGCCCCATTTTTGGTTTGTCTGTTTGGCTCTTTTGTTTTCTTCTTGAATAGACTTGGAATAAGAACATTACCTTCTTAATGTTGGGGCCAGGGTATGTGAGGGATGTGTTTTCTTGAATCACTCAAAATAAAAAGGAGAGATCAAGGTAATGAATAAAAAGTCATGAACAATTTTAGATCTGGATCAAAATTAACCCTGTAAAGTGTTTTCTGTCTCATTTATCTGACCTTGCATAGTGGAGAAACAAGAAACAAATTAGTATTTAAGAAGAGGTTCAGAACTAGGACTGGGTATCCAAACACATATTATTGTTGTTGGAAAAGCCAGCAATAGAGAACACAGGTGCTTGTCACAGCCAGTCATTAGGTGTGATGAAGTGGTGTTTGAAGTTTTGTCTATATATACACAGATGTCTGCCTGGCTGATCTAGAACTGAAGGCTTGGAACCCACTTCTGCACCAACCGCTCTCCCTCCTGGGGGTTGTGTACTGTGACAACATGCTCATTAGGTTTGTCCCTTTCCTTCCATCCAAAAGCTGATTAAAGCTGGGTTTCCAGGGAAGGAGGTCTGTATTGGGTGCTGGGCAAGGTCTAGATTCTGATACTCGGAAAGCACTGCCAGGAGCAGGGGAATGGACCACTGCCAATCCTTTCTCTCCCCTGGAGACAAAACACTTGCCTTCACCCCTAGACTACCAGGCAAACTCCCAAACATCCCTGGGAGCAGTCTGCCTTTTGGTGGCAGACAGGATGACCTCATGCAACCCCAGGTCTTTGCTTTCTATGCATGAGAAAGAGTGTTGTGCCGGCTTCAGGCGCAGCCTTTCCTGAGTCGCCTCTTCTTTGGGAGGTCTTCCAGGTTCATTGTCCTCATGGGCTCTTGTTGCTTTTGAGCAAGGAGAGGGTTGCTAAATCTCTTTAGAGTTTTGATCACTTGTGTTTTATCAGCCACTGACTATGGCTCTCTGGGAAATACCAGACTGTGGTGCCTCAGAACAGGTCTTTTCCTTGTTTAATTGATGCCTGTGGAGTCATTGCTGAAATGATGCACAGGCCTCTTTTAACATGAGTCATTTGTCATTAGGCTTTTTGACGGAATTGTTTTGTCAGGTGGTATGGCAAATAGAATGTGTTTGCAAACAGAATGGCATCTTAGGCAGGCACGAAATGACTGTCGTTTGGGGCATGTCCGGGTAGGCTCAGACTTCCTCCTTCCTGCTGTACTTTGGACAGTTCAGACCACAGCAGCAACTCTGCCCATGATGTGGCTGTGTACTCTGACCCCATGGCTCCAGAAAGGAGCTGGGCATTTGTTCTGTAATCTCTAGGGTTTCTCCCAGTTACTAGAATTGCCAGAGTTAGCAAATAGTGGGGCCTGCTGCTGTAACTGGAAATTCTGTGGTTATCCACTGAGGGGACACAGAGATTTGTTCGGCCACTGCTTTGTGAAGTCCTGTCCTTCTAAGCAAAAAAAAAAAAAAAAGTGCCCTTGACTGCTCAAAAGATATTAAACTCATTGCTGTGAATGCCCTTTTCCCAGCAGCGGATGGGACTTGAGTGTATGTAAAGATATAAAGCTCAGAAGATGAAAACCACATATTAAATGCTAGCCATTTGTGAACCCTTTCCCCCTCCTCCCCGGCCCCTGCACCCCTTCCTCGACGCTAGTTCTCCTTTCTCTACCTTGAGCTTCATATTCCCCAGCTAAGGACTAGCAGTCTAGTTCTGCCAGGCCTTGCTGAGAGATTCTGAAATACAGACAGCCATTCGGGGAGTGGAGGCCACCGTCTTCCTCCTTGTTCCTCTTTTCCTTTCCCCTCCTCATCGCCTTCATCGTGATAGTTATTTTTCACTGAGCACACCCACGTGGCACCTTCTGGCATGTATCACCTCAAACCCTGACACCTCCAGATGGGTAGTAACCTCATTTTAGAAATAAGACAATAATTGTCCAGAGAGATTAAGTCATTTTCTTAAGATCACTCAGTAACAAGCAGCAGAAGTAATATTTAAGCTCCTGTGTAACTGGCTCCAAAACCCATGCAGTCTCCCTGTGCCCCTGAGGAGGCCCTGGGAAGTTCAGAGCAGCCAGAGGGAGGGAAGGGGTGGGGGTTGTTCTGTAGCTGAAAACTAGTTTTCAGACTGTCCTCTGCAACAGATGAAGGAACTTTTTAAACTGGGTGATTTTTTTATCTGACCAATGATATATCACTGTGTAGCTAGATATATACATAGATAAGTATACATATTATATATCTATTATCTATTTTATATATATATATATATATATCAGTTTAGTCGCTCAGTCATGTCCGACTCTTTGCAACCCCATAAACTTTAGCACTCCAGGCTTGCCTATCCATCACCAACTCCCGGAGTTCACTCAAACTCATGTCCATTGAGTCGGTGATGCCATCCAACCATCTCATCTTCTGTCTTCCCCTTCTCTTCCTGACTTCAATCTTTCCCAGCATCAGGGTCTTTTCCAATGAGTCAGTTCTTCACATCAGGTGGCCAAAGTATTGGAGTTTCAGCTTCAACATCTGTCATTCCAATGAATATTCAAGACTGATTTCCTTTAGGATTGACAGGTTGGATCTCTTTGTAATCCAACGGACTCTCAGGAGTCTTCTCCAACACCACAGTTCAAAAGCATCAATTCTTCGGTGCTCAGCTTTCTTTATAGTCCAACTCTCACATCCATACATGACTACTGGAAAAACCATAGCTTTGACTAGATAGACTTTTTTTGGTGAAGTAATATCTCTGCCTTTTAATATGCTGTCTAGGTTACACACAAGTGTATGTGTATGTTGTTGTTTAGTCGCTAAGTCATGTCTGACTCTTTACAACCCCATGGACTATAACCTGCCAGGCTCCTCCACCCATGGGATTTTCCAGGCAAGAATACTGGAGTGGGTTGCCATTTCCTTCTCCAGGAGCTCTTCCCAACCCAGGAATCGAATCCGTGCCTCCTGCATCAGCAGGCAGATTCCACAGAGCCACGTGGGAAGCCGCATATACATCCCTGTCCAGAAACAGAAGCCAGTAAGATGTCCCCACTTGGAACTGGAACCCAGCAAGTTTTAAATCGAATGTAGCGCTCAGACCTGTTCTGTATGTGCACATGCGCTGTGTGTGCCAGCCCAGGGTGTCCTTACCGTGGGTCAGCTCCGTCAGGCGGGAGTGGGGCAGCAGTGACATGGGAAAGGCAGGGGTTCTGACCTTAATGGAAGAACTGGGATGCAGTTCACTGTGCCAGATTTGAGTGCCTCTGTTGCATTTGCCTAAATCATGATGGGAGAGAGCAAGCGTGAACATGCATTTCTCAGCAAAGCCTTGATGTGTTATTTCGTGCCCACAACTGTTAAGAACACCTGTTAATGACCAGTTTCACCCAGACATATTGACCTATCTTGCAGAAGAACCTCAGAACAGTTCTCCCTGCCCACTGCATAGAATAATTTGAGGCCTTAAGGGTGAAAAATCTGGAAAAGTCAGATTTTTTAATTAAAGATTTAAACTCTACAAACAATTTTTTTCATGTTAGTGAAAGCATGATTTTTTTCTATGGACTGATAGGAAAATTTTTCTCCATAATGTGTGTGGTTTCCAATGAATTCTTCTCTATATGTTTTAGTGCTGTTTCTTTTTTTAAAAAACATGTTTTCTCTCTTTTTAAAAATAATCTATTTGGTCTATTGGAAAGAGCGTTGAACATAAGGGTCTGGAAATTTGATGTTGATTCTGGCGGTTTGATACTGTGGAAGCATCTGGATTTCTTAGGGCTTAGTTTCCTCATTTGTAATTAAAATGAAATGTAGAAAAGTGAAAGCAAAAACCCTTCAGTCATGTCCAACTCTTTGCAATCCCATGGACTGTAGCCTGCCAGGCTCCTTTGTCCATTGAATTCTCCAGGTAAGAATACTGGAATGGGCAGCCATTCCCTTCTCCAGGGGATCTTCCTGACCTGTGGATTGAACCTGAGTCTCCTGCCTTGCAGGCAGGTTCTATATCTTCTGAGCTACCAGGGTAGTGTCCTTTCCAAATGAAAAATTCTTTGATTAGTTTGAAGGTTTTTTGTTTCTTTTTTTGCCTATTCACCTACAAACACAGAAAAATGACTAGGTCATTTTTGTCTGAAGGTTATAACTTTTTTATGCCTTTTCAGAACAAGAAATTATTTTTGGCATGTGCAGACAAGGACTCATAATTGCTAGAATGAAGCAAAGTCTTCTCACTTTAGCATCCTAAAACAGACTATCAGTCCGTCAGTCAGTTCAGTCGCTCAGTCGTGTCTGACTCTTTGCGACCCCATGAATCTCAGCACGCCAGGCTTCCCTGTCCATCACCAACTCCCGGAATTTACTCAAACTCATGTCCATCGAGTCGGTGATGCCATCCAGCCATCTCATCCTCTGTCGTCCCCTTCTCCTCCTGCCCCCAGTCCCTCCCAGCGTCAGGGTCTTTTCCAATGAGTCAGCTCTTCGCATCAGGTGGCCAAAGTACTGGAATTTCAGCCTCAGCATCAGTCCTTCCAATGAACACCCAGGACTGATCTCCTTTAGGATGGACTAGTTGGATCTCCTTGCAGTCCAAGGGACTCTCAAGAGTCTTCTCCAACACCACAGTTCAAAAGCATCAATTCTTTGGCACTCAGCTTTCTTTATAGTCCAGCTCTCACATCCATACATGACCGCTGGGGAAAACCATAGCCTTGACCAGACAGACCTTTGTTAGCAAAGTAATGTCTCTGCTTTTTAATATGCTGCCTAGGTTGGTCATAACTTTCCTTCTAAGGAGTAAGCGTCTTTTAATTTCTTGGCTGCAGTCACCATCTGCAGTGATTTTGGAGCACAAAAAAATAAAGTCAGCCACTGTTTCCACTGTTTCCCCATCTATTTGCCATGAAGTGATGGGACCAGATGCCATGATCTTAGTTTTCTGAATGTTGAGCTTTAAGAAGTAGAGTAGTTCAGATTGTACATATTCTGAGTACATTTAAAGAAACCTCATGCTCAGGCCTGTGGGAGAATCAGGCATCAATCCTACCGTCAAACAAGCTTACAACTTAGAGATATTTACACATACACACACACACACACACAAACACACACACACGTGTATTCACCATACACAATTTAAAAAAACTAATTGGGTTAAATATTAAAACAGAGAGGTAAATAGTGTTACAGATGCACATAGAATGGAAGGATTAACTTCAGCTTTTAAGAGTAGCAACTCGGACTTCCCTGGTGGCTCAGACGATAAGAGTCTGCCTGCAGTGTGGGAGACAGGGGTTCGATCCCGGGGTCGGGAAGATCTCCTGGAGAAGGGAATGGCAGCCCACTCCAGTGTTCTTGCCTGGAGAATCCCATGGACGGAGGAGACTGGTGGGCTATAATCCACAGAGTCGCAAAGAGTTGCACATACCTGAGCACATAGAATGAAGAGGTTAATTTCAGCTTTTAAGAATAGAAACTACTTTTTCCCAAAAAAATGACATTTGACTTGGAATTTGAAGAATGGTCAGGATTTCAAGAAATATGGCCTGGTCAGGATTTCAAGAAATATGGTCAGGGTTGGGAAGGGAGCTTTCCATTTGAAATAAAGAGTTAAGCTTAGGAGTGGAGGTGTGTTTGGGAAAAGGCTGGACGACTGCCTCTGCCGCCCCTCAGGAAGGCTTTGTTAACATCTGTATCGTTGCACTTCCCCACCTGTCTTCTTCCGCATCATCTGGGTACAGTTTGTACCCAGAGAATATGGTTTATTGCCCTTAACAACCCTAAGTCCTAGCACAGGACAGCAGCTCCATCACTGATAACGCCGAGTCAGTCGTTCAGCGCGTGGAACAAGACAGTAAGAATGCTGGAGAAGTGGCTTGCAGCCCCCATCCTGTTCAACTGCGATCAGAGCTAAACCGAATAGGTAGGTTAGGTTCCCCTTCTGTGAATGCCGTATGGAACACTCTGAATATTTTCCAATTGGTTTCTGGTTATCTTTGCATGACGTTACTGTAGCTCTAGATAAGGCTCATCACTGAGCCCCACTGGATACGGAAGTTCTGAGTCAGAGTCAGATGGTCAGCAGGGACAGAAGCAGGCCTCTGGTGTCACCGCTGCCCTGGGAACAGTTCTTTCATCCCGCATCCTTTCTGTCTTCCCTCTTCCCTGGTCAGATGTGAGCGGCTCATGTTTCCAGTGTGGCTGCAGCCTCAGCCTGCTGTCCTTTCTTCTTCACTCTGCCCCTTCCTTCCACCGACCCGGCCTGCGTCCCAGCCTCTCCCTCTCCAGCACCAGCCCTCGTGCAGACCTCACTGCTCTCAATTCCCAGAGTGTTCTCTGCTCTCATCTGGTGGGTGATATGCCCCCCTCTCTTCTTTCATCCTTCTGGAATCCTGTCCTTTTCCTGTGCAGTCTTGTCCGCCTTTGACTACTTGACGGTTCCCATAGCTCTTCTCCTGTGGCCCCACACTCACTTCCCACATGTGTGCGGGGAGACGGAATCCCTATGAGAGCAGGACGGAGGGAATCACTACTCCAGTCTGCATCTGGAAGTTGGGTCAGGTCTGGTGGATCTCACCGGGATGGGGACCCAAAAGGGCGCAAAATCTACTGTGGAACCAGAAGGGTATGTTGGCGCCACTCTGGGGATATCACAAACCCTGAGCTGGCCCTCGAAGCAACTCATTCGCCTACAGAGGCTGTGGAAAACCAAGGACCAAGCCGAATCTACCAGGGCTGACCCAATCAAGGAAAAAAAAAAAAACCACAGGCAACCAAAGTCGTATCTTAAGTGGGAGTACATGTTTGTTGCTGTTGTGTTTCATTTTTTTCTTCCAGGTGGTCATGGTGAGGAGTAAAAAGAGGCTGTGATTTAGTGTTTGTATTAGTAGGTTTCTCTTCTAAGAAGGTTCATCACTTCCTGAGATCCTTTTCCTGCCCCAGTCACACGAAAGCCACAAGAAATTCAGGAATCCCGCATAGCTGTAAGAAATAGAATCGTGGGTTGGTCTGGAGCATGAATGCTAGAGCCACACGGTCTGGATTTGAATCCCAGCTCTGCCCCTTATTACTCTGTGACCTTGAACAAGTTACTTTACTTCTTCATGTCTCAATGCTCACTGTTATGTCTTCAAAACAGGCAATGGTGGCACTACTCATTTGGTTAGTTTGAGAATTTAGATGAATTCACAGAGCATGCTAAGAACAGCATCTGTCACAAAATAATGCATCTTTTTAAAAAGTAGTCATGATAGCCATTTATTGAAAGCCTGTGTCGGGAATGGACAGCAAAAAAGAGTTGTAAAATGCTGTCTATTCCTTCAGGTAATTTGCAATCTAGTTAAGGGGCTGACCTTCCAATTCCATGTGGCTGCATGTTCTCTGTCTGACCATACCAGGGTAACTTGAATGGTCATCCCTTCAAGGGGACTTGGAGTTAAGGGAAGGCTACCTGGTGGGTAGCCCAGATTGTGAGTACCAAAAGAGTCTTAAATGCAGTCTGTGGGGAACTGATCAAGAGAGCCAGAAATCCTCTTCAGCTACTTTATCCCCCTATCCCAAACTTTGTCATCTCCAGCCATCCAAAGCCTTTGGGAAAATTTGACTCTCTGTGACAGGACCATGTTGCAGAATGCTCTCCTCATGGCCCCAGAACTTATACTCCTAACCCAGTCATTTTATCACCAGATGAAGAGTAGGAATATTGCAAACTGCTTTCCTTTAAACAAATCTTTTCAACACCTTCCCCAGCAGTGGAAAGCCTCCTGATCCCTCCAAACACATGCATCATCCACACATGCAAATGCAAACATCCTGCCCATCCCCAAACCCATACACAGCGCGCCCTCAGCCTCAGCCCCTGGAGAGCCCGCCGTCGTTTCCCCTTCTGAAACTCCCGCAGGACTCGCCCACTGACCCTTCAGACCCCGCGAGCCTGCTGCCGGCACCTGCGTGCTGCTGTTTCAGGCCGGCTTCTGAGGCGGGGATTCGGTTTCTGACACCTGCTCCGACCTGCTGTCTGCTGCGTGACCGGCTGGCTCCACAGCTCCGCCTGACCTCGGAGAGCTCTTCTGCACAGGCACACCGGAGGGAACGGCGTGAAGCGCTCTAGCTCCTGTAACCTTGCCTCCGAGAAAAGCACAGACCACTTTGTAAATGCTGACTAACCCTAATTAGAGTTTCATACCAGGCCTGCAGAGGAGGGATTATTTATAGAAATGGTAATAGGTGGGTGTCTTTGTGTGTGTGAAAAGAATTTGAACACATGTCAAGAACCAAATTTAGGCGGAGGAGCCCTGTGACTGAATCTGTCTGAATATTTACACGTACGTGGTGAGTAGGAATCCTTCCACCTTCTCACATCTACAGAAACGTGGGAGTTAGGTAGCTGAATGCCAGTGAGGCTCGAACATCCTCCATCCTGGGAGGATGGCATTTGTAGATCTCTGGGTAGCTCCCAGGTCACGTGGGTTGGCCACAGAGACCTATACCACTCTCAGGGGATGTCTAGCTCCTGTTATCTATGAGACATCAGCAGTCTTTTTTGGATTCCTTGGCTACTAAGCAGTTGACATTTTCTAAGAAAATAACAAGGTTTTGAAAAGTAATTTCTGGTTATTCTAGAACTATTGGCTGGAGGGCATTATATCTTCTCAGAGAATTTTCTATCATCAGTATTATTTTTTCCTCTGTACAGACCTAACAAAGTCTAAGTAAAGAAAAAACATACAGGAAGCAGTTGTAGCTCGTAGTGCAAATGTCCTGGAGCTTGGAGGTGTCTGCAGCGAGGGTGAGAATGGGCCGTCCTGGACTCGGGCAGACTGAAGGCTTACATACTGAAAGCAATATGCTAGAGTGCTGAAGCCAGACAGAAAACACACGCTGCGCAGATAAAGGTGAAGGCAGCGTCCGTCCATCCACTCCTCCCTCCCTGCTCTCTCTCTCCCTTCTCCCCTCCCTCCCTCTCTCCTTCCTCCCTGGTTTGAGTTTAGGAGATTGCCCCGCAGGAGGTGTCTGCATAGACCCTCTAGGAATAACATGAGCACATCGTGTCAGTTTAGCTAAAAAAAATTACTGGTGTTTGTTCTGCTTCTCCTTCTCCTTTTGCTTCTCATTACCTGTATTTTTAAAAAGTTTTTCATTTAAAAGGAAAGTATTCAAAGGATATTAAGTGGCCCTTTTGTGTCAGGTACTGTTAAATTAGGTGATAGAGAGATAAATAAGATTATTCTCTCTGCTCCTAATGAAGTTCTGATCATAAAAGTAGAAAGCCAAAGTTCAAACATTATGGATAAAAATACACAGGGCACAAAAACACTCAGAAGACCGACACCTATTCCATTATTGGTAGGAGGAGGAAAGCTTGGTAGATTGGACTTCCAAGAGGAGATCGCCCTGGGTTGATGTAATGAGCATGAAGAGCAACGAGTGTGTATCCAGTTGTTACAGGTAGAGAGGAGAGTGAGACAGTGCCGGGTACCAAGGACTGGGAGATCACGTTTCCTTGAGGAAACCCAAGCATCGATTTCATTTAAACAAAGTAATGGAGATAAGCCCAGGAAAGTAGGCTAATGAGCCCATGTGTCATGCCAAGATGAAACATTAAACATTATCCCAAAGGCAAAAAAGCAGCTAGTTAAAGACTTGATCAGGAATGGATTTAAAGCCCTAAAATAACTGCATAGGGTAAAGAGAAACAAAATGGCCCATCAGTTTTTAGGGCTGCTGAGGGGTAGTATGAGAAATTCATTATTTCTTTCAATCTACTTAGTACATATATGTTGATTATCTCGCATATGCCAGGTCCTCTCCTGGGGACTGGTGATTCAGTGATGATCAACACAGACATGGCTCCTGTCCGCAGAGAACTTAGAATCTAGTTGGAGAAATGGGCATTTAATCAAACGGTTATAATACAATATGCTATGTAAGATGATGGGGGAGGTAAAGGTTGCTGTTGATAGAAGCATACAGCAGGGATATCTTATGTCCCTGGGAGACAGGGACACCCTCGGAAGGAAGTGATGAATACACTGTAATCTGAAGAACACGTCAGAACCAGCCCCCAGGATAAGAGGAATAAGGCTAGGAGTATCCTAGGATATGAAACAATATGGGTGAAGACCTTGAAGGGAGAAAATGGCCCATTTAACAAACCCAGATAGTTCACTGTAGCTTCCTGTAGACAGAGAGGAGGGAGCCAGGAGGAAAGTGACAGATACCAGAGGTCTTGGAAGCCACGTTACGGTGATTTGACTGTAGAGTCAATCAGTCCTGTCCGGCTTTGTGACCCCAAGGACTGTAGCCCACCAGGCTTCTCTGACCATGGAATTCTATGGACTGTAGCCCGCCAGCCTCCTCTGTCCATGGAATTCTCCAGACAAGAATACTGGAGTGGGTGGCCATTCCCTTCTCTAGGGGATCTTTCCAACCCAGGGATTGAACCTGGGTCTCCTGCATTGCACTAGATTCTTCACCGTCTCAACCACCAGGAAAACCCTTAAAGTGATTTAGCTCTACCTTAAAAGGTGCAGGAAGAGTGTTAAGCAGACGAATGATAGAGAAGCTTTTTGTTTTGGAAAGATCACTCTGGCTGCAGTCCACAGAAGGTATTTCAGTTAGGAAGTATGGGAATCAAGGGGACTACTTAGATTGCTGATGAGCTTATCCAAGTGGGAGGTGATATTGACCGGAGGAGGATAGTGATAAAAGAGAATGTGGATAAAAAAGGATGTGGATAAAAGAGAAAGGACAGATGTGGAAGATATATAGAAGGAAGTGTTAGCAGGTCTTGGCGAGTCATTGGAGGGTCAAAGAGAATGTACAACTGTTTGGGGTAACTGGGAGGAGG
Source organism: Alces alces (assembly GCA_015832495.2). Lineage (NCBI taxonomy): Eukaryota > Metazoa > Chordata > Mammalia > Artiodactyla > Cervidae > Alces > Alces alces. Next base: position 718,442 of record JADEYB020000010.1, on the reverse strand, counting down.
GAGATGGTATTCCCAGAAATAGGGATACATGAGTTTTAGGGTTTTAGGGGTGATAGAGGGAAACAGATATGTTTAGTTTGAACATGCTGGATTTGAAGTACCCATAGAATATTTCAGAATTGGGAGAAGAGATAGATGGCATCCAGTGGAAATGATTTCCAGAGCTAAATCTTACAATTTGCCCAACCTCCTACGCTCACTCACATCTGCTGTTATATTCAGTGTAAGATGATTTGAGTTTGAAATTAGTGTCTTCATTATATTTATATATATGTGTATGTGTGTTTGTGTATACATATTTAGATTTCAACTAAAATTTTACTTCTTTCAAGAAAGCTATCTGAACTTCTAGTCATAGACAAGTGATCCTCCCAACCCTCCCGAGCGTGTTCGCTGTTCTGCTCATTCTGTAGGAATCCTGTCATTTCTTGTTTCATTCTTTCCCTACCCTGGTGGCAGCTTGCAGGGGGGGAGGGGAGGGGAGCTATGTGCACCACACCACAAGCCATCTGTGAAGTGGAACCTTTTTATTAATAGTTACATTACCACATTATCAAATAGCATTTATTTTACACAGTGACTTCTAGGGTTACACAAGGAGTCTTAGTAAAAGTGGGAGAATTTTGCAGTTGAGTATTTAATCTAATTTTTCTCCTACTCTGAACATTTTCCTGTTCTCCCTAAACCTTCATATTATTCTTTCTTTTGTGTTGAAAGGAAAAGTTATTAAAGTACGATTATCTCAGAGCTGAGAAGCCTCATCAGAGGATGACCAAGTGCCCTTTGTGAAGTGTTGTTTCACCAAAAATTATGCCATCTGTTCAGAGACAGATCAGGATTGTAATTAGCAAAATAGAGGAAGATTTTATTATCGATGAGTTACCTCTACAGTATCTTATTTGGGTATTAGTGTCTAGTGGACATTTAAGGAAGAGAAAGTCTTTCAAAGGAAGATAATTACCCACCTATATAAAATGCCTCCCATACATGGAATTGAAAAACACTTTGTCTTGCATAAATCGTAGAATATTGGGAGATTGTCTTAGGCAATGAATTCCCTTGATCCCCTGCAGAGTTCTTAGGAGGCTTGGCTCCCCCTTGAGCCCCACAAGGACATCTCCAGGCCAGAAGTGGGACTGTCTGGACAGGCCTTTGAACCAGAGCCTTACTTGCATTTGTTGTTATATATAAATATTTCACTTGACAACATTCCAGGTCTGAAAGCACCATGAGAACCCCTGATTTATTTCAGTTTTCTCTAGCTCATCAAGCCACTTGGGCTAGACCAGGAGCCGCTCTCTGGATTCCCAGACTGAGGTCTGTTCTCAGACAACGGCTGCCCTTTGGCTTCTCAGAACATGAAAAATATGTTGGTCTACATCCTCCGCTTCCAAATGTTCTGCCCTGCTTCAAAACGCAGTTGCTTTTTTGCACGGTGAATAAATACGAATTAAATAGGCAACTGATTAAAAATTAAATTGGCTACATGGCTCTCTCAAATTTTGCTGAAAGTAGAATGGTTATTTTTAATACTCTCCCACATGCCCCCTGGAAGATGATCGAGTATGATGGATCAAGTTTATCCCATTGGGTTGGCAAGCTTTAAAGATATTATTCATTGGTTTGGGAAATTGTTAAGCAGTCCCCTGATCATGAACCTTGGGTCCGTGTTGGCTCTATTTTCTACATCCTAAAGATGCCTCAGCCTTTCTGCCCTTATCAGAATGGAGTCAAGTTCTCTATAAATGTGGATTTCTTTTTCCCCCAAGGACCTAATTTAGGTGCATAAAACAGGAAGCCCCAAGGAGATGTTATTAAAAGATAATTTACATGAGCTTAAGTTGCAGGAAATCTACTCTCTGGGACTTTTTCTTTTAAATTTTGCAATACCATATTTTATTCTAGCTGTTCCTTTCATCATCCTTTCTGGTTTGTTTCTGTCCTCTGTATTTTCTAACACATTCCTCTTCGTTGACCCAGATAACTCAAGCTAGAAGGACAGATAGAGATAAGTGGAACTGGGGACACTCAGGTGCTGGGGGAGGGAAGGTGCAGAGCGTGAACTCCACCTGTTTAAGGAAGATGGATGGACCAGAGAGAAGTTTGGGAAAGGATGAGGAGACCTAGGCTCATCTGCCTTAAGCAAACCTTTAAAGAACTATTCACTCAAACAGGCATGCTTGCACTTATTCTGTGTACATGTACTCGATACCTACTATATGCCAGAAACTTACTAAGTATGGAGATATGGGCATGAATTAGATATGATCCCCATCCTCAAAATCTCACAGTCAGCTGTCGGTGACAGACGTGGAGATAGTTACCAACCGTGTCCCAAGCAGCACAGGGCGAAGAGAGTTAGATCTGTGTGGTTACGTCATGTGAGCTCACAGGCGAAGGATCGTGACCTGAGTCACACGCAAGTAATTAAAGTGGAAAGGCAAGGGACAAGGAGATTTTCCCCAAGGATTCTAAGGGTTTTTTTTTTTTTAAACAAATATTTTGCTGTATTTATAACCATTAGGCTCAATTCTCTACATACTTTTGCAAATAAGTGTGTTCTTAGCTCAGGCCACAGACCTATTTTAATATGCACAATTGCAGTCTGTTCAGATCATATTTATTGCCATATTCATAAACATTAAATAAGCGAGTCATAATACAAGGTGCTTTCCTATAAAAGCTGCCATAAACATCTTTAGCATTTAAAGACATGTTCATTTTTATGTCCTTAATATTTTTTATCTTGTTGTCGTTCAGTCGCTAAGTCATGTTGGACTCTGTGACCCCATGAGCTGCAGCAAACCAGGCTTTTCTGTCCATCACTATCTCCCTGAGCTTACTCAAACTCATGTCCATTGAGTCAGTGATGCCATCCAACCATCTCATCCTCTGTCATCCCCTCTCCTCCTGCTTTCAATCTTTCCCAGCATCAGGGTCTTTTCCAATGAGTCAGTTCTTCGCATCAGGTGGCCAAAGTATTGGAGCTTCAGCTTTAGCATCAGTCCTTTCAATGAGTATGCAGGGTTGATTTCCTTTAGGATTGACTGGTTTGATCTCCTTGCAAGCCCAGGGGACTCTCAAAAGTCTTCTCCAGCACCACAGTTTGAATCCATTCTTAGGCACTCAGTCATCTTTATGGCCCAAAGATGTGTGTATCTCACATCTATACATGACTACTGGAAAAACTATGCTTTGACTATATATACCTTTGTCAGCAAAGTGATGTCTCTGCTTTTTCATACACTGTCTAAGTTTGTTATAGCTATTCTTCCAAGGAGGAAGCGTCTTTTAATTTCTTGGCTGCAGTGTTGTCCACATTGGTTTGGAGCACAAGAAAATGAAATATGACACTATTTATACATTTTCCCTGTCTATTTGCCATGAAGTCATAGGACTTGATACCGTGATCTTATTTTTCTGAATGTTGAGTTTTAAGCCAGCTTTTTCACTCTCCTTTTTCACCTTCATCAAGAGGCTCTTCACTTTCTGCTATTAAAATGGTATCATCTGCATATCTAAGGTTGTTGATATTTCTCCCAGCAATCTTGATTCCAGCTTGTGATTCATCCAGCCCAGCATTTCGAATGAAGTACTCTGCATATAAGATAAATAAGCAGGGTGACAATATAAGCCTTGACATACTCCTTTCCCAATAGGGAGCCAGTCTGTTGTTCCTGGTAAGGTAAGGTGGTCTGGTATTCCCATCTCTTTAAGAATTTTCCAGTTTGTTGTGATCCACACTGTCAAAGGCCTTAGCATAGTCAATGAAGCAGAAGTAGATGTGGTTTTTTGGGATTCCCTTGTTTTTTCTATGTTCTAGCACATGTTGGCAATTTGATCTAGGGCTCCTCTGCCTTTTCTAAATCCAGCTTGCACATCTGGAAGTTCTCCGTTCACGTACTGCTGAAGCCTAGCTTGAAGGATTTTGAGCATAATCTTGCTGGCATGTGAAATGAGTGCGTTTGTACAGTAATTTGATCATTGTTTAGCATTGCCCTTCTTTCACTGGAATGGAAACTGACCTTTTCCAGTCCTGTGGCCACTACTGAGTTTTCCAAATTTGCTGGCATAACGAGTGCAGCGTCATCTTTTAAGATTTGAAATAAGTCGGCTGGAATCCCATCACCTTCACTAGCTCTGTTCATGTCTATGCTTCCTAAGGCCCCCTTGACGTCACACTCCAGGATGTCTGGCTCTAAGTGAGTGACCACATCATCATGGTTAACTGGGCCATTAAGGGGTTTTTGGTATAGTTCTTCTGTGTATTCTTGCCACCTTTTCTTAATGCCTTCTGCCTCTGTTAGGTCCATACCGTTTCTGTCCTTTATTGTGCCCATTTTTGTATGAAATGTTCCCTTGGTATCTCCAATTTTCTTAAAGAGATCTCTAGTCTTTCCCATTATATTGCTTTCCTCTATTTCTTTGCACTGATCACTGAGGAAGGTTTTCTTATCTCTTCTTGCTATTCTCTGGAACTCTGCATTCATTTGGGTATATGTTTCTTTTCTCCTTTGTCTTTCGATTCTCTTCTTTCCTCAGCTATTTGTAAGGCCTCGTCAGACAATCACTTTGCTTTCTTGAATTTGTTTTTCTTGGGGATGGTTTTGGTCATCACCTCCTGTACAATATTATCTCTGTCCATAGTTCTTCAGACACTCTGTCTACCAGATCTGTTCCCTTGAATCTTTTTGTCACTTCCACTGTATAATCATAAGGGATTCAATTTAGGTCATACCTGAATGGCCTAGTGGTTTTCCCTACTTTCTTCAATTTGAGCCTGAATTTTGCAATAAGGAGCTGATGATCTGAGCCACAGTCAGCTCCAGGTCTTGTTTTCTCTGACTTAGAACCTCACAGTTTTATCTTACATCTATATTTAATTTTTATTCACATGAGAGGCAATATATAGAAGCAGTTCCAAGGGTGGTTTCTGTTTTAATGGCCCTGGGATCAAATCCTAGATAATAGTTCAGTTCAGTTCAGTCACTCAGTCGTGTCCGACTCTTTGCGACCCCATGAACCATAGCATGGCAGGTCTCCTTGTTCACCACCAACTCCCAGAGTACACCCAAAGCCATGTCCATCGAGTCGGTGATGCCATCCAACCATCTCATCCTCTGTTGTCCCCTTATCCTCCTGCCCTCAATCTTTCCCAGCATCAGGGCCCCTTCAAATGAGTCAGGTCTTCGCATCAGGTGGCCAAAGTATTGGAGTTTCAGCTTCAACATCAGTCCTTCCAGTGAACACCCAGGACTGATCTCCTTTAGGATGGACTGGTTGGATCTCCTTGCAGTTCAAGAGACTCTCAAGAGTCTTCTCCAACA
>JADEYB020000010.1:644565-692091 GCA_015832495.2 Alces alces | reverse complement strand
GGATAGGCAGGGCTGAGGAGAGGAGGGAGAGAGGGGAGGGGAGAGAGAGCAATAAAGCCTCCTGTTCCTCAGCGGTCGGGGCACTCTGGCCAGCTGTCTGCGTCAGGAGGAGACCAGGGACAAAAAGTCCCACGTGCGGCCGCTGGGTCTGGTCCGTTGGCAGACAAGCCGGCCCCTCGTCAGTCAGTCACACAAGGAACGAACAAGACAACACCCAAATGACAGAGCGCGCAATCCCGAGAAAGAAAGTCCAGAATAGTCCCCACACAGGTATCTATATTATATACGGGACCACAGAGTGGGGGCTGGAAGCCGTCCCTTCCGGCCGCCTGCTGGAGACCATTATCGGCGCGTCCGCCCAGGTTCACTTTCCAGCAGCAGACAGATACGGACTGGGCCCCTTTAAATACAAACGCAGAGCTGCCATGGCTTACCGCCGTTCGTCCTCCGAAGCGCGGGTCCTGAAGGGCTTGGGGGATCCCGGACGGGCCCCCAGAAATGTTGTACCCGGTCGCAGAATCCCACCAAACACACCAGGAGCCGCGGATCGATGTAAAGCAGGGAGGCGCTTTATTACACGCTCTGAGCAGGGGCTACCCCCACACAATGGTGGAGGAGCCCCCGGTGAAAGCGGGGAGTCTGTTTTATACTGCATAGCAGGGGCGGCGGGAAGGAAGCTTGGGGGATTGGCTGGTTCATGCGGTGCGCGGGAAGGAAAACTTAGGGGGACCGCCTGGTTTATACAGTGTAACAGGGGAAGCGGGAAGCCTTGAGGGGATGCGGGTGGGGTGAGGGACTTCTCCCGCCCTTCTAGAGTGCCTAGGGGTGGAGGGCAACTCGTCTCCTTCTGATTGGTTGGTTTGACAAAGTTTTTCTTCTCTTTTTCTCGGGAGGGCTTCTCGCTCAGAAGTTTTTTTTTTCTTCTTTTCGGGAGGGCTTCTCGCTCAGAAGTTTTTTTTTTCTTCTTTTCGGGAGGGGTTCTCGCTCAGAATTGCAATGCTATCACAGAGGAGAGCCCTGAATACCAGTGACCAGAGTCTGAACCTGATCTCTGGGTAGGAGGGAAATGATGTAATCAGCACTATTATCTTGAGATGATTGACTTTTAAATGTGAACAGATTAGAGAGGCTGGACTCAAAGGACAAGTCAGGGCTCTGTTGGTCCTGCTTATAAGACAGATACTGAGGGGGGTGGCAGGTGAAGGTTAAAGGAAGAGACATGTTTGATGTCTATTTTAGAAGTCAGATACTAAGATTTGGTAACTGGTTGGATGCAGGGAGTGAGGAAGAGGGAAGAATTTAGTTAGAATCCAAAGTTTTAAATCTGAGTAACTGAGTGAACTATTCACAGATTTAGCAGAGGCATTTTGTGGGCATCAGAGGGGGCCCATGAGTGGCTGGCTTTATGGAGTAAATGGAGAATCCATCATTTGTCATGCCTAAGACCACAGCAGAAGCTGGAACATAAATTTGGAATGTTAGAAGAGTCTGGGCTAGAAATGAAACTTTTGGTGTCATCTGCACAATGGTGCTGTGATTAGAAACTTGGGAAGTGGATGAAATCACTGAGGGTGGGAAAAGGAAAGAGTAAAGACCCTTGGAAACTTTAAACCGGGAGACAGGCAGGAGGGAGAAGAGCCAGCAAAGGAGGCCAGAGGAGAGCAAAGAAGGACAGGGACCCCTGAAGGGCAGGCGAGGCCAGAGGAGAGCGGTCAGAGAGGACAGGGACCCCTGAAGGGCAGGGGAGGCCAGAGGAGAGCGGTCAGAGAGGACAGGGACCCCTGAAGGTGCACATCGTGCATCACACGGGAAAGGAAAGTGAAAGTGAAAGAGACTCAGTCATGTCTGACTCTTTGCGACCCCAAGGACTATACAGTCCATGGAGTTCTCCCGGCCAGAATACTGGAGCGGGTAGCCTTTCCCTTCTCCAGGGGATCTTCCCAACCCAGGGAGCAAACCCAGGTTTCCCACATTGCAGGCGGATTCTCTACCAGCTGAGCCACAAGGGTAGCCCAGTAACATATACAAAAATGTAAGAAGGTTCCGGAAAAGAGCTGACTTAGCAGACCCTCACAGAGGCCAGGAAGACTAAAGCCATTTGGAGTTGTCGATTCCAAGGATATAAGGATCAAGCGTAGCAACACAAGGGTAGGAGGTTGCTTCCAACTGGAAGGAGAGAGTTGATCAGGGAGACAAAGGTCACAGCACTGGCCTCTGTTTGAGGAATTCGACAGCCAGGAAGAAAGAGGACAGTCACTTGAAGGGGTGAGACATGGAAAGTGATTTGTTCTGTTCTTAAGATAAAGAAGACCACTTAAATCTATTTAAAAAAAAAATCTGTTGTAGTCAGAGATTTAAAACAAAAACGCCCTGGAGAAGATGAGTGAAGATGCACATGTACTTTCAGGTGGCAGCAACAAAAACCCTGTGGCAGAAATGGCAACAGAATGAAGTTCCAAACCATTTCCTAACCTTGTCATAAAACAAGCCAGGACTCACGGAGCCAGGATCCTGACCAAGTCCACACAGCAGCTGTCTTCGAGAGCAAGGCGATGGGGTGGGGGTGCCGGTGGAGGGGGCGTCCACTTCTCTGGGGGAAATGTGTGAATTTGGTCCACGTATCCCGGGGCAGAGGGAGAGAAGCGGTCCTAAAGACAGTCTGGAAACATTTTTTTTGGCTGTGCTGGGTGTTTCTTGCTGCTCAGGCTTTTTGTAGTTGCAGCAAACAGGGGCTTCTCTTGTGGAGCACGGGCCAGGATGAGCAGGCTCAGTAGTTGCCCTGAAACACGTGGCATCTTCCTGAACTGGGTATTGAACCCATGTCCCCTGCATTGGCAGTCGGATTCTTAACTACTGGATGACCAGGGAAACCCCAAGACAGTCTAAAGAGTAAAATATCTTCTTTCAGGGTGTAGGGAGAAGAGGAAACTTTGATAATAAATCTGGGGTGGAAAATATTAAGATTTTCCTTTTGTAAGTACTCTTTGCATAATCTAACCTTGTAAATACTCTATGTGAGGGTTGGGGCATTTTCCCCTGGTTTTTCGAAAAAAGAGATACTTAAGCGCACTTAAGCGTCTGGATGTTATTGTTCTCACTCTACATACATGAACTCAGCAACCTCCTGGGAAAAACTTAGGTAGGAAGGCAAAAATACTGACAGCGGTTAATGGGTGAGTGTTGGCTTAGACTGCTGGAGGCCTCGGAAGGATAAACGTATCACACAGGCAGCGACCAGCCTGCTCCCTTGTCCTGTTCCTTCCCGCCCAGGGGGTGGCCGTGGGCAAGGCTAGGCAGCTGGACTAGAGGAGGGCAAAGAGGCGCAGGGAGACTGCGAGTTCCCCGGGGACGCACGCCGTCCTCTCCGCGGATGCGCTGGTGCCCGCTTGTCCCGGCTATTCAGGATGGGCCCGGGGCCAGGGCTGCGCGGCGCGCAGTCCTCAGACACCGAGAGAAGCCCGAGGCTGTTAGCGCGGCTCCCCCCGGGCGGGAAGCGGCCTCAGCAGGACCCGCTCTTCTCCACCCCCGGGCAGTGGCTGTTCCCTGGCACCCCGGGAAGAGCTAGTGCAGCGCGTGACTCTGACACACGAGTGTCAGACTGGACACGCTCGTGACACACTCACTGCCGCACAGCTGCGCTGCTGGTAAAGCCCGAGAAGACGCGAGGGCTGGCTGTCCTCCATCTACGCACAACATGTTCGTAGCAAATCTCTCAGTGAAGAGGTGTGAAGGGCTCCTCTTCTGCTGCGGCCCAGGGAAGCAGCGCATGCGGCCCGGGCCCAGAGTCTCAGCAGAGACAACCAGTCTGGGAACTCCACGTCTCTATTGCTAACAGCCATTTTTCACCTGAAACCTGCTAGTAATTTTCTTGCTCACAAAACTCACTTTGCCTGAGGACTGATAGCCATGCTTTTTCCCAGCAGTTGCTGAACACCCTTCATGTCCTAGACTGCACAGCACTGAGCCATCGCTTGCCACACTTCTTCTTGTTGTTGTTTGGCTTTATTTCTAAAAAGAGAAAACAGCAAAACCACTCCCAGAATGATTTATTTTCAAGAAAATGGAAATAATGAAACATAAAACAGTAGAGCTGTATAAAATCCTCCATTATGCATGAAATGCCCACTCTAAAGCTTGCTGAAAAGCCTAACTGGTGACAGTCAGGAGTATTCTGTGTGAACAGAAGAACTCTGATTCTGGTGTGGGTCGTGGTGATTCAGGACAAGACTGGCAGGCTCAGAACACAGCACTTTCCTCCTGGGCTTTGCTGCAAAGTGCAGCACCCTGTGAGGAGAGCCCTGGGGTCAGAGCCACTCCCCAAGCCGACCACATAGCAGTGGCTGACACCGGATGGAGACTGCTGACAAAACGGATATTTGTTGAAGATAAATTTTACTTGTTACTACTGAAATACTTTCTCACTATAGTTATGAAAGTGTCTCTCATGGCCATTTGCACGTTATAACAGTAAGATCGCCTCAGTGTCCAGGAGGGTCCTCACCCTCTTTAAGGAAGAGAAATGCAACATGCACTTGATCATTTGATAGCAATTTTGGCTTATTAAGAGATGATTTCAGAAAAAGGGGCATATAACTAATAAGGCTCTTCAGAATGTTTATATGATCTGTTAAGAAATCATTACCACTGACTCATTTTTACAATAGGAAAATAGTATATACAAAAGTATAAGACGTCATTTTAAAAAAAAATAAATTCTGCCTTCCTTAGAATCTGAAGCCTGTCCCAGCATTACTGAGACGGACACAGAGTTGTCTTTTCTTTCAATGCCTGCTTGAATAAAGCAGCTGCACCACCATTAAACATTCTCCTATGAGGGACGCTTAAGCAGCCTCAGTTTGTCTCTATTAGGAATATTCTTCAGAAGACATCTTTATTTTTCCAAACATTAGTTTAGTTCTTCAGAATAGATTTCCTGTTGAAAATGAATTTTCTGAAATGAAATTACTAGATTAAATGGTGTGAATATTTTAAAGCTCTTCTCAAACATTTTTCTAAGTAGCTTTCCAAAAGGGTATTTATTAATTTACCTTATACCAGCAATGTATGAAATGATCATTTTACTCCTGGCTGAAAAGCGGAAAGTGAAAGTCGCTCACCTGTGTCTGACTCTTTGCCACCCCCTGGACTCTATACAGTCCAGGGAATTCTCCAGGCCAGGATACTGGAGTGGGTAGCCTTTCCCTTCTCCAGGGGATTTTCCCAACCCAGGGATTGAACCATGGTCTCCCACATTGCGGCGGATTCTTTACCAGCTGAGCTATGAACAAGCTGCTAATAAGACTGCATTACCTTTACTTGTGTTTATTTCATCCCTTGCAAGCTTGGAAATTTTTGCCACTATTCGTTCTCAGTATTCTGTGTGTGTGCGTGGTTTTTAATTCTTGTCTCTTCGGATTATCTGTCCCAGCTCAGTCTCAACACTCACCTCTCCTTTGTGGCTTTGTGTAGGCTCTCATGATTCGTTCAGCTACTGGGTAGACGAAAAGTCCCCAGTGGGGCCTGACCAAACCCCAGCGATCAAACGCCTCGCCAGGATCTCCTTCGTGAAGAAGGTCATGAAGAAATGGTCTGTGACTCAGAACCTGACGTTCCGAGAACAGCTGGATGCTGGGATCCGTTACTTTGACCTGCGTGTGTCTTCCAAGCCAGGGGACGCCGACCAGGAAATCTACTTCATTCACGGGCTTTTTGGCATCAGGGTTTGGGACGGGCTGATGGAGATCGACTCATTCCTCACACAGCACCCCCAAGAGATTGTCTTCCTGGATTTCAACCACTTCTACGCCATGGATGAGGCCCATCACAAACGCCTGATTCTCCGGATCCAGGAGGCCTTTGGAAGCAAGTTGTGCTCAGTCTGCAGCGTGGAGAGCATGACGCTGCAGACGCTGTGGGAGAAGAAGTGCCAGGTAGGAGGGAACACAGAGAAACTTACAAGGGCAAGACGGAACTCTTCCTGCTTTTTCTGGGTCACCAGCTCTAAGACGTCTCACTCCAGGGCCCTTGGGGTAGAAGACATAGAGTGTTTGGGATAATAAAAATCTGGTTCCTGGGCTCTCAGATGGCTCCAAGGGCCCCCTGGGTACCACTGAACTTGGATTGATACCTGCCAAATAGTTACTACTTGTTTGGCAACTGGTTGAGCATCTAAGTTGACTTTGAATGACCTGGCCAGAACCAGCCCAAGGCAGAGTTGTGAAATAGGACTAGCTGGCCATTACCATTTTTCTGCCTCCCATCCAGTCTGTTTTCACCCTCCTCGTTCCCCTTAGGGATAATCTGTCCCATGGTGCCTTCAACTCAATGTCAGATCATCCCTGACAAATGTTAATTGATAGGTAGAAGCATTAGCTGACAGAGGCACAGGAAGTGACTCGTCTCAGAGGTGTTAACATTTTTAAGGGCGTTTGGGTCAGTGGGGGAGACAGAGTTCCGGAAGGAAAGGCCCAAGGGACCAAGGCTGGAAGAGCACCCCCAAGTCGAGAAGAGCCCCGACTTAGACCCGTGCTGCAGAGACTCAGGAAAAGGAGTGTGAGCCTCAGATAAATTCTTCTCTGGTCTCAGAGGACAGTGACGGTGGGAGAGGAGAGCTTCAGGAATGGTCAGGCTCCAATATAGACTCTTTGAAAAGGAAAAAAGACCTTTCATTCACAGTTGCTCCCTTACTCACAGATGCATTAACCAAAACATCTTAAAGAGGCAGTTATTTTTGAACCGAGAGAAGAGCTTTTAATTAAAAATCAATTTAAGATTACTCATTTGCAAATATATGTTGAACACCAAGTATGTGCCAAGCTCCTAACTAAAGCACTTGGGTTAAATCAGTAAATAAAACAAAGATCTTCGCCCTGATGGAGGTTTCATTCAGGTGGAGGGAGATAGATCATAGGTAATAAATTTGACAAATATGGTATATAAAATGTTAGAAAGTCATGGGAGCAATGGAAAAAGAAAGGTAAGCAGCGTAAGGGGGAGCCAGGGTTCTGTGGGTTGGAGGGTCAGTCACAGGTTTAAATAGTTTGATCAGAGTAGCCCTCATGGAAAAGATGGCATTTGAGGGAGTTAATCTATTGGGGGAAGAGCTTTCCCAGCAGAGGAATGAACCACAGCAGAGCCCCAAAGCAGGAAGGCGCCCGACATAGTGGAGGAAAAGCAGGAGCCATGGGGCTGGAAAGCAGAGCCGCAGAGGGGTCAGAGAGATAGCGGGGAACCGTGAGGGCCTTGAAAGGACTTGGCTTTTACTCTGTGAGGAAGGTTCTGGGAGGGTCCCAAGCACAGGGTGCTGTGGCCTAACGTAGGTTCCGCTGGCATCCCTCTGGTTACTAAGAAGAGACTTGGAGTAGAGACGGAAGGGAATTATGGACACCAGAGAGGAGACTCTCAGTGGGAAGTGGTCAGATTTTGAATCCAGGAGAAGTTAGAGCTAATGGGGTTTCCGCATCGTTGGGACCATGAGGATTCAAGGATGACTCCCAGACGTGGCCTGGGGAGCGAGAAATACTGCACACCCCTGACTGGCCCTCCAGAGCCTGAGCCTCTGGCTCTACAAGACTAAAGAGTCAGCTCTCAGTGTCTGTTAGTTATCTAAGCTATTTTTCTTCACTAAAGCTTTCATAAGTGATATTTTGCCAAACAGCTACCATGCCTCTCCCCTAAACATAAGTTTTTTTTTTTATCTGTTTGGATTCACAAGTCTGATTTGGAGACATTTTTTCCCAGTGGACTCTGTCTCTTACAGCATTAAGTAATACTGGTAAGAAGAGCAATAATAACATTTATGGGATTTTACAGTGTGCTGAGTGGAGGGATTACCTCGTTAAATTCTCTCACCAACATAGGTTGATATAGGTTGTCATTATTATCCTTATTTTACAGATTTGAAAACTGAGGCTTTCCCAGGAGAACACTGTTGGCAAGTGGCAAGGCTCCCCAGAGTTCCCACAGTTCTCCATGCTTTCCCAGGGCTGTTCACACATCGTGGTGATTTTCACAGTCAGAGTCATAGATTATGCTAGCAAAAACACTTTGGCTTTATTTATAAGCCTCTATTATCATAGGTCGGAGAAGGCAATGGCACCCCACTCCAGTACTCTTGCCTGGAAAATCCCACGAACGGAGGAGTCTGGTGGGCTGCAGTCCATGGGGACGCTAAGAGTCGGACACGACTGAGCAACTTCCCTTTCACTTTTCACTTTCATGCATGGGAGAAGGAAATGGCAACCCACGCCAGTGTTCTTGCCTGGAGAATCCCAGGGACGGGGGAGCCTGGTGGGCTGCCGTCTGTGGGGTCGCACAGAGTCGGACACGACTGAAGCGACTTAGCAGCAGCAGCAGCATTATCATAGGTTTTCAGAGGGTTAGCTGAATGGGAGACAGGGAAGACCTGTGAATGGGCCTTTGAATATGAGGATTTGGGTAAGGTTGAATTTTGAGCTAAGTTGGTAAACAGGTTATAGTTTTATAATTTTGTACACAGGCTGCCATATTGCATACTAGATCATTTAGAAATTTGCAAGAGAAACAGCTAATTTCAGGAGTAACGAATCATGTGGGCAGTGAATTTCTAGCAGAGAGCAAAGCTCTGTTATAGTTTTAAGTGTGGGCTAGTCTATATCATTCAACAACCAACACCCCTAAAATTATGACAGAAAGAGACTGTGATGACATGTCAGAAAAAGGCCTCATGTCATCAATTTGAATTTCAGGGCTTCCCTGTTCCACTTTCTTTCCCAGCGGTTTCCCTGCCATGCCTCTTAAAAGCTGAACAGAGAGATCTCCAGCAGAGCCTCAGTCACCTCCCCACTGCTGGTGGTTAAACGTTAAATATTCATTATGTAATGAGCTGCCTTGCATGTAACTCCCAGAGTGTTTTATTACCATAATTTAGTGGCAAGAAGTGTACAACCATTCAGTCACATTTCATTTACTCCATATGCAGTTACATCCCAGCTCACAGGTATGTGCTAGTACATTAGTGGCTATGGGTTTTGAGGGTACAGTGAATGAAAAGATTTCATCTACAACTTGGCAGTATTTAGAATCCCAATGAGAAGGTAAGAAGAATATGTGACACTAGTGAAATATAAGCCAACTGATACAATCACAAGACGAAACTGCCTCAAACGTACTGTCTGAAGAAAAGGGTTTGTAAGCCATCAGTTGAAAAATAGTATATAGTCTAAATCTACATCCCGGGGCCCTTGGAAAAGAATGATCAACATAAGAAGAGGTCAATTAAAGAATAAGTCTTACAGGAAATGAGATTTTAAATCTGAATCTCAGGAGAAAACTGGCATGTGAATTGCTGAGCTGGAGGGAAGAATATCTCAGGTGGGAAATACAGCAGAGTGAGGTAGGGAGTCTGATGCCAAACAGGCCCTGGGCAAGCTGTTGCCCCTAGAGTTCTGTAAAAGGGGTCCTGGTGAGCTGGGCCAACCTCCTACTGTAAGCAGAAGTTACCCCTCTAACCTTCAGGATCAGATTACTCGAGAGGCTCCTGAGGAAAGGCATAAAGCCCCTTTTGTAGAATGTGGCCTTTCTGCACATTCTCCAAGGCAGAGTAGAGAACGGCACTGTCCTTTCAAGCCCTGCCCCTCTGCCCAGGGGCCAGGAGCGCAGGAAGTGGTCTGACGGGCCGCGTGGAACGATCACGCCGCCTTCCGCCTCTCCTCCCACTGTCCATTTCACAGCCAGCTCTTCACCCTTATGGACGCTGCAGACCCCGGCCTTCCAAACAAGCCAGCTACAATGCCTGCAGGAAATCCTCCCCAATCTCCCAGGCAATCTGCTTACGATGAGCCTGTGATTAACCTCATTAACACATGTGTTTACCATGGACATCATTAGTAGTCAGTCAGACGTTACTCAGAGCCATTAAACACAAGGAGTACAACCATTAGTCTGCTCCGTGCTCGGGGCCTGGCACGCCCTTGCTCCAGGCCTTCCAGGGCAGTTAGGCTCCTTAGTCCAGCTGAGTGCGCCCCGGAAACAAGACCCACATTCAGAGTCTTGCCCTTGGGTGCCTGGAGGATTATGCTCTTGGGCCAGCTATCCAAGGATTGCAGTCTGGGGAATGTAAATACACAGGCTGGACATTCCCTCAGGAAAGAGTCCCTGCTACCCAGGAGGAGAGAAAATATAGTACTGACCCGGGTTCAATTCCTGGGTCGGGAAGATCCGCTGGAGAAGGGATGGGCTACCCACTCCAGTATTCTTGGGCTTCCCTTGTGGCTCAGCTAGTAAAGAATCCGCCTGCAAGGCAGGAGGCCTGGGCTCGATCCCTGGTTTGGGAAGATTCCCATAAAGAAGGGGAAGGCTACCCACTCCAGTATTCTGATCTAGAGAATTCCATGGACTATGCAGTCCATGGGGTGGCAAAGAGTCAGACACGACTGAGCGACTTTCACTCACTCACTCTGGAAACCTAAGCAGCAGAGCTCTGGACTGGGACAATCCCTGTCTCTCAGCTGCCTTCAGAAGCTAATTAATGCTGCGATGTAGCTTGCTAATTATTTTAGCGATATTGCTGCTATCAGCACCATCCTGCGAGGTCCCAGCGGAGGCTCCTCCCCTGCTCGAAGCCTTCCTTCCCTGTCTTCTGCGGCCCCTGCTCTCCCTCACCCGGCAGGTTTCATCCAGAATCAGCACACACACCTGAAAGCCTGAGACCTCCCAGATTAGTTTAGTGTGTGGATCCCAACCCAGGGCTCGGGGTCAACTCCGTGAGCATAGGAGTCATAACTTACACACAGGACCAGCTGCAGAGGCTCTCCACCTGGGGTCCAGAGATTCCCAAGGGCACGGGGTCAGGGTAGAATTGAAGAAGTCCGTGAATTTGGATGGTGAAAGCACTGCCTATTCACTTTCAGCCTCTAACTGAGAATCAGCATAACCACTGATAGGAGTGTGACTCATGAATTTCTCTCCTTTGTTTGTTCTGAACGTTTCAGGTTCTTATCTTCTATCACTGTCCCTTCTACAAGCAATACCCCTTCCTGTGGCCCGGAAGGAAGATCCCAGCACCGTGGGCCAACACCACGAGTGTGCGCAAACTCGTTCTCTTCTTGGAGACCACTCTGAGTGAGCGCGCCCCCCGCGGCTCCTTCCACGTGTCTCAGGCCATCCTCACGCCCAGAGTGGAGACCATCGCCCGGGGACTGGTTGGCGGCCTCAAGAACACCCTGGTCCACAGGTAGGGATGAGCTTCCTTCCCGCAAGTGAGGGTTAAAAAAAAAATCTCTTTATCTTGATTTTCTTCTGAATGAACAGCAGTAAAACTATATACTTTGAAGATTTAAAATAACAAAATTCCAAAAGCATAGTATTTGAAAAAGCTGTGCACCTGAGGTGGCCTGCAGGAACCGTGGCTGGAGGATCTCTAAGTAAAATGTGCTGTTGAAATGCACATATCATACCATGAAGACTCTAAATTTCAATACAAAGGCAAAGCACTTTCAGCCACCAGCAGTCTGCTCCTGTTCAAGTCGGGCTTCCAGTTCTGTCTTGTTCTGGCCCCTGCCTTCGAAGCTGCCCAAGCGCTCATGCTCCTATGAAGCATTAAATGAAGCTTCTGGGTCAGGTGCTAGTGACTCAGAGGTGGCCCGCCCAGGGTTTAGGGCGTCCTTCTCCCTTCCTTAAATGACAGTCCTAAGAAGCAGCTCGGGATGCCATCCACCATGTCAGAGCTTCAGATACATCCTTGGAGCAGAATTGATCCTGACTGTACAGTTAGGCCGGAGAAGCTCCAGAAATGTTGTATTAAATGATGTTTTTTTATCCTGGACACTGATAAATGATTAGGTGTTGTCAAGAAAAAGGATGGCTTGTATATATGTACAAGTATGTGTGTATGCCTATGCCTGTGTATAAATGCAATGTTATAAATACATCTACCCAATAGGGCATCCCTTGCAGCCAGAGCTGAGAATGTTAATGTATTTGGGTAACAAGGGATATTTACAAGAATCACTTCGCTCCCAAGTTCTATTCCAGGTGCTGAGCGCCGGTGTTCTATAATGAAAGATCCACCCAAACAATGTGTCCCCGTCTATCTGGGTAGTTTGGGCAGCGTGACTTCCTGTAACAGGAGCTCTCCTGGCTGCGGTTTCTATGACAACCTGACCGCTCCTGAGTCTGCTGGCCGCCAGCAGAACTGGAAACCCCTGTGTGGCTCTGCTGTCCTCACTGCGTTGCCGGTGCTGAGCTTGGGAGAGCGTTTCATAAACCAAGATCAGGATTGTGAGCTTTCCTTCGTATAGTATATGCTCACATACCCTTACCATTTCCTTATGCCTTTGGTAAATTTGTAGAGTAACATTATTTATTTATTTATTTATTTATCCAGTGATGAATAGGAGCTAGATCCGGAGACACAAGATGAATAATCTAGTCTCTGCCCCCACAGATGTACATTCTGTGAGGAAAAATTAACATGTAAATTTCTGTGTAACATCGAAAAAAGTGAAGTGAAAGTCGTGTCCAGCTCTATGCAATCTGCCAGGCTCCTCTGTCCATGGGGTTCTCTGTGATAAAGTCTGTGCAGAGAGTTGTACTTACACGGGAGAGAAAGTCTTTAAAGATAAGGATTGTTATATCTTATTAGCCCGATATATCTTATCCCCCAGAGGAGGAAGTGGCAACCCACTCCAGGATTCTTGCCTAGAAAATCCTGTGGACAGAGGCGCTTTGTGGGCTACAGTCTCTGGGGTTGCAGAGTCAGGCCTGACCGAGCACACACTCACGTGTTCTCTGGAAATTCACGTGTCAAAGTCGTAACCCCCAGCCCCTCAGAATGTGGCTGTATCTGGAGAAGGAACCCTTAAAGGGGTAGTTAATTTAAAATGAGGCCCTTCGGGTGAGCCCTGATCCAATCTGACTGGTGTCCTCGTAGGAGGAGGAGATTAGGATTTGCAGGGACCCCGGGGATGGGTGTGCGCAGAGAACAGACCGGTGAGGACACAGGGAGAAGGTGGCCGTCTGCAGGTCAAGGGGAGAGGCCTCAGGAGAAACCAAACCTGCCGACACCTTGATCTTGGACTTCGGACCTCCAGAGCTGTGGGGAAATAAAGTTCTGGTGTGCAAACATGTTCTTACAGCGGCCCTGAAAACCTAACGCGGTCCCGTTACAACAGGCTGCCTTTGACAAGTTTCCTGAGGACTCTGAGCTGTGGTTTTTCTCACCAGTTAAATGGGGTTCGTAGCACCGCACAAGATCATGGAGTCTTCCCAGGAGAGTGCCTCCCACGTGCCTGGCACAGAACAGGCCTGCCGAGCCCATCCCCGCAGCGGCCCAGCCTTGGTCTCACTGGGCCTCAAAGCCAGAGGGACGTTTCTGAGCTGCTCTGCAGCCTGCGAGATTCGGCGCCTCACAGCCCTAAGCGGTACGTGGCTCAGCACTGAGCCCTCGGTAAAGAGGCCTTGGGGAAGGCTAAGGGTTAAGAAAACAAAGCCGCTCCTGCTCACAGTGGGTTCTGCATTCTCCTTTCTTTGTGCGCAATCCTGGTTATCCGCTCCTTGCCCTGGGGAGGCTGCCCAGAGGTGACGCAGAGCTCTTTGTCGGCTCAGCTCCGGCTTGAGTCAGACGCCTCCACCCAACGTTTCAGCCTCGTTTCCCCGTGATGACCAGAAGGTGGCACCTGCATTTCATGCTTAAACACAGACAAGCGGGGTTTTTTCTCCCAAGGCTTGAATACATCAGATTCTGTGCTGCTGTGGCCTGCCCGTGGGCCACTCCTTGTTCCAGATCTCTGTCTGCAAAGGAAGGCTGCATTGGTGACCCTCCCCCTCAGGACACAGCGTCGGCGCTCTAGGAAAGTGTCCTACCTCCGCCCCCCAATCTACTATTATGATTGCTTCTCCCAGTGCTTGCACGGCACTTACATCGCAGGCCCTCCCCTGCGCCCTCTACGCGCAGCGCTTCCTGCGCCAACTTTATCTGTGTCCTGTGTGCTGCGCCAAGTCGCGTCAGTCGCGTCCGCCCCTCTGCGACCCCATGGACTGTGGCCCACCAGGCTCCTCTGTCCATGGGGTTCTCCAGGCAAGAGTACTAGACTGGATTGCCATGCCCTCCTCCAAGAGATCTTCCTGACCCAGGGATCAAAGCTGCATTTCTCATGCATTGGCAGGCGGGTTCTTTACGACTAGCACCACCTGGGGAGCCCCCATTACTTTATTTAATTCCCCCCAAATCTATATGAAGTATTATTATGGTCCCCATTTTACTGGGGGAGAGACTGAGCCACAGAGACTTTGAATAGGTTATAGTCAAATCAAGGGTGTTCTTAAGTCTTCAGGAGTCCCAGTTAGAAATGCACGCACCCCTGTGATAGTGGCCTACTGAGCCTCATCAGCTGTGAGTCTAAACGTGCAAATCAGTACATGAGACGTGTCTTAGCCCACGGCCCACTGAGCAAGAGAAGAGAGCCGGGACTGATCACAGGCGTCAGGAGCAAAGGGAAAGGACAGAAAGGCGAAGCGCCGCGTGGCCCTGGCCGGGCCGCCTGGGGGAGACCGAGGAGTCGGCTGAGCCCGCAGAAGGAGGAGGGCAGCTTCCCGGGAACAAGGAGCAGAGACGGTGACAGCCACGGACAGTGTCACCCAAGGAAGAGGACCGCGGCCGTTGAGAAGAAACTCAGATTACTTTCGGATTTTACCTGGAGAAGAGCCTTCCTGAAAATGCTCCAGTCTCCTAAGCAAACATCAGCCCCGGCGGGTGTCTCCCTTACGGCACCCTCAGTATTGCCGGCGTTCAGTGACTGTCTCAGCATCACGCAGAGCTCAGCGCTGCATCACCCCGCCTCTCTGCCACCGTGGCGCTTACACGCACTCCCAGCAGGAGCCATCACATTAAACTGTCATCCTTTGTTTACATCTCTGAATCGTGAGCTTCTTGGGACGTAACATTCTGGCTTTGACACAGAAAGTCCCCAAATGATAGCGTGAGGCTGCCTGTCTGTCTGTAGACAACTTGTGAACAAGCATCAGTCTGGTAAGCAGCCACGCATACTGCTGTATCCATGCAGCCAAAAGTGAGCCTTGACCCCGACTTCACACCATATGTTAAAATTCACTTGAGATGGATCTTAGATCGAAACATAAAAGCAAAAATTATAAAATGGTTAGAAGAAAACAGGAAAATATCTTGTGACTCGGGAGCAGGCAGAAGTTTCTTAAGTTACAGAAACCATAAAGGAAAAAAAGATAAATTAGAGTCCATCAAAATTAAGGAATTCAACTCACCAAAATAGGCCATCGAGGAAATTCATAAGCAAGCTACAGGTGAGGATAAAATAGTCAAAAAGCATATTATCCAGAATATATAAATAACTTCTACAACTCAACAGTTAAAAGAAAAAGAGCAAAGGGGAGAATGGATAAAAGAATTAAGCAGATACTTCCCAAAGAAGACACACACATGGCCAACTGGTCAACATCATTAGTACTCAGAAAAATGCAAAGTGAAATGCCGTGAGATAACTTTTCACACCCACTGGAATGGCTGAAATTAAGAGAGACTGATAGCAGGAAATTTGAGAGAGAATGTGAAGCAACCAGAACCCTCACTCTTTGCTCACGGAATGTACAATGAAACGACTTCTTTGGGAGAAGATCTGGAAGCTTCTTATAAAACCCAAATGTAAATTGCACATATAATAAAACAACTTCACTCTTTGATATTTACCCAAGAAAAATGAAAATAAATATCCATAAAAAGACTTATATAAAGATGACCATAACAGTTTTATTCATAATATCCAGAAACTGGAAACACCTGTTTACCCATCAATAAGAAAGTGGATGAATTGCAGTGTATGCATACAATGGAATACTATCTGGTGATTGAAAAAGAGAACAAGTTGCTGATGCGTGCAGTGACACAGATGACTTTCAAAACCATAAGCTGCATGAAAGAGCCTTATTCACAAGAACAGAAAATGCATGGTTTATGTGTAGTTCTAGACCAGGCACATTTGATCTGTGGTTAAAAGAAAATCAGTAAGAGTATTGCCTCTGGGAGAGTGGGGGCAGGGATCGATGGGGAATATGAATTCAGGAACTTTCTGGGATGCTGGCAATGTGCTCTACATTGAGATGGTTATGGGTTATGTATATACATTTGTCAAAACTCAACTAGTGTTCACTTAAGATTGGTGCATTTTATTGGGTACAAACTTTATGTCAAAAGAAAAATTGAAAAGAAATACTGAGCCCTAGTTGATGATCTTCTTACTGAGGTATTGAGGGGAATGCTCGTGGTGCTAGTGGTGAAGAACCCCCACCTGACAATGCAGAAGACGTAAGAGATGCATGTTCGATCCCGCGGTCGGGAAGATCCCCTGGAGGAGGGCATGGCCATCCACTCCAGGATTCTTGCCTGGAGAATCCCACGGACAGAGGAGCCTGGCGGGCTACAGTCCATAGGGTCGCAAAGAGTCAGACACGACTGAAGCGACTTAGCACACACACACATATAAATGTTTGTAGTTGGAATTTGTCAAAAAATACAATATGGATTGATAGGGTCACAAAGAGCTGGACACAGCTGGGCAACTGAGCATGCCTGAGCACAATGGACAGATGTGTGGTAAACAAGCAGAGTAAAATGTTAGAGGTGGGATCTAGACGTTTCATGTGCTTCCTGTAAGTTTATTTCAGTGTTGCAATATGTTTATAAAGTTTTCATGATAAAAAAATTTCATGGTAAAAAAATTAAAGAACCCTCCAATAAGTAGGCTCTTGATCTTAATTTTGCAAGGTCCGGTGATCTTAATTTTTCAAGGTCCGATTGACATTTTGTCTCTTTGGTGATTGAGGCAAAGAATTTCCTCTTCCAGCACAGAAATTCTGAAAGTACAGGTGTCTGATGGAATAGACATCACTCTGTCCCTGAGAGAGATTATTTAAATAGACCAATTTGGAGGCAAGTGTGGAGGTTTGCAGTTTACGCCTCTATTGACAAGCTTTTGTTATATTAACAGAAATGTGTTCTTTGCTTCTCTAAACACAATTCTCTATACTCTCCTGCCTAGGAATCTTCCTGCCATCCTGGACTGGGTGAAGACTCAGAAGCCTGGAGCCATGGGAGTCAACATCATCACATCTGACTTCATAGACCTGGTGGACTTTGCCACAACAGTCATTGAATTGAATGCCCTCCTACAGGAGGATAGCGCTTTGGCTAAATGCTGATTTAATTTTTTTATTTAACTTAATATTGAAGTTGTTAGAGTTCTGAAGGGCTAGAGTTCTGAAGGGCTTCCTATTGGCCCCTGGGCAGTGATGGTGAAGTCAGTAAGAGGATGGGACATTTTTTTCCCCTCCTTACAGGGTTATTTGGATAAAATTATAGGGCTATTATTTGCATTTTTCCCAAATGAGACTTTTTCAAAACTGAAGTCCAAGGGAAGAAAGCATGTTTCTTATGGTCAAGGTCAGCATCTCCCTAATGGCATATGATGTTGAATGTAATATGGAAATGGGATCTCCAGTTTCCACTGGGGTGCTGGGTGTCCCCTCATTGGCCCGGTTCCCTGTTGTCTTCCAGGATGCTGTATTTGAGCCAGAGAGAAGGCTGAAGCAGAAAGGCATTCCTGATCCAAAGGATGGCTCAAGGCAGATGTGGACTGCCTTCTGGGGTGGCTCACTCGCCACCCTGGGGCTCTGAAGGGAGAAAGGTCAAGCAAGGTCAAGTTTTCTCTGGGCGTGTTGAATATCACCACTTCCTCCCCACGTGTAAGATGTATCTGCTACCAGGGCGTTTCAGCCACAAGCTGTTCTTGGCATGCTTATGCTTGGTATTGGCCGCCTTCGTTCTTCAGATAAACAGTGCATACCATCCCTGGTATCAGAGAGATGTTTCCCACTTTTAAAACACCGATTCCTCTCCATTTCTTTGGCCCATTCTTAAAACTGAAAGGAACAACACTGGTACGGCTTTTCAATCTGAGGCCCAACAAGAGACAGACACGCATGTCTGTTGCATGCCACATTTCTTTGATCTAAGTCTGTAGGTCTCCCCGAACTGGCTGCTGGGCAAGTGCCTGCATCATGTTGGCAAAGTCCTCTTCAGAGTGGGATGTTCCAGCCAGGTTTTGGAATTGCATTTCCCTGCTGTCTGTCTAGAACGCGAGTCTGCTCTGTGGGACCCAGCACTGATGGAAGGCAGCTTGTCCATGACACCATGGAGGCAGACACAGGATGCGCGGGAAAGTGCAATGGATTTAAGGAGGCTCCAAGTGGGTGTGGAGCCACTCTGTAAGTCCTTGAACACAAGACTACCTCGGGAACCTTTAGGATGATGATATGTCATCCAGCGAGTAATACCCAGTGTCGGAACACTTCCTGTTTGTGTCTTGATTGTTCTACTCTCTGCAGGTTATTCTGAGCCTACTAATCACTGCAAGAGGGCTTTGAAACTCAAGAGGGGGTTTTATTATTATTATCGTTATTTTTGATTGATAAGAGGTGCTTAACTACAAAGAGCCCTCTTGTGTTTCATTTATTTATTTATCCATTTATGTATTTATAGATTAACTATCTTCAGTGCTTCTTACTTCAAGAGCACTCACCAAGGAGCTTCCGGAACTCTCCTCAGCAGGCCACATGGCCCTCAAGAGGACCGCACACCTCAGGACCGTGAGTGGCTCCTGACTCCACTGTAGAAGCTGTAGGCACTCTGGTTCCCCCAGTCACGCTGCGGACGGTGTTCATGTGTAGGTGTGGTCCGGACGTGCGATGCCTCTACCGAGCCACACACTGGAGCAGAAGACGAAGTGGGTCATAAGGAGCTCTCGGTTCTGGAGGAGAACCCTCCAGAAGAGGGATGGAAAGGAAGGAAGTGGAAAGAATGCTGGGCACAGAAGTGTGAGCACTTGAGTGCGCCTCGCAAGTCTCTGAGAATCCCTAAGGAAGGGCCAGCATCTGGGTCCTGAAGGTGGAAAGAGAACCTGGAGTCCTGGGCAGCTGTGTGCATTTATACAGACGGCCGGACACCCTCCCAGCAGCCTCCCCGTCGCGTTCTCTGACGCCCATCGCTGGGTTTTGCATGCTGCCTGCGGGGGGGTCCGAGCTGAGCTGCTGAGAGCACATGCACCCCCGATGCTTGGTCTTCCAGCCTGTTTTGCTTAGAGTAATTTAAGCCCCAGCCTTTAGCTTCCACAGCTTGAGAGGTCACAGCACAAAGGCTTCTGGGGAAATATGGTTTAACTGTCCCTTCCCTTGGATTTGAATCTCTCTCCAAAGAGGTTTCTGGGATTTTGCTCTTAATTTTTTAAGGCTTTCTGTGGAAAGGCAGAAGAAAGTGAGTGCCCTCGCTTTCTTAATCTTCCTTCAATTCTGGTATTAAACTTCAGCGATAAGCTCTGGAATTCCCTCAGGGTTTTATTTGTGTTGTCATTGTTCATTTTGGCCTTGATCTTAGTACTTGGTCAACTGCTAAGGACCAAGGATCATTTCCTTCCTTTTAATACTCTGTTACTTGGCAGAGATACACGGAGGCAAGAGGAGAGTTTTCTGCTCTGTTTTATTTCAGCCTCAGCTTTGCCCAGGTGTGTTGACAGGTATCTACACAGGATGCCAATGATACCCAAGGGCTGCTGACTGTTCAGTGAGATGTTTACTTGATTTTCTCCTTTAGTGTTAAAATATACAGTTGCACTTCACTTGGGTTGTAACATTAAGTGCACCTCGGTGTTAGCATGATAAAAAAGCACAGAAAACAGTACCAAGGCCGCATGCCTGGAGCCTTGCTCTTTGAGGAGGGGCAGGTGCTCACTCCTTGGTGCTTGCATTTTGAAATTCTGCGCAGGGAGTTCTGGGAGATAGGAGGAGGGTTATTTACAGTTCATCCTTGATACACACCCCTAAATTGGCAGAATTGCTGCCTTAAGACCCAGTTGCTTAACATGTTGTAAAGGATGTGTGTGTTCTGCTCCTTGACCTCAAGTCAAGCAGGAGACTCAGTGATGGGACGAACCGGAAAGAGACTTTAGGTCTATGACTGCTTCTGCTACTGACAACAAGAAAAAAAAAAAAAAATGGTGACTCAATCACATTTCTTGTTCTCACAAGTTCTGGGGAGTTTTCAGGTCAAACAAGGCTATAGCATTCACTCAGGAGAAACTTCAAGATCAGAGAAAAAGCCACTTGACTGAGCCAAAGAGGGCTTTAGTTTCACAGGATTTGGGGCCACGTTTATTCTGAAATGTATGCTGAGTTTTCCCACAGTTCCTCAGACCACTTCCCACATAGCCACACCACCGTGGCTTCATGGCGGAGGCACCGTCCACACATGCTTCAGGAGGAAGAGAACCACCCCTGTGCACCCTCCGAGCACAGGCATTCAACCTGACTACTAAGAACCTGAAACTTGGGGGGAGCTAGCTGACTGTGGTTTGCAAAACAGCAGACAACATCTCCTGGCAGATGATGCTGTAGAGCCATGTTCAAAGGCTTGAGCTGTGAGCCCTTTAGAGGTACCCCTGTGGTCTCATGGGTACAGAAGATAGTCTTAGGACTAGAGGGCAAGATCAAGATGGAATTAATGGAAGGGAGTGAACAATTATTGAGGATTAAATTTTAAATTAATGGCAGATCTAAGAGGGTTATGCCAAAAATTATATATTTGCTGTATTAGACTCTATAGTAATTAAGTTTAAGTTTCCTCCTCAGCACTGAGTCCAGACCCTTGAATTCTTAAGAACAGTTAAGCCACAGCCCAAACCCATGATTTTATATTAACTCAAACAAAAGCACAAGATCTGAGCCCAGGTAATGATCGGTCTTAAGAGTCCTCCTTCTGATATGACCTTATATTCGCATCAAACACATTATCTTTCTGTTCAAGAAGACAGTGTAGTGGAGCATTCTGGAATTTAATGATTTTCTGCTTTCACTTTTTTCTGAATCTTACGGTAAGAAAGTGCTGCCCACAGGGACGTTATTATTACATACAAGCCAACTGGGAGCCTGAGTGCCAAACTAAAGGTAGAGAAATAGAAGAGATTAAGACAGAGATTAAACTGCTGCTTTTTCTAGGAAGCAAAAGTCCTACACAAATTTAGGCCATATTACAGAATCTGTTCATGCTACAGCTGAAGTTTTTGTAATGGTCTTCATTGGCTCATTACAGATATTTACTGTTAGGTTCTGGGGGCAACAGAATGAGCTAATGATCAGGGCCTTGAGAAACCACCCCCGCCCCCCGCGCCCCCTCCTTGCAGAGCAGAGAAGCACTTCTGTGCTCAATCTGCACAGATGGCTTCTTTCATCTGGGATAAAGCTGCTGTCTGCAGTTTTGCAAACCACAGTCGACTAGCTCCCCCCAAATATCAGGTCCTCAATAATTAGGTTGAATGCCGGTGCTCAGAGGGTGCACAGGGGTGGTAATCTCCCTTGTTTGGCACGTGTAGAGAAATGCTACTGGGGTTCATTTCTCAAGAGAGTGGCTTAGGATGACAGACCTTGTCCGTCAGTAGCACCTTTAGTGACCTGTAAGATGAGATGAGTGAGACTGAAAGAAATACCTGAGCTTTCCTAAATACACACTAAAATAGTCATGTTATGCCAAACGGGTAACATCAAATGCGCAGACTGATAGAAAGTTTGTTTTGTATGGCAGAGAAAGGTCTGTCCCCTAACAGACATACTCTAAATCCCCCTAACTTCCCTCTTCCTCATGCTGCCTCCTAGTGTTTTCCACCAGAGCTTTGTCACTCACAGGTGTTGCCTTGGGACACACGGGAGTGAGCTGACTGGGTGATTAGTGGTTGAGCTGGAAACTTTACCTCTCATTCCAAACACAGCTCTTTCCTGTTCCGAGAGCGCCACTGCCTCCTTGGCCCGGCTCCCCAGCTCCTGCAAGAAACAGTGATGGTAACAGCGCTGCCAGCGCTGAACGGTCCTAAGCCGGAGGGGCCAGCGCTGAACTGGTCCTAAGCCGGAGGAGTACAGTGCAAAATGCTGTCGGCGCTGTTGAAATGGCACAGTCTTAAGACACTGACAATACGATAACTCCATCCTGCAGTGGATATAGTGTTCTAGTCTTTACTCCAACAAAGCTTGTTCTTAGGACTTTTCAAATTTGTTTCTAAGCACATAGTTCAGATAAAATCTTCTTTTCACTGGAAATTCGATCTCACAGTCTACTGAGGCTCTCCATCAGTAATCTAGAGGCAAGCTCCATCTCTTTCCCTCTCATCTCTGTCATGTATCCCACTGCCTCCTCATGTCTCCTGGTCATCCTCGATCGAGTGATTACTGTGGATGCTGGCAAAACTTACAATAAAAAGCACATACCTTCAGCGATGGGCAGATGCACTCTGACCACAGTGGTGTTTGCACCTTACCCTCCTCCAGTGCCTCATTCTGCACCCCTACTCCCAGCCCACCACTGGAACTTGACCTGATTGGAACCAGAACTGGGGCCAGTATGCTTCACTCAGATAGCTGGGGCTTGCTATAAGCTTTGAGCCCAACGAGAAGCACAGCACTTTGAAAAGTCAAATAGGCCTTCCATAGCTTTGTACATTTGCAGTTTTACACTTGTTATTAGTTTAGAGCACTAATAACACTTCAATCATAAGTCTATGGTATCGATATGATAAATCTTAGAACATATTCTAGAAACAGTGGTACCTTGCTGCTATTATACTTACTAAATTCCTGATAGTAATAAGTATTACATACAGATGATGTATGGCATTATTTGTATTGTGTATATGCCAAATGTAATACTTAACCTCACTGACTAGAAAATACAGAGATTGTCATAGTGAAAATAAGTCTTGGTCAATTCAGATGATAATGTGAATCTGATAGATGCTCTATTATATATTTTGTCCTCTATGCTTGTTTTATATGACAATGCATGCTGTTTGCTAAGTAGAAAATAATAATGTTATACTAATTTTAAGGCTAGAAATTTTGCATATATACTGCTTGACACTCTGAAATGTATTTTGTGGCATAATTATCTTATTCATATGCATTTCACATGGCTTTTTTCCCTCCTAGGAAATAATTGTTCAAATATATCTCTCTCGTCTTTCTTGTAACCTGGATCAAACTGTTTAATTCAACCTAAAACATTGTAAAGCCGGATTACCTCATTTTAACTGTGAAAAAAACATTTAATAGGTATGATGACATGATGTTTTTTCTTGTATTTTATTTGAACTACCTAAATAGGCTTAAACCTCAGAATAAATATGACTCTGGCAGGCACTTTTCCTTTGTTGGTGTGCCCAATTTATTATTGGTTCACTTCTAATTTTGTTTTAAAAAGTTACAGACTCAGCATCAATAAAATACCCGATTATAGTATGTTAGATGAAGACCTTTTCAGCCTTGTCTCACACATACTGGAATTAACTGCACATGCCTGGGATTCCCAAAATGAGCCTTGCATAAAATGTACACACATGCTTTTCCAAGCTTCACCCTCAGCACTTCAGCTATTTCTACAAGGCTTAGGCTCAGTCCTCTTGACATTCATGCTCTCATCTGACTAGCACCTCTGTCCCGTGTTACTCCGAGTGGTTGCCAAATGCCCAGAAATAGAACAATGGAGAGATCATGTGTTTGTGCATGCAAAGAATAAATACAAGTGGGCCAATAAAGATTTCAGTATTTTCCTCATTCATAATTCTTTTTGATAGTGTATCTGAGGCCACTGAGTTTTGGTAAATTTCTCTTTTTGCCCTATCACCTACAAAAATAATAGGTTGGATAAAAGTCCTGT
Organism: Alces alces; assembly: GCA_015832495.2. Taxonomy (NCBI): domain Eukaryota; kingdom Metazoa; phylum Chordata; class Mammalia; order Artiodactyla; family Cervidae; genus Alces; species Alces alces. The sequence continues at coordinate 668,333 of JADEYB020000010.1, read as the reverse complement.
TTATAAGTTTAACAGAGATCAAATTTAATTCTAAGTAATCATTTCTTGAAGTTGAATTTTAGGACAGGTAATCAGGGATAATTATATTTCTATTCAAGTTATCACAACAATTAAAGAAAATAGTCATAGTCAGAATTTTATGCCTGTGATTTTAGTGATTCTTGAGTAAATCTACCATACCACACTTTGGTTGGCTTTGATAAGCACCATTTCCAGTCATTCCATTTGGTTTTAATAAAAAACAACAGAATGTAGACAGGGCTGGGTCCAAACAGAAGCGAAGGAGGCGTCACCTGCATGAACGAGTGTGCTCGGGCCGCAGTGATGCCCGACTCTTCGTAGCCGACCAGGCTCCTCTGCCCGTGGAATTTTCCAGGCAAACATACTGGAGTGGGTTGCCATTTCCTACTTTAGGCTATCTTCTTGACCCAGGGATCGAACCCGTGTCTCTTTCATCTCCTGCATCGGCAAGCAGCTTCTTCAATTAGCGCCCCTGAGAAGCCCACAGCCTGCACGGTGAGAGCGCGGTGGTTCTGCCGGCCGGGCTCGATCTCCGAGCGCACTTGCGTTGAAACAGTGCTCCAGTGACAACGGAACCACTGTGTGATGTGTGAGCCCTTCATGGTCTGATCGCAGGTTATCATATTCCTGCTGCGTTATGGGCGTTCTGCTTAGCACAGACACTTAAGAACGGGCATTTCAGAGATGCAGATAGATGGGTTTCTATCTCAACTCAGTCACACCGTGGCCATGTGATCTTAGGCAAACTAATGTATCGAAATATATAGAATATAGGACTAACAATATGTACTACAAAGGGTTATTGCGAAGGCCAAATAAGAAAATGTGTGAAAAGCGTCTAGCACAGAGTCTGGCAGGTGGTAAGTACGTTAGCTGTTAGCCTTAGTCCTAGGGTGGGGACTTTGCACCTACCCCCCCAAAGAGCGCTGAGCACAGCCTCTTCTACATGGTTGACTGCTGGCCACTGTGTCCACTGGAAAATGATTTAACAGAAACCAATTAATCAGAGAGAAAGGTAAATTCAGACAGTGTTGCACAATCACTGGACCAAATATGCATTGCTCAGAGAATAGGATTCACATCACTGGTGGTCTGTAAAATGATGCAAGGTAGAAAGTGGCCACACCCTAATTAACATTAATATCATTAATCACTTAACCATTCTGATCAGTTGAGGGGAAGGTCTCAGCTTAGTGACAAAAATCTCTTCGACGCTTGTTTATCCAGCAAAAACAAAACAAAAAGGTAATCGTTTGTGTGAAGTGTTAGTCGCTCAGTCATGTCCAACTCTTTGCGGCCCCGTGGACTGTAGCCTGCCAGGCTCCTCTAATCCATGGAATTCTCCAGGCAAGAGTACTGGAGTGGGTTGACATGCCTTCTTCCAGGGGATCTTCCTGACCCAGGGATTGGACCCTGGTCTCTTACATTGCAGGCAGATTCTTTACCATCCAAGTAAGCAAATATTAAATATCATTTTGTTTGCATTGTATTTCTCTTTTTTAATTGTTTTGTATTGTATTTATTTTTGTGGTTGCCTTCTCTTTGTGTCAAGTGATCAGGGTTTTTCAAAAGGGATATAAAATTCCGTTTCAAATTAAACTTGCATTTTTAAAAGAGTCCGCTGTGAAGAAGCTATTAGAATGACCTAAATTTATGTTCTTTTCCAGGCTGAAAAAAAAATTATAATTGATTCTACCACACTTTTGCCAAGAATTAGGTTTGGCTGGGCTCTTTTTGGTTGAACATCTTTAACTCACTAACTAACTATATAAATAAACTGCTATTTGAGATAGGAAATCACCTCTTTTTTTCATAAGGGAACTTTCTTCATGTTTCCTGCAGAAGTCTGTGCTCAGACTATCCTCTCTCCACACTGTCCAGGGCAGCGGTTTAAACTCAGGAGAGAAAGGTTTGGGGGTCACTCAGCTCCACGGACAGCTGTACGCAGTCAGCGCTCAATGTGGAGACCAAATCCCGTTCCTCCAACTTGGAACGCTTCCTTTCTGTGTCTCCCTGAATTGAGATGCCTGAGTATCCTGGATGTTTGCTGTGGACTCTCCCCCGCCCCCCCAGGGGAATTCTTCTCGATCAGCAGCACGCTCTTTGTCTACCCCTCTGCGGAGCCGCTCGCTGTGGCTAAAGGAGTGTTACTATCTTTAAGACCTGAAGCCGCTCGTTCTCAGGACGGACGGTTGCAGTGGAGGCGTGGGCAAAACCCATGTGCCTCAAACCTCACCCGGGATGGGTGGCCTGGGTGAGCGCCAGTAAACCAAAGCGCTGCTCAGTCCAGGATGTCAGCGCAGCTGGGCAGAGTCTGGGGACAGGACGGATGGAGAAGGGGGACCCAGGAGTGTCAGGCTCTGTCCAGTGGCATCGTGCCGCCCAGAGAAGCCTCGGGCCGGCACATGGCTTTAATCTAAGGGAGGGGGTCTAAAGAACAAGACCTATCCTGTGCAGAAAGGCCCTGAGAAGTGAGCTCTTGCTGAACAGGGAGGCCACTGAAAGTGCTTCTTTGTTTAACCTGAGAATACCTCTGCTTTTTTGGCCTAAAGACTTTCCTCCCTGATCCCCAGGGGGTGTTTTCTCAATCAAGGCCCAGAGAGTTTCATTTCTAGGTCTCTGTGAAATGTGATATTAGATTGCCTCTTACAAAAGTATCCCCCACCAGCAACCAGTGGGTGTAGAAATAACTTGCCACACATCAGAAAAGATTGAGAGAAATGTGACAGTGATATTTATGACTGAGATTTTAGGATCTTATGACTTAAGATGTGGAAAGGACCAGAGATCATTTGTCTCAGTGCTAATGTTATAGGACAGAAAACAAAACCAGAGGGAGAGCCAGCTGGCCTGGGGCAGAGCTGGCAGTAGAATCTGGTCTCTGAGCCCTTTTCCATCATTTTTCAACTGCCCCCCTGAGTGCCTAATGTGCAGGAAAGAACTAGAACTCATGAGCTGCCATTTCAAGCAGGTAGATCATGGTAATAAAAAGCATTCGCATGTGGAATGGGATGCTAAGTGAGTGAGTGAGCATCATGAAGAGCCTTTCTGAAAGAATCTGTATTCATTTCATATTGCTATTATAATAAATTACCACCAACTTAATGGCTTGTGTGCTGTGTACTAAGTCACTTCAGTCGTGTCCAACTTTCCACAACCCTATGTACCATAGTCCGCCAGGTTTCTCTGTCCATGGGATTCTCCAGGCAAGAGTACATGACTGATTCATATCAATGTATGGCAAAAACCACTACAATATTGTAAAGTAATTAGCCTCCAACTAATATAAATAAATGAAAAAAAAAAAAACCTTGTTAAGCAAGTAGAACATATGTTCTCACACAAACAAAGAAGTAAATACATAAGGTGACAGAGCTATATTAACTAACTCAATTGGGGAAATCCTCCCACTGTGTGTGTGTGTGTGTGTGTGTGTATATATATATATATATGTCAAATCATGCTGTACACGTTACCTTATAATTTTGTCAATTATACCTCAATAAAGCTAAAAATACATACACATATGTCACACACACACACGCACACGCACACACATGCACACACGCAAAGAGTACTGGAGCAGATTCCCATGCCCTCCTCCAGGGGGTCTTCCCGACCCAGGGGTCAAACCTGCATCTCTTACATCTCCTACATTGGCAGGTGAGTTCTTTACCACTAGTGCCTAGGAAGCCCTAAAATCCTGACTAGACACCTATTCATTGCCTGACCATTACCCCTTTGAGCCTCTGTCCCCTCATCCATTACAAAAGAATAAAATCTCAAGGTTATATTTATGAGGATTTGTGGCAATATATATAAAATGCCTAAACTATAGTACAACCTCAGTAAATGATAACCATAGTTGTTCAAGGTACTTCCAGATGATTCTCCCCGGAGAATCAATAAAAGACATTTGCTTATCAAAAAAATTGATAAAGGGGCCTCCATATTCCCTTCTGACATTGCTAAAATAAAAAGGAATGAAATAAAAGGGATTTTCCTCCCAGATACGATTGTCCTGTCTACTTCATAGAGCCGCCTGTAAGGTATTTGCTTACCTGGATTGTCAAATAACTAACAGATCCTGTCTTTTGCCCCCTGTGGTGCTGCTATCTGACGTCACTCAGGTCTCTGGTTGGGTTTGAGCAGGACTGAGAGTCTGACCTGGTATGTAATGATTGGCCAGTCAGGGCAGCAGAGACCAGCGCGGGATCCCGCCCTCATATCTGTCAACATACCTGGTTGCAAGCAAGTTACTGCTCGTGACCACTCTCTGCAGGAGCCAGAGAGGCCAGGAAGGGAAACGGAGGGGAACATCTAAACTTTGTGCTTGGAGAGAATGTAGAAGCCTGTGTCCATGCTTCTTCCAAACATCCCAAAATCTTCCGCAAAGACTAGAGCAGTTGCAGACCACCCCTGCTGAATCAGGAAGGAAGCCGAGGGAAGAAATCAGATCGAGAAGCAGCAGTCAAGGTAAGTGCTCTGTCTGCTCACAGAGCAGATCTGAAGATCACAAAGCTAGCACTTGATCCAACCTTGTAGCCAGAGCATCTCATGATGGTCTGCTGAAGATGAGGTCAGGGGGTGTGTGTATCGGGCTAGTCCAATCATTTGTCCACTAACGTGTTCTGAAGAATGGGCTGTAATTTTCTTCCAGTTCCTCTCTCCTTTGAGAGTTGTTGTTGCTCTACATATTTCAAAAGATTTTTAATCTTTCATTATAAAAAAAAATTCCTATTTATTTAAATTTATTGAAATTCTTCCATTGGTCATGAGTTTGTTCCAGAATTTTGCTTGCATGGATTCAAGATACACCAGAGAGGACAGTCAGCAATTATTCCGAGGGACACACTGTCCATGCAGAGGACTGTCAACTTCAGATGGCAAGGTCTCTCAGGAAGCCCTGTGCTCTTCTCTGCTCTGGAACCTAGGGAGTTAAAAGTCTTGAAATTGCTGGAGCAGAATCAAGCCTGTTTACCTAAGCTGATCACCCCAGGCAGCAGGTCAATCATTTACTGATACCAAGCTGTTTCCTACCTTCAGGATCGCCAAAGCCCTTGCTTGATTCTCTTTCCGTGATTCTCTCTAAAGAATAGACACGAGGCAGCATAGAAGCTGTCGCCTGTATTCTTTCCAGACCAGAGAACATTTTTATCCTGCCCAGAGTAGTAAATGTCACAGGGCCCTTCTCAGCTCGATAATAGACAAATGTGAAAAAGATTCACACACAAACTGGATATCTGGTACCACCTCAGATGTAGGAGCTTGTGGCTGTGGAGACGCGCCCCCTTCTGCTGGAGGTTTATAAGAGAAAACAGACTAGCTTCAGAATAAGTTATTCTAGAGGGGGACTGAGGCTGTTACATAATTCTCAAAAAGCATGGGCCGTCTCCCTCCAAGTGCACGTTCTGGAAACACGCTATTTTTCGTGAGCATGACCTGCTCTTCTCTAGGTCTGAATGTCACTCGTCTTCGAAATACCGTCCTGCCGTCCCTGCGCACGTCTGGCAGTTCTGTGTAGCGGCTCCTGGTTCTTTTAGTTACTAGAAACCTGATGATAAGGAGGCCCTATTTTTTTTGTTTTTGAACTGCCGTTGGGGAAGGAGCTGGGCCATGTGTGAGACCAGGTAATGTTTGATACTGCTTTTGTCAGGCATTCTTGGAACTGAAATGATCCCCTTGTGAGGTTTGTGACAGAAGTTGTAAGTGGCTCCTGCGGTTAACTCAAGGCAGGAGTTGGGGCCACCGAGAGTGCAGCCCAGGCAGAAACCCCATGTGTGATTTTGGATGAATCTAGGGCTAACTCCCGGGAATGTTCTGGAAGAATTATGAGAAACTGATAGATTTCTGTGACAATATTATGCTCAGTAAAATGTGAAGTGCATATCTGGCCGGTTTTCAGAATTCTTAGAGACATGATGGGGATGGTTTGAAAGGCGGAGGAGGCTGTCAGCACTTCAAAGGCCTTGGCCAGACTCACCCACAGTCCTGAAGCTCGTGTCCCACGCTACATCTCACCTGTCCTTTCTGTGAAGCATCGGGCTTGAGACCAAAATGCTGGTGGCCCCTGGAGAGTGCACCCAGCTTTTCTTCCCACTTCATGCATATTGGATGTATTAAGTGGTGGAAGAATATTCTCGAGGTTGACTAGATTATATAGGCAGTATTATTCCTTTGACATGTCAGGAGTTAGAACTCAGAAGATAATTATTTTGCCAAGTTCAGTCAATCAGAGGCTGAGCCAGGGTTCTACTCATTTTTGCCTCATTCCCAACCCACTGCATTCCCCAAGTGGTCATGGAATTAAGCACATGTAGGAGCTTAAACGGGGGGGAGTCACTGGGGAAAGCAAGCTGACTAACAGAGTCAGAGGTTCTTCACTGGCCCTTGGGTGTGCCGTGTCCCCGGCCCACTGGGTACCACTATAACCAAAAGGCCAGCCGTTGACTGGACCTTCTTTGAGGAGGGGGAGGGGAGGAGTGGGGCAGGAGCAAAGGGAAGTGTTTCCAGTCCTACTGGCAATCACTGGAGTCCTGAATGCATCCTAAAGAAACCTAGGCAATTCTCAGGCTAGGTCTCTGCTCCTGTCTCTTCCAGAGATTCATGAGCCCCAACCAAAGTACAACATCTGCACCATTTCCAGAGAAAGAAATTACACCATCTTAATCTTTCTCTGGTAACTCAAGGATTTAATTACTATCTCACTTTGCCTCTCTAATATCCACTCAACTGAACCCAAGGAATGTAGATAGAATGAGGCTTGCACTATTTTTTCAGATACATCCTAAAAATTAAATTAGCTGTCTGGCAGACATTCCAAAGCAGCCACAATTCCTAAGCATTTACAAGATCAAGGTAAAGGAATGCCATCATGAGACGAGGTTGGTTAACAGAGAGTTTCATTTCTTTTACTGACCCGCCTCACACATACCTAAGAGTGTGGCAGCAAAGGCATTAAAAACAGAGATTGCATCACCAAGTCCACTGAACGCCCTTTTCTACTGCATCTGGCCCCACATGAACTCTGCTCACATACTATCATTTTTGCTAACTAAAACACCAGGATAAAGAGAAAAGTTGAAGCTGAAATAGAGGGACAAATAGCAACATTTCACCTTTATCTGGTGCTTCTTAGGACCAAGAATTGAACTATTGCTTTTATTTATTTATTTTTTCACTTAATCCCTTTAACAAATTTACATACTTGCTCAAGTCACAGAGCTAGTGAGAGGAGGTAAAATTTAAGTTGGAGTCTATCTGACTCCAAAACCCAAGTTCTCTACATTCTGTTCTGGGAAAAATACTTACCAAATAGTATCTGTACTATTTGTATTTTAAGTGTAAAAGACTCAGGAGTCCTCTCTAAATTATTTGCTTGGATCCTCAGAGTACATATTTATGGTACCTCCACCTCCATGGTGTCTTTGATTCTGTACAGGCATAAAAATCAATATCACAGTGGTTTTCCTCTCTTCCAGAAAAGTAACTACAACACATGCACATAAACAATTGCCCACATGTTAGTCCATTAATCTCTTTCTGAAACTGTGAGAGAAAATTGTTTCTCTTTTCTGGTTCACAAACATTGTTTAGTTTGCTTGATTTTAATGTAACACACAAATTTTTCATGTGTTATACTAGGAATTTTTTTTGAAGTTTATTTCTGCAGTCAAATTTCTGTCTTTGAGAAAGCTAAGTATGTCAAAACTTTCCAATATGGTTTTATTTAATCTTCATAAGAGCCCTGTAAGAGGAGAGTCATTTTCCAATGATATCCTTTGAGATAAGGAACCTGAGACTCATTCAAGGTGAGTGCCCTTCTCAATATCACTCGGCAGGCAAGTCCCAGACAGCTTGGGACTTCAAATTCTTTGCTCTTGTTTCTTCCTTTTACCCAAACAGTTCTCTGGATTTCTAGGGCTTACAAATGGTAGGAATGGAATACACAGCTATTTTCAGAAATTAAAAATGCTGAATGACTACACAGTCCGTTCCCAGGCTGCAGAGACCCACTCAGGTAGTGACTGCTTGGGGCTGGGGTCACTGTGGTAGTATTGTTATTCTAATTAGATTTTCATTGAGTTTTGGAAAGAAGACACTAATTCTTACTTGATAAAGTCTGCCTCTAAGGCAAAAACCTTTCAAACCCATGTGTCTATGAGCAAACTAAGAGCTCAAAAAATTCTTGCTCAGAGAAGCAAGGGGCAACAGATCACTGTCCCTTAATCTATTCCGTGCCTGTGGGACGGGGTACATGTGTATGGCCTGCAGGGCCCCGTGCTGTCTCTTGGGGTACACCATTCCTTTCCCGGTTAAGTCCACGACCAGACGGAAGAGTCAGAAAGCCCTGTATCGGCTGTGAATCTGCAGAGGAGCGAATCATTTTTTATTCCTGATGTTTTACTGGGGGCGGCTCCCGACCGGCCACCTGGGTCTCCATCCTAATTGGCAGTCTTGTCCACATCCTGGCTGTGGGATTAATGTGCATCTTTGTCCCCAACTTGTCCTCATCTCTGTGACCTCAGAGGGGCTAAGAATCTTGGTGCAGGATAACCCATATGATTTGTTCAATGAGAAAACAGAAAAAAACAAAACTTCTGCCCTTTGCTCTACACCAGCTTGAAAATTATTTCCCTCCTTTCTACAGCTCCAAGGTCAATTTTCCCTTGGGAGCAGCTAAGGAACTAAAGGTCACAAAAAGTTGGCAATTCACTGTGCTTTGGAGAGCTTCCCAGAAAGCAAAATGAAAATGAGATTGTTTTCACATAAGACCTCTGTATTTGGAGGACAGGATTCAAACTGTTTGAATTTGCAGTTTCACTGTGCACTTAGGTAACCCCCACAAAGTCCAGTATTGTTTTTTTTGGTTGTTGGTTTTTTTTTTTCCCTCAAGCCAAAACAATATCAAAAACACTTACTGCAGAGAACTCTAACTAGACAGAATTCTTTTCTGTCATTGCTGGGCTGATGTTTTCAAGGATTCATTTCTTAAGATAAGTCTTATATGGTGCATTTAGTCGGAACCCTTGTTGATTTCTGGATAATGATGGCTGTCATCCACAGGGCCTGTTTTGTGGTGATCTCATTAGATTTTACAAGGGAAGCAGCTGAAAACCCACGGTTAGTACATGAGCAGGTAGCAAGAACAGAGAAAAGCCAGAGGCTGCCAAGAGATGTTACAGAAAGTAGGTTTCTTTCTGACCAAAGGAAAACCCATCTCTCAATTCCAAGGAGATGTACCCTGAACTTCAAACATATGTTTTTCACAAAATTTAGCTCTGTTTCCTTAATAAGAATTTCAAGTACAGGCAAGAACCAATGGCTAGACTTTCCCAAACCTGACACTCTCTACCAAAATTCATCTCTTTTTGTTCCTCTTTGCATAATGGAAGTATCCTTGAGAAGAGATAATATTATAGAATGCAGTTGTTTTGGTAACTTGAAAGCCCAACATGGGCTTTCTGGTCCTGACACCACCATGACTTGCTCTGCGCCTTGGTGCCAATGTCTAAAGTGCTTGCTGAGGGTGCGTGCTGAGTTGCTTCAGTCGTGTCTGACTCTTTGCGACCCCATGAACAGTAGCCCGCCAGGCTCCTCTGTCCACGGAATTCTCCAGGCAAGAATACTGGAGTGGATTGCCAGGCCCTCCTCTTCTGCTGGCGACTCAGTTTCAATTCTTTACCATCTGCCTCCTCCCTTTGAAGACCCAGAAACGTTTATTAACAGTTCTCATCACTTCTGTAGCTGTCACCCACTCTTCCCCAGAAACACATTAGAGACTATTTTTTAAACAAGAGTAAGTCATCTTGAAGGTTTTAAACCTTCTACAGGTCTTCAATCAAACCACAGCCTCCTTCGAGTCTCCTGTTTGGGTCTGTTTGTGTGGATATATGTACTTTTAATTAGGTGTACAGTCCTATAAAGATTATGCGTGCTCAATAAATATTCACTGGTGATGGTAAATTAGTAATTGACTGTAAATTTAGTAGAAAAAATGATTTATTAAAAAAAAAAAACACTTTGGCATTTCCAGAGATGACCAAAAAGTAAACTAGAAGTATTAACTGTCTTGGAGGGGTGGCGGGACTGGGGAATGGTGCCTTGAGCGTTACTCTCCCTCCTGCCATCTGGGAACAGAATGGCCGAGCAGATTAAAGATCCTGGTTGTATTCAATTTTGCTGCTATTATTTGCTAATCGTACAGCCCTCAGCAAGTCACTTCAGCTCTCTTGCCTCAATTTCTCTTTTTCAAAAGTAGTTTTTATGATTCTGAATGTCTCCTATAGTTTTAATATTCTGTCTTCTAAGAAAAACTGGAGAAATGAAGCTGGGAAAGCTCTTTTAAAAACGGACACGGCTGGGGAAAGGAAGGCCGGAGGAGCGGAGAGGAGCGCGGGCACGCACACCCGTCGGCGTGTGAAGCAGACACTAGCGGGAAGGTGCCGCGTGGCCCGGGGACCTCGGCCCCGCGCTGCTGGCCTGGAGGGATGGGGCGGGCCGGGAGGAAGCGCAAGAGCCAGGGGACGCATGTGCCCCAGCGACGCGGACGGTTACCAGCCCACCGGCGATGCAGGAGACCGGGAAGATCCCCTGGAGAGGGGATGGCCACCCACTCCAGTATCCTTGCTTGGAGAAGCCCACGGATGGAGGAGCCTGATGGGGTCCAGTCTATGGGGTTGAAAGAATCAGACCCAGCTGAGCGACTAAGACGCACTGCGACTCACGCTGTCATACGGCGGAAACTGACACAAGACTGTAAAGCGAGGCTGCTCCCTTTTCAAAAAGTAAACACAAAAATGACCTTTATCTCTCTGGGGCCGTCATCCCTACCTCTTAGGTAGGTGAGTAGGGGGCGGGGCAGAGAAAAACCTCAGGGACGTAAGCTCGAGGTTGTTACAAACTGGAGAGGCCAGCACTGAGCTTCCCGCAGGAGCCCACTCACCCAGCAGAAGGCAGGGACTCACGTCGGAATTCTCCACGCAGCTGCGACCCCGGCACCGACGCGCAGCTGTCCCTCACCTGCGTCTCATGAATGTGGGTTCCAGAGAGCGGCAGTCACGGCTGTTATCCTCCCTCTGCAAACAAACAGAGGTCCTTAGAGCTGCCGTGACTTGCCAGGGTTCCAGAAGCGTGGCAGTGAGTCAGATGGGACGGTGTGTGTTTGGGGAAGGGGGTGAAGTTATAAGCGAAAGGCAGAAGACTCAGGGACATGTCTGCACCTGCTCTGAAGCTCACAGAACAACGGTCCAGGGCTGGGGATGAGCCTTACGTTGGCTGTGGATCCCGAAAGCATCTCTGACCTCCTGCCCCTCCCTACGCCACCTCAGCAGCCTGCCCAGGGTTACTCACCAGCTTCTTGCTAACTGGACGCCTGTGCTCATGTCTCTTCTTGTAAGTTTCCTGTAAGACTATTGTAATGAAAAGGAGGCACACCGAGGAAGAAGAATGAATCAAAGATCTTCCCCGAGGCCTCGAACCAAAAGGGCGGTTTTCTCTGGAGAAGTTCTGATTTTCCTCTTATATTTTGCAGAAATGAATGTGCATCAGGATGACTGACAGAATTATGATGTTTATTCCAAGCACTGATTTTTTTTTAACCTCAGGTTATTTTACTCTGCTCTACTTTTCCTGTAAAAAAGAAAGAATAATGCTTCCTCACTGTGACATTGTCGGAGAGAAAACCGCCCAAGGCAGTACCGTTCAAAGGAAATTGCTAATTGCACCAGGCACCAAAGCATGATGGGAAGTTCTCATAAAGGATGTGTGTAGCATACTAGCCCACACTGGGTCACTTCATCGCCACAGAGCATGCCCAGGGAGCTCTAAGGCCCTGAAGAATCACTCTCATAAGTAAGTAATGGCAAAAATCCTTGATCCAACAAGAAAAACACTCAAGGAAATTGGGAATCAATGGTCTGATGTTTCGGTAGCAGTCAGAGACTGCATCTCTTTGTGGCCCATTGTCTTTCATTTTTAAAGATGAGAGAGGGAAAGACAGCATTTATAATCACTAAGGGATACCTGGTAGTTTTCCAGGTGATGAGGGAATGGCCTGAATTCAGTCAGAATAGACCAGTTTCCTGGCAGCATCCTCAAGTGACTATTATTCTCAGCAAAGATCTTATGGAGTCTTCACATTTCTCAGTTTTGACTCTATTCCTAGTATCTAATTGACTTCTTCTTAGGCAGCCTTTTGGGGAGAAGAATGGGTAGCATAATAAGTAATTCTTAGTTGAGAGTCTACATAGGCCACACTAACTTTCTAGAAGTGGCAAAACAAACCATCCAGTCGCCCTTGGGTTGCCCACCACGTCTCCTCGGCTCAGGCAGGACAGGAAGCAGGCAGATCCACGATTCAGCCGTGAACTATCCGTCAGTGACGCCCGAGAGCCAAAACGGCTCGTGATTCCAACAATCAATGTCAATGTCAAATTTAGCTGAAATGTAGGCCTCAATGTACTCACATCAAGTTCCAAAAAAAAAAAAGTGGGCAAGGTGCTGAAATATGGGTCAATTTTAAATATCCTCTAATATTTATGACCAAGTAACCAAACAACAGTTGTCTTTTTTTTTAACAGTCACAGTTTTTTATTTTATTTTTTATAATCAGTGAGCACAGTATCACTTCTTGAATTGAATGAATTTCTAATACTAGACTGGAGTCTCTAGACCTGCTAGTTTTCTAGCAGGAGGAAAAGCATTTCAGAGCATGAAGCAATATGAAACTCTGTTTCCCTGCTTTCAAAAAGCCACCTGGCCATATATACACCTCCCTCTATTCCTCACTCTGCCCATCTGTGCCTGAGAGTTTGATAGACAGTGAAGGCAAGGAGGGGCATGGCAAGCAGAAGCTTTCCAGAACATGAAGGAACTGTTCTGATAATCCTGTTTTTCACTGCCCATTGCCCAAAAGGGAGAAGGTAGTATTGTGAACAGAGACTTTCCTCCCATAAATCTTCAGGCGTGGAGGCACCAAGTGTGTTGTTGTAATAGCAGCAGGACAAAAAGAATCTATAAGCTGTGTGTGTGTGTGTCTGTGTGTGTGTGTGTGTCTGTGTGTGTGTGTGTCTGTGTGTGTGTGTCTGTGTGTGTGTCTGTGTGTGTGTGTGTCTGTGTATATGTACAATGTATGGAAAGAATCTCAATATGAGAACAGCATTAGATCAATTTTGTGAACAGGAAAGTCTTTTGTCTGGACTATTTCTGCGTGTGGGTTCCACAAAATCTAAATACTTGGGTAATTTCTGGAATTAATTAGCAAATGTCTGTCCAAGTCGTGGGCTTTAAAGACTTCTATTAATAGCATACCCATTTCTCTAAAATTGCTACAACATATTTTGATCATTTTTAGAAAAGGCAAAGTACAAGAACCTTTGGCATGTAAAAAATTCTTTTGAGATATCTAAATGAATTTCAGGGTTGGTTAATTATACTGGAGTTCAGATGTCTTCAAGTAACTCTTGGCATGCTAAATACCATTGCCATCTTATTTTACATAATCTTATAAGTAAGATTAACTAATGAAACTCAAGTAAACTGATCGATTGACATAGTGGTCTGAGCATTGTTTGGTTACATACATGCTTAGCCCCCTCTCTAGACATAATCCTTTCTTCTATAGTCAAGCACTCTATATCTTAATCACTGTCCTTCCCTAAGGAGGATTATCTGATGATCACCATTTTCCCTCTTTAAACCACTATCTGATACATCTCCAACTGGGATATGACTATCTTCACATGCATTTTCTCCGAATTCCCACTTGCCCCAAGCCAAGGTCATAGCCACCTGTTGGAATCAAGTATTATCCGTCATTCTAACATAGATCATTTATAGAGTGCCTAAGGTACGCTTGACACTGTGCTAAGTGCTACAGATGCAGAGATGAGTCGCTCACAGTTCTGCCCAGAAGACCAGAACCTCATAGAGCAGAGGAACTAGAAAAGGAGCCGAGGCGGCTTGGCGTGAGGCTATAAGGACACCGACAACTGAACACAACGGAGAACAGTTCTAGACGGCGGCTCCGCAAGACTTGCAGAGGCGCTGAGGTCCAAGCGGTGTTCCAAAGAAAAGGAAGTTAGAATCTGCATTCTTCCTTTTTAAGAATTTAGACTTTGAAGAAAAAGCTACCTCTTTCCAAGAATTTGTCTCGTATCTTAAAGAGAAGAAAGTACAAGAAGGGGGACAGTTGTGGTAGGCATGCTAAGGAAGTTTTGATTGTCCAGAGAAGGAAGGTAACAGGGTCCAGAGGGAGGCTTCTAATCAAAAGATGAGAACTTTTAGAACCCTGAATCAGAGCCTGTACCTCATTCATAGCCCTTGAGCCTGGAGCCCTAATCATTGCGGCTCAGGACCCACTTGCCCTCCCAAGTCCTGGGGGCTTTTGTCTTGTTCACTACTGGTGAACAGTAGTGTTGTACTCCGTCATGATTTGAATGGCATTTATCCTTTGAGCAACAAAGAGCCAAGCACTGTAGAAATGGCAGTGAGGATTCTGGTATCAGCAGTGGACACCATTTAAGGAAGCTCATAGTTAAAGAATAGAGATGACCCACCCAGGACCCACCCCAACAGCCTCTGTTAACGCCCATATCCAACTCCAACTTGAATACCACACATTTTAAGCAAGATATAAGCTGGAAGGGCAAGCTTAGTAGCTTTCATCCAAGCCTGGTTGGAAATCCTTCTTAAGTTGGCTTAGGTAAATATTTAGTGTGTAAGTGAAAACTTTTGTCATCTTAAAATAATTCACTGGTTTCTGGAAGTTGGGCCAAGAGATTGTTGAGTTGTTAGATTCTTTTAGAAACTCAGATTTAAAAAAATCAGACTTCTAATGGACCAGCTTTCATGTTTGTTTCATTCTTTCATCCACTAAAATAAAGAATGTAAGTAAAAGCTAATTTAGAATAGATTTGACTACATAAATACTTAAAACTTCTTTTACAAATATTATATGCAAAGGTAAATATAGAAACAGTGACCCAGGGAACTGTATTTGCAACATGAGTAACAGGCAAAATGTGACTGTCCTTAAAGAGTATTTGCAAACCTGCTAAAGACAATATCCCAGTTGAAAGTTGAGTAGAAAATGAACTGCTAATTCACAAAAGTAGAAAGGCAAATGACCTACAGTCATATGAAAAACTGTTTGGCCACATCAAAAATGAAATAAAAGCAAATTTAAAGAGCGAAGTAACATCTTCTTTGTATAAGATTGGCAAAAATTGAGTAACACCAGGTATTAGAGAGCATGGTGGGGCAGGCACATTCACACACTGCAATGATGGAAGTGTGAATTGCTGCAACCTCTTATTTAAGGGCAGCTTGTTAAACCATATAATGTGGGTAATTTGTGACTTAACAAATCCACTTCTAGGACTTATTTTTAGACAATAACGGAAGAGTGTATTAAAATTTTCCCATAGTCCACAGATATTTATTTAAGTTTTGTTTATAGCAGCAAATTTTAAAAGTCAACCTAAGTGTTTATCAGAGAGGAGTGGGTAAACACTTGCACTCGCATATGAGGACACTGTGCAGCCGTTTAAAATGATGAGATCCAGGGCTTCCCTGGTGACTCGGTGCTAAAGAATCTGCCTGCCAATGCAAGAGACTCCAGTGTGACCCCTGGTCCAGGAAGCGCCCACAGGCCACAACTACTGAGCTCGGGCTCCCGAGGCCCAGAACCGCAGCGACAGAGCCCTGTGGCCCGGCTGCTGAGGCCTGCGCTCTAGAGCCTGTGCCGCTCAACCAGAGTCTTAGTCGCTCAGCCACGCCCGACTCTGCTGTTCCACGGACTGCAGCCCGCCAGGCTCCTCTGTCCATGGGTTCTCCAGGCAAGAATCCTGCCACACCCTCCTCCTTCACCAAGAAAAGGCATCGCGACGAGAAGCCCTCACAGCGAACCTAGACATCGCCCCTGCTCGCCACAACCAGAGAGAAGCAACAAAGACCCAGCACGGCCAAAATAAATACATAAAATTATTTTAGAAAATAAAATAATGAGATCCATCCAGAAGCAGTGGGAGAGCTTGAACTCCGTCATCAGTAGATCTAGGTTTACATTTTAGCTCTACCAGTCACTAGCTGTGGGACCTTCGGCAAGCCATTTGACCCCTGTAAGCCTTGGTTATCATCTTTAAAAATGGGGATAATATTAGTACCTGTGTCCCTGTGTCTGAAGATTGAGGTGAATTAGATGAGAGTATGAAAGTAAAGTTCTTAGCACATCACCTAACACAAAAAAGACAGAATTGTTAGTCTAAAGTTTTTGATTCAATACTGTCATTTCCATATAAAATGACAAATTAGAACCAAGATTTTACCTCTTGATCTTCTTAATACTTTACTGAAATAAACGTATTTTTTTAAAAAAGGAATGAACTAATAACAGAGAAGAAGACACTATAAGAAAAGAAATGCCTGAATAAAAAATTTCCCTTAATGATTAAAATTGCTGTTACTATTAACAATCAATAGAGGTACTATAAAATATTGTTTAAAAGCTTTTCAAAATTTAGAGCAGAATGACATGAATGGAGATGCAATAAAAAAGATAATTAGATATCATAATGAAAATTACAACAACTAACATACACTAAGACCGCTTGAATATGCGCTACATGCATATTTACATCCATTGTGTCCATTATTTCAATCAGTCTTCCCACCAAACCTCTGAAGTAGCTAGGGATATTATTCCCTCTAGATGAAAGTGAAAATGAAAGTCATGTCCGACTCTGTGACCCCATGGACTATAGCCCGTCAGGCTGTTCTGTCCATGGAATTTTCCAGGCAAGAATACTGGAGTGGGTTGCCATGCTCCTCCAGGGGATCTTCCCGACTGAGGGATCAAACCCAGGCCTCCTGCATTGCAGGTGGATTCTTTACCATCTGAGCCACCAAGGAAGCCCATTCCCGCTTGATAGCTGGAAAGATTAAAGCAACAAGAAATTAAGGAATTAGCCCCCAGCCACACGGCTGGTATACGGCAGATTTAGGGGATGCACTCTGCAAGTGTGGTCCTCTGCTGGATTGCGTCTGTCCCCTCGGCATCTTTGCCACACCTGCTAAGGACTTATCTGCATCACAAAGAAGCAGAAACAATGTTTCCCAGAGTTTCAGATTAGAGCCTAGAGTGGGTAACTGTGACTTGGAAGGTAGAAGAGAAGAGGCCATTATTCCCTGGGAACAACGGAGACAGCTATGGGCAGATGCAGGAGCAGAAGGTGCCCATGAGATCTGAAGCAACTTCAAGGTGAGCATCTGGAGAATCACACACGTTGGGATCGCAGACTAGCTAGTCAGTGACAATTCAGCAGACTTTCACTCCCTGGCCCTCCCGATGCTTATTCCTTGTATTAAAACACTGTCTACCGGGAACACACAGAAAGGCTTTGGTTTCACTGACCAAACACTGATGATAAAGCTCCCAGATACTGAGATCCAATCCAGGAAGTCCTGTATCCAACTAACAGGTGTCTCAGAAACAGCGTATAAAATTAAAAGAAGGAAATTATCAAAAAGAATCTTAGTACTGAGAAATCATGATGCTAAGATGAAAAGGGCTCATTTCCAGCTAAATGAATTAAAAAAAAAAAAAGCAATCCAGGTAGTCTTATGGTATTTTAGAATGCCAAAACTTAAAAGAACATAACTTGCAGAAAGGAAAAATAATAACTACAAAGAATATAAATTAAAATGACTTCTGACTTCTCATCAGCATCACAATATGATAATAGAAGATGTTGGGAAAATGCCTTCAAAGGTCTGAGGACACATGATTTAAACCTGGAAATCTATGCTCAGCCAAACTATAAATCAAGGGTTAGAGCAAAATCTGGATATCTCATAGTTGATAAGACTCTGAAATGTTAACTTCTGTGCACAAGTTTTTAAACAAGGGCAAAATCCTAGCTTACTTGATAAATTTTCTGCATCATGAAAAGCAAAGATATTTAACCATTTTACTACTATGAATTTATTTTCATGAACATTAAAAAGATGGAGCAGAGCAAGATTTTACCCTCATGCATGCTATTTAAAATAAAGGTGTCGTAGTACTTAGGTATTAAAAGGGGCTTCTCAGGTGGTGCTAGTGGTAAAGAACCTGCCTGACAATGCAGGAAACATAAGGGACATGGGTTCAATCCCTGGATCAAGAAGATCCCCTGGAGAAGGAAATGGCAACCCACTCCAATATTTTCACCTGGGAAATCCCATGGTCAGAGGAGCCTCGCAGGCTACAGTCCATGGGGCAGCAAAGAGTCAGACACGACTGAGTGACTTAGCATAGATATTAAAAAGAAATATTTAAAAAAGGTAGTATATGAATACAGCAGGATTGTGAAGATAGCATATGAATGACTGAAGTTTGGGAAACATTTTGGTAAAGTAAATGACTTCCAAATAAATTTAGATTTTAAAAGACAATGCAGAGCCAAAAGCAAGAACTCATCAGCTGCAGCAACGCCAGGGCAGAGGAGCCTGAGGACCATTATTTGCTGACCATCCCTTGAAGGTAGCTGAGTTTCCATTGCTAAGATTTCCATATCCATCACCTTATCCACGGAAGCCTCTGACTGTTTGGGGTCCTTAGGAAGCCTCTCCTACAGGGAAGAGAAAGTGAGAACTGGTTGAACTGAGTGTTCTCACGTGCCCACAAGTTCCATTTCTCCCTATAAAGTAATGCATTTAGCAATCTGATCCAAATGCCAGCGTCTTTATTTTTGCTTCCTCCTATTTCCCTCTATTTTTTTTAATCTTTTTAGATTGCATGCTTCTGTGTAATCTCAAATATCCTCACTTGGAGTGAGGAAAAGTTTATCTAAATAATGCTAGTCACACATTTCGATTTCTTGGGCTATTCCCAGCCCCCAGAGCCTGATCATCTATGGCACAAGGACACAGGAGAGATTCTGGTCCCAGCCTGTTGGTCTCATCGTCAGGGTTCTTAGTGCCTGAACAGACGGTAACTTTGGAGATTTAAGCAGAAAAAGAATGTAATGGAAGTATGTCAGTTCACAGAGTGGTTGGGAAGGCTAGTGAGAAGCACATGGAGGAAACAGGAGGCAAAGCAGAGCCAAGATGGTACCTCAGGACAGTCTGTTCAGGATGCTGACGCTGGCCTTGGCACCACACCTGCCCCTACAGCTCCGCCAGCCACACCTGGACTCGACCTCCACCAGAAACATCGACCAGAGTCTCTAAGGCCCCCAGATGTTCGCATTCTCCAGTGAAGACTCAAGCAGGTGTAGCTGGTAGCCTGAGCTACCTGTGATCTAGGGAAGGAAGCCTCAGGCCCTTTGGGCCTTTGTTTCCCTACTGAGACTCCCTGACCCAGACAGTAGGGCAGGCAAACATCAGGAAAGTCCAGGGCACTTGGTTACCTTCTGAGACTCTATCAGAGCAGACTTCTCATGCCCCTCTTTGTCATCACCTCATTGCTCTCATTAAACTGAGTAGTTTACAAATGAAGATATTTATGTTGGATTAATTACATTTATATAATATATAGTTTCTCTCTCTTTCAAAGTCAGACTTTAAACATAAGTTTCTCATTTAAAATTGTAGTGTCTTTTTATTTGTACTTCTAAATGAACCCGGACAAGGCTGAGGAGTCTTTCTTGTTAAATTCTATTGGGACATAAGCAGCAAATTCCAAAAAAGGACAAATTCAGAGAGGCTAAATGTCCTAGTGCAATTAACCACAAACAATGTAAAATGCTTACTTTATGAATTCTTGAAGATTTTAAACTGTGATAGTACAAATCCACTGAACTGCTTAATTCAAGAACCCAGTAGAGATCTCTGGTAAATTCTGGTTTTAAAAAAGAAAAATCTGTGACGAAACAAGTACATCTTTCACAGTAATGTATGAAAGATGATGTCGGTATATATAAAAAATAATTAATGTCAGCTGTTGATATTCTTTATACTCAATTATATTCATGAGCAAGATTTTTATGTTTTATGGGGTCTGACTTCATACTGCCCTGTTGCAATAACATTCCCAGTGTTTACTTTAGTCTCCTTTACATTTACAACATCCTGGAGGGTGGTGGTGCTAAATTTAATTTGTCAACCTATGTTAATTTTACAAGGATCCAGATCAAACTGCTGTATAAACAAGAACTGCCTTGCAGAGGCTTTTGGTGATTAAACAGGAGAAGTTGCAGCTGAACTAAAAAATAAGCTGCCAGTGTATTTTTCATTTTTCCCCCTATAATTTTAATGGCTCAAATGAAAGAGCTGTTTTGCTTTAACAATAGTGTCCTTGTTAAAAGTCCTTTAGAGAGCTGTTACACCACCCTGAAGCTGTCTAATTAAACCATTAATATAACAAAGATACCATTAGTTGCTAAATCCAAAGAATACACTTCCATCTCACAGTAGAAATTAAAGGTGATCTTTTTTTTCAGCTTGTAGCTTGATTTCCAGTTTAGAGAAAGCATGCCTGTCCATTAGACCTTTTTTTTTTTTTTTTTTGCAAAGAAACATCATTAATCTGCAAGACTTACTACAATGGGATATTATTTTCCTCAACAGAGGCTGTTATTGAAACTGCATATTATCAGCCAGCTGTCCGATGAAGTTTTTATAAAGGATTAGGGGGTTATATGAGTACCTAACAGCTGCGCTAGCTAGACTAAAACTAGGGTTCCCAAATCGTATGCGTCTTGGTATAAGGAATGAAAAGATATATTCTTTACCAATGCAGTGAGATATTAATATTTAAAGGGAAAATTAAATTAGAAATAAAACCTCATTCCTCTGAGTGCAAAGCGTTATGTGAATACAAATGAAGAATTTTGCCCCTTCTCTTAAGGAGTCCACCATAGTCTTAGTAGGCATGAAAATTTTTGAAGCGTTAAAATATAATTAAAGATTTACATGAAAGTTCGAGGGATTGAAGCAGTTAGTGCAAAAGAAACTGCTGAAAAATGCAAAGAGCTGCTATGGAAGTTCAAGGACAAGAACAGGTTAATAAGGGTCAGAAGCTGAAGAGGAGAGTTGGTGGAATTGATCAACCAAGACCTCTGAGAAGAGTCATCAGGATTGTCTGAAGGGTGACCTGTTAAAGGTAGAAAAGACCTGGGCGATCACCTCCTCCTCCAGTTCCTCCCAGACTAATCTGCTGAACAGAATTAACTCCTAATAATGAAATTCCTGGTCTTTTCCTCAACACTATTGAGTCATGGAATATATGAGCCCTTTTATTTATATTTAAATAATTTTACACTGGCTCAGATGCACCAAGAACTGTTTGCTTGTATTTTTGTTTATTTATTTGCTTGTTTTTAATACCTCAGGTGATAATTTTCAACTGGGAAGTTTGGGAAAAACTGTTCTAAGTCAATCTTGTGATCTCAGAATGTAAAACATTAAACAAATACCAAATGTAAAAAGAAAAAAAGCAGATGGAGATGAAGATGGTCTGTGTGTGTGTGTGTGGTGTGTGTAAGACAAATAGTAATCCCCCTGGGGTAGAACAAGAAGAGAAAACTTGTGCAAGGTCCAGGGCCAAAGAGTCCTGACCCAGTGTCTTTCACATAATAGAAGCTCAAAAAATACTTTGTACTGGTTGAATTAAAAATGAAGCAAAGAACAAAACAAGCTGTATCCCTCAGGCATTTCATGACCTATTTATTACCATCTTATGTTCAATTCATTTTGTAAAACCTCCGGCTGGAGACACAGACCATGAATCTCAGAGTCTCTTGTGGATTGTATAGCAGGATTGGCTCGAAACACTTGGTGCCTGGGAAACATTTAAACATCAAGGAGGCAAATATATTTTGCTGCAACGAGGTAGAAAGTTGAAATTTGAGGAAAGGAGACTCTGAGCTGCATCTCAAAGAACATATCCAGATGCTTATTAGACTGTGGTAGATTTTGCTAAAGCATGTGATAGAATGAATTGCTCACAAAATAATTTTAAACTGGCTTAGAGGACCTTGAAGAAAATTACTTAAAACTAGCTCAAGTCCTCAGCAAACCACAGAAACATAAACCTCCATATGGGGGATAATTTCAATGTGGCAGGGAGAAGCAGATGACCTAATGCTTCTCCACCAGCCCCCAGCCCCGCCCCTTCGTGCCCTGGTTCCCTCTGCATTCCTCTGGGCAGTGGGAGTTTCTGAAGTTCAGCGTGTATGCATGTATATGAAATTTTTAACCAAAGAAATGCCTGTATTCATGTCCTAACATATTCTAAAATTCTACCATGCTCTTTTCCCACAGAATCCCCACTTTAAAAAAAAAAAAAGAATCCCCACTTTTTTACTGCTGAATTTGCGAGACACTTTAATAAGAAGTTCATTTACAAAACAAATAGAAACAGTAATATTATGACATCAGTAGTTTATTTCTTGACTTTCTGAGTATATATATTTTAAATACCAGAATCAGAGTTTACTAGAAACAACAAAGTGTCATTAAATTATTTCCTAACACTAGATTCCAAATACATTTTTTACTGTGGGCATGGCTTGAATAATCTATGCCATGACATTTTTCATAGGATTGAATCCATAGGGTGAGTGAGTGAGTAAACATGATAAAACCATGAAAGTGATTTTGTGATCTGCTAGACACCAGCAAGACAGATGGAACAACCTGTATTTGCCAATGGGTCTTACCAATGTGGGGTCTGGGCCATCTTTAGCTTGTAAGCATCACTCAGGATGTAAGATGTAATGCTAGGAGTATGTGTCCTGAGTTCACAGTGAAGTTCAAGGAAGAAAGAAAAGAGAAAACTTACTGCTTTTCAGAGCTGCCTGGAGTAAAAATGTGATTTTACATATCTCTTTCTTATTATATATTTGTCTCATGTATGAGTGTATGTCGGGTTTCCCTGGTAGCTCAGATGGCAAAGAATTTGACTGGCAATGCTGGAGACCCAGGTTTGATCCCTGGGTTGGGAAAATCCCTGGAGAAGGAAATCACAATGAGTGTATGATGCGTGCATGCTCAGTCATTCGTCATGTCCAACTCTTTGTGATCCCGTGGACTGTAGCTTGCTAGGCTCCTCTGTCCGTGAGATTTTTCAGGCGGAAAATCATAATTCATAATCACAACTCATATATAGGCATATACATATATATACAACATATGAAGCAAGGCAAAGGCTAACAGAGTTTTGCCAAGAGAACACACTGGTCATAGCAACACCCTCTTCCAACAACACAAGAGAAGACTCTACACATGGACATCACCAGATGGTCAACAAGGAAATCAGATTGATTATATTCTTTGCAGCCAAGGAGGGAGAAGCTCTATACAGACAGCAAAAATAAGACTGGGAGCTGACTGTGGTTCAGATCATGAACTCCTTATTTCCAAATTCAGACTTATTGAAGAAAGTAGGGAAAACCACTAGACCATTCAGGTATGACTTAAATCAAATCCCTTATGACTATCCAGTGGAAGTGAGAAATAGATTCAAGGGATTAGATCTGATAGAGAGAGTGCCTGAAGAACTAGGGACAGAGAGGTTCGTGACATTGTACAGGAGACAGGGATCAAGACCATCCCCAAGAAAAAGAAATGCAAAAAAGCAAAATGGCTATCTGAGGAGGCCTTACAAATAGCTGTGAAAAGAAAAAAAGCCAAAAGCAACAGAGAAAAGGAAAGAGATACCCATTTGAATGCAGAGTTCCAAAGAATAGCAAGGAGAGATAAGAAGGCCTTCCTTAGCAATCAATGCAAAGAAACAGAGGAAAACAATAGAATAGGAAAGACTA
>JADEYB020000010.1:583199-643642 GCA_015832495.2 Alces alces | reverse complement strand
AAATATCAATACCCTCAGATATGCAGATGACACCACCCTGATGGCAGAAAGTGAAGAAGAACTAAAGAGCCTCTTGATGAAAGTGAAAGAGGAGAGTGAAAAAGTTGGCTTAAAACTCAACATTCAGAAAACTGAGATCATGGCATCTGGTCCCATCACTTCCTGGCAAATAGATGGGGAAACAATGGAAACAGTAAAAGACTTTATTTTGGGGGCTCCAAAATCACTGCAGATGGTGACTGCAGCCATGAAATTAAAAGACACTTACTCCTTGGAAGATAAATTAAGACCAACCTAGACAGCATATTAAAAAGCAGAAACGTTACTTTGCAAACAAAGGTCCGTGTAGTCAAGGCTATGGTTTTTCCAGTAGTTATGTATGGATATGAGAGCTGGACCATAAAGAAAGCTGAGTGCTGAAGAATTGATGCTTTTGAGCTGTGGTGTCAGAGAAGACTCTTGAGAGTCCCTTGGACTGCAAGGAGATCCAACCAGTCCATCCTAAAGGAGATCTGTCCTGGGTGCTCAGTGGAAAGACTGATGCTGAAGCTTAAACTTCAATACTTTGGCCACCTGATGCAAATAACTAATTCATTTGAAAAGCCCCTGATGCTGAGAAAGATTGAAGGCAGGAGGAGAAGGGGATGACAGAGGATGAGATGGTTGGATTCCATCACTGACTCAATGGACATGAGTTTGAGTAAACTCCAGGAGTGATGGACAGGAAGGCCTGGCATGCTGCAGTCCATGGGGTCGCAAAGAGCTGGACACCACTAAGCGACTGAACTGAACTGATATATATATATATACACGCATCAGGGAATATTTGTTTAAACATTATATTTACTGTTTCAACCAACTGAGTTTGAGATGGCAAAAATAACACTAACTGCTACTAAATGCCAACATTAGACATTATCCAAATCAGTCTTCATAGCAACTCTTTGCAGTGATTATTTTTATTCCTAATTTATAGGTGATTATTTTTATCCCTACTTATTTAAAGTAGTCGCAAAGAGGTTAAGTTACTTGTCCAAGGACACACAGCTATTAAGAGAGAATATAAGACACTGGACTTGGATTTTTCTCTCTCCAAACCTGTTATTCAAAATTTTATGTTGAGGTAAAATATTTATTGGGGGTTCATAAGAGAAACACCATGCAATTTGCAAGGTGAGGGTCTCGAGGGGTAGAGAGCCTGGTGGGCCTGTCAGCCAGGGAGGGGCAGAGCAGGCCCCCATGTTGGCGATCGCCCTGACTGAATTTAGTCTGCAGCCGTGACACTTCTGTCAGAGCCTCTCAGGAAGGGCATTGCTAGGCTGAGTCTCCACTTCCACTATGTCAGGTTTTAAACCCCCCGTAACACATCTTGCCTTCATTTGCATGTTGCTAACTCGTGCTCATGACTTAAATTCTTCAGTATGCCTGCAGTGAATTAAAAGAAGACCAGATAGCAGCACAAAGTGCTGAGCGAAACTCTTTTGAAACTCAAAAACAGTTTCTGGCAATAGAAACCATGCTCACATTTTTTAAATTCTTATTTTACATTATTTGGAGATATAAGAGGGACTCTGGAAACCTCTTCAACCAGAACTTAATGTTAGTAAACCTTTGTTGAGATAAAAGAAAATGTCCTTCTATCCCAAAGATGCTAAATACAGGTCACATCAATAACTATGGTTTCCATTTTCTGGCAAGGTCAAGCAGAATTTCCCACTATTTTTTCAATTAGGAAAAGTAGTATCTCAGATAACAAGAAGGGCTTTTGTAACAATCTAGTAAAGAAAGAGAGCTAAGTCGTGTCCGACTCTTGCGGCCCCATGGCCTGTAGCCTGCCAGGTTCCTCTGTCCATGGAATTCTCCAGGCAAGAATACTGGAGTGGGTTGCCATTTCCTTCTCCAAACAATCTAGCAAATTTGGAGTTAATTTTATCAGCAGATTTGTGTTGGACTGGAGGCCCATCTCACACCAGTCTCAGGAGAAGGAACTATAGAGAAGAAAACCTATCCCATTTTCTTGTTTCTGGGATGTGTATTCAATTTTAGGTTTCCCACTGAGAGATATGTGGGACCAGTGATGCTGGGAAGCAAACAAGTCTGAGTCAGAGCTTGTACTAAATAACTGAAGCAACGCTTTTCCCCATCTTCAGCTTTAGTTGCTTCACTCTCTGTCGCCAATTTTAGGCAGGGTGGGGAGGAGAGGGGGGACCATGGGCCCCTCAGCTTGTACGTAGCTGCACTGTTCAGAACCTTCAGGCATAAGCAGATTTGGAGACACAGCCCCAATTTGCAATCGTTCGGTTCAACCTAGAACCACAGTTTTAGTACAGCTTATTTTTTTGCTTCTCGTATGATGGTAACTTGAAGTTAATCATCCAGACTGGAAAATGAACAAGTGGTTCTAAAAACAGAGGGGGCTATGTTGCACACAGGAGGGGATAAAGCTCAAAGTCTCCTCATGGACATCGATTCAGAAAGGAATGGACACTGTTGATGTAATTTTTCACACATGATGGGATGCGAGCAAATCCTTCATCCTAAAAAGGACAGAAACCCAGAAGGGAATGACTGGGGAGAGTGAGTCACTAGCAGCTGTTAAGAATCAGAGACCTCGAGTCCTGATTTAACGCTTTCCTTCATCTGCCCCAGCGGCCAGTGGCTCTCAGACTTCAGCTGCACCAGAACCAGCTTGTGGGGTTGTTAAAACACGCATTGCTGAGCTCCACCCTCAGGGTTTCCAACTCAGCACATCTGGGCAGGGGCAGACAATTTACGTTTCCTGCCAGCTTTCTGGTGTTGCCGATGTTGCTGCTTCGGGATACTGAACAACCATAAGAAGTACTGTTGGAGGCAACACCCCTGTCAGAATTGAGCTCAAGGGACCAAGACCAGTTTATGTTCCTGGAAAACCAATCCAACACTTCTTTAAAAGAGGGCTTCCATGTTAACTTGCAAGGAGCGCTGCTGAAAAACAGGATGGGGGGCGGGGGGGTGCTGGTCAACATAACACACTATTAATCAAGTGATGTCCCCTATTGCTCCCACAAGATTTAGCTTGGGACCAGAGCAGTGTGGGCCAAGGTTGGCCTTTCCTTGGGGAGGCAGGATAGGTGTCAATTCAGAGGTGCCAGACTAACATTTGAGAGTCAAGTTCACCACTTAAAGTCATGAGCTTGTTCAAGTCAATCTTTAGCTTTTCTAAACTGTAGTTTCCTCAGGTACAAATTTACAAAAAATAATATTACTGATCTCATCAAGTTGAGAGACTTAAATGAGATAATGTTGAGAAAGCTTTAACAGAGTGGTTCATGCATATAAGGCTTCAATCATTGTTAGTGTAAGTATTGCTTAATAATACTATAACTAGCCTTATCATACCACTATTCACCCCATTTTTACTACTCCCAACAAATTTTGAGGTGTTTGTCTCATTTTCAGATATTGGGAACCAAGTCACTGAGAAATTAACTCTTGCATTCCAGGGAGCTCTGAGAAGTTAGGCTCTGTGATGCAGCGGGTATCATCAGCACTCTAATCCCAGACTTTTGAGTGAGATCTGACCCAGACCCTCTGGACAGCCTTCCCCCAGAATCTGGACACACTCCTTGGGATGAAAGGAGGAGGCATTATTTCTTCAGGCCCTCCTGGAGTCTCTCTCTGCCTTTTTTGGCCCACATACCACTGTATGTAGTTTGTGTCTGAAATGGAAACTTTCTGTAACACAATACCCAGCTCTGATCCCCACAGACTCTCAAGTCTCTCTCTCTCTCTCTCTCCCTTTTTTTTTTTATCTTTTGGTTTCGGTTAAAATATGACTTCATGTGCAAAAAACGGAGCCGCACTTCCCAGGGCTCTCAGCAGATTCATAAGCATGGCAGATTCAAAACCCTCTATTTCCAAGAATTCTAGGGAATTGATTTCACTTTTCTGAAAAAGGAGAGACACCCATCTACATGACAAGAGAAGAGGGAAAATTAAAACTACCCACTCTCCGGATGCAGGATGTGTCACTCCACGGGCCCCTCTTCTCCCGGGCCCCTCAGCCAGCACTCCCGTGGGCGCCCCACAAGGAGAGGCAGGAGAGCAGAGCTGCCCTTGGCTCTAAGACCTTGCCTGTAACTGGGCGTGTTGCCCAATCGGGCAATGAAAACCAAGGACTTAGAGATTTCTCTCATTGACTCACTAGTGCTTTTCTCTCCTGGAGTGCCATCTCTTCTTCAGAAACTCTGCCTGATGCAAGCCTAGACCAGTCTAAACAGGACAATGGGCTTTCTGATAAGCCACTGAATGGCTTACCTCCTTGACAACCTACTCTAGTCTCCAATGGCCTGCATAGGCTCTGGAGCCCAGCCTTCTGGCTGAGAGTCGCAGCTCCTCCCCTGACCAGTGAATTGAGTGACTCTGGGCCAGTTTCTCAACCTCTCCATGTCTTCCTCATCCATCAACGGGCCCGACTCTACAACGTAAGCTTTAACGAGGGCTCAGTTATTAGGTAAATTATCAAGTGTTCGGACAGCTCCCAGCACATGATGAGCTCCACACACGTGGCTATCATTGCCGCCACTACTTCTACTGCCAGGAAGCAAACAATTACACTATATTTGCCCAAGAACACAGAATGCCTAAATAGGAGGCAGTTTGGTGTTCTGGTAACAGCACAACTTTAGAAGCAGACAAATCCGATTTGACCACTAACATTGCTACTTGAGTTGTGCGATCTTGGGCAAGTTACAAACATCTTGGAAATCCAACTTTCTGTTTATAAAATAAAGATGGATAACAACACCTACCTTAAAGTGTTACTGCGAGGATTCAGCGAAGTCATGTTTGGGAAGCTCTTGGCCAGGTTGGCAGCCAGGAAACAGCAGTTTTTATAAATGTGAAACTGGTCACATGGAAACTGAGCAAAGAAATCCATTAACTCCTGTAACCACTTGCAACCACCCTACTCCATACAACTGACCAAAATAACTCCAACAGCCAAGAGTTTTACTACATAATATATGAAGTCAAAGAATGTAGAGTAAAATAGTCTTCTGTACATTTTTCTGTGTCTGGTGTTAAACTTGGTTAGCAGTCTGGACTTAGAAATTACTCATCACTCCCGACTCCAACCAGGCCTCTCTTCTTGGTCAACCCCATCTTTGTCCTTGCTTCCCAGGTGGCTCAGTGGTAAGGAACCCACCCGCAGTGCCAGAGGCGCAGGAGGTGTGGGCTCCGTCCCTGGGTGGGGAAGGTCCCCTAGAGAAGAGCATGGCCACCCACTCCAGGATTCTTGCCTGGAAAATCCCGAGGACAGAGGAGCCTGGTGGACAGCTATAGTCCACGGGGTGGCAAAGAGTTGGACACAACAGCGCGCGCACACGCACACATGCACACACACATGCACACACGCACGCACGCACACATGCACACACGCACACACACACACACGCTGATATGGAATTCTGCCAGGTTTTCTAAGGGCACCATGATGAAAGTACTCCCATGAGACAAGTGCTCGGACCTGGTGCACTGGGAAGACCCAGAGGGATCGGGTGGAGAGGGAGGGGGGATCGGGATGGGGAACACATGTAAATCCATGGCTGATTCATGTCAATGTATGACAAAAACCACTACAATACTGTAAAGTAATTAGCCTCCAACTAATAAAAATAAATGAAAAAAAAAGAAAGAAAGTACTCCCCAACCCTCAGTTTTCAGCCTCCAGATGATGTGCACTTCTGAGTTGAAACGAGGCACTCGAAGCGCCCCAGGCGGGGCAGCAGCAGCGCTCGGCTCCGGGGGCGCTACTCCCGCCACGCGGCGTTAAAACCGTGCTCCAGGGGAAACGGCCGCGGGGCACCTCCCGGAGCCGCGCAGCGAGGCAACGGCGGCCCCACAGGGCAGGCAGCAAAGCCCGCTCGCTCAGACTTGAACTCTCACTCCCCTTACTTTTCCTGAGTCAGATTCAGCCTTCCAAGCCTTAAATTGTCCTGGCTGTGTGAGAACGTGTTAATCCCTGGGTGACATCATCCAGAGGACTTGCAGAATCACCGACTGAAACGCCTACACAGGCCATCAAACCAACGCGCTCCAGCGAACGAGCCAGAGGATGCCGGAGATGCGCAGGCGCCCAGCGGCCTCGCCCCGGCCCGCTCCGCCAGCGCCCTAGACTGACCCACGGATTGGAGCTGAGGTGGCGGGAGAAAGCGGGGATGCTGGCGCTCAGGGTGCAGCGAGCAGAAATCCCGGATGAATGCAAACACCGGTGAAGGAAGACAACGCGAAGTCACGGCTCCAGGAGCCCTGATAAGGTGGCTGCTTTCATGCTTTTATACTTTCCCTTCCCCCACCTTATTCACTTCTTCCACAACAGTATTACAGACAGAGCTCTTCAGAGCTAAAAGTCATCCACAAAATAATCTGGTCCCAAAGCCCTCACTCTTCAAACGAGAAAATGAGTCCCAGACGTCAGGTAGTAGAAATCATCCAGGAAAGACGATTGATCTAGAAATCGCCTAACGCCTTCAGCTGCCTTTAACATGAGAAAGACATGTATGCAGGTCAGAGTAAGTGATTTTGTAAACTCTGTTATATAGATAAAGAAGCTACAGCTCAAAAGTGAGTGATGATGTGTCTTCTTTCCTGCTTCTTAAATCTCTCTGCTGGGTTAACCATCCATGGAGGCATTAGGACTTGTGCTGACCAGAGCCAATTCCCCAAGCATTGAAGCCAGTAGGTGGGTGGGAAGACATGGACCTACTTGTTGACTCTTGAGGGACTCTTGAGGGAGAGAGGATCCCGTCTCTGATCAGTCATGTAGAATCCACTTAACATTTCATTGTTGTTTCTTTTTCTGCAAACACACACACGCACACACACACACACTGCAAATGGAAAGAACAGAAGTCTGGAGCCAGAACACCAGGCTTTTAAATTTAATACCTGTGCCGTCTTTCTCAATTTCAAATTTTCTTCTTCTGTAAATTAAGGATCATTATCTTTCTCATGACATTGACATGATCAAGCAAAATAATTAAGCATAACTGTTTTGTAAATCATGAAGCAGTGATTCTTAAATAAGTTGGTTCAAGAATCTTCTTAAAATTTTGATGAATGCTAAAGACACTCACCAGAACTCTCACATGTAAATACAGAATTTTGCATGTAATTTCAGAGGGTTCACAGAGCCTCTGCAGGGCCCTACTTAACATCTGCTCTAGAAAAGCTTGAGAAATGTGGAATACTCCAGCCTGGACAAATGCACCGTTTTCCCAACTTGGCATAAACTAAGGCAAGGCATTCTTTTATTTGGCAAACCCATACTGGGTTCTTACTAGGCATGAGGGGCTGCAGGGGCACCGATATCCTTGGGGCATTAAAGCAAAGACATCCCTTCAGTGCATTGTATCAACTAAGAAAGTCACCTCACTAAGGCATCTGGTCTCAAAGCCCTTATTTGGTTATTCTGGTCAGATTAGACTAGTGGCCACCTTGATTTGAGACAGGGAATCATGAACAAAAAAATCAAGAGATTTTTTATTTCTAAAGCATTTTTTAAATGAAGCATAGATGGGTTATAATATCATGTTAGTTTCAGGAGTAGATCACAGTGCTTTATATATATATATTATATACTTATATATATTATATATATTCTTGTTCAGATTCTTTTCCCTTGTAGGTTATTGTAAAATATTTCAGGTAATTCACTGTATTATATACAGGGAACTTTCCCCAGGTCTATGAAGGTGAGATTTTCCTCAGGACTTGACGCACCAAAGGATTTGGGTGCAGATAAGTGGAGGAAAGCTGTGTTCAGTTTGGGATAAAGCGCAATTCCTCATACTTCTGGTCTCATGGTCTGAACCCCTCATGCCAGTGAAAGGGTACCTGCAAAAATTTGCTGTTTTTTCACATTGACCTCGCAGATTGTTGCTACTAAACCAGCTAATCAAATATTACTGGTGACAGAACTCAAGACCGAAAACAGGCCTTTTCACTGTGAGCAAAGGGTTTTTGTCTTTTGTTTGTTTTGTTCTAAATTCTTGCAGTCAAGGGTTTAAATCACTCTACCAGTTTACAGTCGGTGAAACATAAAAAACTTACTTTCCTTATCTGAAAGTGTAGATGATAATTGTGACTTCGTTTAGTTGTTGTCAGATTAAATAAGATGTAAAGTGCTCAGAACTATGTCTGGCACAGTGGAAGCTCAGCAAATGGTCACCAGTATGATTATCATTGATCCCGTTCTCAATAGCTATACCCTTAGCTATTGTCACAGGTCCACTGCTTTTACCAGCAATGGGAAATATTTGTCTTGTTGTAGCTGCTGTTCTCCAGAATATAATTTTTTACAATGTCACTACCAATATGTCTGTAGAGGTTTTAATTTCTGTAATGCGTTAGGCTTGATTTTCTAAGTTCCAGATTGAGAGGTACGTGGGTTGAATCTCACAGGGGAAGCAGGTAGAATTTACGGAGCTGGGACGCGCTAAAGGCTGAGGTGCTGTGTGTGAGTCTGTCAGTCATGTCCTGCCCTCTGCAACCCCACAGTCTGCAGCCACCAGGCTCCTCTGCCCACAGAACTCTCCAGCAGGAACACTGGGCTGGGTAGCCATTCCCTTCTCCAGGGGATCGTCCCAATCCAAGGACCGAACCCGGGTCTCCTGCTCTGCAGGCAGGTTCTGTACCCTCTGAGCCACCAGGGAAGCCCCAAAGGGTGAAGATTGGAAGGTAAGTTAGAAAAAGGGAATCAGAAAGAGAGAGAACTGATCGGATGGGAAGTGCCCTAAAGAAAATCAGGAAAAAACAAGAGCAGAGAGCAGCAAGTGAGTATACTTTTCCCTTATAGAAAGGACTGAAGAAATAAATTTTTACTAACCTGAGTAATGTACAAGCAAGTTATATCATTTAGTTTTAGGGGATCATGACTGGAAACTGGGTTGCTGTGGCGCAGAATTATAAAGTGATGATATTTGTTGAGGAGAACTAAAAGATTTTAACATAAAATCCTGTTGAGGGGGAGAAATTGGGGGAAAGGCTAGTTAGGGAGTTGGGGATGGCCATGTACACACTGCTATATTTAAAATAAATAACCAGCAAGGACCTAGTGTATGGCACAGGGAACTCTGCTCAATATTATGTAACAACCTAAATGGGGAAGTAATTTGAAAAAGAACAGATACATGTATAACTGAATAATTTTACTCTACACCTGAAACTATCACAATGCTGTTAATAAACTATGCCCCAATATAAAATAAACAGTCTTTTAAAAAGCCAACCCTGTTGAGTCAACCTGAGTTCAGCAGCTAAGTTGCCTCTGTGTATATACGGTTTGTAACAAGCGGTTTTCTGCACTGAAGTCAGGTCATTATTTTCTGTAAATGGCAGGCTAAGCTTGTGATGCATTTGTAGAGAAAGACAGTGTAAGGGGTAGTTGGTGAGAGTCTGGTGCTAAAAAGATGACCTGAAGAGGACCCTTCCCTCTCTCAGACTAACCGCTACCCCATGAATGAAAACAATGAAACTCACCAGCCACAAGAATTCAGGAACAGTAGAGGAGATCTGGAGAGCGGCAAGTCTACCCATCAGCTAGCCAGTCAGTCCCCACCCTCACCCTCTGATCTGGCCACAAATATATGAATTACTGCCACAGCAACGCTAAGGGCCCCTTGCTGAATAAAGGGCCATACAACTGCTGGGGATTCAAATGTCTTCCTGCAAACCTTCATCACTCCAAACCGCCTGTGCTCCTCAAGTTTGCTCTGCCTTGCCCGCTGATTTTGCACCGTTGAGCTGGACCTACGTGCAGAGATCCTCAGAGACAACGCTCAGACTCATGTCTGGAATGCTTCAGCATACCATCCAACTAACTCCCACTCTCATATTGCCAGAGGAAGAGATTCACAAAACGCCTGCGGAGCCCTCTGGCCACTGATGAGCAATGTCTTGAGTCTTTAATTATGGACCAATGAAAACAATGCCTTCAGTGAACGGCTGCCTCCCTTTCACCTCTGACCTGTGATCAGACATGCAGCCGTGAGTGTTGCCAGATGGAAATTGTTAGTGAAGAGCCAATGTAACAGGACTGTTATTTATGACCTAAGGGCAGCATTCATCAGTAACCCTGTGGGTTTGACTTTTGTTTAGTGAGTAAGTGACCTCAGTATTGTGTGTGAAACCCTATGTGTTTGGATGTGGCTTGCTCTGTGGGAGAGAGAGATGTATTCCCTTTAAGTTCCTTTAAGCACCTACGTCAAAAGGAGGATGGGAAAGCCAGTCCAAATTATTAGAGCCTGATGGTATCTGAAAGAACCCAAAGTCCAAATAAACATTTCCACTTCAGTCCAAAGCCTTCCTTGGTCAAGTTGTCAGACTCCATCCTCTCCCCGTATTACAACACCCCAGAGATTATAAGGACAAGCTCTTTGGCCTCACAAGCCACTGCCCAATTTCATCATCTGTTTTTACCCCAATCTGGATATTTTGTAGCTTTAGATCAAGCTTTTGTTGGAGTCTCATCAATACATTCCCAAATAACAGAGCCAAAGGGCTGATGGCATGCTGAAGCACGTTCAAGCATGTTCAAGGGACAGGGATGTTAGAGAGTTGGCTTCCTCGTGTCCGAGATGTCCCAGGTTGAAAAGTGCGCCTATGAAAATCGTATACATGCTCTTAGGACCCTGGTTGTGCATCACTGTCTATAATCTGTTGCTTTAGAAAGTTTCCCACCAACCCTCTGTGTGTTGTTCCATCTCAAAGCTGTGTGATCTTTAGCTTCTCTGTTCAGTGTTTGGGCAGATGGGTGAGAAGTGATGAAACACAGATGGTTTAGCGAGACAGATGAAGAATCCTGCTGGCTTGAGTATATTTGGTGATTGCCACGGGGTCTCAGCGGTTCGAAGATAAACCCACCGTAAAAATGTATTGCTGAGTTTTACTCACTTCATCTTTTAGCCTCCCATATAATTCCACAAAATTTACTTCCTTTTCCAGTACTCCTATGCAGTATTTTAGAGAAAGGAGCAGAGTCATCAATTCGTAAATGGAAAACTGAGGTAATGAGGACAGGCCAGAGACACATGCTGAAAATCACTGATTGTGGCCAGAGGCCCACGTTTCCCTCAGCAGAAGGTGCTTCCTCTGGAAAAGGTTCCCATTACATCATCAATGTATTTTTCCAGATGGGAGGCTCCTTTGGGGTGTAGAAAGTCTGTCTGGGGAAGCATTTATCACCTCTCAGCAAGTATTTAGATCTTTGTTTGCACATTACTTTTTCTCTGACTTTCCCAGTGTGTGCATTTATGTGTAGGTAACCTTTTCCTCAGTGAGTACCAATTAGTAGGACTTTGTGAATTTAGTCTGACACTTTTTGGTATTGTTTTTAATGCAAATATAAAGTGGCTGTCCTCGGAGACTCCGTGACCGTCACACTATATTTTCTTTCCAGAAATAACAAGTCTTTTGGCTCAGGCACCCCCCCCGCCCCCGGGTTATGAGAGTGAGACGGAAGGAGCACAGTTAGGAAAATGCTTTAGAGCGGCGGTCACCGGCTTTTCGGCACCGGGACTGGTTTCACGGAGACAGTTTCCCCGCGGACTAGGGCAGGGCTTAGAGAAGAGTGGTTTCAGGGTGATTCAAGCACATTGCTTTATTTCATTTTATTTATTTTATTATTCAAGCACGTACTTTATTTCTATCATCAATACACAGGCTCCACCTCAGATCATCAGGCAGTAAATGCCAGCGGTTGGGAACCCTGCGGTAGAATGTACAAAATACTTTAGCTTCCGCTGTTCCAGAACTGCAATGGAAGGGCTCATGTTACTGCACCCATTTCAAGAGTGGAAAAGCTTATTCAGAGATATGAAGTAACTTGCCAATATTACATGGTTCATATATCATAAAGATGGGATTGGAAACCAAGAGTGAAAATCTGACATCTCAGTGCTCTAAGTCTCCACCTGGAAGATGAGCAGAGGGAAGCAGTGATAAAAATCCTAGTCCCCATGGGCTAGTCAAGGATCTGATGGCCCAAAATCTACGATATTATTATTGTTATCATTCAAAAAGAGACTGGTCAGAAGAAAGTCTTTTTCAGTGTGATATTGGAAAGTTCTGTAAGTTGCATTTTCAAAAGGATTTAATGTTATGTTTCTGATATATTTTTTAAAAAATAAATTATCTTTATACTTTTTGAGGTAAAATAATTTTTTAAGGGGAAAAGAGAAGTAGCAGGAAGACAAGAGGGAGAAAAGAAAAACCCTTGAAAGGATATAGCATCTAAATGGCAAAGGCTATACGTTTCTGTGACTGTGGGTTCACCCCCAAAGCTGGCGGGCTTTTTACAGCTCTGTTCCCTGGGCTGATAAATGACAAGATCAGCCTGGTCTCTCTAGACACTGAGAATGACATGCTTCTTACAAAGTTTGTGCCAGGGACCCAGCCAAGTCTAAACTCTCGTTTTCATTTGCATTAGCATTTTTCTTGGTTCAAAGTCACAGGTAAAAGTTCCCCCAAGAGAATATTCAAGGTGGCTTTCTTCGTCAAAGGGCTTCCCTCCTCCCTGAGAACTAACTTGTTTGCTTTCTGTGTCCACATGCTTCAGGGATGGGGAGGGTTTCATAAATGAAACACCGCCCAGACCACCTCCCTCTCACTCTCTTCAGCGGCCCCGCAGCTCTGTCTCCTGAAGGAGGGCTGGGGTGTGTGAGGAATGCACTTTGGGTTTTCTCCGCAGAGAGATGGGGCCAAGATCCTCTCCTCTATCCACTCCCACTCCTGCAAATCAAACACTTCTGATTCCCAGAGTGTTTTTCCTGGGTTTAAGCATAGAAGCAAGCAATGCAGCAAATGGGTAAGAAGCTATCTTTTTTTTGCTGCAAGAGTTGAATTTGTAAAGGTCTGAGAAGAATCCTTGGTGAAAGAAACCAAGGAAATTCAATGTTCTCGACAACATCGTTCAAAGTACAGTCTGAGAACTACTTTTAGCAGGATCACCTACAAAACTTGTTAATAAAAATTAACCAGATTTCCTAGGCTCTGCTCCAAAGCAGCATAATCAAAAATTCTTGGAGTGGGAGCTCAGGAACCTCATTTTTATCAAGTTTCCAGTTGCCTTCAATGAACATTAAAGTATGAGGCCCAAATGCACAGAACAGCCAAGGGTGCTGGAGGGTCCCTTAAAGTCAGAGAAAGTCAGCCTTTCGAGAAAGCTGGCTTTCAGGTAGGATTTTCCTTGACTCCTGAGATCTCTGAGAAGTGTGCTTCCGCACCTTTGTGTTTCCTGCCACAACTGGAACATCGTCTCGCCGTTGGATTGCCGTGATTCGTTTACTTGAATTTCTCTTTCAGGCAGAGACAGTAACTTATTATCTTTATGTCTTCATATATTCTTTGCTTGGCAGAATGCCTGCTTAATAAGCCTTTGTTGATTAAACAAATAAACTTAATTGCTTTACCCATCAGGAAATTAGCAAGCAAAGGGTTTATGCTTATTCTCAATAAGTTATTGAGATATACTACAGAAGAGATTTTATAGCAGACCAAGTCTAGTTGGACTTTTAACTTTATTCCTAATATCCCATAGCAGATGCTGCCACCAACATCTCTTGAGTTAGAAACTTGTTCACGTGCCCCCTTTTCTTTCCCACTTCTCACTGGAAAAGCTATGCTGATACTGGGTGACTCAAAGGAGCCAAACTGGCTTACCTAGAGAAGAAGTTGCCAGTAGCATTTAGCTTATATATACAGTCATCCCTAAGTATCCTCAGAAGGACTGGTTCCAAGGTCCCCTCAGATACCAAAATCCATGGATGCTTAAGTTCCTTTTTTAAAACGGTATAGTATTTGCACATAACCCACACACATCACCCACACATATGCTCCTATATATGTTAAATCATCTCCGGATTAGTTATCACACCTGCTGCTGCTGCTGCTAAGTCGCTCAGGCGTGTCCGACTCTGTGCGGCCCCGTAGACGGCAGCCCACCAGGCTCCCGGCCCCTGGGGTCCTCCAGGCAAGACCACTGGAGCGGGCTGCCGTGTCCTTCCCCGGGCATCACACCTGGTACAGTGTCAAAACCATACAGGCCAGCGGCTGCGGGGGGACTCCGTGGCCGGCCGGCCTCCTTCCCCGCGAAGTGCACCCAGGGCTCTCAGGTGGGACCTGGGAGAGGCTGAGTTTTCTGGGTGCTGGGCTGCAGGAATGCATTTCCCCCCAGGTGTTTCTCCAAACATGCTATTAGGCTACAGAGCTGCCCTCTGACTAGTGACCCTTCAGGGATGGGTAGGTGTTTCAAGAAATTAATAAAGTCGAAAGAAACAAATAAATTCGACCATAAGTTCTGGGGCTAATCAACACTCCAGCTCGGGGAAACTGATGGCGATCAGATAGGAAAATGCTGGGGATGAAAGCGCTGAGTGGCTTGGCACATCTGGTTTGAGATGTGCTGACTGAAGTGCCAGGACTGGAAATGTGAGAAGAAATACCGGGTCCTGGGAAGGGGCACTGCTGTCGGAGTTTGGGGTGGTTTTCATGGCTTTTTTCCCCTGTTTTCATCCTTTAAGAAAAGCTGGAAAAAAAAAAAAAAAAGAAAAGCTGAAATAAAGATGACTTGAAATAATTTTAGTCATGTGTATATCCTAGCTCTGCCACATCCTTTATCATGTTAACTCCTTTTTATTTCAAAGAATATTCATTTACTAGGCCCAAACTTCATAGTGTTTTTAATTTAAACAGAGAACCTTGCCAAAGCTAGCCCTAAGAGAAATGTTTTCGTTATCCGGCTCTTTATCCACTCCAAAGCTTGGGTGTGGTTTCATTCGCCAGCTTGCCACCCTCTGTGCCGCTGGGAAACCAAACAGGGTAGCCACGAACCGGAAAAATACTCCTGACGGATTGGCTTCCACCTGCATCTGATGTGAGAGACATGGCATCAGGAACGAGCTGCAGAAACAGGAGGACCAAATT
This sequence comes from Alces alces, assembly GCA_015832495.2. Classification (NCBI taxonomy): domain Eukaryota; kingdom Metazoa; phylum Chordata; class Mammalia; order Artiodactyla; family Cervidae; genus Alces; species Alces alces. The sequence goes on along the minus strand of JADEYB020000010.1, from coordinate 628,681 downwards.
AAAAGTTATGTTTAAAAATGTTATGTGAGATATAAGGAAAAATACAAGGCTTTGTCATAAGAATTCCTAATAATGATGATAATTACAGCTATCAGTCACTGAGCGCTGACTCTTGCAGAGCACTGCTCTGATGAGTTTAGAGGTGAGATCTACATTCTTCCAGCAACCTTATCAGTAGGTATCATCATCATTTATAAATGAAAACAAAGAGCAGACAGCTCAAAGGGAAATGACTCGACCTATCCTTTGCCCGTGGAGAAGGAAACGGCAGCCCATTCCAGTGTTCTTGCCTGGAGAATCCCAGGGACAGAGGAGCCTGGTGGGCTGCCGTCTGCGGGGTCGCACAGAGTCAGACGGAAGAGACTTGGCAGCAGCAGCGTCCTTTGCCAGATGCATGGTTGGTTCACACCCTTAGAAAGCAAACATTAAGAATTCTGGTCTAATCTATTTAGTCAAGACCATTTCCCCCTATATACTCTCTATCTTAAAAAGGTGAATAACCAAGGAAGAAAATCCTAGAAGGGCATGTAGATGTTAATTTGGAAAGACTAATGAGTCACAAAGTAAGAGTGGGAAGATGCAGAGTATGGATGCTGAAAGTGTGATCTGAATATGACACAACTCGAAGCACTCTGATAGCAGAGGAGGTGTTAGAAAAGGAGTTTGGAAACCCTAACATGATAGCCAATCCAGATTTTTGGCAGCCTCTTCCAAATCATCTTCTAATTGTACATTATTTTAACGTTATGCAATTCATGTGCATGGAATCTGGTTTATTTGGGACGTTACATAAGAAGGAGAAGAGAATGGCCAAGAAATATAATTATAGAGGATATAATGAAGCTTTGGCTTGAAATTTAACTCAGAGAACAATTATTTTAGATTTGTTTTTCTGTATACATAAATTAGCAGAATTAGTATATTTTTCTACAGTTGCATTTACATTTACACTTTGTTGCTAAATTAATGAGAACTCAGAGTGTACATTGAGTTTATGGAAATGATACTAATGTCTCAATTAAAGTATTTAAGTTTTCCTCATCGCTTTGCTATACAATTAGCCCTGAAGAGCTGCTAATGCAAGCTTTGGGACAAATTTAGCTCTTTTTCAAGAAATTGAGCTCCTCTGCAGCAATGCCAAAGGCAGGAGATCCCTAAGCAGAGTGTGCAGCACACAGCAAGCCCCTGGGCTGATGCTCATGAATAAATGGAATGAGAAATCCTGATGACTGCTATTTGGGAAGGTGCTCTTAAAGAACTGTGTGTGTGCGCGCTCAGTCACTCAGCTGTGTCTGACTTTTTGTGACCCTCAGGCTAGGCCCTATTTAACTGTGGACTGGGAAATTACCTATATACTTGGAGTATACAGGATCTGGGCAAGAATCCCCTTTATTACATAAACATTCCTGAGTCCTCCTATTCTAAGTATCAGTTCAGTTCTGTTGCTCAGTTGTGTCTGACTCTTTTTGACCCCATGGACTGCAGCATGGCAGGCTTCCCTGTCCATCACCAACTCCCGAAGCCTGCTCAAACTCATGTCCATCAAGTCGGTGATGCCATCCAACCATCTCATCCTCTGTCGTCCCCTTCTCCTCCTGCCTTCAATCTTTCCCAGCATCAGGGCCTTTTCAAATGAGTCAGTTCTTTGCATTAGATGGCCAAAGTATTGGAGTTTCAGCTTCAGCATCAGTCCTTCCAATGAATATTCAGGACTGGTTTCCTTTAGGATGGACTGGTTGGATCTCCTTGCTGTCCAAGGGACTCTCAAGAGTCTTCTCCAACACCACAGTTCAAAAGCATCAATTCTTCTGTGCTCAGTTTTCTTTATGGTCCAACTCTCACATCCATACATGACCGCTCGCTGGAAAAACCATAGCCTTGACTAGACGGACCTTTGTTGACAAAGTAATATCTCTGCTTTTTAATATGCTGTCTAGGTTTGTCATAACTTTTCTTCCAGGGAGCAATTCTAAGCGTCTCTCGGTCGTTTAAGTGGAACTTGGTGGGGGGTGGTGCAGGAAGGAAGCAGGAAAAGGAAGATAGCAAAGCAATTAGTAATGTGCAAAGGGCAACATTTCAATTTGTATGGAAAGTCCTTTTCTACTCTTGCAATGTACTTCCAAAGTATTTATGGTTTATGGGCTATGGTATCTATTTTAGAAACCAAATATTAAATCACTATGTAGTCCATGAGGTCCAAAGAATTCCTACAATTATGCCTCTCTCTCCAAGTTGATCCAATGGGGATTTCTCACAGTATCCCAAAAAAGCCCAGCTTCCTGGAGGTAAATCTTTCTTCACCAAAACACTGGATCAACTGCACCTTCCCTATCCTAGAAAAAATATGAAGGAAGGGATCTGTAATGGATAAGCTTGGATGTAGAGCTCAAAGATTCTAGGTCAGCATAAGAGTGCAAAGTAAGCACAGTTCACCCTTGAAGCTCCCATAGTCTTCGCCTTCCCACAGTCCTGGGGCAGTTCAATAATATGCATTTCCTTTAGATTTGTCAATTGACCTGGAGGCAGTGGTAATTGTCCTGGTCTGAGTGCAGGTTGGAAAAGAATTTCCAGACCTGAGGCAGAATGAAAGGAGAATAAAGTTTATTATAGTAGGAGATGTGTTAGAACAGCAGGCCAGCTCAAGTGAGAGTGGAACTCTTTTGCAAGCTAGTGGACAATTTTTGTAGGGCTTTCCACATAGCTCAGCTGGTAAAGAATCTGCCTGCAATGCAGCAGACCCCGGTTTAATTCCTGGGTTGGGAAGATCCCCTGAAGAAGGAATAGGCTACCCACTCCAGTATTCTTGGACTTCCCTGGTGGCTTAGCTGGTAAAGAATCTGCCTACAATGCAGGAGACCTGGGTTTGATCCCTGAGTTGGGAAGATCCCATGGAGGAGGGGATACTTCTGTATCCCCTTCTGTAATACTGTAATACCCCAGTATTCTGGCCTGGAGAATCCCATGGACTGAATAGTTTGTGGGGTCACAAAGAGTCAGACACAACTGAGTGACTTTCACTGTCACTCCCACACTAGAATGGTATGTAGGAATGATATAATGGTGTATGCATATTTTCTTAGCAATAAGGGATTTAAAAGTGATGGAGAAAGAAACCAAAATTTTCCCTAAATATGAAGCGACATGGCTTTGAGTATTCTATCCTGGAGAATTTCATGGACTATGTAGTCCATCAGGTCCAAAGAATTGGACATGACTGAATGACTTTCAGACAATTTTTATAACCTCAAGATAGTGAAAATTCCTACTGAAATGGTGGCATTAGGTGATTGGTTAGGATGCTATAGGGTGGGTAACAGGGTAGGTATTTTACCTAATATGGGGTCAGGAAACTGACGGGTTTGAATCTGGAGGCTCATGGAAATAGTTTCTATGGGTCTTAATCAGCTTCAGAGATTTTTGCCCTGTGACCTTGGTACAGGGCTCCCCACCTGTGACCTTGGTATACAGCTCCCCAGTAATTATTATGCTTGTTCCTTGCCAATCTTTCTCAGGAAGAGAAGAGAGAAATACATTCTGTCCAAAGGTGCTTAGGCTGAACACATTTAAGTACAGGCACAGCTCAGAGATACTGTGTGTTCGGTTCCAGACCAACACAATAAACTGACACAATAAAGTGAATATCTCAATAAAATAAGTCACACAAATTTCTTGGTTTCCCAGTGTGTACAGAGCTGCTTACACTATACTATAGTCTATTAAGTGTGCTTCAAAAAGTGTTTCAAAAAGTTCACATACCTTAATTCTAAAATGCTTTATTGCTAAAAAATATTATCATCATCTGAACCTTCTGAGAATCATAATCTTTTTGCTGGTGGACGGTTTGAAATTCTATGAGAATTACGAAAACTTGACACAGAGACATGCAGTAGAAAATGCTGATGGAAAAAATGCTGTCAACAGACTTGCTTCACAAAGGGTTGGCACAAACCTTCAATGCATAAAAAACGCAATATTTGGGAAGCGTGATAAAATGAGATATGCCTGTATACTGCTAAGGAAATAGGAGATAGATTCTTAGCCTTAAAAATCTTATGGTAAAGCTATTAATAAGAAAATTTGGACAGAATATATACTTTAGGAGCCAAAAGAAGAAAAACCACCAATCAGCATAAAAAAAAGAAGACGGAAAGGTAAGCCAAGAGGCAGGCACATGCAATGACACAAGAAGCTGAGGCAGAGACTTTCTGAGAAGCAGCATTTGCCACAGGGAGTTCTGAGCAAGTGAGTCCTCCATGAAGATAGCGGTTCTTGCTAGTGAAAGAGACCTCGACTATACAGCACTAATAAGGAATTAATGAGTAAAACTGAACCAGTACAATTTCCTAAACAAGGATTTTTGTTCCGTTCTTCTCTTTCTTTCATTTTGCATTATAAAGCAATCCAAACTATGCAGAATACAATTTGAAGCTAATGCCCAGCTCTTAAACTTAGGTTTAATGTATGGTATTTCCTTTCTCTTGTTTTCTAACAAAGGGACATTTAGTACAGTATCGTAAATCAGACCAGTCCTCTCTCAAATGTGACTATTTAGAGAACAAAGAGGCCAAAGGCATTTTGGTTCCAGATTACTAGAAACAGTTCTTTCATTCTCTGTTCATCTTTATGTGATTTCCTTCAATTATGTGCCACATTTCTTTTTTTCATCAAAAGGATGCCGGCTTGTGGTAACTCCCCATGTGCATCATATTCTCAACGTGTTGTTTGATGCCATCTGTTTAACACAATAGAAAAGAAATAGGAGTCCTATCACATCATCTGATTTCCCTCCAAAAAAATAGATTGCACGATTCAGCTGGGCAAAGTCGTGGGTGCTAAATCCTTCAACTAGTTTCAGATGTGAAACATGTTTTTACCCTGGTGTGGATGTTACATATTCCTCTACATCATTGCCCTCCCTTTCTCCTGGTAAATGGTCTGGCTTTTAGCAAATCCAGACCACTTGACAAGCCCTAGAAAATATATTTTATAAGCATAGGAATCAGCACAATCTTGTGGAGAGCTCTGGGTTTCCTTGCCATTACCCAGCCAACCCACTTCCTTGAAAGAGTCATATAACTTCTCATTTTGAAAATAGGTATACTGCCATGGATTGAATGATGCCCTCCCCCACCAACACCACCACACAAAATTTGTATGATGAAATCCTACCTCACAATATCTCCTAATGGGACCTTATTTGGTAATAGGATCTTAAAATGCAATCAAGTTAAAAGGAGATTATCAGGGTGGACCCAAGCTGATGCCACTGATGCCCTTATAGAATGGGGAAATTTTTTTTAAAACTTTTTATTTTGTACTCAAGTATAGTCTATTAACAATGTTGTGGTAGTTTCAAGTGGACTGCAAAGAGACTCAGCCATATATATATATATATATATATATATATATATATATTTATCTGGGAAATTTAGACACAGGCCCACATACAGAGAAAACACCATGTGAACATAAATATGGCTGTCTGCAAGCCAAGGAGAGAAGGATGGGATAAATCCTTCCCTCACAGCCTGAGAAAGGAGCCAACTTTGTCAACTCCTTAGTTTCAGACTTTTACCTCCAGAAGAGTGAGCCAATACATTTCTGTTCTTTTAAACCACCCAGTCTGTGGGAGCCCTAGCCAACTAATACAGGTAATTATAGATCCACGCCACCAGGTTTTAGTGTGAAAGATTGCAGAAAATACATCAAGAGTCCGATTCAGCTTCAGGGCTGACGTTTCCGTTCCTGGAACAGTATTCTTGACCAGCTTCAGTGAAATCGGGAGATAATTCGTGGTCTCATGTGAAATATGCTTGAGCTTTAATTATGCGGTCCATGGCCTGAGATATCTTGTACAGAGCATCTCTACTTACGGCCCAGGACTCAAGACAGGCCAGTTTGTCCTAAGAGACCCAAAGATCCATTCAGAATTCCTGAAGAATGAACCTTTGCAAAAACTGGAACTGAGGAATCTGTGGAGAGAATGCTTTTTCCTAGGTTTTCTTCTGCCATCAGACCCGTTCTCTGCTCCCTATAGTTTCTTTTGCCGACAGAGTCCTGTAGAGACTCACCTTATGTTGTCTGATGTCCATTAAGCCACTCATGCAGCCTCCCTTTGGCTACTGTTCCAATAATGGTTCTCAGACTTTAGTGGCATCAGAATCACTTAAAACAGAGCAAAAGTGAAAAAGTGAAAGTGTTTGTCGCTCAGTTGTGTTAAACTCCTCAGGACTCAAATGGACTGTAGCCCGCCAGGCTCCTCTGTCCACGGGAATCTCCAGGCAAGAATACTGTAGAGGGTTGCCATGCCCTCCTCCAGGGGCTCTTCCCAACCAAAGGATCAAACCCTGTGGCTCCTCCTGAGCCACCAGGGAAGCCTAAACAGTATATTATTTGAACGTTAAACAAGGATTATCTGTGTGTCTTTACAAATTGATGATCTGTTTTTCTACACATATTGAATCTCGGTTTTCCCCTTGGGCCAAGCATGGAGCTGTAACACATAGTAGATGCTTGTAAGTATCTGATCAATGAGTGAATGAATGAATGATTATCATCCTTTACATTTGTGTAGTTATTTAGAATCCTTTCATTACTATTATCTTTATCATCATTGTAACGTATGGAATTTGCTCTGAAGTCAAGCTTTCATAATTCAAGCTGACATTCTTGTGGCCCAGTGACAGTAATAATCACAAGTAAATAAAAGTCTAATTGCTAAAAAATTTCTAAAATATAACTTATTTCTGAAGAATTATAAAGGGAATCTACTGATCAGGGTGATCATGTCTTTCAAATTTCCTTATCTCTCTCCAACTGCTCTACTCAGACCGAAAGCTCTGACACTGCCAAGAAAACTTTCTCGGAGCTTCAGCCCACATGACTTTCATTATTTTCTATCAATCCCTTTTTCCTCCAAATTTTGTAACAGATTCCCAATCCAGGGCCCTCCTAAGGCAAGGTTACCAGGAAAGTTTGAAATACTGATGTTTGGCCCCAGCACTGACCTTAATTTGGAGGTTTACCAAGACTCCCCAATAACAATGGCCTCCTCCCAAGAGCTCATTCTTCTAAGAGGCTTTGCGTCTAATTTTGAAGTATTTTTATCAAGTCACAATTGAGATTATCCTTTCTGGATAGTCACTAAAAGATCAAGCTTATGTGATGGTTTTGTTGTTTTTTCATCACTCATTCGTGTCTGACTCTTTGCAACCCCAGGGACTGTAGCCCACCAGGCTCCTCTGTCCATGGGAGTCTCCAGGCAAGAGTACTACGGTGGGTTGTCATTTCCTTTTCCAGGGGATCTTCCCGACCAAAGGACTGAACCCGTGTCTCCTGCACTGGCAGGTGGATTCTTTACCTCTGAGCCACCAGGGAAGCCTATTATATGATGGTAGAAATGGTCATCAGTTTTCCAAACATGATTTGATTTAAAAGCAAGAATTAAAAAAAAAAAAAAAAAGCCAGATTTTCTTCAACTTCTGTTATGCAGATGCATTGTTTTCTCCCCACATTCTCAACTCTCAAATTCTTAAGCACAGAAGTTTTTTTTTTGTTTGTTTTTAATTTAGAAAACATCAAGAGAACTTTGCAAGCTTTTCTTCAGTTCAGTTCAGTTCAGTTGCTCAGCCGTGTCTGACTCTTTGAGACCCCACGAACTGTAGCACACCAGGCTTCCCTGTCCATCACCAACTCCCGGAGTTTAGCCAAACTCATGTCCATCGAGTCGGTGATGCCATCCAGCCATCTCATCCTTTGTCGTTCTCTTCTCCTCCTGTCTTCAATCTTTCCCAGCATCAGGGTCTTTTCAAATGAGTTAGCTCTTTGCATCAGGTGGCCAAAGTATTGGAGTTTCAGCTTCAGCATCAGTCCCTCCAATGAACACCCAGGACTGATCCCATTTAGGATGGACTGGTTGGATCTCCTTGCAGTCCAAGGGACTCTCAAGAGCCTTCTCCAGCACCACAGTTCAAAAGCATCAATTCTTCGGTGCTCAGCATTCTTTATAGTCTAACTCACATCCATACATGACTACTGGAAAAACCACAGCCTTGGCTAGATGAACCTTTGTTGGCAAAGTAATGTTTCTGCTTTTTAATATGCTGTCTAGGTTGGTCATAACTTTCCTTCCAAGGAGTAAGTGTCTTTTTATTTCATGGTTGCAATCACCATCTGCAGTGATTTTGGAGCCCAGAAAAAGAAAGTCAGCCACTGTTTCCACTGTTTCCCCATCTATTTGCCATGAAGTGATGGGACCGGATGCCATGATCTTAGTTTTCTGAATGTTGAGTTTTAAGCCAACTTTTTCACTCTCCTCTTTCACTTTCATCAAGAGGCTCTTTAGTTCTTCTTCACTTCCTGCCATAGGGTGGTGTCATCTGCATATCTGAGGTTATTGATATTTCTCCTGGCAATCTTGGCTCCAGCCTGTGCTTCTTCCAGTCCAGCGTTTCTCGTGATATACTCTGCATATCAGTTAAATAAGCAGGGTGACAATATACAGCCTTGATGTACTCCTTTTCCTATTTGGAACCAGTCTGTTGTTCCATGTCCAGTTCTAACTGTTGCTTCCTGACCTGCATACAGGTTTCTCAAGAGGCAGGTCAGGTGGTCTGGTATTCCCATCTCTTTCAGAGCTTCCCACAGTTTGTCATGATCCACACAGTCAAAGGCTTTGGCATAGTCAAAAAAGCAGAAATAGATGTTTCTGGAACTCTCTTGCTTTTCAATAATCCAACAATTTCATCTCTGGTTCCTCTGCCTATTCTAAAACCAGCTTGAACATCTGGAAGTTCACGGTTCACGTATTGCTGAAGCCTGGCTTTTCTTAAGTGGTTCAAATACTCCCTTTAGTGCAGAAGAAGCACATCTTCTGTATTTTAAGCCTGAGGTGGCAGCTGTAGACAGAGATAGCATTGCCTCTAGCACCAATATTCCCTGGTGGCTCAGGCAGTAACGCGTCGGCCTGCAATGCGGGAGACCCAGGTTTGAGCCCCGGGTCGGGAAGATCCCTTGGAGAAGGAAATGGCAACCCACTCCAGTACTCTTGCCTGGAAAATTCCATGGGTGGAGGAGACTGGTGGGCTACAGTCCATGGGGTCGCAAAGAGTCAGACACAACTGAGCGACTTCACTTTTCTAGCACCAAACTACTCAAAGGGCTATGGTGTAACCTGCTTATTTTGAATTTATTAAACAAGGAGAGAATGATTTAGTTCTATCTGCCTCAGGCAAAAACTCTTTTTACTCACAAAGCCAGGAAGGAGATATGGTAAGAGGATTTGAAGGAGAGAGACAAATTATAAAGCTAAAAGTCACTATTAGCATCTCAATGAAAATAATAATAGAATGCAGAGATAGACCATGACTGTCTTCGCAGTTGTAGCAAATGTCCGGATATCTACTGAAACTGTCCTTAGGTAAATATGGAACCTCCTTTCCCAAGTTAAGCGGTCAACCTCAGAAAGGATGTTAAGTTCCTGGCAACTGTGTCAAAACTTGAGCTAGTCTCACAGGTCTTGTCCACAGTCACAAAATGTAAAGTGAAAGAAGGGACACGGAGAGATGCCAATGTCCACAGAGCCTCTAGAAGTGGTGATCACTCTCTGAGCTCAAGAATTCAATTTCAAGTTTTTATAGTCAATTGATATTGTTAAGTTTTTGTTCTTATTATTCCTCAGTCTAAAATGCTCTCCACCCTCCTATTCTTTGTAGCAAATTCTTGCTTATCTTCAGTTTAAATATCATTTATGTCAGACAGCGCTTCCCTAGTGATCGCTGCTCTCCTTTAAATTAGGTGAACTCCTGCCAGAGCCTCTGGAACATCAAGTATTGATCCCAACAAAGTATTTATGACACATCTGTTCCTGCTTAGGGATTGTCTGTCTTTCTGATGGTAAAGTTCATGAGGGCAACGACTCCACTTTCCATGCCTTTTTAAACAGGGACTTGGTACATTTGAAGTGATATATAGAGCTTTGTTCTTATTCTCAGCCTATTCAGAGAGGAGAGAATTTGTGAAATATTTACATCCATAATGTCCTTTTTTCGGGCCATCTATTTATATATGCTGTGCTCTGCTTAGCTGTGTTGACTCCTTGCAGCCCCGCGGACACAGGCTCCTCTGTCCGTGGGGACGCTCCAGGCAAGAATCCTGGAGTGAGTTGCCGTGCCCTCCTCCCGGCGGATCTTCCCAGCCCTGGGATTGAGCTCGGGCCTCCTGCACTGCGGGATTCTTTTCCAGCTGAGCCACAGGGACACCCTAGAATACTGTAGTGGGTAGCCTGTCCCTTCTCCAGGGGAGCTTCCCAATCCAGGAATCAAACCAGAGTCTCTTGCATTAAAGGTGGCTTCTTTACCAGCTGAGGTACGAGGGAAGTCCCTATTTATATACATTTACATATTACTGCATAGTTTGAATTAACCTTTACATACTAAATTTGTCACATCTACTTTTGTCTTACTTCCAGTTTTGTTTCTTTTTCTTCTTAGTTCCCTTCCTCTTTGCCCTCCCCTGTCCCCAGAGGCTATTCCAGGACAGCACTTTCTAAAATTCCAAAGCTCTTTGTATTTCAGAATTTGGGAGTTGTGCTTGCGAGAGTTCTGAAGTCTGTGGCTTCAGCATCAAGGTCATGGGAAAATCCTTGCTGTTCTGGACATTCCTGGAGCCCTCCAATGAAGATGTGCAAATCCTCTGCTGGGTAACAGCAGAAAAGCCAAATGGTGATCACCATTGTTTAGAATATGTCTCCCTGAAATAGATCATCTCAACAGAAAATTACATCTAAAGTGTCCACTTTGTTTCAGAATTTACTTCTACTTTTCCTAGTAGTGACAAATTATTTAAAAGGAAAGAATGGAGTGAGCATTGTTAGGAAGGAACTAAAGCAGAACAAGATTTGGAGATAAGACAAAACATTTCTTTCAAATATGCTGAAGTCTTCTGGTCCAGATTATTCTGAACAAACCTGTAGACCAATCAGTGAACTCCCAGGAAAATAAAATGTTTAAGAGAAACATGCATAACTATAAATGTACTTGTACTCCAGAGATAGAAAAGTGACCCCTGATTTAGAGACTAATAAGCTGGCTGTTTATCTTTAGCAAGATTCTAGAATTGAACATTATATTGCCAATTTATATGCAGTTCGGTCAGAATATCTTGCCTTTGTCCCAAAGTAGTTGGTTAAAATCAAGTTTTGTCAGACAGAAAAGCCAGGGGAATGCCAAAAAGGAATTCAATTTTTATTTCAGTAAAGATTTAACAAAGTTTGTTATCATAAAGAACCAGAATGTAAACTGATTACATGATTACATGACAACACAATGGAGTTGATTTAGAGCTGATTGAACAAATCTATTAAAGGGGGTTATTTAGCAGATCCACATCCTTTGGAAAGAGTAGTCTCTCAGGCATGTCAGGCATAGGATTCACTCTGCCTGGTATGTTGATGATGATTTAGTTGACATTTTTTAAAACCACTGAAAGCACCAAGCTGAGAGGAAAAATAGGTTGGTTAATAAAATCAAGATCAAGATTGAGAAATATTTTAACTGGTGATAAATTTAATTACCAGCATTTCACAAACTTATGATTAAGGACACATGTCTGAACAGGAATTTTTAATAATAAGTATTCTATAGGTTGATTTAGAAAAACTAAGAAATACAAACAAGCAAATAGAAGGAAAAAATTGTCAATATGATAGTCATCAGAACTGTCTGCAAAAACTGCAGCTCTTTCAAGCTCATTGTAAGGCTACACTTCCTTACTCCCTGTGAAGTGAGACACTGTTCAGTTGCTCGGTCGTGTCCACCTTTTCGCAACCCCATACAGCTCAGCACGCCAGGCTCCCCTGTCCTCCTCCGTCTCACGGAGCTGGCTCAGATTCATGGCCATCGAGTCGCTGATGCCATCCAACCATCTCATCCTCTGCCACCTCCTTCTCCTTTCCCATCATCAGGGTCTTTTCCAATGAGTCAGCTCTTCACATCAGGTGGCCAAACTGTTGGAGCTTTAGCTTCAACATCAGTTCTTCCAATGAATATTCAGAGTTGATTTTCTTGAGGGTTGACTGCTTTGATCTCCTTGCTCTAAGAGACTCTCAAGAGCACTCTTCTCCAGCACCCTAATTCAAAGGCAGTAATTCTTCGGTGCTTAGCGTTCTTTATGGTCCAATTCTCATATCCGTACACGACTACTGGAAAAACCATAGCTTTGACTAGACATACCTTTGTCAGCAAAGTGATGTCTCTGCTTTTTAATACCCTGTCTAGGTTCATCATAGCTTTCCTTCCTGGAGCAAGAGTCTTTTAAGTACACCCTGTCCGCAGTGATTTTGGAGCCCAAGAAAATTAAAGCTGTCACCATTTCCACTTTTTCCCCTTCTATTTGCCATGAAGTGATGGAACTGGGTGCCATGATCTTAGTTTTCTTAATGTTGAGTTTCAAGCCAGCTTATTCACTCTCCTCTTCAAGTGACTGTAAGACATGGCCTTATGATATTCTTTTAACAAAATAACAAAAGTCTCACACAGTGTTTAAGCGGTCCCATCCTTTATTCCTGCCTCAGTGACAATGGAGACTCCTGGAGCCTCCATCCGGCTGTGTCTGAGTGAACGTGATGCTCGAGCCCCCTCTTGTCGCCTGTGTTCGTGTGTAGCAGAGCAGGAACTCATCTCTTGTTGTTGAGATCTGGGTGTTGTATTAAGTCACTGTGGTTTGGGATTATTTGTTACTGCTACATAACCTACTTATCATAATCTATTTTACTGATAAAACTAGTATTTCTGAACACAAGAAGAGATGTGTTTGTGATATGCTAATTCCCAGTACAATTTAAGTACATATGCATCATACACACGGACTCCCCAGGTAGCTCAGTGGTAAAGAATCCTCCTGCTAAGCAGGAGACACAGGTTCAATCCCTGGATCAGGAAAATCCCCTGGAGAAGGAAATTGCAACTCACGCCAGTATTCTTGCCTGAAGAATCCCATGGACAGAGGAGCCTGGCAGGCTGCAGTCTGTGGTTTCACAAAGAGTCAGACACGACTGAGTTGATTAAACAACAACAGCAGCAATCACACACATAAATTATAAAAATGTCACCACTCTATTTTGTCATATAGGTTAACTTCATTATATTGTGAAGTGAATATATTTCTACAATGTCAGTTTTATAGCTTTGGGCATTGAACTCATTACTCAACCAAATTTCTATTGTTAGAACTTTATTTTTCCCATTATATAATAATTAATCCTATAATAACACTCTTTATCATATCTTTAATATTTTCCTTAAGATAAATTTGAGAGGTATCATAGGAAGAATGGTTGTTGCTTTATTGGGCTTTTATTATCATTTTAAAATTATCCAAAAATAATTAACACAAGCATACAGTCCCACCAGCTGTGTGTTAGAAAGCCAGTTTTGCCAGATGTTTTTTGACACAGAATATTGGATGTTTTTTACTAGTCTAATTTTGCCAGCACCTTTGGTAGCTATTTTGTTTGAACATTTCATGACATGTTTGTGGGCTGTTTTATTTCTTTGCTTGTTATTCAATTATTCATGGCCTTTTTCATTTATTTTAGTTGATTCACAAGCTATGGTTTGATACTGTCTGTAAACCCCTTTCATACATTTTGCAAACATATTTCTAAGTTTTCTATTCTTTAATATTAACTAAGATTTTTTTTCCAGATTGAAGTTATAAAGTTTTGTTAACAAAATGTAGCAATCTTTTTTCTATAAGACTTAGGTCTTTGGAAGTCAAACTTAAGATATCTTCTCAAATCTTCAAATAAAATATAATGTTTCCCTTTAGTGCTTTTATTACTTTTACAAGTACATTTTTAATCTATCTGGAATTTACTAGGGAATATTAAATATAATAAGAATCTTTTCTTCTCCACTCAAAAAAAAAAAAGACCTGGAATTTTTAACTGACCTAAAACACAACAGGAAGCAAGTAGTGTGACAGACAAAAAAATTAATACAATTTTAAATTTCCTTAACAAAACTCTAGGACATAGAATAAAGGAAGCAAATTCTTCTACTGCATTCCCTGTCCATTAGACTACATCTGAAATATTTAGCTTGGGGTTTTACATCTAAATTGGGATATTGGCAAATTGGAAAAGAGTCAGAGAAGGACAACCAGAATGATTGTGGTTGGGGAAACTCTGTCTTTAGGAGAATAATTCAAGGGGTGTTTTGTTGGAGGATTTTAACGTTGATGATGAAAATTATATTCAGATTTAGGAATAACTGCCGAGAAGAAGTTCTAGATTCACTCTGCATAGTTCTAGATGTCAGTGGTTATTGCATTAAAACGTATAGCAATTATTTCACTTAAATAAAAGACTTTTATGTCCATTAGATCAGTTCAAAAATGAAGTATTGACATTCCCACCACTGAAGGATGTCAGATGATGACTAAATGTCCTTCTGTCAGGGGGTTTGTAGAGGAGATCCTTTCCTCTGTGTGTGTGTGTGTGTGTGTGTGTGTGTGTGTGTGTGTGTGTGTTAGTCACTCAGTCATATCTGACTCCTTGTGAGTTCAAAGTAGACTTCCAGGTTTCTCTGTCCATGGAATTCTCCAGGCAAAAATATTGAAGTGGGCTGCCATTCCCTTCTCTAGGGGTTGGGATGTTGGACCAAAATCTCTAAGGCCCCTTCTAAAATCTAAGATTTTATGGATAATATTCAAGACTATGTTTGGCCTGAAGAAAATGGCCTAATAAATAACTCTTATTCCTTTCAGAAATTTAGGTCTCAGTTATGAAAATGCTGTAAACTGAGAAGATAAGACAAAACATCAGTTGAGGAGCAGGAGCATTAACTTTGGGCATTTGCGTACTAGCCCAGGCCTTACCACCCAGTAGAGCCTTAGGCAAATCACTTGTCTTGCCTGGGCTGCTATTTGTAATTCTAAAATGAGAGCAGTGAGTGAAGATATCATTGCTAGGTCATCTAAGGATCCCGTCTAAGATGCTATAATTCTATGTTTAATAAATAGGTGGAATAAACTACATATCCAGGTTTCCAAATGAAAACCCAGATGTCTGTTCTAATAAAACCTGCCCATTTCAGTGGCTTATCTGAATGAGAGCCTCTACAAACAGATCCAAAGGTTAAATTCAAGGTTGGTGCATTCATCATTAATTAAAAATTTTAAGAATCTGTTGTGTACCAGGCATTATGCTAGTTACCAGAGATTCAAAGAGGGTTAAAATGAAGTCTGCGCTCTCAAATACCTCACATTTAGCTGTGATGATAGCCTGGTAGACTAACAATTATAATACAATGTGATAATTATGCTGAGTGTCTTTAATTACTCAAAGGTTCAAAGACACGCATCTCCTGTGTAAGTCTCTGGACAGTAGGTCTAGATGGTGTCCGAATCCTCTTCCAGCTCTATATCCTGCAAAGCTTCTGACTGAGAAGAAAGCCTGCCTCCCATACCCGCTCCACCAGAGGCTCAAGTCCGAGAGGCAAACACAACTGCTTGTTTAAGATTAAAGATGCCTCTGGAGTTTCAACCAGGCAAACTACAGTCTCCATAGATCCCTCCTGACAATGGCCTTCTGTGGACATTTTCCATAACGCTGGCTCATCTAAGCTTTCATAGCTCTATACAAATAAAACCCAGAGGGACACCCTTCTGTGCTTTCTACATGGGTGCGAAGTTGCCTCAGTCATGTCCGACTCTGTGATCCTGTGGACTGCAGCCTGCCAGGCTCCTCTCCATGGGATTCTCTAAACAGGAATACTGGAGTGAGTTGCCGTACCCGCCTCCAGGTGATCTTCCCAACCCAAGGATCGAACCCACATCTGTCATGTTTCCTGCATTGGCAGGTTCTTACCACCAGCACCACCTGGGAAGCCCTTGTGCTTTAATAACCTACTCAGTGAAGGCACATTTGGTTTTAAGGAAGGGTCTAATCATACCCCTGTGATTGCATTGGCAAAGGGTACTGATTCGAGTGATGGTTGGGGAGTGACTCGTCTAATATCTGAAGTTGGCTTTTGCAGGGAAACTTATATGATCTGCCTCTTAGAGCCTGTAAACTACTAGAAAAGGATTCTGATGCTGTACTTTGTATAGCACTAAGCCCTCAGATTCCCACATTATGAAACTGGGTTTTGTTTCAATCAAGAACAGAGCAAAAGAAAATACATTAGGTGACCAAAGAGGACATTTCAATCGGCCCCTGACACGTGTGATTGCTTCTGCCGCTACTACCTTTCAAATGAAACACATCCTCAGGTACGCAGCAACCCAGGGAGAAGAGCGTGTCTTAGAATAGTGGTCCCAGAATCACCTGCAGGCCTTGTTATAGCATGGAGTGCTGATCCACAACCCTGAGTCCTTGATTAACAAGGGTCTGAAGTGGTTCCTAAGAATGTGTATTTCTACACATTCTCAAGTGATGCTGCTCCTGATGGTGGTATAGGAACCACTGCCTTAGAAGATAAGATAGCTGACACTTGAAAGACGCTTTTGCATCTCAAAAAACTTCCTAAGCCAACCCAAGTTTCTCTGTCCATGAAGGGTGTCCCTAGAGAAATCTCTCAGAAATAGAATAAAGAAAAGAATGGAAATAAACACCATTAAGAGTTTTCCCGGGGCTAGAAGAAAAGATATGAATATGTCAATGACCTTTGATGTATGGTGTAAATGGATAGCATCTACAATAGGTGAAATCAATATCTGCTGTGAATCAGCATAGAATTGATAAAGAAACAACCCATCAAGATATCATACTTCAGACTAAGGCTGTTTCTCAGCAATATCCTAGCTTTCCTGTTTTCTTGGTGTTTATGATTCTTCTAGAGTTGAGTTTCTGGGCCTTTACATACTCCAGGTATAACCTGAGAAGCTAAGAAATATTTTTATTGAAGTATATTTGATATATATAATATTACATAAGTTGCAGGTGTGCAGTATAGTGAGTCACAATTTTCAAAGGTTATACTCTGTAAGCAAAGCCCACTTACGGGCTTCCCTTGTGGCTCAGCTGGTAAAGAATCTGCCTGCAAAGTGGGAGACCTGGGTTCAATCCCTGGGTTGGGAAGATCCCCTGGAGAAGGGAAAGGCTACCCACTCCAGTATTCTGGCCTGGAAAATTCCATGGACTGTATAGTCCTTGGGGTTGCAAAGAGCCAGACACAGCTGAGAGGCTTTCACTTTACAATTTACGGCTATTAAAAAATATTGGTTATATTTCTCCTGTTGTACAATATATCCTTGACGTGGTGATTTAGTTGCTAAGAAGTATCCGACTCCTCATGACCCCATTGACTGTAGCCTGCCAGGCTCCTCTGTCCATGGGATTCTCTGGTCAATGGGTTTCCATTTCCTTCTCCAGGGGATGTCCCAACCCGGGGATCAAACCCAGGTCTTCTGCATTGCAGACAGATTCTTTACCATCTGAGCTATGAGGGAAGCCTATATATCCTTGTAGATTACTTTATACCTAACTGTTTGTACCTCTTAATCTCCTACCCCTCACTTACCCCTTCTATTGCCCTCTCTCCTCACTGGTAACTACTAGTTTGTTCTCTATATCTGTGAGTCTGTTTCTTTCTTATTATATTCACTAATTTGTTGCCTTTTTTAGATTCCACATATATGTGATATAATACAGTATTTGTCTTTCTCTATCTGA
The DNA here is from genome assembly GCA_015832495.2 of Alces alces. Classification (NCBI taxonomy): domain Eukaryota; kingdom Metazoa; phylum Chordata; class Mammalia; order Artiodactyla; family Cervidae; genus Alces; species Alces alces. The sequence goes on along the minus strand of JADEYB020000010.1, from coordinate 611,007 downwards.
CTTATTTCACTTAGAATAAAAGCCCTCCAAATCCATCCATGCAAATGGCAAATTTTCATTCCTTTGTATGGCCAAGTAGTATTCCACTGTCTGTGTGTGTATCACATCTTCTTTATCCATTCATCAGTTGATGGACACTTAGATCGCTCTCATATTTTAAGTAATTCTTATCCTCATGACTTCAAGTTACTCTAGTTGGATGTGTTCTCTATTTAAACAACTCGATAACTCAGCACTATAGGTATCTGTTGTATTCTCTATAGCATGCTATGCTATCACAATGTCTTTAGAGAACAGTCAGAATTAAACGGTCCCTATAAACGAGAGATTCTTCTTTATCTTTGGACACTGTTTTGCACTGGGATGCCCAGGCTGGAAATAAGGACCTCCGCCACGGCGCCATCCATAGACTCTCCCTGGTGTCATGGTGTGCGACTGTGGCCAGGCGCGTGCCACAGATTAACGCGTTTGGGGCTGAAGCTATAGCGCTCAATTTGCTTTTCTCCCTTTCCAAAGACATGGCTGGTGGCCTGTGCTGACTCTGGACTTTCACTCCCCTGTTCTCTGGGGCCCTGCTTCTGGTCCTGCCAATTCTCTTCTGGCCCACTTCATCTCAGAGAAGACACAGACACCCGTGGGAGAAAGGGGAGACATTCCACAGATACAGCCAAGAAGAAAGCGCCACCCCAGGGTAAAGCCACTGGCAGCCCACTCAGACAATTTTGGGGTGGATCCAACCCTGCTGCATATTTCTCCAAAATAAGACATCCAGTTAAAGATACACCAAATTCTTCTTTTTCTAGAATCTTTAAATAAACAGACTTTGTAGGCCCCCAAAATAAACCTTTGTGAATAAAACAGTAAATTTTTCAGAAAGTATATTATAAATAGTTGGCTAGGAATTCTCTAATCTGGAAAATACAGGAAATGGAAATGAAAGGAAAATGGGCCAAGACTCCTGGTCACAAATAGGCTTCTCACTTAAACCAAAATGATCACATCATGCATTCTTTTTAAAAATAATAATAATAATAATTATTATTCTTTGGCTATGCCAGGTCTTATTTGCGACACACAGGATCTTTGATCTTCATTGCCGCTTGTGGGATCTAGATCCCTGACCAGAGATCAAACCAGGGCCCCTTGCATTCAGAGTCTAAAGTCTTCACCACCGGACCACCAGGGAAGTCCCACCTCATGCATTTTGACCCAAGCAGATCACTGGTTTCCAGGAAGATAGTTGTTCAGATATCTTAGCCTCAAATGTGGTTAAAGAACAAGAGAAAGGACCTCGGGTAATGAAACTAGCAGGCAGAGAGAACCACAGTGCAGTTTTTCTTTTTATTATCATTTCAAGACAGTGATTTGGATAGATGCTATTTTGTGTCTTGTAAAAGCCATGGGGGTAAATATGCATGACTCCCCTCCTCTGTCAGAAAACCGAGACTGACAAGATGGACTCAGCCAAGTCAGAAGGAGACCTGGAATCTGTGGGTGTCAGTCCTGCTATTTAATGTCAAGGCCTTCATCCTTTAAAGGTTAAAAAGAAAAACCCAGGAAGAGAAAATATCTGTCACTATTATTTTCAATGACATTACTTTGATGTTCCCTAAGTGAAAAGGCGCCTCTAAAACATTTACTTGACTCTTCTCTTGTTTGCTTCTCCACTCTAGCTACCTATTATTTTTTTCTCTCTGAAAAAAAGACTGAGGTAAGGTATTTAATAGTAAAATTATTATTTAATAAACCTACTACATAGGGATGATCTAAAGTAAAGATTAAAAGGGTAACCTATGAGAAAGCACCCAGCAGACAGAGTGTAGATGTTTAATCAAGAAATAACTCCTCCTTTGCTTGTTGACAGAGGGAAAACATCACAAGATCATGGACAGACAAGCGTTATTATGAGAGCTGCGTTAAGTTCTTCCCCTAGTGAAGTTAAATTGGTGAGAAAGGAACATAAAGGTTTATACATCAAATCTGTCTGTGACTCTTTTGTAGACTAAATTTATTCTTCCCAATCATTGTTGCAGGTTTTAGAACAAAGCCTTGGATAAAGCCATGATCCTCACAAGCAAAGAGGGCTCTCTAAACAACAAATTATACCCACAGTTCAAGGTTCTATCAGATTCCTGGCATCAGATTAGGTGTTCCTTTGAAGAAAAGATTGCTGTCATCAATAGAACTCCTTATTAGCCCTCTTTCTTAGAAGGTGTAATAATATACTTTCTATGGGAACTAAGTAGTCATTTGGTCAACCAACTATTAAAGAAACACCATTTATATCTGGTTACACAATTAGCATGTATTTTCCTGTCTGGATGATTTTAAAGGCTATTAAGAACAAAATAGTTTTGCTCTGAGTATATATAATTACATTTTCCATAAAATGAGAAAGAACAAAATGCTCTGCCATATAGACACCGGAAGCCGCATCCTGCAGTGAATAAGAATGCAGTTTTGGGTTCAGATGGCCCTGAGTTCAGATTTCTTGATTAGGCTGTGGACTTGGGAAAGTTATTGAACCTTTTTGAGATACAGTTTTCTCATCTGGAAATGATAATAGCATACCTTGTAGGGTTCTTAACAATTGCACGTCAAGTCAAAGTGTAAGTTGCTCAGTCGTGTCCTACTCTTTGCCACCCTATGGACTGTAGCCCGCCAGGCTTCTCAGACCATGTAATTCTCCAGACAAGAATACTGGAGTGGGTTGCCATTCTCTTCTCCAGGGGATATTCCTGACCCAGGGATTGAGCCCTGATCTCCCACAGTGCAGGCGGATTCTTTACTGCCTGAACCACAAAGGAAGCCCTAAAATTGCATGAGATAATGTGTATCATGTACTTATCATGCATACAGTGTCTGACCCTATAGGAAATGCACCAGTGAACAGTGGTTAATATATTGGTTATGATTACTGATTGTGCCAAGATTGGCCTAGCTCTGTCACAGGGGCTATGCCTGGAGTATTTTTGTTTGTCCTTTATCTTTAGCCAACTGAACAGCTCCAAATGCAACAGAAAGATGGAGCCCCCGAAAGACCCAGGGAACAATGACTTCTTTGATGATTACCCCTGCCTTATTGTGAAGTCCAGAATCTGGTCAGTCTATCCAGTCTATCCAGGGTCTCTCCAGCCAAACCACCTCAGAACTTTGGACTGGAGTTCCATGACTAGGAGAGTTGCTGTGGAGTCTCCACGGGCTTAAGGAGCTTAATGGGGTCAGGAGGGTGTTGTAGGCGCTAAACTTTCCTGGGTCATACCATTGCCTCAGAGGTGTTTCAGCTTAGTCAGACGCCAGAAGGTGGAAACCTAGACTCCTAGTATTTATTCCTACCCAGAAATAGGCCATCCCTGAGTTTTCATAATTCTGAAGGCTTTGTAGCATAGCTCTGAGTATTCAGCCTCCCTCATCAGAAATAGAGACAACTCTACATTTGGCAACTGGACAAGGGAGAAACTCCTGCTATTGTAGAAAATGGGATTCACTTTATTACCCTTTGACTCCAGATAGGCTCCGAAAGCCACCTTTCCAAACAGACTTATTCAATCTCCTCAGGTAAATGTCTCTCCTCTGACAAAGACCCACACTTTCAAAGTCCTTGAAAAGTTAAGTATTTACCTCCCCAAAGTCTCTAATCCACATAGTTAGCAGTCTTTTTACATCTTCCTCACAGCACTTAAGGTGTTAGGATTCTCTCAGTAAGTCGCTGAGAGACTGTAATCAAGGAGTCAGACCGTGACGATAAACTGATTCGTGTTTGTGGCCACCTAAGCCGTAGTGTTTTGTCCAAGAGAGATAAGTTTTCATGGATGCGGGAGAGACTCTGCTGACCCTTTACCAACCGAGCTACCATGGAAAACAGAGAGAAGCACACTTAAAGGTTAGATGTTTCCGAGGAATCCACGGATACTGATGCTGTAAAATGCATCTCCTGATCTCTTTATACACACAGTTAATCTTAATTACTGCTTAAAAAAACATTTTATGAATGTACCACAGTACCACGCCTAAATTGTCAATATTTGAATAGTCTCCAGATTTTCAGTATTACAAAAATCCTTTGATGAACGACATAGTAGATAAATATTTGTTTTTAGTAACCTCTCCTTACAATAAGTAACCTCTCCTTACAATAAGTTCCTCTGTTCAGTTCAGTTCAGTTCAGTCGCTCAGTCGTGTCCGACTCTTTGCGACCCCACGGACTGCAGCATGCCAGGCCTCCCTGTCCATCACCAACTCCTGGAGCTTGCTCAAACTCATGTCCATCAAGTCAGTGATTCCATCCAACCATCCGATCCTCTGTCATCCCCTTCTCCTCTGCTTTTGATCTTTCCCAGCATCAGGGTCTTTTCAAATGAGTCAGTTCTTCACATCAGGTAGCCAAGTATTGGAGTTTCAGCTTCAGCATCAGTCCTTCCAATGAACACCCAGGACTGATCTCCTTTAGGATGGACTGGTTGGATCTCCTTGCAGTCCAAGGGACTCTCAAGAGTCTTCTCCAACACCACAGTTCAAAAGCATCAATTCTTTGGCGCTCAGCTTTCTTTATAGCCCAATTCTCATATCCATACATGATTACTGGAAAAACCATAGCTTTGACTGGATGGACCTTTGTTGGCAAAGTAATGTTTCTGCTTTTTAATATGCTGTCTAGGTTGGAGAAGGAAATGGCAACCCACTCCAGTACTCTTGCCTGGAAAATTCCATGGGCTACAATCCATTGGGTCACAAAGAGTCAGACACAACTTCACTTTCACTTTCAGGTTGGTCATAGCTTCTCTTCCAAGGAGCAATAAGTTCCTACATGTTGCATTTGCTGAGTGAAAGGCTCTGCACAGGATTTTGTTCACATGAAGAAACCTGCTCTGAACAATCTATACAGGACTCCAATGCAGCAGATGTAACATGTGTCTCCTGGGAGTGGACTTTCCAAGTCTTGGATAAAGGACCGTATGGCTCAGTTTTCCCAGGCAGTCTCAGTTAATTCCAGCTGACCTAGGGACTCACCCTTTTAGCGCCCTTTTTATTCTCAGAAGTGTGTTGGTTTGGGCAATCCTAGTCATAGGATAGATGAAGACTTCCCTTTATGAGATAATGTAAAGCTGTTCCCAAATTGTTGCACTGACTCAAATTCCCCTAATAATCCATAAGTGATGCTCTGGGTCCACATCCTCTCTGACACCTGGTACTGTCAATCAGACTTTCTCATGTTATCACGCAAATGGCCGTAAAACACTATTTTATTAAAACCTTGATTTACATTTCCTGGGGCTCCCCTGGTGGCTCAGATGGTAAAGAGTCCACCTGCAATGCAGGAGACCTGGGTTCAGTCCCTGGGTCGGGGCTATTCCCTGTAGAAGGGGATGGCTACTCCAGTATTCTTGCCTGGAGAAGTCTATGAACAGAGGAACTTGATGGGCTACAATTCATGGAATTGCAAAGAGTCAAACATGATTGAGCGACTAGCACTTCATCACCTTCACTTTATTTCTTGATCGCTGTGGATGTGAAATATTATTTCATATTTCTGTTAGCTATATATTTATTTTATCTTCTTTGAAATGCCTGTTTGTACTTTTGACTATATTTTGTTGGAACGTTTGGGTTGAGCCAACAAAAATTGAACACAGCCCGAATGCCTATCAAAAGGAGGGGACATGGGCTTCCCTGGTGACTCAGGGGCCAAGAATCCGTCTGCCGGTGCAGGATGCGCAGGTTTGACCCCTGATCCAGGAAGATGGCACAGGCCGTGGAGCAGCGGAGCCCGTGTGCCACAGCTGCTGAGCCCGTGCTCCTGCGAGTCACAAGCATTGCACACGCGAGAGACGCTCCTCAGCAAGGGGAGCCCTGCATTCAGCAGCGGGGGAGCGGCTCCTGCTCGCCGCCAGAGAAACGCCTGAGCAGCAACGAAGACCCAGCACGACGAAAACAAACAGGCAAAGTCACCTCTTTAAAAAAGGAGAGGGTGTGAGTCCGCTGTGCTGAATACAACGTGATACAATTCATCAGCCAACAGGAGTTCATCAAACTGTCGTGTGACACGATCCATATCTTAGCAATATACTATTAAATTAAAAATAACTTTGCAAAGATTAAATATACACATTTACATATGTACATATACACACATACACCAAAATTAAAATTTCAGAAATACAAATGCTACCCAAAAAATATCTATATAAAAGAGAAAGCATTTATATGATGATGAATATGAGATCCAGGTTACCTCAGAGAGGAAGGAAGCAGAGGATAAAATCCAGGGACCTTATGGTTATGGATCGATCAGTTACTATCCAGATCTTATCATTTGTTTGGAGTGGTACATTCTAAGGATTTATCACAAATAAATAAGGAAATAAATAAACAAACAAAGAAGGCCATGTATATATAATGAGTCAATGTTATGATTAATTTATTTACAGTGAGGAGAGTGGAAAAAAATGCACATTTTAAGATTATGCAGAGGTATCACCAGATCTGCCCTCAAGAAAGATTAGACAATTTATATTCCCACAAAATACATGAGTACCTATGTCACTGTATCCTGAATTATTCTGTAAAGCTGAAGTGACTGGACTAGATTCACCTAGGCCAGGCTGTAAGGAATGAAGCAGGAACCTCTGCCCCTGATCCTCTAATGGTGAGGCATCTTGTCCACCAGTGCCATCTTTTTGCTGAAATCCTACCTAAGTGGTGCCCGGAGCTGGGATGGGGAGCAGGGCCTAATCCCACTGGGCTAAGGGGTAGAACCATATGGAATGCCTCTATTACCACTGGGTTTAGTGGCTCCCAGATGTGAAGAGAACCACCTGCTCCCCCGCTGTTTCCTTGCTTACGCCAGCCACAGCCCATTTCCAGTAATATTTTCTCAAGATGTATTTGCCAATACTACTCTAAAACCTGCCTGCTGTCCACCACTATCATCATTAACAGTAACAACTAATGTCTGGTTTTTGTTTAAGATGCCCGGAGTATCAGGTCCATGAATAAGAATAGACATACTGTGTTTATTTATTTTACACAAGAGATAAGTATGCTTAGGCCTCTATCCTCCAGTCATGAGAAATTGCATCTCAGAAGTGTTTAAGTGCCCCTTTCCTTGCCAAAGATGGTAGGAGAATAGAAATGGCTTAAAAGGAGATGGAAATCTAACTAGAAAATTTAGTTCATCGCCAAAGAGCACATGGTCCAAGCTTGAGTCCATTTGCATGCAGCTGCCTTTATTTACTCTGTGGAAAGTTGGAGCTGGGGCCCTATTGTTGAGACTTTTCACACTGGCCTCCACAATGGCCTCCATCAAAGATCTGTCCGTCTCTGGTGAGCCCCATGAAAGCAGAACTTGGCCCCCACTGTATCTATTTGAAATAAACTATGCATTTAATAAAATCACTCACCTCCTTACATCTTCAAGTCTTGGGAGATCCCAGTCTCTTTTCCACCCACACTCCTCCTCCAAACCTTGGAGCTTCTCTCCCTTTGGGGTAATCCTTCAGGGTGCCCCAGTTTACCTAGTTGTCCTAAGGAAAATCCTGTTTTCCTAAGGAGAAAGGGAAAAAAATAGCTTTCCATCTTTCCAGAGTCTTCTAGAATAGTAAAGTCAAAATGAACTGATACGTTAAAAAAACACCCCAGAGGTGTTATGATACTGTCCTGGCGATTCTATCCTCAAAGCATGTCAAAAATGTACCCACTTCTTTCCAGCTCTCTTTACTATCACCTAATTCAAGCCACCATTTTTATGTGCTTTATTATAACAAAGATAAACAAATCTCCCTTGTTTTCTTCAGACTTGATTCTCCACAGACCAGCCAGAGGGAGATTTAAAAAAATACAAATCAGATTATACTACAGCCTTAATTAGTGAGATATAAAACAGTAATAATAACGATGTGTTCAAATTAAAAGTCCTAATCAAGGACAGGGAAGACTAGGTGACTCAGTGGTAAAAAAACAAAAAACCAAAAAACCCTGCGTTCGGAAGATCCGGTGGAGAAGGGAACGAAACCCACTGCAGTCTTGCTGGGAACCCCCGACGGAGGCGCCTGGTGGGCTACAGTCTACGGGGCAAAGAGCCGGGCGGGGCCCAGTGACCGCCCGGCACTGACCAGGACAAGGTCTGCAAGCCTTCCAGCCTCAGTCCCTGTGGCGTTTCTCCAGCTGCGGGACGCAGTTTTGTTTGGGTCTTTGTTTTTAAAGCCTCCCAAGCTCTTCACTACGTCAGGCTTGGTCTATCCCTCTGCCTGAAATCTTTTCCTGTGTACCTTCTGCTTCTGCCTCAGGTCTTAGCTAAATGCTACTTCCTCAGAGATGTCTTTTATTGATTTCAAAATCAGTGTAAGTGTGACCCTGTTTTCGTTTCTCCTTATGCTCTGTTGTCCTTCTTGGCACATTCACAGTCCCTCGTTATCTACATACTGGTACCGACCATCTGACACTAGTGCCGAACATAGACACACGAGACATTAATGGATGAAAGGGTATAGAACCCTGAGTGGCTCAAGTTCTACTAGGGGAGACACACGCGCGTGCACACACACACACACTCACAGGATTTGTGGCTTATTGAAGAGACCCTCCCTCCCCTAATTCTCGGCTCAGAAACTGGCTGACAGCAGGCTCAGCCCAAGCTTTGCGGCAGCCTTTCTGTTTCACGTTACTGTTAACCAGCAGACTTGAGAGCACTTCAGTCCATGTGCAGGATTGCATGAGACAGTTAGTCATGAGATAAAGGCAAAAAAAGACTTAGCTTTGACTCTTTGCGACCCATGGACTGTAGCTCACCAGGCGCGTCCACGGAATACTCCAGGCAAGAATACTAGAGTGGGTTGCCATTTCCTCCTCCAGGGGATCTTCCTGAACCAAGGATCAAACCCTGGTCTCCTGCAACGCAGACAGATTCTTTACTGTCTGGGCCACCAGGGAAGCCCGTGTTCGCTACAGTCTGTGCCTTTTGTCATCCTTCCTATATGTGACTTATTTTCTTTCTTTTTTTGATGTTTTGGAAGCCACTATAAATTTGGCAAATATATTTATAAGCTGAAATAATAGGCAGATATGTAGAAATAAATATGTATTTAATTTCAAGCAGAAACAGAAATATTCATCCTTGCATTTAATCAACTTTAAGAAGAATCAGTCTCTTGGGGAACATCCTACAATCTTTCCCCTTTCACCGAGGCTTCACTTCCAGCCCCTATTCTTCACAATGATGAAGCAGTTTCAGCTGCTCTTGAATAGTATACAGACTGATTGTTTTGAAATTTTTTTTTTGAAAGTTAGGAATTACTCTAAAAAAGAAAGTCATACCAACTGGGAAATGTTCCTAAAAATAGTTTCAAGACAAGACTAGTCAAGTATGTTTGTAATTGTCTCTAAGTCATTATAAATATTATATTACAAAGTTGGTAACTGAATTGGATTTTCCTTCATATCAAATCAGAGAGACATCAAGCTAGCTCACTGCTGGGAATTTAGTCTATGGATGTATTCCTATGTGAAGATATTTACTTTGCTTCTATGCTGTTGTTTAGTTGCTAAGTCATGTCTGACTCTTTCATGACCCCCTGGACTATAGCCCACCAGGCCCTTCTGTCCATGGGATTTTCCAGGCAAGAATACTGGAGTGGGTTGCCATTTCCTTCTCCAAGGGATCTTCCTGCCCCAGGGATCCAACCCTCATCTCCTGCATTGGCAGCAGATTCTTGGCCACTGAGCCACCTGGGAAGCCCTGGCTTTTATGTTATTCTCCCAAACTGAAAACAACAGAAGTTTTCATCAGAAGGCACTGTTTTAATCAACTGTGTTCTAACTAACTAGGGTATAGTGGAACACTGTACACTCCTGAAAAACAAGAAAGGGAATCCACAAGTATCAATATTGGGCCAACTCCAGGAGAGAGTGAGGGCCAGGGAGGCCTGGGGTGCTACAGCCCATGGGGTCACAAAGAGTCGGACATGACTTACCAACTGAACAATAACAACAGCAAGTACCAATATGAGAGAAGGGCTAAGAAATATTGTTAATAAAAATGAAAAAGATGAACTGTGTATACATAGAGTCCTATTTGTATAGAAACAAGATTGTATAATATACTATTCAAAAAGCATTTCTGGAAGGATACTCAAGAAACTCTCATTGGGGAATATTTTTGGGAAATAAGAGTGTGGCTTGGGGTAAAAAGAACTTTTTAGTTTTATACCCTTTAAATCTTTTGATTACCTTTTAATCATGAATTAGTATTATTTTGTTATTAGATTCTTATTATACATATATCAGTTTAAAGATACAGTGTTTTAGATTGTAGTTACTTGGGAAAATGTCTTGCCTTAATTTCTCATTGTATATATCTTCAATTTCTGTATGCCAGTGACTGTTGTGGGCTATGCATTTGCCTTAGCGTACCCCATTTCTAATAATATTACATACTAGCATGTCTGAATTTTCACTTCTGCTACTGAACTCTTTAATATTGCTTATTTTAAGAAGCATTTCCCAGTTTCTTTATAGAAATCTGTAAAAATAAAAAAAATAAAAAATTTTTAAAAAGGGGGAGGCGGCTGGGTGGGGGAAAAAATTTAAAAAAATAAAGAAATCTGTAAAAGTAGTGGTCTTAAGCTTGCTTCTAAATTTAAGTTCAAAGTCAAAAATTGTATAGGATTCATGGTCTTTCAGCTAATCATTCATTTAACCTACATTTATGGGCATAGCTTTGCATATGTACCATTTTGTAAGTTACAAGTTGATTAAGACAAAGTACTTGATTTTAAAGAGCAAGAAATGCAGTGGGAGAGACAGAAGCTGGCTTAAATCTAAAAAATCTTTTCCAAAAACTCTTAATGCAAAGGGGGCATGGGGCACAGAAGAAAAGTTACTAAATTACATTGGACTAAGGGAGATTTCCAGAAAAACATAGCAATTAAGATAAATCTGTAAAAAAAAAAACAAAAAAAAAATTGTTGGCAAAACACCACCACCTTCACTAGAACATTTTACATAACTTGGCATTAGAGAATTTTAGACATAGAGATGACCTTAAAAGAATATGAAGTCTAGTCCTCCTATTTTAAAACTAAACACTTTTTAAAACAATGGCTGGAGGTTCTGATTAAGTGGGCAGTACAGAGTAGACCCTTAACAAATGTTCCTTCCTTCCAGGACCAGGTACATAATTTACAAGTCATCTTGTTCAAAATGACTAAGAATTCAAGACAGCTACAGCGAAGCATTAAGCCAACATGGGCCGCTCTGAGTACGAGACTTTGTACCACTACCACATGGTTCCCAGGCCAGCAATGCAGGCCTCCCTCCCTCTTCTTACCTAAGTTCCTAGAAGGCCCTAGAGGCCGAATCCAAATAGGAACCCAGGTCTCCTCAGACCCTGTTTCATGCCGTGCTCTTCAGATTTAGAACAAAACCAACTCAACTGGAAATGTCAATATCATGTAGAGAAGATAATGCTTTTTTAATTTGTCCTGCACACAATTGTACAATTGTGTTAGGAAATGTATAAAATCACATTGTGCTGGTTACTCAAACAGCTAAATAACCCAGGCCTTTAGGCAATGGAGTGGGTCATGAATTCTGCCTTTCACTTTTTCATTTTTGCATATTATTAAAAAAAGATGAATTTATAATGCTGTTTTTCAAAACAAAAGGATTACAGTAAGAAAAAGTCCTACAGAATACAGAAAAGCATGCTTCTAACAAGGCCAAAGCTTCTAGAAGCAATGCTTCTAACAAGGCTAACTCAGCTCTTCTTTTACCTATAAAGACAAACGCTTCTCAAAATTAAAACACTCATAAATAATCCATTAACCTCAATGATTTGCCAATATAAATGAATAAATGTGTGCCTTCATTTATTCATGTAATAAACATGAATAAACACGAATCGATGTGCTGAGAGCCTGGGACAAAACTGGTTCACAGTAGGTGTTCACTCCGAGTGGGTGATGATGGATGAATGAGTGACTAAATAAAGAACCACAACCGGATGCTATCAGGCCATAAAAAGGAATGAAGTACATGTTACAACTTGGATGAAACTACAAATCATTATGCAATTTAAAAGAAGCCAGACACAAAAGACCACATATTGTATGATTCCATTTATATAAAATGTCGAGAATAGGCAAAACCAGAAAGTAGATTCATGGTTGCTGGGGGCTGAGAGAAGGGAGGAATGGGGAGTGACTGCTTATGAGTATGGGTGTTTGGGGTTTTTTTTCCTGTGATTAAAAAGTTCTGAAATTAGAAAGTGTTTATGGTTGCACAACTCTGTGTGTATATTAAAAACTATTTAACTGTATAGCTTAAAAAGGCTGAATACTGTAGTATGTAAATTATACCTCAATTTTTTTAATTTTTAAAATAACTAAACCAAGATGGAGAGATTGACTAACTTGCTAAAGATCAAATATTTAGTAAGTGGAATTCTGAGTCTTAACACCAAGACTCTCGGCTCCTGCCTGGGCTTCTTCCCACTCTATCGAGTGAAAGCCCAGGAGATTGCAGGGCACCACCAACTCTCCCTGAGGTGCTGTGAACACGGGATTCACATGCAAACCTGTGGGTCAAGGTGTGACCTCACCAGGGACTGCGTTCTGGCTCCGAGGCTCTGGCCTGTGAGGAGCGTAGCACAAAGCAGAGAAGAGAAAGACTGAAGGGAGCGCACCTTCAAGGAGGGTCCTCGTTTTCTCTCCAGTGCCCTTGATACCCGCCGAGAGGCCCTTGCATCTCAGGTCTTGCTCAAGGATCCAGAATAACTAGCAATATCCCTATGGTGCGTCTGTATGTATCCTGTTATGCCTCAGGATATTCATTTCCCATTTTCTCAAGTCTAATTTATTTCAAGGCTAGCACAGAGCAAGATGACCCATAACCTTGTGAAACGCTTGGTATGTATCCTTCAGGACAGATGAGAAGTCTATTAATCTGGTTACTAATAAAATAACAACAATCACAGCTTGTCCTCGCTGATGGGTTATATGTGACAGCTTCCTAAGGTTTCTTTTACATGCCTTTATTTGTTACAATAGCGTGAGGCAAGCATCGGTCACTGTCTCTCTCACGGCAAAGGAAACAGACACAGCACTGCAACCTCTATCTCCTAACGCTTAGCTTACTTTCCTCTCTTCTTCCCTACCGAGGGGATCAAGCAGCCTTCCTTACACTTAATTTGCCCCAGGGTTGGAGTGAAGTATGAGGATGTTGGGTGATGGGGACATGTGGTTTCTGTCTTCCCAAGAAAAGTTAAAGTTATGGTCTTGCTTCCAAAAATAGATAATCAATCATAGTTAAAACGGCAACATGTCACTGGGAAAGGAAAGAAAAATCAAAAACATAAAAAAATAAGCAGATATGTAGTATCAAGTAGCCCTAAGGAGATGAAAGATTTAACTCTACACTGTGTAGGAGACTTTACACAAAAAGTTGTGTACTCACCTCTAGGCACAAAAGAAAAAGCGGAAATGCCTGTATGTTCTTTGTTGCTGTATAGACATTGTTCTAATTTTGAAATGAGCAGCGATTCCTTGATGCGTGTGTTGGCTGCAAGTGGAATCTGGAGGAACACAGAGAACAAACGGTCTACCTTTAAGCAGCAGAGGAATAGCAGGCAGCCAGCCAAAATGTACGTGGCCCTTCAACTTTCGGTCAGGATCGGAATGCCTCTCCCTCACCGACCAATATGGAATGGAATGTAAAGTGGTGACTCATGGGTCCTCTGCAACCCTGAGACCGGTTCTGTTCTGACCAAGCCCTCGGGGTCCTGTTAGGTCCAGTCGGGTGAGCCATCCTGGGCACCAGCCCCCGCCCACGCACGGAACCCCGGAGACAGGGCAGTGAGGGTGCCACCCTTGCCCTGCCCGTCAGCCCTGACTCGCGCACTCAAGCCAGTTTCCAGTGGACTCAGGATAACTGAATGAGACACCGTCCCACCCACCACAGCCAGTAGCTGTCATGCGGGTGTAGGAAATGATGGGCTTTGAAATCCCACAAATTAGGAACTTTATCTCAATTCTGCCTTGTATCCCATGTAGACTTGAAAGTGTTCATCTCACTGAACACTCATGTCCTCATCAGCAATAATGAACATGTTCTAAAAAACATCCTTTTTTAGAAGTGTGGTTTTAAAAGAAAATGAGATAAAGAACAAAAAGTTTCAGTTTACAAGTGTGTGTGTGTTTGTGTGTTTGTGTATGCGCGCCCGTGCACACGCTTAGTCACTCAGTCTTGTCAGACTCTTTGTGACCCTATGGGCCGCAGACTGCACTCACTCCTCTGTCCGTGGGGGTTCTCCAGGCAAGACTCCAGGAGTGGGGTTGCCACGCCCTCCTCCAGGGGACCTTCCCAACCCAGGGATGAACGAACCCAGGTCTCCTGCATTGCAGGTGGATTCTTTACCGTCTGAGCCACCAGGGAAGCCCAATTTACAGGTACTTCTGAACAAATCTTAGATTTCTTCCTTCTGTTTCCAAAGATAATTGACTTCAAGCTAAGCAGTATCTTGAGAGGGGGAGGTTCTGAGGGATTAATCCCAGAATACATGAATGCATGTATTCATTAGAAGACATGTGACTTAATTCATCCTCCAAAATTTTGTTTATTGCTTTGCTTTTTGTTTCTTTGATTCTTTTTAATACACTTGTAAATTTTTTTTGAACTTAAGAAATACAGGTCTTTACATTTATTTCTATATGTTACATTATTCCATTCCATTGAAATCTTCCTGAATCAAAGATGAGCCAATAGTGTGAAGGGTCTGCTGAACAAACGACTGCCTGGCTGCATTCATAGGGGTGAGGCGTGTCATTCAGGAGACGCGATGGTGCCATTCTCCCTCTTCCTAGTCAGAAAGTACATCTGGAGCTTTTCAGCTATCTGGGTCCGGGGGGCTTACTTAAGCATCCCCCGAGGACTCTTCGCATGAACTTTCTTGTCCTCTGTCTATACCAGTGTTCGTAAACCTTTCGTTCATTACCATACTCATAGAGAGCTTTCTAGACAATTTTTCTAATCTTCTCTCTCCCATGAAATTTAATACTACAAATATGCTGTTATACTTGATTATGTAATGCATGTATATCTGTGTTTTTTACATAGAAAGGGTGAATTTTTTCACCCGTCCCTCACTAGGAACCAGTTTTCATCCCCTTGAGGGGCGACACTGCCATCACTGAGAATGGATGACCTTTTCCGCAATGCCATGTTATTGCCAGAATCAGGGTATGCCAGGATAGGAAAAACCACGGTGCATGTGTTCAGATCTGCTGTCCTCCATATACTCTGGCATCTAACAGCTTCTCTGAGACTAAAGTCTCTCTGTATAAAATGAGCGTAGTGAAATCTAATGCATAACTCTGTCAGGAGGAATGAATTTAGCATACAAAGTGAGGAAGACAGGGCCAGGCAAGTATTACAAAGTTAGTAAGTGATCATTATTGTTGACTGGGAAACCATTTAAAGCACATTCCATCTTGAGAAGAAGAACCTGGGGAGGGGAAGTAATGCAAGTTGGTGAATGAAAATTAAGGTTTAACCTTTAACCCTTAAACCCTATAACCCTTCTATATATAGAAGAAAAATGAATCCCACAGACTGAGGGCAGTGCCAGTACAATTGAGAATAATGGGCTAAATGTAGTTAACTGAAACACTGCTTTACTTCCTTGGTAGGAGGGACATTTTATGAACAATCCTTTTTTACTTGGCCTGATTTTATGCCTAACTCAATAGTTCTCAGTCCTGGCTGTACATTAGAATCACCTGGGGAGTTTAAAAATTGCCAGTGTCTGGGTCCCAGCCCGGGAATTCTGACTTCATTGGTCTGAGGAGCTGTCTGGGCATTGGGGATTTTAAAGGTTCCCCTGGCAATGTTAATATATAGCCATTGTGAAAAAAACCAAGGCCAAACTAGGAATGTGGTTTGTTTCCTGTGATTTAGGGAACCAGTTCAAAATCATGGATTAAACTGTTTCTAGAGACTACCAAGCTAACACCTTAGGAAGAGGCAAGCTTCAGAGCATGCCTACCCCCACTCCGATGCTCCATTCCCAAAAGATCTTTATAAATTTTCTCAGCAGTGTTGGATGTTTAGGCAATCAAGTGTGAGGGCTTTGTATGAATGACATTAGCTACTTCTTCTCAGAAGAAAGAGGAGACTGTCCTCTACCTACACTTCCACTGACACTTTTCATTTCACTCCTTCAGAACTGAGTTTTAACATATTCCTGAGTAACACATGTGCATCTTGCACGTGTATCTGTTATAAGGAGACAGAATCTGCCTGGACTGTTGCTCTAACTTAAAAGCTCTAAATACCCAGAAAGGCCTGGACAAGTCTCTACCCTCTCTAGGCTCCAAGTATTCAATTTACGAACTCGAAGGTATTTTCCAGTTACTAGAATCAATTATCGCAATTCTCATAACTAATACAGTGATGCGCAAATTCTTCACCTAGGTCCTGTTTATGGCTCTGTTGCTAGTACCAAACAACTCCTGAAATGAGTTTAGATTTCTGTTAAAATCACTAGCACATACACATAAATGATATATTTGAGCAGTATATTTAAATATTTCCCAAGAAAGACAGTAGCTCAGTACATAATTTCTAGGAACAACTGGTAGATGTAATCAAGAAAATGCTGCATTAATAAGTTATTATCTCTGACAGATAAGGTAATGATAGAACCCTCACTGATTTACTACTTGGTCAGCTACAATATTGCAAAGTTGTGACATGACATTAATCATTACCTGGTGAAAAGATTAAGAGCTTTTATGTGATGCTGTGCCTTCCTGGGAAATCACTAATAAATCCACATAAACCAGAGGTACCAGAAGAAAGCTCTTGCTATGGAATTGAGGGACAGTTTGTTTAAAGAAAGGAAAACAGCTCTAAATAGTAAAGTAAATGTTTTCCTCTGCCTTTGGGTGACCTTATGCTCAACCTCTTGCCTTGTGAGAATGCTGTCTCCAAGCCTGTGGTTTTGTGGCATGTCAGTAGTTCTGGAGAGTCTCTCTGTAGTTTGGCAATAGGCCACTTCCCAGCCACACTAATCTGAGTTCCTCCTCTTTTCTCCACAAAAGTCTACATACTCACTAGCTTCCTCCTTTCTTGAGATGGATTTTCTTTCTTTAATGCCAGTATCAGCTCACTGTCCCTGAAATAACTTTAATAAGATTTCCCTTCCTCATTTTGAAGGCACAGCCTGGCGGGTCTCCCTGTTATGTAGAAGCTTTGCTTTCTGGTGGTATGAGGTTAAAAGAAATGACAGTCAAGAAGATAACTGCAAAAAGAGCCACTTTAAGTTCACTGATCTGGTCACTAATAGAGGTCTGAGGACAATAGTCAATGATGCAATTAAATAAAGTATGAAAATTCAAAAGGTTAGATACTCTTAAGAACATAAGGTAAAATCTCACTTACGTAAGTCAGTAAGTTCTAGAGCTCTGCGGCACAACCCTACGCCTATAGTTAACAAACCCTGTTGGACACTTGACAATGTTTAAGAAGCTTTTAAAAAAGAATGTACTGTGGCATGTCAGTGCATCATGTCCTGGCTGGCAAAAGCCCAAAGAGCCCGTGGGATGTCATTGTCCCCCTGCCAGGATTCCTCCAACAGGGGCTGCAGACAACACACACAGACGGGAAACACGTATTCGAGGAAGGGGTCTGTCCGGGCCACACTTGTGTGTGTTTTCTCAAGCGTTTCGGAACAAAACCGCCTCTCCATGACTGTTTCGGCTGCCATAACAAAATAGCATGGCCCATGGTTCCCACAACAGATACTCATTTCTCACAGTTCTGGGGGCAGGCACAGGGGGTTTCTGATGAGAAACCCTTCCCGCCTTGCAGCCAGCTGCCCCCACTGAAGGCTCAGGTTGTGGGGAGGCGGAAGCAAGGAGGAGGATCTCTCTTCTATCCTTGTAAGGCCACTGAGCTCTTAGGACTTAACCCATGTGACCTCGTTTAATCCTCGTTACCTATAAAACCCCCTCTCTCCTAATACAGTAACACTGAGGTTAAGACTTCAACATTATGTGTTCTGGGAGACACAATTCAGTCCATAGCATGACCCAGCAGCCCACACAGAATATCCCCCAAAGCAGAAATCACTTTCGCTCTTTAAAGTAACATTTTACAAATGCCTTATTTTCGACAACCAAATGCTCTGTCCAAAATAAATTTTACAAAGATATCTAGTACCTAATAAACAGATAAATGGAATAGCTCCCACCTTATCTTAGGGGATAGATTCCAAGACCCTCAGTGGATGCCTGAAACCATGGATAGTGCTGAACCCTATAAATACTGCTTTTTCCTACACATACTTACTTATGACAATTTAATTTATACATTAGGCACCATAAGAGATTAACAACAATAACTAACAGTCAGTTCACTTCAGTTGCTCAGTTGTGTCTGACTCTTTGCGACCCCATGGACTGCAGCACATCAGACTTCCCTGTCCATCACCAACTCCCAGAGCTTGCTCAAACTCATGTCCATAGTGATACCATCCATCTTCATTCTCTGTCGTCCCCTTCTCCTCCTGCCTTCAATGTTGCCCAGCATCAGGGTCTTTTCCAATGAGTCGGCTCTTCACATCAGGTGGCCAAAGGATTGGACCTTCAGCTTCAGCATCAGTCCTTCCAATGAATATTCAGGACTGACTTATTTTAGGATTGACTGGTTTGATCTCCTTGTAGTCCAAGGGACTCTCAAGAGTCTTCTCCAATATCATAGCTCAAAACCATCAATTCTTCGGGCTCAGCTTTCTTTATGGTCACTTAGGAAGGCTTTCTTATCTCTCCTTGCTACTCTCTGGAACTCAGAATAGCAAAGATGGATATATCTTTTCTTTTCTCCTTTGTCTTTCACTTCTCTTCTTTTCTCAGTTATTTGTAAGTCCTCCTCAGACAACCATTTGACCTTTTTGCATTTCTTTTTCTTGGGGACAGTTTTGACCACAGCCTCCTGTACAATGTTATGAACCTCCATCCACAGTTCTTCAGGCACTCTGTGTATTAGATCTAATCCCTCGAATCTATTTGTCACTTCCACTGTATAATCATAAAGGATTTGATTTAGGTCACACATGAATGGTCTAGTGGTTTTCCCTACTTTCTTCCCTACTAAGTCTGAATTTTGCAATAAGGAGTTCATGATCTGAGCCACAGTCAGCCCCCAGTCTTGTTTTTGCTGACCGTATAGAGCTTCTCCATCTTTGGCTGTAAAGGATATAATCAATCAGATTTCAGTGTTGACAGTCTGGTGATGTCCAAGTGTTGAGTTGTCTCCTGTGTTGTTGGAAGAGGGTGTTTGCTACGAACGGTGCGTTCTCTTAGCAGACTCTGTTAGCCTTTGCCTGCTGCACCTTGTACTCCAAGGCCAAACTTGCCTGTTACTCCAGGTATCTCTTGACTTCCTACTTTTACACGCTAGTACCCTATGATGAAAAAGACATCTTTTTTTGGTGTTAGTTCTAGAAGGTCTTCATAGAACCATTCGGCTTCTTTGGCATTAATTGTTGGGGCATAGACTCATATTACTTTGATGTTGAATGGTTTGCCTTGGAAATGAACAGAGATCATTCTGTTATTTGTGAAATCACGCCCAAGTACTACATTTCAGACTCTTGTTGACCCCGAGGGCTACTCCATTTCTTCTAAGAGATTTCTTCTAAGCAATCACAAAATATATTATAATAAATGTTATGTAAATGAGATCTCTCTCCATAAAAATATCTTATTATATAAATTTGATGCCTTTTTTATCATAACTAAGCAATCATCATGAAGAATCGGACACAACTGAGCGACTGAACTGAACTGAAGCACTTATCACACACTCTGACTATAAATTTTACAGTTTGAGGTGTGATGACCCCAAAGTGACTGCAAAACTAGATTTCTTTTTCCTTCTTTATGATTTCACAAATAGAGGATCCATTCTTACTATAGATCTTAGCAACCTCAATATGACTTTTTTTTCTTATTAAGTCAAGAACTTCTGCATTTTTCACTTGAAGAACTCCATAGCTTCTCTTAGGCATATTCAAATTGCTACATCACTGTGACTGAGCTGTGGGGCTATTAGTAAGTAAAAATAAGGGTGACTTGAACACAAGCATTGCAGTACTGAGATAATCAGTCTGATTACAGAGTAGCAATGAGGTGACTACCAGGTGAGGTATGCTGGACAAATGGATGATTCATGTTTCGGGCAGGACAGAGCGGGAAGGCATGAGATTTCACCACAGTACTCAGAATGGCATGCAATTCGCAACTTACGCATTGTTTCCTTCTGGACTATCTGGTGGCCGCAAGTAACTAAAGCGGCAAGCAAAGGAAATCACAGAAAAGGCAGGACTACTGTAAATAAATAATGTGCTGAGAGGTGAGGTTGGAAATGTGGTCCGTCTGGGTAGGTGTGGACGGTTGTTCTGCGCCAAATCACTCTGTGAGAAAACACACAGGAGATTTCCAGGAGGTGTCATCCTGGGCAAATGGCTCAAGGGCACGTTCCCTGAAACCCCCAGGGGAAACTTCTTTGCTATCACAGAGAAGCATCTGTAAAAGCATCTGTACCTCTGCGGTTACCATGCAACAGAGAGCAGCCAACACAACCCTGACTGCGTGAAGAGAGTCGGAGAGAGGACGCCTCATCCTGAGTCATCAGGGTATTTCACAGGGGGATTTAAGCAGCTGGTCTAGCAAGTTAAAGTCTCTCGCAAGAATGTACACCCGTTAGCATCTTACTGATAAAATCAAAATACCTGCAAAACTGGAAGCTTTGCAAACAGGATGTAATTTTTGCCGTAGGAGAGTTCAAGTCTTTTCACCAGATCATTAAGCAAGTATCTTAGACTGGGATCAGGAGAACTCTGGTCTCATCCAAATTTTGCCACAACTTAGCTTTACCAGAGAAGTGGTTCAATTTCCTTATTAGTAAATAAAGCAGCAGATCAGACCAGTGAGGCTTAAACTCTATGTAAGAATTAGCTAGATAGCTTATCTAAAGTGTAGGTTTTCTGATCTGCATCTCCCCACAAAAAATCTGATTCTGTTATTGTGTGGCAAGACCCAGGAATTTGCTTTATATGCTGGTAGCCTATTGATTGTGATACAGACAGTCAAGATTCTTCCCTACACACAGACACTTTGAGAAACACTGATGATTAAAATCCTCTGCCTTTCAGATCCTGTTAGGCTGTATTTCTCAGGCTCAGGCTAGCAAAGTTTGGTAGTAGACCTATATTCCTAACCTATCTGCTTCGGAATTGTTAAAAACTAGCATCTGTTGCTCACTCTAGGCACATTGGACCACACCATTGTGATAAAGCCCAGGAGGGAGAGGAACTGATAATACTTGAGCAGTGTTCATTTTTGTAGCCTCCATCCTGTGAAGATTGGTGATTTTCCACTTTCATTTATATGTCCAAAATGATGTCCCAAGGCAAAAGACCTGAATATTCCGTTAGCACTCTCTGCTCTCTTCCCTTTCACGCTGCCACCTACCATGTCTCTGTGAGGTCTCAGGACCTGATTCTAGTCCTTGGATAAAAGACTAGAATCTCCCTGCTGTCTATTATGTCCAATTCCATTTCCAAGATCTCTAATGTTTCAGGCAAGATAGACATATGTATCTTAAAGCAGTCTGTCCTCTTCTAGGATGCTCCCAGCCATTTAGAAAATAATTTGCATGCCCAGGGCATCTTTCTGTAACCAGTATTTGTTTTCAGTTAATTTAAATAGAACTTAAGACCATTTTCTTGAAGGGAGAAATACTGCACATGGATTGTGTCTTTATGAAAAGATACGGTGAGCACAAAACGAGTACTTTGTACGAAATATATTTTGGAAAAGGAATGGGGAAGACCAGCACAAACACATGGTGTCTGAGCTGTCTAATGAAACAAAAATTCATTCAACGATCCAGTGGATGGACTAGTGAAATGATTTTTTTGCCATCCAAAATTTATGGATTATGGAGTTCTCAACTTTAGTAAGCATCAATGAAGGAAGGACAGGGACCTCCCTGGTGGTCCAGTGGTTAAGAATCTGAGCTCCCACTGTAGGGGGTATGGGTTCAATCCCTGGTCGGGGAACTAAGATCCCACTTGCTGCATAGCACGACCAAAAAAGTAAAAAATGGAGGAAGAAATAAGAACCTCATTAGGGCATCCTCAGTTGGTCTCTTCCACTCTATGAACCCGTCTCTAGGCTTAAGGTAAGAGTTCACTTCCTATGAGTCAATGTCCTAGGATAGTTACTTGCTGCGTGGTTTTACCCTCACTGTTCTAAGCAACTTTATGGAGACAGGTCCTTGAGGAAAGGATTCAGACTGGGGATCCATCAAACACCACTCATCTTTGATCTTCGGAGAGAAAGTTAATGAAAACAGCTTAGAGTAGGACTGATTAACTTTTTACAGCTTCTGTTTCTTTTTGTGTTCCAAAAGCCTAGAGAGATTAGTGGAACAGAAGCTGGTCGGGCGTCTTCAGAGCCCCAGTCCACAAGTGGCCGCTGTTGCGCTCAGTCGCTCAGTCGTGTCTGACTCTCTGCGACCCCACAGCCTACAGCCCGCCAGGGCTCCTCGTCCATCACCAACTCCCAGAGCTTGCTCAAACTCATGTCCATTGAGTCAGTGATGCCATCCAACCATTTCATCCCCTGTCATCCCCTTCTCCTGCCTTAATCGTTCCCAGCATCAGGGTCTTTTCCAATGAATTGGTTCTTCTCATCAGGTGGCCAGAATTTTGAAGCTTCGGATTCAGCATCTTCCAATGAATATTCAGTATTAATTTCCTTTAGGATCGACTAGTTTGATCTCCTTGCTGTCCAAGGAACTCTCAAGAGCCTTCTCCAACTCCACAGTTCAAAAGCATCAGTTCTTTGGTGCTCAGCCTTCGTTATGGTCCAACTCTCACATCCATTCATGACTACTGGAAAAACCATAGCTTTGACTATATGGGGTTAAAGTGGGGTAAAATGGCCTTAAAATTCTGAGAAAGGCAGTATAAAGGCTGGAAGGAAGCTGCTTTAATAACCTTATCACATTGCCTTGTGATGCTTTTTTACATAACTATCACCCATTAGACTGGGAGCATCTCTACAGGGGAGACTAGTCTTCAAGGGTCTAAGCCTAGCAGAGTAATTTGTAGCAGATTTGAACTGAAGGACTCCTGGTGGGTGGAAACTTCCCCTTAAGTTTTTTAAATTTGTGCAAGATATTTTTGGTGTTTTGGCAACTCAGAAATTTTTGGAAAGGGGGAAGAGAAATGGCAGTTTCATCATGTTTGGATTTCCTTTTCTCTTAGTCTTTAGTTAATCTCTAACAAATATAAAATAATTAATAAATGAGAGGGGAAAATTCATGGTTTAAGGCTCACCAATCAGGCTTTATGTTTTTATGACATGCTTTTTTCTTCTACCAGAATGTAAATGTTTTGACTGAAAGTCTAAAACAGTATGGTACACAAAATGGGAAAGTACACAAAGATGTGGAAAGAACAGCTAAAGAAAAGGAAAGTTGAAGAGTGCCAGAAACTGCTAACAACTATTAACCTATTGGAAAAGCTATAAAGCCCATGTGAGTCCCCAGCTTGGTTTGGACTTTCTCTTCTTTGCCATTAGCTTTTAAACTCAATAAAGAGGTAATGTATTCTGAAGCCTATAATTCATTATGTGAGTGTGATATTTAAGCCACTTAATTAGGGTGACTATATTAATATAATTTATCATCCGAACTGCAACACTTTTCGAGATGAAAGGGGGCACTAACACAGGTCTGTCTCAGACAACCCAACACACATGTTTGCTCTACTCTCCATCCACTCGAAGGCCTCCTTTTTATTCTGTGTATTTTGCTCAAAATGTTCCATATTTTGCTCTAAGGGAGATCTTAATTGGGCTCCCACTTTATGCCAGCCTGAAGTGAACAGAAGTCTGCTTCAAACACATCCGTTCACAGCCCAGCTGTGAGGACATGGCCCAGACCAGGGTTTCCTGAAAGGTGGAATACACAACCAAGTGAGAAGTTGACTTGGGGTCACAAAAAACACAGGACACTGCACAGAATCACATCGCAGCTTCCTCTAAGGGGGACGTTAGATTCAGGTGCTAAATTGTTTTCATCACCTTTCTAACATTAGTATTTCATCACATAACATAACAGACTCACAGTTTTTAAATGTAGCTTAAATTAAATGTCACTTTGCTTTCATTGTATTTGTTTTTAGGTTGTTTCTTGCAAAAAAATTTTATTTCTAAATTTTTCATTTATCACGATGCTTGTTGCTGTTTTAGTCACTAACTCTTGTGTGACTCTTTGGAACCCCATGGACTGTAGCCCGCCAGGCTCCTCTGTCCATGGGATTTCCCAGGCAAGAATACTAGAGTGGGTTGCCATTTCCTTCTCCAGAGGATCATCCCAACCCAGGAATCGAACCCACGTCTCCTGTATTGGCAGGCAGATGCTTTACCACTAAGCCACTTGGGAAGCTTTAATAATGCTATTTTCTTTAAAAATGAATTTAAGTGTAACAAAGAAGAAATTAAATAATATTATAGGTGATATGTCAATATGAATAAAAAAAATCTTTTTAAAAAGTAAGACAGAACCACTAACAACATGATCAAAGAACTAGAAGTTCTGACTGAACAAACACAGGTTCATCATGATGCAAGAAGTCATGGGAGGTAAAGATGATACAAAGACTTTCCATGGATTTAGGTCCTTCCCTAAAAGCCAAAAACATGAGTTAGGAAGAAACAGTCTCACAATGCTACATGAAAAGGGAAGAACTTGAGAATATTCTAGGATAAGGAAGGTCATCTGAACACAACAGGATAAGGCGACCAGATGAAGACTCAGCCAGGGACAAGTAAAGGTTGAAAACCAAGGGTTACCAACCCCCTTGGTTTAGCCGTACGTGGCTGAAAGAGGGGACGAAAAGAGCATAAACAGCAGAAATATTCTAAAATCTGTGGTCAGAAATAAATACGACAGAAGAAGGTGGCTAAGATATGACAAAGGATGGATCAAAAAATGCTATCTGTCACAGTGCATCTGCTACGACATCCATTCATCAAGGTTGACTGGGACAAATGGGATGAAAACCTTACCACCTACCATTCCACTCACGTGTTCTCCTCCCAACTCTTATACCTACTCCTATCTTAGAGAAAGATTAATATATATACCAAAGCTTCCTATGGAATTTTTCAACATAAATGTGATGAGAGATGTATGACCTGGAAATGGATTGGGGGGACTTGTTTGCATATTGATGGTGATTGAAATCATGACAGTTGGTAAAATTGCACTCTATGCATCCCTCACAGACACCCTACCCCTGTTACTGCCATCTGCAAGCATTCTCCTCCTATAAACCTTCCCATCTGGTTAACTTTTACTATTCAGTGTTCAGGTCTTAGCTTACACTGCCCTGGATCTCACAGCCTCCTCTTTCATAGCTCTCATGCCATTGTTATTATTTAATATTTCTCATTAGACTGCAAACTCCCTAAAAAGGCAGGAATGAGGTTCAAAGTGATACCCCCACCATCTGACCTAGTCTGGTACTAACCAGCAGCCAATCAGTGAATGGATAAATGAATGAGTGAATGACATGCAGGACGTTGTCGTAATTCATGAACATTCACCTAAGAAGCCCAAGGATCTGGCCTTTCTGGGAAAGCCACCAGGAGAGGCAAGAACCAGTGAGAAGAGGGAAAATATCAAACCAGTTGTGGCTCAGACCAGGAGAATAACATAATGAAAGTGAGCCCCACAGAAAGCAGAAAAGAGAAGGAGGTGAAGTTTATCTATCCAAAGGGGCCCTCACATGAGTTGGGCTTGGTCATCACTGGAATAGGAAGTGGGTGAGGCTGGTCTAAAGTTGACGACACCGTTGCTAAGCAGGACATTACAGCATTCAAATGTCTTATTGTGTTTATAAGAATGATCTCATCAACAAGCGTGCTTTTTTTTTTTTTTAATCCCCTCTTGTTTGAATGAACTTCTTCCCCATGGAGGGAATTATTGAGCCGCATCCCCTGGTTTGAAAGGGGTGAGTCATCTAACTGAGACGAGAAGCCACGCTAACTCTGCTATCACCTGCCCAATCATGCTGCTTCTACTAAATATGGAGCTAATTACTCAAACAACTACCTAAATCCAAATTAATCACTAGGAAAGCATTTTCTAAGATGGTCATAAAGAGAGCAGTTTTGTAACTTTGGGCAAGTTGTTTATCACTCATATCTCAGGCTCTTTATCCCCGACTTTGGGATGGCAGCACTTACCTTTGGGCTGATAGTGGCGCCAATAGATAAAGCGCCAAGCACGAAGGTTGTGTTGTTTGTAACTCGACACTAAACTTGAAGGAAATACAAAAACTTCAGGATACTGTGATAGCCCTCTCACTAAACACTGACTCTTCTCTTCCAAACAGGAACCTAGACCATGTTTATCTTCAGATCTCTGTAGAATATGACCTCTTCCTCTACCCTGCGCAGTTTTTAGTTCAACGAGGCTTGCAGATGGCGTAACAATGGCACCTAGATACCCTGAGTCCCTTAAGACACTTCTCTTGGCTCTGATTTCTTCTCACAGTAGTAAAAGATTTTGAAGCTCACTTAAAAGGCAAGACCATATTTATCCCGAACTCCACCTCTCAATTCCTCTTTCTGTCTTCCCCTGAGGCATCACTTTGACCTATACTCAGAGCACCAGTTCCATCCCTTCCACCTGACTCCCTTCTGCCACTAACTCCCAATCAGAACATACTTTTCCCTTCTCCTGGGTTTTTCAGGGTATCATTCTTCTACATCACATCCTTCTATATCCTCTCACATCACAATCACCAGACGCCTCACTCTAGACCTTCCGAATGAGAGTCTGTAGGAGTGACAGTGCAGCTCCTTAGATGGCGCTCGGGCACATTAAGCTTGAGACCCTGGCCTTAAGCCTGGGCAGCATTGGCGTGGACAGAGAAAAGCTCCCGGGGCTCTTAGAGCAGGCCTCTGCTTTCAGCCAATTTTAAAGCCCCTTTACAATGCATGCACTTCTTTCCCGTTACCTGGAAAGTACCCTAATTGGATCAACTTTAAACCTGCTATGCACTTTGAAAAGTCTCATGCAGAAATTGGTACCTAACCAAGGGTAACCATAGTAACTGAGGACAAGTTTATAGCTTAAGTAACCAATACTTCAAGTTAATAGGTAATAGGCTCACATCTATGATTCCCAAAAGGTGATGCACGTGCTGGTTACAGTAGGAGAGAGGATTTTATTTTACTTTCTATATTTATTTATTTGGCTTCGCTGGGTCTGAGTTGCGACACGTGGGATCTTTGATCTTCACGGCAGGATGCAAACACTTAGGGGCAACATGTGTGATCTAGTTTCCTGACCAAGGATGGGACCCAGGCCCCCTGTATTGGGAAGGCAGAGTCTTAGCCACTGGACCACTAGGGATGTCTGGGAGAGAGTATTTTATTTATTTATTTTTTCCATTTATTTTTATTAGTTGGAGGCTAGTTACTTTACAATATTGTAGTGGTTTTTTATCATACACTGACATGAATCAGCCATGGAGTTACATGTATTCCCCATCCCGATCCCCCCTCCCACCTCCCTGTCCACCCGATTCCTATGGGTCTTCCCAGTGCACCAGGCCCGAGCACTTGTCTCATGCATCCAGCCTGGGCTAGTGATCTGTTTCACCCTAGATAATATACATGTTTCGATGCTGTTCTCTCTGAACATCACACCCTCGCCTTCTCCCACAGAG